>CM055983.1:12910000-13510000 GCA_029531755.1 Holothuria leucospilota
TTGATGTTGAACATTACTTACCCTTTTCTGCTGAAAGTTCATTTTTCTTTTTATCGTTTTCAAAATCTTGTAATTCCTTTTTTTTTTAAAAGCTACATTAGTCACCATGGCAGATCACGTATTATGTGGCTATAGGTCATTTTGAGTTTCATATTACTAGTGACAAAAAACACATTTAAAGCCTTTTTGATACCAAAATTATAAGTTTATGATTCACCAATTTATTTCAAAAACTGACCAAAATGGTCTCATTACGATGCATTAACATAACAGACTACAAAATTGACCACAGCATGTTTTCATATGGACAGACTTAGTACCCAACCTACTGTGTATTTTTGCAACATGAGTAGAAAGAATGATGTAGTGATAAGAAATGGCCTAAGCATGGGGTTGCATTCTACAACATCCCTGGAAAGCATTCATTTGCAAGAGTTTGGAAAGAAACTTTGTTGCAGTGAGTCATTACAGTATGTAACTTGCATTCAGATATTAAATCTCAAGTGTTTATTGATTTGCTGGTGTATTTGTAGGTACTAAAGTTACATGTGGTTTAAAACCATCATACAATAGGAAGTGTATAAAACAATGACAACCTAACACCTCGTATGAAGGAAACTGGAGTCTTGGATCTTTACAAGGACTTAATTCCTTTTGTTTCCCAATGCAGATAATAACTGATAACACTAGGGTGTGTGAACAAAGAAAATGTTATGTTTGTGTTAAATATATAAAGAAAAAGAACCTTCTAATGCCTGAAATACAGTACTTTTTGGAGTATTGTGGATCCCTCTTAAGGTTATGTCTCTGCATATTATGGAAATGGCATCACACTGGAAGCAGAGTTGCTGGTGTATAACATGTACAGGTTACATGTATGAATGTACCGTATGTGATATGTTTAAAGTGTCACAGAAATGATTTTCCAATAGTTAGGAAGGATGAAGTCACCACTCTCTCATAGTTCTGAGAGCTAATACTTTATGTGAAGATTTTATAGAAGGCTCACATGAATATTTAAGTGTGGCATGTAAAAATGATCATGTATGTTGGCAACTATAGTTTGTACTAGGTAACTGTAATGCAAAATAGTTGGTATTAGCTGCTTTACAACATGAGCATTTCTGAACTTTTGAACAATTAAAATATTGAAGAAATCACTCAGTAAACTTTCACTGAAACCGGCAACTCTTGTGTCACCCTCACATGAACTGTTCGTGTATGATTGCAAGCCTATGCATCTCTAAGTGTATGTGCATGTCTCTAATAGGCTTGGCAGCTCCTATGTTTTTGGAGTCTAGTACCCCCGGCCTGTTAGTCAGGACTCTCGGTGAAGTTGTGACTCCTTCAATGATGTCATAACTGACACATGAATATATGCCTCAGCAGCGATTGATGAGTATTAATACACCAATAGGCCTACTCTACAGGCTTTTTAATAGCTGAAGTGTGGGACTCAGAATCATAGGAGAGGGGCCAACTGAAGAGAAAAGTGCCTGAATAAACGTTTTGGGAGCCGGATAATCACAGCCCTATTAGTTGTAACTCTGAATAGAATGGCAACTCTTACAATTAAGTCATGATTGGCACAGGAACATACACCTAAGCAGCAAGTAACTGTTCTACCCTAACAATTAGTATCAATACACCAGTGGGCTTACACTATTGACTTCTCAGCAACTGAGGTGCCGAACTTTGTGCCAATGTCAGACATTTGTAGTGGCCAACTGGATAGAAAACTTGTGATAGAATAAAGAGGAAGACCAAAAGATCCTGTTATTCTATAATAAAATTCAGCAGCAGAATGCAAATGTTATCTCCAAAGCAAGATTTTTGTATTTATTTTTGAGGGTATTGAAAATTCTCCAGTTGTAGTCATTCCAAATAAATTGGAGGCCTACTTGACTCATGGCCAAGAGTAGTGACTCTGAAGTGAAGTCAGGTAACCTGTGCCAGCTTAATCTAGACACTCTGTTTCTAAGTGGTAAAAATGCAAAAACTGGTATTTTTACTTTCAACAGAATCGCGGGAATGTCGTGCAGATTGGTACAGATGTACAACAAACTACAGGTGCATTCCTCCATTTGGACTTTGTGATGGTTTTGATAACTGCAGAGATAACTCGGATGAAGAAAATTGCCGTATGTAGACAAATGATTGACTACTTTGCTATCAACATGCTTAGTCATAGTGTTCTGCTGAAATTTACACTTAAAGGCAACAGGCAGTCGCCCCACAATTTTCTTCGAAAAATCGGCAAACTCTTTGCAAATCCCCTCTTATTGCATTACAAGCATCTCTGAAGATGTTTTGAACATAACTATTACAAACAATAGGTAAAGCAAGGAAAAATTTTCCTTGAATTTCACAATTTACCAACAAAAATATTGTCACATGATCAAAATAGGCCAATCATGAACTAGAGTGACAGGGTACACTCACTCTGATTGGGGTGACTGCATACTGCCTTTAAGTTGCATGTTGGATTCTGGAGATATTAGCAGATAGTGTTGAATGTAACATTTATTAACTTAAACATTTTTATGCTTAAAAGTTTAAATCCAAGTTTATGCTACAAAAATTTGAAGTATGTACACTCTCAGGCTGAAATGCACACCGGTACTGGAATGTTATATTAATTTGTTTTTTAACCATGGCATACTGTAGCAACCTTTATTATCATCACATAGACCTGTTTCAGTTTTAGATTTGGTATAGGATGTGGTAACGTCACATTCTGTAATGTTGGGAATTGAAACAACTTTCTCCAGAAATGCAAAGATTAATTCCACTTTAATTTGCTAACTCTTCCCAAGCTATCTACTTTACAACAGCGTGTAATTTCATAATCTAAGTGAGTTGCCTCTTTGTACAGCCACACTGCTGTGTAACCTATATTGTACTGCTATGCACATGTCAATCACCATTCAGAGTGACTTATAGTTCTGGGTCTAGTTTGAATTTGCCCTCTTTATCTCAAAGGACTCTGACAAATTACAAATTTTAGGGCCATTGGTGCAAGAGAATTTGGAATGAAGTGCATCTTTATCATTTTGTGTAGGGACCTGTTGTATACATCACCTCTCTCAGTACCTGTTTCTAAACAAGTGTGTATGTACTGTGAATGGGGGGTACCTTCTCAGGACTTTCCTAATTTTTGCAACAAAAAAGGCATTTTTAGAAAGTGCCTGTCTTTTTTGAGGGTCACACCCATCAGACACCGCTTCCCTCTTAAACCACTTCTCAATCTCAACCCCTTTCAATGCTCAGTATTTTAATTCAAACAAAAAACCCCCACCTTAGTAATTGAAATGAAATTGATTTTTTATTCAGCATCTCTGCCATGTACTCCTGGACTCTTCAAGTGCGATGATCACACCTGCCTGCCTGACTGGTTAGTCTGTGATTTCCGTATACATTGTTCAGATGGCTCTGATGAAAGTGAGGCGACCTGTGGTCCATTTGGAACGGGTAAGTACAATGTTGTTTGGTTACCATTGGGATAGTCTAGTGAAGAGCATAATATCTTTCAGCTAGGAAGCCAGTGTTCAAACACAGGTTGGGTCACTTTAAAAACAGGACCTGTTGCCTTCTTGCTCACTGCTCAGCTGTGAGAGGTTGGTTCAGGAATAATGCATTTGTGTTTGTGTTTCCATACATGTATTGCATATTAAGTATTTTTTATCATGGAGTACCTCAATGGCTGTGGTTTCATACTGTAGTGATGAGAGCTTGAGAACAGTTAAGAATGGAGAGACTGAGGTGATACTTTACAAAGCCCTTTGATGCCTATTTCAGATGTAAATCTTTGTAATAAAATGCCACTGAACATGTTTCATGATGATTGTTCTGTATTAAATGTTTTGTTCTTATTTGTTCTTATTACTCAGTGGTACATTTCCCAATTCTTGTAGTGCCTCAGATAACATGAGAAGTTTTTTAATACCATGAGAATACTAGATTTGATGCTGACTGTTTTGTTTTGCAGGACCAGGCTACAGACCCTGTAGTGAAAGTGAGTACAGGTGCAGTAATGAACAGTGTATCCCCCGTAGTTGGGTGTGTGATGCTTTCCTAGATTGTCCCACTGGAGAAGATGAACCCAGTGACTGTACAGGTACGTGGAGACATTTCACTTCAACAAAGAATTGGGGAGGGGGAGGGCATGGATGTGGACCCTTCACACAGTGAAATTAGCTAACAGAATGCTGTAATTCTAAAATGAAAAAATGTGTTCCTTCATGCAGGCTAGGAACAGAGAGATGAGAGAAGTTTTTGTTTAGTTTTGTTTTTCTCTTGGAAAGAGAAGGAAGAGTGTGGATTTGTATATTGTTAAAGATCTGTGGACATGTTAATGTCATAATTGCCTATTTGATGTAAAAAAAAGCATTAAAAAATGCTAAAAATGTCTCAATATACATCACACTTCACCAGATATTGACCATTTTACAAGAACATTACTGTTTTTGCACTTTCATACATCATGAATAAACATGAGCGACATGCAAATTTGTGATGCGGATAGAGGGACTCATGAGATATGTCTTATATTATTCCGAGGAAAGCTGTAACATTGGCATGCCTGATGTGTTTATTTTGGAAGTAGCTATTGGCTTCTTTGAAAATTTCCACATGAAACACAGAACTAGAACTCAGCTGGTTAAGTAATTAGCAGACAGTTTACAAAAAGATTAGCAAAAGAAACAGACCCTGTACAACACTCCACACTATAATTTCTGCATGGCGAGTGAGAAATCTCAGAAACGGTCAAACTTTGAATAAGTATATCTTGAGAATGGTAAAAGATATTCAAATAATTTTAACATATTTTTCATCAGGGGATCTTAATCTAACATTAAGATCTAATCTAACATTATTGAGTAAAACAGTTGTTTTGGTCCCATGTCCACAGACCTTAAATGTATCTGTGAATAAAGAAAGGGGCTATGCTTTATATTCAAAGAAGGGCAGCCTTATTCATTAACTGATGTTCTCAGTCTTCACTTAAGTTTTCTTTTCTTCTTTTTCAAATATTAGTCCATACTTGTGAAAGTGACTACTTCCAGTGTCCTTCTGGTCATTGTATCCCCATGGAATGGCAGTGCGATGGTGATAGAGACTGTTTTAGTGGAAATGATGAAAGTGACTGTGGTAAGTTGAGTTCCTTTCATTCTCTCCCCCTGTCCTATCTCTCCCCTCTCCCCCTGTCCTATCTCTCCCCTCTCCCCCTTCCCCACTCCACCCCACATACTTTATTTTAAGAAAAGCAGCAGTGATGTAAGACCATACCAAAACACGACACCAGCAGGATGAGAAAATAGTCTCTTGCAGTTATGGTATTTATTCTTGGTGTTGAGGATAAACAGTTTGCATTCCTTTTAAGCAGTGCCTTCATACAAACCCAGAATGACCTTTGACCTGAAAGTCTGTGTTTCTTAAAATGGATTTATAGAGCTGTTATCACTTGACTGGGTGGCTGCTCATACCAGTAATATGATGGCAATGTTTAAACTCTCATCTGTGTCTAAATTGAAAATCATTAAATCAGAGTAAATCTTTGTTAATTATATTATGCCAAGAAATGTTGTTAAAGGTAGAGTTCTTGAAATGAGGTGACATAAACATTGATGATTATAAGTGAACAGTGAGACAGTATTTGCAAGTTTTAACCGAGATTATGTGCAGACGGTTTGGATCAATAAATGCTATGATAAAATTGCAAGTAGCTTGTGTTAGAGATGCAGCTATGATGAAGAGCAACAGGCAATTTCTGCTTAAATTTGTTTCTTATGAAAACAGCAAACTCCTGCACTCATCCTTTAAATGAGACTCTTTGTCAAGTTTTGTGTAACTTTTTTTTTCGTGAAAGTATAACCTTGTTGGAATAGTGATGGAAAATTTCAAAAACTCAAAAAAAAATTTAAAAAGGCATGTTCCCGGCAAAAGACATGTTACCACATTGTTTGAAAAATCAGTAAGGCCTAGGGAAATCGTGCAATTTTTTAAACGTAGAAATTGAAGGAAAAGTATAATTAGCACAAATTATGGGACTTTAATTTCTGCCTAAATGTCCTAAAGGTTAAGAATTTTCACACAATCTATAAGTGAAACTATAGGAGTGTGAGTACATTGTATTTTATCACAGATTTCCAAGCCAGTCATTACATTTAACAGCCAGCCCAGTTTGACAAAAAAATAATAGGGGAAATATTATAGAAAAGGGGGCACTGACATGTCAAGGGATTGCAATGTAAAAGATATCATATCTGTCAACTATTTTGTTTTTCACTTTATAAATAGTTGTAACCTAGTTCAAACTACCATAATTGCAAATAATATTACAGAAACCTTTATGTTATTCAAAAAGAGAATGCTTGACTAAGTTGACCTTCATTGTCAGTGCCTTTTAAAGTGGGTTAGGTGGTCTTAAAGGTATGATTCTTGTACTGATGCCCTTAATTCAGAAGAAAAATTAATAAATTTTTAATTATCTATGTTTTTATCAAGTGTTAAATGCTTAAAAACAAAGTAAAGGTAAAGTGATATGACTCAGCAGATTATGGAAGATTGTCTGGAAAATGATTTTTTTTGTCACTGTTGCAACTATTCTTAAAACTGCTTCAGTTCATATCTTTCTCTGACAGAGCCAAGGTATCCTGGTGATCACTATTGTCTGGCATCGCAATTTACTTGCTCCAATAATGTTTGTATCCGACTGGCCTTGACATGTAATGGATTTGATGACTGTGGAGATAAAAGTGATGAAACAGATGATCGATGTAGTGAGTCTCTTATCTGTCTTACACGTAGAGATTGCTGTAAGCTAGTAACACACTGGTCCCACATAGGGTCATAGAAGTTCAAAGAGGTCGTGTGTTACTTGCCTGTGAGGCAGTCCTGGAATTAATGCATGTATGTGTTGTAAGCACTTAAGTTTGTGTCCACATAGCATTTGCTTTTTGTGTTTCTGTGGTTGTCTAAGAGGGCTTCTTATCTGCAGTTGGACCAGATAGCCTCCAATGGGGTCAAGGTCCCACATTTAGGGTGCACTCAAAATGTGGGGGACCCTTAGGCAGAAGTGCAAACAATGAAGCTAAAGCAAAATAAACAGCAAAGAAGGAAATAAGAAGAAATGCAGAGAAATATTTTTCATGTAATAATTTTAGCATCACAGGTTTAGACTGAAGGGATTGCATTGTACAAGATTCACTGCAGTATTGCCAGGGCATAATATGGTCTGAGTGGAGTGGTGGGGGTTCAGAAGAGATGGATGTGGTTTTCAGGAGAGAACCATGATATCAGAGATGCCAACCCTCCCTGATTCTCAGGGAGGCTCCCTGAAAATTCATGGATTTCTGTCCATTCCAACTAACAAATATGACAACCTCCCTGATTCAAGAAGGACTTTCCCCTATTAAGTTGCATGTAATTCTAAAAACCTCCCTGATTTCTGGATGTAAATGTTGGCATCTCTGTGATAATACTAAGTGAAGCACTTCAATCCTTTGACAGACATATTTTGCAGAAAATCCCCCCCCCCCCAATAGTGTAGACAGCCAGAGTGAAGACTTCCTTTGAAGTCTTTTTAGATCATGGTTAGCCTTCTGGAATTGTATATTTGGGGAAAATGGATCTTTTTTATTATTATATACCTCATGGAATGTCAGTTTTACAGGTCCATATCATTTTATTCAGGTCTGTGCCACTCAGCACACATCAAATTTATTCGAAGTAACGGTCTGGCATTGGAAGTTCAGGTTGCTCGGAGTAAGTGCTGAGCTGTGTAACTAGGACCCTGGATGTGACGACTTAAGCAAATTAAAGCCACCAGGGCACCTTTCTATATAGGCTTCAAATGTTTCAAGCCTTTTTCCATTGACACAGCATAAACGTAGTTGTCAATGATAATCTTATGCTTCTTAATTGTATTTCACAAATGGTATGTGATTCATGGTGTGTATAGTTTGGGGGTGATATATTTTATGCCCCCCTTAATTTTTTCCAAATCTGCACTATGGACTCGTGTGAAGGATCTGTGCAAATGCCCTCACTCAAAAACTTTACCCCTCCAAATAGACCCTTTCTCCCTCCAAAATTGACAACCTGGATAAAGGCATGGAACAACTAATGGTCATTGCACAAATAAAAGTGACAGAAGAGAAATGGTGTATTTACATAGAATTTAGTAGTTTTTCAAGCCTCAACTAACCACAATTTTTTAATGATCTTCTACAGGTGATTGTGACCATGCAAATCTCTTCAAGTGTAGCACCGGTTCTAGATGTATTCCCGACTGGGAGACTTGTGATGGGGTCACTGATTGTATGGATGGAAGTGACGAAAGCAATGAAACTTGTAAGTCTCCTCTTCTTAGTGGTGATAGTGCCCTCTGGGATCTTGACCTTAACCTTATTTTTTGAAAGGGTCTATTCATCTATATCAAATTTTATTTAAGTTTTTGTGTAAATTTAGGAAATGAAACTTTGAAATCTTTTCATGGTATTGATAACACCTTCCTCATCTTTCTTAATGTAGGTCTTACATCCCCCCCCCTCCCCTGCCCACAAGACTTTTTGTAATACATGGGTATATGTGCAATAATTACTGGTAATTACACTTTGATCGACATGTGCAGACCAATGAAATATGAGATGTACAGTAGTGTAGCTTCCACACACAGGAGTGTACTCAGCAGAATATGGCCTTGGGCAATCAAACTACATGTAGGGGTAGCCTTTGTCTGGCAGGTACTAAATACTTCTTTTTTTTTAGTTGGAGGTGCTAGAAGTAATAGTTGGGAGAATTTCAACTGTCTGCAAAGAGGAAATTGGGCCTTTAAGGGCTCATGAGAATATGTGCATTAGAAGTATTCCTATTGTTTCTAATCATGTTACAGCTGGTAAGGTTTTGATGAAGTTAGTTTGCCAAACCACATTCACTATAGTTTTATGATTAATGAGCAACATATTTACATGTAATATATGGTACAAGTATCTTTCATCTTTGAAAATTTAAGTACTTCATATGCAGGGGATACCAAGGACATTTTGCTTCAGTTTTACCAGTCAGAAAAAAAAGCATGATATTGTAACCTAATGAAAAATAAGTCTTACATGAATTGGGATGACTGCATTTATCCTTGAAAGAAATATTTTTGCAAGCTGCATAAGCATAGATATTAAGAACTAATCTTTTGTTGTCATTTAATGACATCGTCATATTGTTTTGCTGACTCTTCTCCCTCCCCTCCCCTAGGACTATTCCAACCTGGATAATTCCAATGTAGACAACCCCCAACCTGGACAGTTGCCACCAAGGACAATTCCAAATTTGCTGAGGGGACATCTTCCGGGTGGAAATTGTCTCCGAGGAAAGGGGGGGAACTGGTCAGGTCTTTACATTCCACAGTTGTTCAATATTTAAAGGAGCTATAGCATCACCCCAGACTTGTTTAAGAATATGGTCACATCTTTAAATACAATTGGTGACTGCACTTGGTTAACATTAATTCAAACATAAGCTATACTTTGGTTGGTGAATGATGACTTGTGCAGTCAGTTGTGTTCCCAATAAAGCTCAAAAATAGTATTGTGTTGATATGACATTGAGCAGTTCAAACTCAGTGCAGGCTACTGTAGCTTTGACAAGAAGTGCACTAGACAGGTGTTTTAGTTTGAATTGGAGGAGGGGCTAGAAGTAAACTGAGTAGGGAGAATTTTTACTGTCTGGGGTGAGACTTGTGGCCCCTTCTCCTCTTACTTTTTATTTGTAATGCTTTTTTTTCAGGCCTAGCAGTGACACAGTGTGAGCAAGACGAGTTTCTTTGTTCCACTACTGGTCGTTGCATCCCATCCATATTTGTGTGTGATTTTTATGATGATTGCGGTTACCATGATGACGAAAACCAATTCTGTGGTAAGGAATCACCAGTTTGTATTTTCTTTGTAAACATTTAGTGCCAGTACCATAGGCTTGGGCAAGTTACCCAACTCACAAATCCTGTAGAGGAGTTGAGTAGGCATTCCATACCACCATGGAATTATGACTCCTAGGGAATTTTCAGTACTGCCAAATACTTATACAGAAATGACAGGTTTTAATGAAATATTTTAATAAAACTCTCTATAGGTATTTTAATTTATTTTATTGCAAGTTTTCCCTTTAGTTGACAGCTACACTTTTGACATTGACAATATGCACCTCTGCCATTGAAAAGCCTGTAGTGCAGGCCTAGTGTTGTTAGGCTAGACATCTTACAGCTCCTGAGGTATATGTCCCTTTGTCAGTTATGATGTCAGCGTAGTGGTCTCAACTCCATTCAGTGGCTACTTTTGTGGCAGTGAGTAGGCTACCTGCAGAGCTCCCACCCCTCCCCCTTGGGCGGAAAATTCCCGAAAATCCTCCCTAGTTCCTGCCTTTCTGCTTTGTCCTGTTATTTTCCCTCACAAACAAAAATGTCGGCTGATGTGCACCAGCTTTCATTAGCCATTACATATGCATCTTTAACATGCAAAGCATACAACATGACTTTCAGCCCATTAACTTTTTGGCCCCTACAGCCTGCTGTATTTAATTTCCAGTCTGCTTGTGCTAGCAGTATGTCCCATTCATACATCACAGACACTGAAAGTAAATGGGCCTTCTGAAGCTCCTAAAACTTTTAGAAGTCTGGAGCTTCTGGGCCCTCTGCCCAATGGACCTCCACTGGGATTTTTCCCCTGGACTCCACCTGGGGCCCTATGGCAAGCCACTTGACCCCACCCAATAAGGAATTTCCATTTACCATATCCATTATCCCTATTTTGAATTCTGAAATGTTGGGAGCTCTGCTACCTTATGCCTAAGATTTTAAAATTATCCAGGCCTACAGCACTGATGTGCTGACACAGTATACTTCTGTCAGTTTTCAACTATTCAATGTTAATAGTATCCCTATGGAATCCCACTGCTGCTACCAGTGTAAAAAGTGAGCCTGATTTAGAGCACAGGTTACTTCAGGGAAATTGAGAGAGCAACTCCGTTACTTGTACGGATTTAGCAAACTAGTGTAATGTAAAACTAGTGTTTTACAAAACTACTTAAGTTAATAACATGTAAAGTATCATGATGTTCTATGATGTAATAAGCTTGATATGGTGAAAACATTCAGTGGGATTCTGACATGTAAAATATCTTTGCCGAACTGTGTTCATTACAGGTATGGTTGGTTAATATTTTATTGCTGCCATGTAGTTTTGTAACATCGTGGCAGATTAGTCTGGGTAACATGTGCCAATAGGGGATATATTATTTTCAGTTCTCAATGGGAAGGACAAACAATTTTTGTATATCAAAATCATAGGTGTTTGACTTTTCTATGCAGGGTTTCCCCTGGCATTCTTTTTGTGAGGCTGCCACCTCACAGTTTGTGGCCACTACCTCAAAGAAATTTTCTATTCTCGCCACCTGTACTGTACTAGCTATGGAAGTATTGATGGTTCTCCCACACCTTTGGTGCCAAAGCTGGCATAATTATTACCTCCATGGACTAATACCACCTGACACTCTCTAAAACCCAGGGGAAACCCTGCTATGTATTTCCAAGATTTGGATAAACCTGGTGAATTAAGAAAGCAGACTGCTTAGGGGCTGTCGTAAATAGATTCATTCATGTTTACAAACAAAAGATATCGAGGCTGGTTGGCAAAAGAGTTTATTCCGCGCACTCACACAATTGGCACAATGAAAAGTAGTTTCTATTACGTCTACTTTCTGCATGAAACTGCATATTAAAGTGTTTACAAGCTCAAAACCTAACATGCACATGCGTTCTTCTGCATGATGCTTGCCAACCAGTGACGTAACCTTTGATTGGTCTAATACCCGATCTGACACAAGCATCTCATTTGTAGTATGAATGAGCCTTTATGGTATACTGTACATAGCCAAATGTATTCATATGCTTTGTGTAATGACTTGGTTTGATGCAAATAGACTCACCTTTACATCTTGGAAAGACCAATTTTTATATCTTTCATGCTAAAAGTCATATTCCCTGTGCTTGTCCAAGCCACTTTGTTATGAATGACATTAGTATCCTTAAGACAAACTGTATCAAATACCTAGGTCTATTGATCCATGATCAGTTATGCTGTAAGCAACATAATGATGATCTCTGTAATAACGTTGTAAAATTTAATGGAATTTTCTATCATCTTAAAGCCTCACTTACTGCTGCTGTAGCAACACAGTTATATTATTACCCACTTGTTTCCTCCAAATTATCTCATGGTGCAGAAATATATGGCATGACTAAACCCTTCTTGGTCGAACCCCTACAAGTTCTTCCAAATAGAATTTTAAAAAACATCTACTTTCAAAGACCAGCATTATCCTATGAAATGAACGAACGAACGTATGTACGTACAAACAAAGGTACATATGTATGTTATGAAGACTTCCCAACATAGGGTCACCTTTGTTTTCTCTCCCTCTGTCTTATTCCATAGGTTACGGAAGAATTGATTGTAGCAACATCACGTGTTCCCAAAACTGCACCAGGGTATCTAATGACTACTCTGTTTGCAGTTGTGATGAGGGCTTCCGTCCCAACATAATACCTCTTTCAAATGGTGAAAGAATGTGTGAGGGTAAGTCAGTACACTTGTTTGTTTGATTTACTATGTGAAGGGATATTTTGGGATCCTTTGAATACTTCCTTTTGAATATTGAAATTATTGTTAATTCTTATTTGACTGTAAGAGGTATCCATGCCACTTAAATCATCGAAGTGAAAAGCTGTAACTGTAACCCTCTCCCTGAAGTAGCTGACCTCATTCCATACCTCTCCACACAGGAGGAAAGGGGAAACTTTGATCTGTGTCTTATATTTGGACTTCCTCTCTGTCTTTAAAGGGGATATGGCATTTCCCAAACCAGGGATATGCTAGCAACTCTCTGCCCAAACTTATTTACATATCCCTAGAGTTTGTTCTAAATACAGGTGATAACTGCACTTTGATTGACATTCATTCAAACAAAACAATTTCACTCTGGTTGGACAACAGTGACTGGTAGAGTCAGTTGTGTTCCCAGTTAAGTTTACACACACACACACACACAGGTTTTTTCACGCACTTTCCGAGGACCTCATTGTTGTATCCTTTGTGTTTGCTTCCTTAACCCTAACTTTAACAGTAGAATGTCTATTGTTAAACTTCTGAGGACGTGAGAAGTCTATTGAATTTTTCAATTCCTCATATGAAACATAAAGTTTAGTTTTACCAGTTGCTTCTCAAGATATTTTTTCCCACTTCAATAGAAAATTTAAATTTAAAAAAGAAATATCAGTTTTAGGGGTAGCATTGCCCTGCTTCTGCTGGTAAATATAAAATTTAACATTTAAGATCAAAAATTATATGGGTGCCTTCTCAACAGCTTATAACTAAAAGATGTATCTTCTTTTGAAAAGAAAAAACGTCTTTTTAAAAAATATTTCTGTATTTCCAACCAGAAAGGAGAGATTACTTGGCATCCCCATTGCAAAATAGGTGTTCAGTAGTTTCATCGTAAACATTACAGAACGAACAGAGTTGGTTGTCATGAACATTTATCAAAAACAGGAGGTGATTTGTGCCTTAAATTCGGTGTAGAAATCTGTACTGAAAATACTGTAACTTAAACTCTCTGACAGAGTGCCACGGGCTCAAGAAAATGTTTTGCCAATTATCTTCACAAAGTCTAAATTTTTCATTCCATTTGGATAAAGGCTTTGGAATAATGAGTTCAGAATCACATTCGAAAAGGTCTTCAAAAACCACAGAAAACAGTTAAACAAGTTTAGTGGGAGTAACTATCATGATATCCAAAATGGGATTTGATGCTCTGAAAGGGAATAAGCATTAGTCCCAGTAAGGAAAAATTGTTTTTTTTTTTGTGCCCAGCCAGTTGTGGAAAGTATTTCTAAGATACTTATAGGATTGCTACATTTTTGAAGATTGCGATTGAAATTTGTCAAGTACTTTGAGGTTGGTTAACAACTAAATGTGCTATATAAGAATGGAGTATTTTATCAAAAAGAAATTGGACCCTTAAGATTCACCTGTTTTTTCCTCTTCCAGACATTGATGAATGCGTTGAATACGGTGCCTGCGATCAGATTTGTGTAAACTTCAAAGGTGGCTATGAATGTGGCTGTACAGAAGGGTACACTCTTCTCAATTCTGTCTGTGCTGCAGATGGTAAGGATACAATACTTTTTTGCCAGTTGGGGATTTATGCCATTTTCTCACAACTTTTGCCCAACACAAACCACAATTGGAAGCTAATACCAGGGAGTTGCTATTTAACAATAGCAACTCCCTGCTGATACCAAGGCAACTCAACCATTAAAGGAAACATGTTTGGGAAACCAATGATGAAGTTCATGTTGTGCATTTTAGAAGTTTGAAAAATTTGATGAATCTGAGACATTTTTTAAATGATTGTGTGTTTAAAGGGGCTACAGCATTACCCCAAACATATTTAGGAATATGATCATATCTTTAAATACAGTTGGTGATTGCACATTGATTGACATTCATTCAAACCATAGTTTCACTCTGGTTGGTCAGTGAGGACTTGTGAAGTCAGTTGTTTTCCCAAGTAAGCTCTCACACAGTGTTGTGTAGATATGGCCTTGAGAACATTAAATTCAGTGCAGGCTACTGGAGCTTTGACCAAAGCCAAATTTTCCATTTTCTAAATTCAGGATTCTGTTTAGTAAATATTTCATTTTCCGTGATCTTCCCGATTTCCCACCGTTTTCCGTGTTTTGTCCGTTACTCAATAAATAAAGAATTTTTCCTGTGTGTGTGTGTACATTTTTCCAGCTACTAAGCTGTAGTAGAGTAGTGGTAGACCTTGAAACACAGTAGCAGTATCTATTGTTATCTGCTTTGAGTGTTCTAAAACTGAAAGTTAACAACTTCTCTTCACATTTCTAATGTGTTTTTTTCATTGCCAGTCAAAATCGCGAATTCCATGTTCTATTACTGATTCTGTGAATTCTGTCCATTTTCCGTAGCACAGATAAATGTTGGCTTCATGCTTTGACTAGGTAGCATGGGCGTCAATCCTGGGGGGGACAGGGGGACACGTCCCCCCCACATTTTGGACAAACGCCCATTGACTTAAGATTTTTACACAGTAAATTTTTGACAGAAGTGGCCATGTCCCCCCCACATTCGAGTAAAGATTGACGCCCATGCTAGGTAGTGCACTAGATAGTGTTTTTTGTTTGAATGGGAGGAGGGGGTAGAAGTAAACTGAGCAGGGAGAAAGTTTACTATCTCGGTAGAGATGTGTTGCCCTTTAATCAAAGAGGTAGCAGAGCAGCCAATAGGCTTGATCCAATATCTTACATCTGGCAAAAACTGCCAACCAGCTGCCACTTACAAAATAAGCTCGGTTCTATTATTTCTAATCAGAAAGATGGGGAGAAGAGGGGTAAATGTGGAAAGTTGAGCAAAATCCAACAAGAACAATATAGTGGTTGAAAAAATGGAATAAATGTTTCTATGTCAAGATAGAACACACTGATAGTAGTTCAGTGGAGAACACAATGAAAAGAATGTCTAAAAGAAAGTATTCACAATGTATTCAGAATAAGAAATAGGTAACAGGATGTGAAGTGAAAGTGTGAAGCTAAGTTAAGCATTTTATTTCAAACTTCTGGGTACTTCAATACCAACATTATCAGCAAACAGAAACATTATTAAGTTAGATTGCCCTGCAATTTAGAATGCACCACTTGACAGCAGGATTGGCATAAGGGAACCCAGTCTGCTTTTATCTGTCTGTGTGTGTCTGTCTTGTCTGCCTGTCTGTCTGTCTCTCTCTCTGTCTGTCTGTCTTTCATTTTTTTTTTTGTCTATTAACTGCACTTGGTCTCAGTGTCTTTATTTTAGTGTAAGCCACACCCTGAGCTCTTATTAGCTCAACAAGTTGAGCTGTTGTCATGGCAATGCGTCTGTCTGTCTGTCTGTCTGTCTGTCTGTCCGTCTGTCTGTCCGTCAACATTGGAAAAAAGGCTGCTGTCTGCAGGTGCTTTGACCGTTCCTTCTCAAAGTTGGTGTGGGTATAACACATATCAAGGGCTTGATAATTATGGTAACAGGAAGTAGGTCAAAGGTCATTGGGGGTCGTGAGAGGTCAAAGAGTGAAATCACGCAAAAGCCTTCAACTCCTTGTGGTTTTGTTGGAATCTTTTCAAATTTGACAGGAATATTCAGTAAATGATTGGTCATCAAAGTTGTTCTTTTGAAGTAGATCAAAGGTCATTTGGGGTCAAAGAGAGGTCAAGCAAAAGGAGGTCAAACAGTGTAATCATGCAAACGCCTTCAACTCCTATGGGTTATGTCTGAATTTTATCAAATTTGGCAAGAGTGTTAAGAAGATAATGGGTCATCAATGTTGTACTTTTGAAGTAGGTCAAAGGTCATTTGGGGTCATGCAGGGGTCAAACAGTGAAACCACTCAAAAGCCTTCAACTCATAGGGGTTATATCCATATGTTATCATAATTGGTCAGGGTGTTTAGTAGATAACAGGTCATCAAAGTTGCACTTTTAAAGTTGGTCAAAGGTCATCTGGGGTCAAGCAGGGGTCAAACAGTGAAATCAATCAAAAGCCTTCAACTCCTAAGGGTTATATCCAAATCTTATTAAAGTTAGCCAGAGTGTTCAGTAGATGACAAGCTGTCAAAGCTGTACTTTTGAAGTAGGTCAAAGGTCATTTGGGGTCAAAGAAAGGTCAAAAAGTGAAATGTTGTAAATGTCTTCAATTCTTAAGGGTTATATCCAAATCTTATCAACGTTAGCCAGAGGGTTCAATTGATGATAGGTCATCAGAGTTGTACTTATGAAGTAGGTCAAAGGTCATCTGGGATCAGAGAGGTCAAACCGTGAAATCACTCAAAACCCTTCAACCACTAGGGGTTATATCCAAACCTTATCAAAGTTGGCCAGAGTGTACAGTAGATGACAGGTCTTCAAAGTTGTACTTTTGAAGTAGGTCAAAGGTCATTTGGGGTCAAGAAGAGGTCAAACACTGGAATTGTGCAAATGGCTTCAGCTCCTAGGGGTTGTGTCTGACTTTTATCAAAGTTGACAAGAGTATGCAGTAGATGAATTGATGGGTCATCAGAGTTTTACTTTTGAAGAAGTTTAAAGTTGTTTGGGGTCAAAGAGCTAGGGCAAACAGTAGAATCAAGCAAAAGCCTTGAAATACTCATGGTTGTGTCGGAATCTTATAAAAGTTGGCCAGAGTGTTCAGTGCATGATGCATAGGTGTACTTTGTGTTGATGTTAATTAGTGTTTGCACTGGGTACCCGGGTACCCGACCGATGATGTCAGGACCCTGTTCTCAAATTGCTACCTGGATCCAAAGTTTCACTCTCATAGATTGCATGTGTGACAGAACACCTAACATGTTACTTTTTCCTGGCAAAATTTATCACGGACACGCCTAAGAACACTTGTCATGCCCATACGTAAGATACGTTGGTGTTATATTATATCAACTTGCAAAGCAAAATTTCTCATTATGACTTTTATGACTTTAGAACAAACTTGTAGCCTAACAAAAGTTATATTTTCGGGTACCCGGGTACCCGACCGACCATCGAGTTCGGGTACCTGGTTCCGAATTTTGGACCCGGTGCAAACACTAATGTTAATTGCCATTTGGGGTCACAAAACATGATATGGTGAAATGCATGCTAGTGCTTCTCCATAAGGGTTTATGTTTTGTATGATGTATACTATAGGAATCATTTTTTGACAGACCTGACAAGTTGGGGTATAAGTAGCCTAATTTTTGTTAGCAGAATTACCAACAGTACTGTGCCCACAAACACTTAACAAAAAGTCACAAGCCGGACAACTCTAGCAGATATACCACTGCTGTGACCATTACATCTATAGCACTGAAGTTCCTAGATCATGACAGTCTACGACTCCTTGATTGGATCCCTAGTCAAACTATATAACATTAACTGTGTGAGAGAAATTGTAGTTGAGCTACAGCATCATTGATGCTCTTGTCGTAATTTCTTCATTTACAATTTTTATATCCACTCAGCCTCACCAGCAGTTTGTTGAATATCTGGTAATTATATCTGAAGAAGAGTCATGGACTTAGCAGTTTATCCTCAATGGATTTATTTTATCTTTTTCTTCTCCTATCAAGGCAGGAGACCCAGACTGCTGTATGCAGATGGCACAGAAATGCGGTTCTTGAATTATGACACTAATCGTCTAGGTAACATCGTCAAGGGAGAAGGCAGGATACTATCGGTTGAAATGAGTGGAGGTATTAACTTTCTTTTAAGATATATGGTAGCTGCACAGATTTCTTGATATTAAAAGGAAGGGGGGGGGTGGTAATCAAAAATTTACTTTTAATAATTATGCAAAAGAGGAACTAAAATCTGTTCACTCTGGTGAAATTTCATTCAGTTCCTATTTGTGGTTCTTGTCATGTTAGTATGTAAAGTTACTACATTTATAAATTAAGTGGATTTGAATCAAGCAAGAATGATGTCATATCCTCACAATGATGGGCAATACTTTCTTTTCTCTGTTTTAAGTCAGTTAGTTTGAACTTGGTGTAGATAGGGTCTGGGAAATGAAAGTTTGTCATATTCCCATACCTTTCATTCATCCATGTTATGAAAACATAATATTAGAGAGAAGATGACTTGTGTAAAGTTTAAAAGTAAAACAGCTTGTTAATTTGAGGTTATGATGTCATGTGTGCTAGCCTTAAAAGCAGTTTTCATCGAAATTATGAATTCATCTGCCAATATCTGGAGGACCACGAATAGTTACTGAAAGAAAATCTAACCAAAATGCTCAGATTAAGTACCTTTCCAACATACAGAAATTTCATTTTAGCCCAAATATTCTTTTAGTGTACATTTTCAAGTCTTGTTTTTGTGTGACATTGAAGCAATAAGTTAGAGGCTGGGTGTTCTCATTCAGCAGTACCAATGAGACCTTTTCAGTTCAAGCTAGCCATTCTTTACTTATTTATCTTATTAAATTTACAACAAAATTCTGTAACCTTTTTACATCATGATCATGTACTAAATTTAGTCTCATTTAATCCTCAGATTCTGTTGTCTGGATAGACTCTGCTCTTAAGGTCATCAAAACCGCGAACATACCAGGGTCCGATGATGATATCAGCACTTCTGAGACTATTGTTGGCAATGAATTCATGGACCATCCATCAGGGTTGAGCGTCGATTTTATGGGCGGGTGAGATGGTAGCATATTAAAAAAGAATGAAGACACAGTGTACTGCAAGGAGGGGATCATAGAAATGTCTGAGGCAGGATTTAGTCAGTATTGCATGGGAGGAAATGTATGGAACAAGACTTTTTAGTACTGTCCCATCTCTAATACTCAACAACATGCACTGCTTATTTACTTTGTATTTTCTTAGTGGTGTGATGTTTTTCATTTCTTAAGGTGGGGGTGGGGGTGGCAAGGGTTTATCACTCAGACCCACTTCAGGTTATACTTTATTGTGTGCATGTACCATTGATATCAACCTATTTAGAGTAAGAGGAACCCTCGAATTCACTCTTAAGCATGGGCGTCCAGAAGGGGGTAAGGGGGGCACTTGCCTTCCCCAGAATATCAAAAACTTGAAGAAAAAGTAACATCAACTTTTTTTGTATGATATCACTAGGAAATTTCTAGAACATGAGCTTTTAAAATAGAAAATGATCAGATGTAATTCACAAGGCCTGGGAAGTGCCATTTTCATGCAGCCATCTGGGAGGCATTTCGGCTAAAATTTTCTTGACACTTCATGCCTAACTATGGTGGTGCTGCGCTTAGATAGTTTGCTTACAGGTTTCACCCACCTGGCAACTTCCTGGCTACATCCCTGTAAATGGTGCCAACATTTAGCAATTAAGCTCTTTTCTGGGAGTGAAATTTTCCCCTAATTTGATCAATTAAGAGTTTTGCCCCCCCCCCCACACTAAAATTTTTTCTGCGGACACCCATGCTCTCAAGTGATAAGAAGATAAGAACAACAGGTGCAGTTCTGTATTCTGTATGTAAAAATCATGTATTTCAGACATTAATGCAGATATATTATGAAACTAATGAAGCAACTTAGAATGTGGGAAAAGGGACAGGGCTTATTGATTACAACTTCATGTAGGGTGGCTTACAATTTAACATTTGCAAATTTGGGATGTTTACGATTTTGGAGGTTATTTCAAATTAGAATGATGTAGGTTGCTCCTGAACTAGCTAGTGGGGATCAGACTGTCCGACTTCCAAGTTTGATTGCTGCAAATGCCATCTGCTTTAACACAGCTAACAAAATGGAAACAGTTTGCATTCTTCAAAGGGTCTGTTGCATCTGGACCCCAAACATATTTAGGAATAACCCCATAGTTATAAATACAATTGGTGATTGTACTTTGATTGACATAAACTCAAACAATAGCATCACTCTAACTGGTCTGTCAGACTTGTGTAGATCACTCAGTTGTGTACTCAGACAGCTTACACTAAACTTGTGTAAATATGGCCTTGAACAATTTAAAGGGAGATAGCTGTTGCTCTGAGTTTATTCTTCTTACAGATCCTTACAGAATCTTACAGATTTCCTCATATTTCACTCCCAAGTATCTTTCATTATGTTTCTGTGTAAAAGCTTTGAATATTGAAGGTTATTGTGCATTAATTTAACAAATGTGTAACAAAACATAACAAACATATTGATCGAAAGGAGCCACTCCTGAATTAGAATGATGGGGACATGGGGTACACTAATTCAGATTGGGGGGACTGCATTTTTGCTTTAAGCTTAGTAAAAGTTATGGTTGCTTTGTCTAGGAGGTGCACTAAACATGTGTTCTCTTTGAAATGGGAGGAGGAGCTAGAATTAAACTTAGATGGGAGAATTTTTACTTTTTGGGGTGAGTTATGTTGCCCTTAAGTCATTTTAAATTTTTGCAGGAACCTTTATTGGCTTGACCAAGGTGATGTTTCTGGTAATTTCACAACAACCAAGCGAGGAAAGCGCCAAACAGTGAGTGACTTCAGGGGTCCACGCCTTTCAGTTGCGTCCCTTGATGGATCAAGTGTGAAGACTTTAATTGAAGGATTGTCTGATGGTGTGGGAGATGTGGTTGTCAACCCCAGAAGAGGGTAAGCTTTCATGAAGATAAAAGTCTTTGAAGGAGGATTTTTAAAAGTATTCATGAGAGGTGGAGTCAAATGTAAACAACTTTGTTGCTTTCTTGTACATTGTCCAGGGCTAACTTGCAAGCACTAAGTCCATAAAGAAACCTGGATACCTGTTTCATCATTGCTGTTACTGTCTTTTATAGATGCAAAATTTTGATCTTCACAGCGTAATTCTTTATTCGAGAATCTAAAATAATGGCCCACTAAGTCTTGAGAAAGTCCTTAGTTTCATTATTTGAAAAGTGAAAACCCTGTTTATGGATAGTATTAGTTAACCTGACGAACATTTTTTCACAGGTATGTTTACTGGACAAACTCAGGTGCCAACCCTAGCATTGAGTGGGCCTGGATGAATGGGGACATGCGTGAGGTACTGGTCAGTGACATGCTCCTTGACCCATCAGGTCTGACCATTGACTTTGCCAAGAATGATGAAGTGTATTTCTGTGATAGAGCAGCCAGTAAAATTGAGGTTATGCAGTGGAATGGAATGGGTCGTAGAGTGATTTCCAGGTCCCCAGGTAAGCAAATTACATTTTTCTTATCAAAAGCATTTGAAGTCACCTATTGTCAAGGTAAGTGGTGTGCCGGCAGTCATTTTGATAATCATGATCTTAATTACTTATTGGCAAAGACGTTGAGCATTCAGCTTCTTTTGGTGTCGGTCTACTGAGTTTGCATGGTAATTTAATGCTGGAGCAGACTAAAATTCATGATTTCTGTATTCCTGGTCTTGAAAAGGTACACTATTGCTTTAGATATTGATGGCATTTTAAGCAACATGTCCAATAAAAGGATATGTATGTATTGTACAAACATAAATTGCAAAATTGTGAAAAAGGGACATATGAACTCCTAGACACTTTTCAAGCATTCCTGTTAGCTGTGCTTTCATTTACTAATAAGCTTATAATATTGGAATGTTAAGAAAGTGCAAACCGAACAAATCCTCAAAGAGGCCCCCCTTATTAGATTAAACAAAATTGTGCTCACAACAGCATTACCATGCTGCATTGTATTTAAGTTGACCATAGCGCTACAGTGTTATTTTTAGCTCTGATAAGTTTGTGTGAGGAAAATGGATAAAGGGAGAATTTATATAAAAAGGGGGAATGTATTAGTTCTGAAAATATTGTAAGGTCACTGTCCTAGGGATCTGACATATCTTAACTACCACTACCCATTAAATGAATGGGTAATGACTGCAGATACACTCCCTTCCTTCAGATGGGTCGATTGGAAGGGATTGTGAGCCTCTGGAATGTGATCCTCTGAGTACTTGTTCAAAAGCAAGGGTGAATGTGCATGGTGTTCATCTAGTAGGGTTTACTAGATGGAAGGTTCACTAGATAACAATTTAACTGGACCGAAAATCCAAATTTTTAGCTCAAACCAGCTCAAAGAGCTGTTTGAGCAATTGTGATCCGCCACCATCACTCTGTCTATCTGTCTGTCTGTCTGTCTATCTGTCTATCTAATCTATCTGTCTGTCTGTCTGTCTGTCTATCTATCTATCTATCTGTCAATCTATCTATCTATCTATCTATCTATCAGGTCTATCCACAATTGCCTTTAATGCTCTCAGGAGCACACTCGTGGACAGATTTTAACGAAACTCAGACACATTGGTCGTTGAACTTTAGGCTACCTGTCATGTTCTAGAAGTTGAGGTCAAAGGTCATTTAGGGGTCATTAAAGGCCATTATGTGAATATCTTCAAAACGTATCTCCTCCCACAAATAGCGCTGTATGTTCTTGAAATTTGGTCATAATATTTCTTACATAGTGGTTCTTTAGGGTTGTACACAGATTTTTGATCCAAGGTCATACGAAGTCATTAGAGGTCAAAAGGTGGAAATATCTTTGATGTGGTATTGCTTTGCACCTGTGAGTCTGATATTTACCAAACATGGTTTTAGTTAATTGACTTTTGAAGAGCTTCAGCTGGATGTAAAAATTTAGGTCAAAGGTCATCCAAGGGTCATTTGAGTCCATAGTTGTAAATATTTTGAAATGCTATTTTCTCCTAGATGCATTACAAAATTATCTTCAAAATTGCTCAGAAGGACGACTGGCATGTGCAGATTACAAATTACTTCTCTAATTTGGGATGAAGGATACTTTTGATACCTTTCTAACCAATTTTGTGCCACCCCTCTATTTTTACCAGTCTCACAAAATCACTTTACTACCTATTTTTCTGTATACTACACTCTCTTTAAAACTGTCTGTCTACAAGAAGTCAGTCCTGTGAGGTTGTAAAGGTTAGTTTAAAGGGAGCTCCTTAGCTTCTGGGCAGTATATGAACAATTTCTGTATTGTGTGTAGTGATCATAGTGATGTAGAAGGTCTGTTGGCACAGCTCCCTGGTTGGCATCATAATTCATCATTGTGCATGAGTTGTAATTGACAATACCTCTTCCTTGCAAAGTTACCTGTTCTCCTGGTAACTGTATATTCTAAGTTCCTTGTGGCAGCAGAGAGCTAACACCAGATTGTTTACTAGTTGTAACTTTATAATAATGTGTGTAAAAACCAGAAGCTACTGGGCTTTTAGCTGGTGCAATATAGCAGTTGAAGGCAAGGATTGCACTGCTAAGGTCAGACAGTAATCAAGACTTCAGAAGTTGATACAAAAGAGGTCCATCCTCTGCTACTTGTCAAGTAGGACTTGGGGGGATTTTACCCACTGTCTTAACATTTACACTTCTCAGATTTTAATGAATCTTTGGACCTGTGGTAATATATATAGTACATCAATATTGCTTTATGTCAAAACTGTTCTGTTCTGTAGGTCAGTTCTGTTATTTTCACTGGGGACAAAGGGGGAATTTCCTTACCTTGCTTTTGAGAATGGGGGGAGGGGGGGTAAGGTCTCGATTTTTTGTTTGCACTTTACTAATGTTGGGAAAAGATGTATTTGTTTTGATTATGTGTTTCCAGCAATCACACCATGCAGTGATGTACATAGGGTTTTGCGGGGGGGGACAGAGAAGAGCCAACCCCAAAGTTTGCTCGGGTTTGAGCTTCTGCACCATTGGTGCTCTAGTAGACTTAATCCTAACCTAAACCATAATTCTGACCCCTTCTTAGGGCTAATCTTTGTCGCAATCCTAAACCTAATTCTGTATTTAAGCCAAAATCCTAACCCTACCTCTAACCCAAAATAAATTTGGGGTCAAGGAGATCTTTGTTCTAGTGAACCTTTTGATCTAGTGAAACTTTTGTCAATATCCCCCAGATACATACACAGTCAAGTTGGTATAGGGTCTTTGATTAGTCCAGATGGGTTGCTGACCCTGAAGTAGGCTACCCTAAGCTAAAACTAAAGGTAACTCAATCTCTGTGGGTGGAAAAAGTTGGGAAGCTGGGAGGTTCTTCACAAAGAATTTATTATTTGGAGGGAAGTTTTGGCTATTGCAGTGACATTTATAGTGTTTGAATGTGAACATATGTATTGTAACCTATTTAGGAACATTTGACTTCCTTCTTGGATAAAATCATTTTGTTCTTTCCCAGTAGTTGGAATTAAAGACTGAAGCATGGCTTTAACACAGACTGTGTAATGTTTGGTTTTACTTCTGACAGATCTAGAGGAACCAGTTAACATTGAGGTTTTTGAAAATTACATTTACTGGACTACCAGTGGCTTCCCAGGATCCATCAAGAAAATGCTAAAGAATGGAGGGGAAGTTATAGTGGAGGTCCCAGTTGTGAATGCGCCAGCTGGTCTGAAGATTAGCCATCCATTGAGGCAACCCGTTATTGGTATGTCTTTGGAAGTGATATGTTATCCCCTCTTAATGACACATTACCATAATTGGCCTGCTCTCACAGTAGAAGAGTTTGGTTAGGGTTGTTAAGGAGGAAGTGTAATGTGGGAGGGGGTCATGAGGTTGAAAAATTTGGGATGTGATAACAAATACTGAGGCTTGTGTTATGTGTATATCTGTAAACCAACTGGAAAGCCAAGAAGTAGTGTATTCATAGAGGCAATCCCTCAATCTAGGTGGCTACCATTGGTCCAGACCAACATGGCAAGTGTTTAGTCAGGACAATTGGTCCTGAGGTAGCACCAGCTGGGTCAGAGAAAAGAGCTGATTGAGGTGAAGCATGTGGGCCATGAACACAACAGATGAATTCATAAGAGTGGATTGACGCACTGTTTCTGGGAGCCCAAACATGGTACTAAATATTGAATAAATGATGATATTTAATCTTGTCTCAATGAATGAATCAATTTCAAGAACTTGTTTTGGAATGTATGAAGGTGATTTTTAGTGTGTATTTTGCATATTACTAGCATAGTTAGCTGAATTCAACAGTATTCCGGGCTGTTTGCCTAGCAGTAGTACCACATTTGCAATAATCCTGTGTAGGCCACCATATTGTACATGTAAACCCACCTCAGTGGATCTTTGTATTAAATATTTAAAAGAACTGCTAACAAACCTTACTTTCCTTAGCATACTATTATTCTATTGTCTACTTTCAAGAGCCTGAAATGTTCTGTGATTTTGTGGTTAAACCTCGTGTGTGAATCGTGAGCAAAATGTTGTTTTTCAGTGAGACCACATGTTACAAAAGCATTCAGTAGGACTGCACCATGAAAATAATTGTTTTTTTCGTATCCCTACCAGATACCAATCCATGTGATGACTCCCTATGCTCTAGTTTCTGCTTACTCTCACCATCGAATGATCTGCAGCTGCCAATCACTTTCTCCTGCTCATGTGCAGATGGAGATAAGTTTGTTAATTTCAATGACAAGACAGTGTGTAACAGAAGTAAGTCTGTTGCCATGGCGATGATTTTCTTATATTTCCTTATATTTCAAAATCAGCCAACCCACAAATTGTACATGTATTTATAGGTTACATTTACATACTTGAAATATATTCTAACAGTTGTCAGCTACATACAAGATTTTAATAATCCAGGAAAAACTGTCCCAGGGTACCTTAAGTTTCTTTCAAGTGCAAAAGTATCTCTATAGCATCTCCAAAGTTGAAATCCCATAATAGACCCTTTTCCAAGTAGCAATTACAAAGGATTGTGGGATAGAGTTTTGGTATGTGTCATTTTTGTCAATGGTATCTTACTGTTGCCAAAAACAATGGGTACCAAAATTCTATCCCACAGTCCTTTATAATTGCTTTTTGGATAAGGGTCTGTAACAACAGTTAAGGGCTCTCATCTCACCTCATCTCAGACTGTAACGATTCTCTCTATCTACTAAGTTTACTTCAAGCCCCTTCATCAATTTAAACCAAATCACATATTTAGTACACCTCTAAGGTAGAGCCACAGTAGCCCCAGCACGGGGTTTAAATTGTTCGAGAAAATATTGTCAAACAAGTGTGTGTGAGCATTACATTGAGAGCACAACTGACTGTACAAGTCTTTGTTGACCAACCAGAGTGGAGCTTTAGTTTGAATGAATGTCAGTCAAGGTGCAGTCATCAACTGTATTTAGAACTCTAGGGCTATTCCTAAATGTTTGGGCAGCAACTCCCAGGTTGGGGGGATGCCATATTCCCTTTAAAAGATAGTTAAGTAAGGGTGATAGGTTTCAGAAGTCTGTGATTTTGCCTACACTGTGCTTTCCTCTAAAGATGACCTAGAGGAAAGATTTTGGTGTGCAGTCTATTTTTAATAGGAATATTCAGGGCCTAAAAGGGAGTGTAGTGAAAGGCCATTGAAGGCAGGGGTGGGGGTTATTGGAAAGAAATGCAACTATGAAAAGATTATAAAAAACAATAAGTAGGAATTTGATCACTGACAGTGACTCAGTTATGTACCTTGGTGAAGCTATACCATCTGGTTTAGTCATGGCATGTACGAATATATGATCTTCAGTAGAGCTAGATGAGGTTTTACGGCTCAGTTTCTAACCAATTGGTTTAAGTCGGGCCGGCCACAGCCTTTTTTCCAGTTGTGGCTCACTGGCTTGTTTTCCCTACTCCATTGCTTGTGCTGAGCACCAAGTACAATGGCAGTTGGTTCCATTTTTAAAGTCTTTGGTATGACCCGGCCAGCACTGAGCAGTCGAACCCCAGACCTTCCTGCTGCAAGTCAGATGCTCTAACCACTTGACCATGCAGTCGATCTTCAGTAGCACACTAGGAAACTGGAGTAATTGTGACCACAATTTGAACTTAAATGAATTATGAGACAGAAGGTAGGTGCAAACTAGGGATAGGGGGAAGAGCTACCCACAGGGAGCAGTAATGAGCCATTACTTGCATGGCTGCAATAAATGAACCACTTAACATGATTCAGTCCGATAACCACACATGTAGTATCTAAATGAAACAACTGCTGCAAACTTTACTTGTGGCTTAAAATTTTTTGTTGAGTTTTTACAAAGTATTTATATAGGGCTTTCCAGAAAGACCAAAGTGCTGTACAAAGTTAAAATTACACCTAAAAAGTTTCAAAACAAGTAAATTACACCTTAAAACTACAAAACAAGCCAAAGAGAAAAAATAAAATGACAGAGAAAGTGAAATCAGTAAAATCCAACATAAAAACTTTGAACAAGAAGTTGAAAAATAAAATGAGAAAATGTTTATTTTACTTATCTGTGTTCAATTAAAGAACGTTTCTGTTTTAATGAGTCTATAATCATTTACAGCTCAAGAAAAACCCACTACCACAACACCAGCACCAACTACACCATACACATGTGACTGTGGGAAAAACGGTGTTTGTGATAAAACTACTGGGAGATGCAGGTATGTCCAGAGCAAGATCTAGCAATGTGTTAGAAAAGTGTGTAAGAAAATGTTTTATACTGCCCTCTACCAGTAAGGAGGATAATGTAAGCTACACTTATCCACTGTTTGCAGTATTGATAGTTAAATCACAGTTTGGGACTAACTCTTCTGGAACAGTGTACCTCATCCTGGGGTCTGTGAAAAAATTAAAATTGGGTGGAATCCTTGTGGACAAAATTGTCTGCAGACAAGGTCAAGGAAAAATTTTCATTCATTTTTTTTTTTTTGCACTGTCATTGCAAATTCTAAGGCTATGTCAGACAAAAAATGGCAAATTTGCTGACCTAAGCCTCAACCATGGTGAGACATTGGTTTTATTTGTGGTATTATTCTTTCTAGGAGTCTGTTAAGATTTCTTTACAGTCCAAGAGCCTAAGAGGTCCGTGGATTGAAGAGGGTGATAATCTTGTGACCTAACACCTATTAATTCTACAATCTCTCCATGTGGCTATTTGGCATTCTTGATTGGTGTTACTTTACTTTGCTCATCAACTAAACATAGCAAATTGATGGTACACATTTTCTGCAAAACAAAATTGCTTCATTATCAAAGCAAAAGGAGATTGCTGGATTTTCAAACTGAAGTGTTTATTTATTGATTGATTTATGACTCTACTATTTCCTGTTTCTTTTTTTTTTTTTTTTTTTTTTTTGGAGGGGGGTATTACAGTGAGGTATTTATATTTCCTATGATTTTTCTTCAGACACAAATGCAGTCACCCCAGTTTTAATGAGTATATCCTGGTATTCTAATTTCTGTAAGGCTCTTTTCAATCAGGTGACAATATTTTAAATATTGAATTGTTCAATTTCTGTAGAATAGTTCCTTGTTAACCTGTAATATGGTATATTTGTGTTCTAAAACAGGGATTATCAACCTTTTTCCATCCATGGACCCCCTTGGTTATTACATAAAAATGTTAAGGGACCCCCCTCCCAGCAATTTGATGTACAACAATTTGATATACAAACAATTTGATGTACTTAACTAGTCAACTCTTGGGCAGTAAGAGTCTAGAGTCTTGGGAGTTATACTTCTTTCACTGACGCTACCACTTGATCAATAATCCACAAACCAGGTCTGCTTTTGCCATCCTCTAAGTTTTTTCCAGACCCCCTTGCCCTTGTAGACCCCTAAACAAATTTTTCAGAACCCCTTGGGATCTGCGGACCCCAGGTAAACACTATTTTAAAACATTACGACGGATACAGGCTTGTCAAGAATATTGTTTTGCTTACATGTGAAGTGGCTGTTTCTAGGTAAGATTGGGCCAACAGCTCATTCCCAGTAATTTTGTCAGATCCTTTTTCATTCTTGCAGATGTTTCAATGGATTCATGGGCGAAAAGTGTGAAGAAGTTTACAGTAAGCGATTACTTTTCAATTCTTGGGGCTTTGGGTTCATTTGAAATGTTTTCTTTACCCTTTTAATGTGAGTCAGTAACCCCTTTAGTTATTTATAATTTAAATACAGACATTGTTATAAATGAGAAGGGGAGATTTGTAGGTAATATGAATCCCACATTCCATTAAGACAGACTCTTAACTTTATCATATGTGATCATTCACACCTAGCTGCACAAGATGTTGGTTAGGTGAATAAGTCTCATTTTTAAATGGGCACAGAGAGATATTTTTTCTTTTTGGGGGATATTTTAAGGGGAAGTAAGAAATAAATCTGTTGAGCTGAGGTCACACTACAGACATTCCGAATCTGGATTCCGATCCGATGTTTTCAGAAAAAAATTGGAATACATGGTTTTCGTATTAGGACGGTCAAACTACAACGATATCCGATACGAATTACTTTCTGATAAAGTTTCCAGATCCGATTTATAATTTTGATCGCTCTGCAGAGCAATTTTCATTGGAGAGCTATCCGATTTTCTCACTTTTGTCCAATTATTGCCTTTATTTGCACTGATGTCACTGGTCATATAGGCCCTGGTGACCTCTCAGCTGTTTACACAACCAACAAAAAGTACTGATTGAAGAAGGCAAACAGATTCTTGCACATTTGAATGACATATTTTGTTTTACGAATGACACATAAAGACACTATACGTGGTCAAAGGCATTTTTAGTATCAAAGAGGCTGAAAATGTCATGCGAAATGGTGAGTTTGTGTATTTTTGGTGGTCAAAGTGTTTTACACAGGTATTCTCTCAAGCGAAGTGTAGGCGATAGCCGTGATACTAATGTAGCGTCACCTACACGTACACAGCACTGCACTAGTGCGTACACTACTGGATAGGGTGTGGACCTAACGTTATATCTTCTTCTTGGGTACTGGCAGCCATGGCTCATGAAATGAGCATATATAAGCCAGGGATGTGTGTGTGTTTGGGGTGTTTTAATAAAAATATAGGTGGGTCTTAAAAAGTGTTAATACTGCTGGCATTCACATTTTGCTGAGGCAAATTGTTCCGGTTCATACTGTTCGTAGGAGTGGCCTACTGTAGTTAGGCCTACTGTGTTCCCCTATTTTCGTGCATCCCCTATTTTCCTGCAGTACCTTAGTATATTGTTAAGCCTACATCTATTTTAGGCTCGCCTAACTGCACGAAAATACGGGTCGCCATCTACATCACTACTTGTGTATAGGGCCTAACGATAGGCCTATTACAACAACCTTGAACAGGGTTTTGTTAACGTTAACACTGGGTGATGAGTGAATTGGTAACATTATTATAAACAAATACCGAAACATGTAAACCCTGTTTAAGATATTCGCCTAGGCTTAGGCCTATTCTTACACAAGCACAGTCTCATATAATTGCGTAGCCTATAGGCTAAGGGTTAGTTGGACTAACTGAAAGGCCATTAGTGACTAATGTTAGTCTCACCAAACAGCAGTCACATGCCTGTGCATAGGCTGGCCAGAGTAGTCAGTGGTGGAATAATGAGGGATAACAATGTCAGCAAATTGCAATCTTCTTTAGGGAGAGAGCGGGTGAGGCTTGTACCCCAACATATCGTGAGAATTCTTCATTTTTCAGGGTCATGTGTACTAGTCAAATCAAGCAACATTTCTCAGATCTTTCTGCTAAGCATTTGCATTCCTTCTGGAGCCTATTATAAAAGCTACAGATAGCACATGGAGCAGGTGGTGGCCCTTTAACCCTCTTCCTGAACAAATACCTTCAATTTCACTTTTAACCAACCACTAGCAAATACTTAAGACACCACCCCATTGAAGAGGGAAAATATCGGATTGCAGATTGAACAGTTGCCTGTGCACATTGTAGGCTTTTGTAGGTAGCAGGAGCCTAGTCTAGCTTCACCTATAGGCTCCTAATAGTATAATCATGCATAACCTGATTCAGTCTTGTTGTCTTTAGCCATGCAAAAAAGTACACAGGCGTAAGTCCTAGGCCTAGACCTACGCGGGTAAGCAGCACTGCAATAAATTTATGTAGATCCAGGCCTAGGCTGTAACCTTTGGTAAAGAAGTTTAAGATTAAGTCAGTCAAGTAGGTGTTGAGCATGCCTATAACCATTGGCCTAGTATGCCTTTAGGCCAGGCATTTAGCATCTAGGCAAACATATATGAACTAGCCCTAGGCCTTTAATGTGCTAGTCAGGCAATTAGTTCATAGACTGTATTGTCTCAATAACACCAGGAACTGAAGCACCCCCAATATTCACAGGTGCATAAATTCTTTGTGTGTCAGGGGGCAGGGGATGTTGTAGCTGTAAATCTCTCCCCCAAGGGCCCCTAAGAATATGGTATCATGAAGAGTGGGGGAAGATTATAATAAAAGGGCTGCTTTTTCATCAAAAGCTCAGTATTACTCACAGTTAACGCAGACGAGTTACATCGAGTTTGAAGATTAAGTTTAGGTAAGCTTTCATTTTACAGCCCTCGGCAAAATAAATTCACTGTTGATCTCTCAGTAAGTATATAGCATATTGCAGGTGTATTGATAATGTTTCTGTAGAATAAATAACTAGTTCAAGTCAGTGCAAACTGAAAATTGAGTTGAATGCATAACACCTACTATTCATGTGCATATTTGGTTTAAACGATCCCTTACATACCATACTTATAGGCTTGTAAGTGATTCTTGTTTACTGTACTTTATCCACCTTTTTGAACCTTTCTCCTGTGGTTTTCTTGAAATCATACTTTTTTCCTTTTAGATCCATTTTTTTCTTAAAAAAAACATGAAATGGCATTAAAAATTTTTGGAAGGAGTAATTATGATGCTGTCAACATGATTGCAGAATATTCTAGGAATGGAAGCTTCCAAAAGTCCTAAATTTGTGTTACTTTTAGTCTACCAAATCATACTTTCTCCTGGCACATTGAAAGTTTTGATCCTACTTTTATACAACGTTTTGCAAACTGAATCCACTTTAAAGCATGAGTGTAGTAACCAACAGGCTCTGAGCTGGAAGTGAAAGTTTGTTTTCTGCATCTGTTTTCAAGTATAAATGCTTGAAAAATGCAGAATATTGTCCAGGTGTGTAATTGTCAAGTCTGAGGAAAACATCTGCTCAATCTGTAATTGTTACACGGTAATGGAGTGTATCATGCAGACCACTAAGCTTATTGCAGGCTGTACAGATGTACCCTGTGGATGAGTCAAGTGAGGTGAACTTTTCTCCCTCCACTGATTATTTATAAAGATTGTGTCTTTAGTTGCTTATTCTGTTTCCTGGAACTGCCATCCTGTGCCAGATCTGAGAATAGTGAAAATCAGCCACTGAGTTTGGAGTCGGGCATTACGGGCCTGCAAAATACCTCACCCAAGCCCAATTATTCATATCTGCCTGTCCACTAGATGACTCACAGGTGTACAAAAAGAGGTTGGGGCTGAAATCTGCTCTTTATTGCAAAATGTATGCCATCTTTGTGTGATATATTTATGGGGGCATTGGCCCTCACTGTTGCTGATTTTTTTTTTTAATTTAATAATAACCTAACCCCTACCTGGTGATCGAGACAAGGTCTGGCTTACACCACTGCTTTCTTCGGGCAAGCATGCAATGAAATTTTGGGCAAAGTGCTGCATCCAGTGGCGTAGCTATGGGGAGGGGCACTTGGGGGACTCCGGGCCCCCATGAAATCTCAAAGCCCCCAGTAGCTCCCCTCACTTGTGATTGGAGACATGTTGAAAAAATATCAGTAGAACATGCACGTACCAGCCCTCCCATTTGGAGATCCAGCACCCCTCCAGCCCCTCCCCCCATCGAAAACTCTGGCTACGCCACTGGCTGCATCTCATTCTGGAGTGCTGTAGCCCCTCTCTAGTCTATGCATGCTAGATGGTCATAATGAAGCAAAAAAAACGACATATCATTTGGCCATAGCCCAATATCTGCAGGAGTAGTCAAAGGGCATTGCAACTTGACCTGGGAATATCAGTTAAGGAAATGAGAGCACCCATTGCAAAACAATTATCCTCAAGATTGAACGGATAAGTTTTCAGCTTTCAAACATACGCAAACCATGCACAAACAGATGCAGATTTGTAGTGCTTTTACAAGAAAAGGGTAAAAGAAATTGTCAGTTTAATTACCCGCTCTCCTAAGTAGACTAGCAAAGATAAAAATGTTTCTACTCCCACCAGATCCAAGTCACTGATTGCGTCACAAGCAAAACCATAGGTGCACTGCTATTTATCATTACCAAATCATGCTAGTATGACCTACAGGCCGATAACGATTTATCATCCAAAAGTATCGTCTGAAAATCGGAATCGGAATCGCTGTAGTGTGACCTCAGCTTTATTCTAGTGGAACACTGAGTGGGTGGGAGATTTAGTATTGGGTCCATCAGCATGAATATTCATTCATTGTTACAGTTAAGGAATGCATTCTTCATTAGAAAATTGCAAGGTTGGTATTAGTGAAGGACCTGTCTTAAGTCTCTTTCCTCCTTTCTTCTTTGTTGCCATTAGGGATATGTACAGAGCCAAGGGAATGGGATCCAATTACTCAGTCATGCAGGTAAGTCATTTAGGAATAGGTATGTACAGTTATGGAAATTCCTGGAATTAAAAGTCATGGAAAGTCATAGAAAAATCAAGGCATTACAGAAAATTTTTCAGAACAGAAAGAGTATCCAGTCTCTTATCTGAAGCTGCTTGCTTGATTAAACATAGCCCAGGCTGAATCTGTTATCAGACACCATATGTATAATTGGGATGTTTAGGAAATTTTGGGATGATAAGTGGTGACCTGGAATGTGGTAGAAGCCAATGGCTTGTGGAATACAACTTCATGTCGGATGGCATCCATATCAACATTTTAATCTGTACTTTGGACATTTTTTTATGGGGGGTGTCGATTTAGAAGGTAATTTCAGTCAGATAAATGTATGTTATGGTTCTCTTGAAAAGGGATCATCTCACTTGTTAAACCTTGTTGCTTCATTGCTTCAAATATCACTGGATCTTTATCAACTCATATGTAGGAGCTAAGTGGATCATCATTGAGTGTCCTTGGTACATCATTCACCAAATATAGACAATCAAGTCCAAAAAATTTGCATAGCAAGGTTCTCAGTCAACTTGGAAATCAGGTAAAATCTGGAAATGGGTTTCCCTTTTTCCAGTTACGGAAAAGTCAGAATTGGTGATTGCATGTTGACATAAATTCAAAGAGTAAATTCACATCTATGACACTCTGATTTGCAATGATCAGATCAGTGATATTTGATGTATAGCCTATTGAATACTGTATGCAGGTCAGATGTACCCATTTATATCGCACACAGTAGTGTACCCAGCAGAATATTGAGTAAACTTTAATAGTACAGGCTCAGTCAGGGAGGTGGAGTAGACATTTTTTTTCCATTTGATGAGTTTGAAGACCCCTCCCCAGGACGGCGATCACAGTGGGTGTCCCGGTTTCAGATAAGCAAACGTTGGCAGCTATGTATGCGTGGTCGTAGCCAAAAGATCAAGAAGCCAAGAATACATTTTATTTGTGCGTGTGGTTGTAAGGTGTGTGTGAGTGGTTGTCTGTTTCATTTTGGCAAGGCAAGTATTACTATAAGTAGGAAGTGCTCTCAAAATTTTTGAGATTATTCATGAACTCCTATCCATCTTTTATTTGCAGATGTCCTAATGGAATGGTTAGTGATGATTGTAGTGCAACACCGACAGGTGGTCCTGGGGTAACAGATAAAAGGGCTAATCCCAGTCCCAAAAGTGAGTATAAAACTTATTGTGGATGTCTATGAAAACAGTTTTTACACAGTATGCCTGTGTTCAGTGTTTGACATATGCATCCCAGTTAAACGTCCTCATTATGAATATTCAGGACATGTTCAATGAGTGAATATTATAGACTATGGATTCAGTTTTGATCACAATGTGTTCTTTTATCAGGACCTGTAAGTTAAGAAAAGGTGCTTTTTTCAAAGGCAGATCATGTTCTATCAATAATATTCATGATGTATATGATGCTTAACTCACACTTAACTGAATATCTCAAAAACTGCAATATTTGGTTTATAGCATCTCAGATACGGTACTAGGATATAGTGGTGTAGCTGAACTTTGTGCCGACTGTGCAGTTCAAGATTTTGTAGCCACACATAGGGAAATCCCCATGTTAGTGCCCCCTTTTTTTTTGACCAAAAGTCAGAAGTGCTTGCTGGAGCAAACTGCCCTCTGTAGTAATGCTAGTGTAACAACGTCTCTTGTAATTTTCTCCTGCTAAGATCCAGAAGGGCTTATAATTCGGTAATGTTATTTAATGAAGACACATCAGAAGCATGTTGAACTAATAACCATTGAACTAATGATGGTCAATTTCAGTAATGACAGTAGAACAGATGACCATCACACGAGTGACTGTTGAACTAATGACTGACTATGGCAGTGAATTGATGACACTAGCTGGCAGCTAGGAACCATTGACAACTTAAAAATAATTTAAAATCTTTCAGGTGGGAGTCTCTGACCATCTAAGGTGCATTATTCGGTGATTTCACTGACTTGGACACCCGGTCAATGACGCACAACTTTTCATTTTGACGCACAGACACAAAACCTCTGGGGTCAAACTGACGCACAGCTTTTTCACCCCAACAATCAGTAATGATAATGCAATTTTGCCAGTACATTCATTGTGCAAATTAATTCACAAAATGTAGCACTTTCCAGTTCCAAGATTGGTTATTGACAAATTGAATATCATGTCTTACAAGGAAAAGATAGTGGAAAAGCATCACATATATAGAAAATAAACAAAAAACAGGAATAAAGTTTGTTGTATTAAACTCAAATTTATTTTGACCCCTTCTCTTTTAAATTTTACTCTTGTAAATTTATTTTGAAGGGTCTGTGACTCCTGAAAAAAAAAAGCTGAGTGACAACCCTGTTATTGGATGGTGAGATTCCCCTACAGCCAGCTTAAAGTTTCAGGGGCTCAGTAACAGGGGCAGTGACTACACACATGTGCATTGGGATGTCAAGTGTGTACTATTTGTCCACTGTGGCACAGGGTCAAATCTAATGTACTGATCAATTATATTTACAAATAAGTTATGAATATTTATTGTTTCATTTTGCAGATGCTTTGCTGCCTGTTGTTCTTGTACTGGTCTTTGGTGTGATATTTCTCTTTGTAATCCTCGCTTTTGTCTTGATCATTAAACAAAACAAAAAGTGAGTACAAATTGGTAACCTGTGTCACCCCTCATTTCTCATATATACATATGTTTACCCTAATTGCCCTGGCAAATTTTTTAGCATTTGCATTCAGATAGTCAAAAGAACCTAAAAAACCTTTCTTATTTGCCAAGTCTTTTACAGCAAACCTAATTTAGAGCACGGGGTTTCTGTACATTTTTAGAGGTCAGGGTAGGTAACACTTTTGGAAGTGAAACTTCTTTCATTGACATATTGTCACTATTCCTGGGAACATCCAGTGGTTGGATTCTAAAATTTGTTTCTTTTCTTTTTGTGTTTTCACATCAAAAAAATGTCACCTCACTGTAGAATTACCAACAGCAGTATTAAAAGTATCCAGATAGGAAACCATAAATACCTTAGCTATGACTGGATTCCTTTTGTCTAAGGAGTACGTAGATCAGTTTAATGTATTGATAAATGATGTGAATGAAGTGTGGTAAATGAAGGGTTAAAGCACAAAAATTAATAATAGCTGATTGTTAAGGAATATATTCCAACACATGTTGGTCATTAGACCTTGTTTCAGAATTCCATCCCCCCCCCCCCTTTTTTTGGACAAAATATGTCATATCTTACAGGTAATATAGTTCATGTTTTAATGCCAAAACTGACAATGGCATGTGATCAGTTAAAAATGTTGAAATCCATGAATTTTAACAATGGGATTTACCTAATGTGGGTTTAAATTCTGTGATTCCAGTTTAGTACAAAATTCAAATCACCCATTCCTATTGTTTTTCATAATGCTATTTATCTCCTCAGATCTAACAATGAACCAACACCTGCTGTGAGTTTTGATGGTGATGTGGAGATAAAGACTTTGCCAGATGTAAGATTTTTTTTTTTTATCACACCTTCTTTCTTCATCCCATTACCAGCAGTTTTTGTACCACATCAGGCTCCAGTTTAAAAGGGCAATTCTTTTGTCATCCCAGACAGTTCCAATTCTCCCAACAGTGCAACTTGTAGCTACTCACATGACTGTATAAAGCTCCTCCTTGTGCAGACACAAAGCTATTATGTTGCTTATTAAAGGCCATGACCTTGTGAGCATACAAGGTTATAATGTGTAATCCAAACACACTCTCTGCATTGTGTGAGTTACTGTGACTTACTCTGCACCTTTTGAATTTTCAAACTTCGATGTCAATCAAATGAGAATTTTGATACCCCCACACTAGAAAAATATACTTTGGGGTGATACTGTCTGTCATTAAATGTTTCTGCCATACCCCTGACAATGAATGTGCATACCACTGGTAAAATTCAAAGGAAGAGATAGAATGTTATAATAATTTCGATTGCCACGTATTGTCCCATATACATCTACAAAGTGATCAAACAGCCAACCTAGTGTAAAACAAAATAATCTGTAAGTTGTCCACTCTTTTGTCTACAGTGCTGAGTTCAATAAGTCTGCCAATATAAAAAGTTGACCAGCAGTTGATATTGTTTTGTAAGAACAGTAGCCATTAGGCAAAGTCTGACCCTTCCCCCCTCTTCCTACTAGATAATGAGGGTAGGAGTAACCAGATTTTCATATTTGGGGAAGACATGCAGTTCCAGTTAGAGCTATAATGGGGTTGAGTTTAGTAATATAGCGCTGGAGTTGTAAGGTTGTGGACACCCACTATAAATGGTTCAACATGTGCTTATTGATTGTTATCTAAGTATTTGTTTTTAAGTTAAGCATGGTGATAAAGCTTGTCCCCTATTCATTTGTTTAAAAAGTCCCCACACCCCCAAAAAGTATGTTCCTTTCCCCATAGTTTAGAATCTTTCCCAACTCCCATTAATTTCTTTTTGTCATAATTTATTACAGATGATGAATCTCCAGTTCCAAAACCCCAACTACGCTGGTGAATCTGAACAGTATGAGACAACTGATGAGATTCCTAGCAAAGGGGATGACATTATAGCAGTGGATATGGCTTCAAGTGTTACCCCTGATGCTTCTTACACTAAAGAACTGAAATCCTTTTCACCAGGAGAAGGGGAAGGTGATACAAAGAATCTGGTCCAGGAAGATTAATATTGGTGATCGGTAGTGATGGGAGCCATTCATGCAGATACATAACCATATTCTTCTGATTTTGGGACAGTACTCAGATTGGGTCTTAGATTGGGGGTCTGACCCTGCATTGTGGATCCATTGGCTGGTCTCAGCACACATATATATTCAGGGTCAGTCTGAAAAGGTTTGGATCTCATTTCAAGTAGGATTAGACCGTGTAAGAGCAACAAATTCTATAGTCCTAATGTGATTGTGACCTAGTGACCAAATATCTCTGGTTTAAATTCTGCTCACCTCACACAGAAAGGCACAATGAGATAAAGCATATGGGTATGAGGTGGGGATTGGGGAGAAGGTAACAGCCCCCTTCCAGAGCAAAAAAAAAAGGAAAGAAAATAAACAATTTCTGGGCATAAAATGTCAGTTTACAGGGCAAAATTCTTTCCATGATTGTTTGTCAGTTATAGAAAGATAAAGTGCAAACAGCTGAGCCCTTGTTTGAAATATCTCCCCATATTCCAATGTGACAAAAGTAAATACTCACTGCCATGAGCTTTGAAACATCTGCTCACTGGGAATCAGGATGTTTTACACTTGTGTGAAATATTCTTGACAGATCCTGGTCATCACACAGTGTGAACACAAACTTGAAGTCGTTATCTGCCTGTGGGGAAATAATAGTGTTAATGCTCCTTTAGAGAATCCAGTGTGAACGTAGCCATGGCAAGTATTTTCTTCTTTTATGATGTTAATAAAGCTTTAGCTGTATAATCCTTAAGCTCTGGACTGAACTGTAACAGCGATTTGTAGCTATTAAATTATCCAAAATAAGTGGAGATTATGGTCAGGGGATATTATGTTAACAGAATGAAATTTCATCAAAGGTGGAATCAGTAATATTAGAGTATTACTTAACAAGAATTGATAGTAAGTACTTTGATAAAGCTTTCATTCTGAAATAGTGGCTGGAAGTATTGAAAATCTTTCAAATTACTGAAGGAACCACAAGAATAGTCTGAATGCTGAAAATGTGAAATTCCAGTCATAAAGTGCCTTAAAAACTTATCACTTTTGATTTAATATTAAAGACAAGATTGTAAATTGTGTATTCAACTTCATTTGTTTTGAATACCTTTGATCCAAGGTCAGCAAGTGGCATCCTGCAAGATTTTACGATATAGCTGAAAGCAGGTCTGCCAGAAAGTTAGGAGGGGGTAGGACGGGCATGGTATTTGGCACCTAAATGCCTCCAAAACTTCGCCGTCATGACATTTCATTTTTTAAACATGAACATAGTTTCATTTTAACCATATATCATTCCATTCTGTCTGCAATATCAAGCTATATTTGTTCAGTCTATAATCTCTACATGGCAGAACCATGGTTTGATTCCAGCCTTTATCCATCAAAATTTTTGTCATCCTTTTGTCTATCAAATCCTCCCTTCCACAAATAAGGGGCATTTCTTGTTTCTTCAGTCTAAAATTTTCCTTCTTAACCATTTAGGTGTATTTTTATTTAGCCAGAGCCCTTAAACTGATGTAGTTTCTATACTAAATCTGCTAAGGAGTTTCTTTCTGCTAAAAATTGATTAAAACTGCCCATTTCATCATTAAAAGTGGCACACTGTGACAAAAATGGGTCCCCTGTCCATCACGCTAATTGCATTCGATCAGTAGGATTCTTTCAATGACATGAAGCTATAGCCTATCCTTTTAGTTCATTTGTATGTGTTTAAGGGTCCACCAAGAATAACAACTACCTCTCATTTCCTCTCTTTCTGCTTGCATACATTAAGTAACAAGTGGGTTAATCATCACCTTGTGATGTAATATATGCAACACATATCTTTCAATACACCTTAAATGGATCAATCATGTAAATCTAGCATTCTACACTATCATAGGGAATTGTTTTCAACAAAGATTCTTTTTTATCAAATGAACATCCAAAACTTTCTATTAGAGATCAGTCCATCACTGGGATTTTTCTATTTTTCATTTTTTAAATGAAACCACATTCCATTCAGATGATGTAATATTGGTATTGTCTTTCAAATGGCCCTACCCACATCCTGGTGACTGCCATTATCACCATTTCTTTCTTAAATCAATTGCAACTCTTGTTTACAAACTGTGTGGCTTTCAGTGGTATGGTATGGAACATGTGTTCTCAAATGTCCATCTCCCAGCAGGCCCAGTGATGGATGTAACAGCATTCATTATGGTCCACAAAAAATACATCTGTAATAATTTTGTTGGTATCATCAAATGAAGCGTAATTTGTATACTATTCACAGTTTAGGAATGTTTTACATGACATGTGAGTTCTCAGGCTGTATAAATGTTTGGTTGAAACATTAAATGCAAAACTTTACAGAATTTGTTATTAATCTGATGAAGTACTTGTCTTTGGGAACTGCTTAGTCCCATATCCTATCTTTTCTCCATTTTGGGAAAAAAACTCTTTTGCGATTGCTTCCGTAGTGTTTGAAATGCTGAGAAAAAATGTGATACGATTATTGTTTGCTGTGGCTCCTTGAATCGCTTCTGTGTTAGAACATCTTTAACTGAAATATCACTTGTCAAAATTATGTGACAATGTTGGAGACAAAAGAAAAAAATTTTTACCATTTTTCTTTCATAGACATTTTGAATAGAATTAAAAAATTAAAATCCAGAATTGTGTATAATTCACGATTTATAGTCAAAAGTATTTTATAAATTTCAAAGAATATAAAGATTAGTGATAGGTAGAAATAATTCAGGTAAAGAGGTGTAGATATATTATTGGATAGAGTGTTTAAAAGAAAGAGGTGAACTGTTGTCCCTTTGTTTTGTATGTCTTTCAAGTTTTCTATAATGACAAATTGGCAGTTGTTACAGATCTTATGAAGACAAGGTGTTATGCTTTCAAGATTTACATTTGAAAGAAACGCTATCAAAATGTATCTCGTAGGCTGACTAAGGCAGCCATGTTAGAAGTTGTGAAGAATATTTTCGGAAAATTATATTTCCAGGAGCTACATTTCTTATTTTGAATTAAACTGTAAAATGTATATAATTTCTCAGTTTTTACAAATTTTATGTGGGAATTTATACTTAGTATAACCAATTATTATGATTTTGTTTTGTTTTTGTTTTTTTTTAAATGTTTTATACCAAGGCTAGGTACAGTAATATTCCATTCATGTTTTAACAGTACTGCAGATTGATGTATTCTTCTTATATTCTTAATTATAAGACCACTTTGATATTGTGATGGCGTTTTTAGGTTTACAGCCAGGGTGTACAGGAAAGGTTGGTGAAGGGTCTGGGGGGCCTGGATGAGGTTCCTTAGGGACCCAGAGCAAAGCCTGGAGTGTCTTGTGTGTCTGTAGGTTCTAAATAAGGAATCATTCTGGCAGGGAATGTATCAACAAGGATCATTCTGGCAGGGAATGTATCAGCAAGGATCATTCTGTGTAGGTAGTAAATTGTTTTAGTGGTTGATTTGTCAAATGAGGAGGGGATTGTGTACTGAGGCTCTTTCCTTTGCTGTATTCAAGTGTAGCTGCTGTAGGCCTGTGTCCAACTGGCTCTGATCAAAAAAGCTAAGTTTGCATGGATCACAACTTCCTTGATGATTTACAATTACATCTTTCTCATTCATTAATGATAATGTATAGACCAAGTATGAATTAAGACCAATTTTCAGGTGAAACTCATTCCAAAGAGTTAACATCTCTACTGTTGTGATGTTACAGTGTTAAGTATGATACTAGTAGCTGTGTACCTGTTAAGCTTCTTTTTCAATGCTGTGCCAAAAAGGAAGTAACATTTTTATGAAAGTCATTCGAAAATTTGGTAATAAAATTGCACTCTTTGAGCAAGTCAAGGTATTGTTGTCCTTCCATTTTTAAGCCTGTACAAGTTTAAAGATTTTAAATTCTAATTGGGCCAGATGGAGATGAGTTTTGCAACTTTACTTTGAAGTAAACAGCACAGTCTTCCACATTACCCACAATCTTGCTTCTTGAATGTAGTTTGATAAAGGCCCTTGTGAAAGACACAGGCATGTAGCCACAGGGCTTAAGTGGAGGTTAAACGGTTCGATTCCTCATTACCCAGATGCCAAAAATGGTGTTTATAAGTCTTCTGACATTACTCCCTGCCTCCCCGACCTACAGTTCTCTACACATACACAAACACCATGAGTCAGGTGCTTGAATCCCACACTCACAGGTAAGGTTTGGTGATCTGGCAGTGATTGAGGGATAACTGGATGGCTACCTCTATCACTTTCCCCCAGGACATAGAGGTTTATCTGCAAGATCTCGAGGAAAGGCCATGCACCATGTCTTCATACATTGTTAGTCGGTGGCATGTAATTGGCCATTGCGGTTGCAGTCGGCAAAGTTGGGCTTCGTCCCTTCATATGCACACAACAACCTTTGGGCAACACCCCTAGTCCAGAAAGCCATTTGGTGTAGCTATAGTAGCTGTACTACTGGTCAGTAAAACGGAATCCCTAAATGCAATGACAAAACGGAAATCTCATGTCTGCAAAGAATTTTAGTGCAAATGTGTCCATAAGGGGGCAGTGGAAAGTCATGGTAGTGGTCCCATTAGGAGGGGCTTTTCGATATTGTCAAGAAGCCATAAAATCACCTCTCCTCCCCCTTTTTACTTATTTATTTATTTATTAATTTATTTATTTATTCATTCATTCATTCATTCATTCATTCAAGTTCATTTCTTTTGATTAAAAACCGACTGAACTGTTGTTATTTGTCTGACCATAGACTCAGCTGCGCCGAGACACTATTAATTCAAAATTGCCAATCAGAATGCCAGTCTGCTGCCAGTGCCTGGTACTTCGTTAAAGATCTCATTTTGATAAAATGTCTCTCGAAAAGTCGAGGAACTTGAGGAAAGAAATTCCTTGTTTCACATGTGTTGTGTTCCCAGGCTCTGCAATCACGTCAATGCACACGAAATATTTGCTTACTAATTGTTAAAACCTTATTTCATTTCATTTCGTTTGTTTCTTCGTAACGAACAATAATAACCATCTTAACGAGTATTTTAAAAAGCTGCAAGCAAGTTACGAAAAGGCAGTACTCTAAAAAAATCCTCGGCAGGCTTGTGGAGCAGAGCACTCCCTGATCCATGAATCAAGAAATCATGCGAATACAGGTGATAGGAAGCATAGTAATGAGGCGTTGAAACGGGCGAAATTTTGATTGTTCGCAAACAATTTATCTGTTACAGAAAATATTTGATCCATCCCTTGGTCGAAAACACGCCTCACCCTACCCTTTGTAGAATTCTATAACTAAAACGCCCTCTAAACTCATTTTAAAAATTCGGTGTGGGAAATTTTCGGAAATCGATTGAGGGCATGATATCAAGTCCTCGTTCGAGCCTGACGTCTTAAATCATCCTAGAAGACCTGTATCGTAAAAACTTTGGCATTAGAATCAACTAGGTTACAGAAACTTTTACTCTCAAACACAGATTTGTTACGACAGTTCAATGCGACAAACCGTGCCTCCTCACATCCCTCCATAGCACAAACTATTATGTCCACGTTCATACTTCTATAGCATCAATACCCAGCCATTCACCTGTTTTCGCACATTGTAGCCCTCTTCTCGTCGTTAACCATTTCAATGGATTTCTAAGACCACAAGCTCCACCCAACTCCAGCCTGCAAAAAGGTATGTTTCGAATAGGTTTTAGACAATTTTGACCCTTTTACTTTTTCTCTTCCTCTTACTCTTTTCTTCCTTTTTCTCTCGTTTTCTTAGTTTCCATTTTTTCTCTGCGAGGGGGCTAACCCCCTATACTCGATCAACGCCGGATCTAAATTAGGATAGCTATATTTTAGAGTGCGTAGGTGAAAAAGGGGTGTTCCTTTCCGCACTCTCAAGGGTGGGTCGTAGTCTCTCCCTTTTCCTAACCCTTTGTCTACATTTCCCCTTCCACATAACACCTATCCCCTTTCCACCCTTAAGTTGAGCACCTTACATGTAGTTTCAGTGCCAATTTATTACTCACCCATGCAGCAACACATGTTGTTTTTGCACGAAGGGCACGAGGGTGTTATAGATGATTTGGTTTTGATGGAAGCCGTTCATAAGAGATTTTGAGATTTATATACAAGTTACTAGGCAGCTGGGAGGGCAACGGATCGGCTCGGGTAGCACTCGGATACATCCTTTCTTGCTAGACAATAACTCTACTTTTTCTGATTTCCGATTACATTCTTCAAAACCTTTATCGGCAAATGAACACAACTAGCCTGTTGAGGACTCATAAAACTGAGACGTTCAGGCCAAGTACGATATTCCTAATTGTTTTAAAGTTGAAAAATATTAAAAAGGGTAGTATGTTTACTGATCCCCTGCCTCATAGCATCGATTGGGCAGAACCGCCTTCTCCACTTCCCCGCGGAGCGTTTGCTCAGCGGCCCCTTTTAAAGGGTTCCCAAGCATCGACAGAACAAGGAATTTACCGTACAGCCTGCTACGAAGGCAAATTACTTCGGGTTCCCCTGCCTGCGTAGCAGTATGTGGTCTAAAGGTGTTTAAGGTCCAGTAGTTCTTACAAGTCTACAGGTGATAGCAAATAAACCACCGTTCCGCACGGTATTTGTCACTATCTCATTCTTTTATGGCAGCAGGTCGAAGCTTAAGAGCATAAGCTTCTTTTTGAAATTACCCGGCCCAAAGAGCAGACTCGGATGAAACCTATCTTATCGAGCTCTTACGCTTCACCTGTACTGCTTATTGTTTTGTGGATTTGTATAGTGAAAACACCTTTTGTTTGGCTGGGCAGTCTAATCATAGGACTCTGTAAATATATTCAACGCTGGACATAGCTGAGATGATCTTGGGCTTTATTATCAATGCAGATTCTCGAGACATCTTTTGTTTAAAATGCCACGTGGCTCTAAGAGCGGGTAATGCCGAAGACAGGTGAATTCAAACTGAATGACAACATTGAAGATCGCCACTGTGTTCAAGTAAGACCTGCGTCATCCTTATAACCTTATATTGAGTTCCATTGACTTGGGAAGGTCTTAGGAAGTTTTTCGAAATTTCCCAGAAGATAATCAACTTTTAGCAAGGAATCTTTATCCTTTGTTTTTTACCCTTGGAATCATTTTACTTTGTCATGGAACTGATATTTTCCTGGTGTAGTCAGTGCAGTACTAGAATCATCACGCTGAGACGCTTTGTGAAGGAGGAAGGAAGGCTGGCACTTGTCCAGAGATGACCGTTTCTCACTTGCGCACTCAAATATGAAATTCCCTCATCCGGCCGACGTTTTTTTTTCGCGTTTTGTCCAGAATTGAACCTGAAAGAGACGGTGACGTTCGACGGTTTATCTTCTTCTGAAATATCGAGGTAAATGTCTTTACGTTTTCTAAGTTTTATTCAATAGCACACAATGGCATGGCTAGTTGAATTTTCCCTCTAAATTGAACAAATCTCCAAATTTGTGATGGAACATTTTTTAGATGCGAACTGGCATGCTCTTTAGTGTGTTCACAGCCAGCCATATGCCCGAATATTGTGTTGTGTGATAGAGCACATATTAAGTCAGTAGTAAACAGGGCTGTAGTCAAGTCCACCAAGCTCTAGTTCAAGTCCGAGTCCAAGTCCAAGTCCGAGAGCTCAAGTCCGAGTCCAGTGTTCTCGTGTCCAGGTCCGATTCCAAGTCCAAAACTAAAATTTTCCGGTATTTGGCTTTGAAAGCTCCCTGCTAGCACTAAGCTCAATATGCCACGACAAACTGACTAAACAAATTAGAAAAACCTCATGCCAAACTGAATGAAATTATAGTAAGAAACTGATCAATTACATGTTCACAACAGTACCATAAACACTGTAGCTTATGCCTAACCCAGATAACACAATGTAGGCTTTAATTGTAGCCTGTGTAAGAGAAGCTTGCTGTAATAATTAGGACCTACTATTAGATTCAATCATGCCTTTGCTAATCCATCTAATCTACGGTTCCCCAAAGAAAACTACAAAAATCAACGTTCTCCACAGATTTTCGAGAGAGGCGGTCAAGTGCAAAGAGCACAGGCCATGGAGCAGCACTCATGTTGTTATGTGAGGGATTCCGCTGACTAGCTGTTTTTTTCAAGTTGACAGCCTACCCAGTACTCATGGGTACCATTTTACAAATTTATCACTTCATTTGTTTAAAAATATGAGCGGATCAGCCTTCATTTGAAAAAAAAAAAAAACAGTAGCCTATTGTCAACTTATGAGGGGGCGGTCGCTATTCGGGGGGGGGGGCAATTTCCACTCGGTGGCGGGCCGCCCCCTAAAACACCTTGTGGAGAACACTGAAAACATACTTCCAGATACCAACAACTTCGCCTTTCCCACCCTATTTCCACAAAAAGACAGACACACACACATAAAAGAGTCAGCATTAAGATTATCATATGTTGTATGCACATGATGCAATTGCTTCCTGATGCCCTTACATACTGTATCACAGACCATATTAAGTGGTTGTAAAGATGCTGATAAGGAACTAATAAACCTACCTAAAACTAAAATCCTTTCATGGTACAAGTCCTCATAACCTACAGTACAGTAGACCTACTACATCAAAGAAAACTATAGGCTTTATTACATGGCAAATGCCATTGCTTTTGGGAGGATTATGAAATTTAAAATAATATGATGAAGAAAAAGGCTGGACTTGATGGACTCGACTTCAAGTCCAAGCCAAAGTCCGAGTCCAGAAAGCCCGAGTCCAAGTCCAAGTCCAGAAAGCTCAAGTCAAAGTCAAAGTCCGAGTCCAAAAAAGCGGACTTAAGTCAAGTCCGGACTCGAGTCCTTCAGCCCTGATAGTAAAGCAGCATAGGGTATACATTTTCTCACCCGAACATAGCATACATAGCAACTTAGGACGCAAGGATTGTGACAGTATACTCTTTGATAATTTGTTTATTAGAACAGAACAATTCATGCAAAAGATCCACTCAAGTTGTTTTCACCTTTGGCAGAAGAAATCATTTTTGTTGGTAGCCTTTTGTGAGTGTGAGGCAATCTGCCCCCCTCCCCCACCATAACTGGTGGAGGGGACGGAATATTTTTCACCCCACAGTATTTTGTCTACATCAGTAATGTTTGCTGGCAATTGTGTGAAAACAGTTTGTAATGACTGAAATTTCTTGGTAGTCTTCTTGCGCACCATTTACCCTGTAGTTGCTTCATGATAACCAGACATTTCTAAACTCATGAACAAATATATGTGTTCAACGTATCGTTCCACGGAACTAGGACCCCCACCCCCCACTTTCACTTCTCGAATATAGTCCTGACATGTTTCCTATGAAAATTTTGCCTTTAAATTTTGGGGCAAAAGCATCCCATAACCCTTTAATCCCTATACTGTTTTTCTAGTTTGTTTAAGGTTTAAGATTTTGTATATTTTACCGGGATGCGAAATAACTGTAAACAGGAGGGTCTGAAAAAAATCCTCGGTACTTTTAGGGTATTTTAAGTGGAAAATGTTAATCCTTAATTTTGTTCTAGACATCATGGATTCCTACGAGTATTTTACAATTTTCATTACTTAGAATCTTTCCTTGCTCAAAATTTTGAAAATTTATTTTAACTTGGCGCAGCACACCCCTTTCGGACATCGCTGGAAGAAAACATTGGCGTACGAGGTGGGTGTTGTTGTTGGGCAAAATTTGGTCTAGGCATAGACATAAATAGTGCTAAAACTTGTGCCCCGAATCCAATTAGTCCCATGTGCTTATGGAGGAAACCCCAAACTTCCAGCTGGGAGCTGAAAGACAGTGACCAACATGGCCTTTCTAACGTGCCAAATGCTTAAGGTATTGCACTGAGTCCAAATGTTAAAGGTATTCCATCGATCTCAACCAAATCATTGGATGGGGCTATGTCTGTCACTCAGAAATATTAGCAGATTGTTATGGTAGTTGACCACACATTGGTTAAAGGGGGGGAACTGAGCCGGTCCTTGCAATACCAAATTATTGGAGGAATTATGTTCCCCCATCCAAGAAGTAGGAAGTAGGGGAGGGGGTTAAATCCCCCAGTCAAAAATTGTGGACGGAAGCATGCTTCTGTCCCATCAATTCAAGAGCGAAAGCCCCTTATTTGTTCCCCATTTAGAAAATGTCAAAATTTTGCAGTAATTTTTGTAACATTTGCCCAACATTTTGCCCCAAACCCTGCATCTAAGGATTTTCAATTATTCAAAAAGTTTCCAAAGGATTTTCCCCTCCCATTAGACCTCTTCCTAGGACGGCAATCCGAAACAACGTTTACCCCAGTCGAGAACAGCTTCCTACGCCAATGCCCCATTCCCCTATTATTGCCGCCCTTTGAACTGAAATTGCTCTTTATGTCACTTTAATATTAACTTCCCAAAACGTCAGTCCCTCAGGCGGTTTATATCTAAAAACCATTTTGGGAATTGTAATGGGCTTGTAAGTGATACTTTGGCTAACACCAAATATCTGTCTAAAAAACACAAAATAGGTGTTACAATTCTCCAACCACTGTAATTTTAAGCGCAGAACTTTTCAACGTTGATTTTTGATTTGATTTTTTCTTTCTCAATCCCCACCAGAGCACAAGAATAGGAAACGGTGGGAACCCGGTAGCTTGCATCTATGGTCCATCTTTAGTGACACCCCCCCCCCCCCGCAGAAAATGCCATCCTGATGGGATCTAAGATAAACTGATCACATCCTTATTAATGTAAATTGGCTCAAATGAAAAATGATAATGCTTCTTTACAAGTGAAAATTTTCTCATTGTTAAGTGATAGGCAGATAACCTATTGTCAGGATAGGCCCCAGAGCTGAGGGGTGTTTTGGCTCGATCTTTGTGAAGGGACAGGGATGTGACGTGAAAAGGTTTTAGAAAAAAAGACTAACATCTTTTAATACAAACAACTTTGTTGTTGATAATATACCGGCCATCTTCTGAATTAGTCAAAACAAACTTAGCTACAACCATATCAAACGTAATTTTGTCAAAGCGATGTCTAAAGAATGTTAAAATTGTTTCGACTAACTTACAGTGATAGTTCATCGTAAAAGAACTTGAAGTAAGTTTTAAAAGGTAGGAGGTACCCAGTAACTAATTGGGGGAAGGAGTGGCCCCTAGGGAAGGATTAGATTAGGTTAGATGAGGTTTAACGTCCCAGTTTCCAACCAATTGGTTCCCTGCCTAGGGAAGGGAGGAGAAAATTACCCTTTGAAATGTCTTACCCCATTCCCCCATTTCCTCACAAACAAATACGGCTAAGCGGTTACCCTAGTAACCCACCCCCTTAATTTGCGGAATATCTCGTAATTGCCAGGGAAGAAAGTCCTTTGCTCTTCCCGTGATTTCAAAAGACAAATTGTAACCATTACAGGATTGCCTGGTGTTCTTATTACGGATCCCCCTTTGGTCAGATTAATTTGTACAGAATATCTTCATACTAACTAAAAAACCTCCACATTATTTTTAACACGGAACATGGGAAATGCATATTCGCAGCAAATGCACTATTGATAGGGCGGTACCGTACATAAAGTATGCCCCCTATAAGTACTGCATTTTCTTTATAACCAGCGGCGTAGGAAGATATTTGACATGGGGGGGGGGGGGCAGACCAGATGTGACTTCTCGACCTTGAATCCCCTTCCCACACTAAAACACATTTGCTCAATGTGATTCTTCCGATTTTAATTTGAGCAAAATAAAAATATTCAAAGAAAAGGAAACCCAAACAACACCATGCAGGAGTGATTTTTTGTTTAGGAGGCTCTGGAGGACTGGAAATTTTGTGGGGGTGACTCCCATTTACTGTCTAAGCGGAGCGCCACCATAGGTTGGCGCGGAGCGTACCAAGAAAATTTTAGATTTGAATACGTCCCAGATCGCCGGAAACGGCACTTGTCAGGCTTGAAAGCAGCCATCAAGATGTGCAATTTTTGTGAAAAAATGTAAAGCTTGATTTGATTTTTTTTATAAACCACATTTCTGTGAGGACAGATTAGTTGAGCTGGCCTGGACTTGGGGTCCGAGGATTGGAAGTTTGAACCCCATTTACTATCTAAGCAAAGTGCCACCATAGATTTGCGTGGACGGAGCGTATCGAGAAAATCTGAGATTTTAATACATCCCAAATCACCGGAAGTGGGTCTTGCCAGGATTTTTGAAACCTTCAAGATGTGTCCTTGTTGCGCAAATTCAAAATTGTTCAGCGTTGAGTTATCCCCCATGTATTTCAGTGGATTAGTTGGAACTGAGATTTTCTACAGCCAGAGTCTGTTAACTTATTAATTTGAGTAGAGGTAGCCCAACGATTTGCCCGGCGAACGGCCAACGACCCGAAACTCCGACAGCCCCAATGCCGTCGAGTATTGGTGAGGTGGGATTTGAAGAAAGCCTGTGTACTAGCCTCCATTTCATTCGGGTCATATATTGCATAAAATTTGTATATACTAGAGAAGCTAAGTGTTTTTTCCGGAATCTAAACTGTAAAAGTGCGAAGCGCGCGAAAATTTTTCGGGTCATTTTTCACAAAAACATAGGCCTATGTAATTATTAAAAACAATAAGAAAGAAAAGTTGTAGGGTTCTAGACCGTATAGGAGATAATATGCATTGTATCGAAACTACCTTGACTATCCGATGAAATAGCCAAATATTGCTCGGTGAGTCCTTCACCAACTGGCCGTACCGCATGACACACAAGAGAACAGTAGCTAGGCTTTGCAATATGGGATGAAATTTACGACCTCTACATAAACTGTGTACTTTTCATACGTGTTATGGTAAGGGGGAAAGGACTTGCGCTATCTAGTTATGTAGAATGAAACTACTGAAGAAACCAGAATATCTCTCCTGCGCGCGTAGCGCGCCGAAAATTTTAGGTTTTTATTAGAGAAATTGTCCTCTTAAGAGCAAAAGTGGGTAAAACGAAACTGTAAACTGTCGCAATTACTGGGGGGCCAAAATGACATTTGGCCCCCTCAAAACATATGGGGGGGGGCATGGCCCCCCGGTTCCTACGCCACTGATAACTACAGTATATAGATCCCTGGTACACCTCCGACCCTACAGTCCCATTTCGTATCTCTTGCACTTCTTAAACCGCCGTCCAAGGTAACAATATGATATTCCGAGGAAAAGAAAGATGCAAATTTTATGGAAATTTATGGAAATTTAAACTACCCCCGAACTATATCACGATATCATTTTTGTGTGAATGGGGAACATATTCGAACTGTTATGATTTAAAAAAAACAGTATTTATACCAGTGATTTTACTCTGCCCTCACCACCTTTCTTAACTCCTCTTCAGCCGTTTTTGTCATTTGTTAAAAAATTAGAGCAGTCTCTTACTTTGCACTCTGTAAAGTGTCCTGTCCATTTTGAACAGATACAAGGAACAAGGAACAAACTAATTACAAGTTACTTAAAGCAGACAGTATCATCATATGTTTTCAGTATCGTTATATGTTTTAATTGTTTTCTGTTCAATTCTCTTTTACTATAGTCATTTGGACTCATTATGTTAAGAGTTTAAATATAACCTATTCTGTAACAAACATTTCAAAACATTCTGACGATTTCATCAAGATTAACTAAAGGTCATGGAAAGGATTGTAAATTGAAGAAAAGTTTGGGTTAACTTTAATTTGGTACATTAAAGACTCATGCCCATTTTTTGGTGAATTGCGACAATATCCTGAATAAACTTCCGAATCATTAGTTTTTGCATTGACGAAGTATTAGAATAAATAACGTTTTAGTTTGGGTTCAGACATGTAATTAAGATGGCATTGTTTAGTGTTTTATTTAAATTTCGTTCGATAGATTGTCGATAGATCCATAGGCGTAGGAAGCTTTTCGAGGTGGGGGTGAGGGTTGTTTCGGATCGCCGTCCTGGGGAGGGAGTCTAAGAGGAGGGGTGTCCCACTCCCCTAACATTCCTCCCCTTTGGAAAATTTTTCAATATTTGAGGGCCCTTAGATGCAATTTAGTGCAACATTTTGGACAAAATTTTAAGGTTAATTACTGCAAATTTTTGACATTTCTTACAGAGGAAAAAATAAGGGATTTTAGTCCTTGGATTGAGGAGGGAAGCACAGTTTTGTCCACCACATTTTTGACTGGGGCTTTAGTTCCGTCCCAGCCCCCTCGTTTCCTACGCCTATGGATAGATTAGATAGATTCGATAGATTGGTTGGTGATAAATCATGAAAATAGAATGTTTACATCAATTCCGACATAGTGCCGTCAGTCATATTTTCTATGCTACGAACGTCTGTAAGTGCACCCAGATGCCAAAGTTACCTTAAACAACTATGCTAATGGGTACAATGATAGGGCATTAAAACAAAGGCGCATTTTTGTTTACTTTGTGCGGAATGTTTTCACTTTTATTGAATCTTCGTCGCTTTTGGGGACTTATCTTGTTTCAAAAAAGCCGGCCTTCCTTCAAATCTTTTGATACATCAGCTAAATCTAAGTCGTCTCCTTGTTTCCCTGACAGGTATCTTTCTTGGTCATTCAGAACATAATCCTTCCACATTAAAGGTAAGAAAAAACATGATTGAAATGGGATTAGGATGCAAGGATATACTGACTTATTCAAATTGGGATGAATGTATATTTGCTATAAATTTACAACTTTTAATCTGGATCGATAGGACCCAGACTGACGAAAGACGACAATTATAAGAAAGGGTTATTCCAGTGACAAATTGTACAATATCGATGTTTTTCCTTTATTGATGTACATAAATTTTCAATAGCATGGAACGTTACTAAGATATAAATATTGAAGATGTATTTATTTCAAGGAGTGTTTTTGCATAATGCGAAATCTGTAATGTCAGACATCTTAACTGATTGAACAAAACAGTTGTACCTAAATGATAAATGAAGACATTTTTTAAGATATATGCAGACATCTTTAAAGATAAATGAAGACATTTTAAAACTCAATTTACGATGGAAACTTTTCAACACTTCAATTTTTTAGTGCGTTTTTATATTTCTGAAAAAGAACGAATTTCAGATGCGATCTGTTGGTATTACTTTCTGTGGCTTTGCTTCTAATGGAATTTATCAAATAGCAATGTTTCCAGTGGTGAATAAGATAACAGCGTCAAGTTTGTAGGGTATGTGACAAAAATCCATCTCGGGCGTTCTTTAAAAGTTCTTTTTAAGGATTCCTCAGAGAAATGGACTCATGCATACAGTTAACGTGAGCAAAACATTGTTCAGCTTACTTTAGGGTCTAATAATTCGTATTCATTTTGGCTTTTCCAGATTTTGAAAGACATTACTGAAAAAAACCCAGCAAATATGAACCTTCGAGTCCGGCACTCAATTTTTGTGAATGAGAGTAATGATGGACCGTATTCGAAAAGATTACACCAAATAATGCCTGCATATATATCTCTAAAAATGTCTTTATGTATCATTTAAGTACAATTGTTTTTTTTTTCAATCAGTTACGATGTCTGAAATCAAAGTGCAAAAACTTGGGCTTCGTTTGTGAACAACCAGGGGCTGATATGAAAATCTCTGTAGTTCCTCCACTGATTTTGCGACCTCGGAAAATGAAAAGAGGGAGTAAATGCGTTTGGGGCCCGAAAATTATTGCCAACTTTATGATATAGGAAGGTAGGAAATTCAAAAGAAGGTATCTCGGTAACTTTTCAAATGATGTAACATCTCTAACTGTTATAATGTATGATGTTCTGGGAAGAAAAGCTTTTCCGAGAGTTTCTTGGTAAAAGATAAAACAATTTTCTGTCTGGTCTTTACTGTTGCAATTAAAATGCAATATACCCCGTCCCCCCAAAATGCAACTTTTGCAGCACCTCGTCCGCTACCATATTTATTCAGCACCAGTAAGCACCAGTAAGCACCATTAAGCTATTTATAGTTATTTGGGCATCCTGCATGCAAGGCTACATCTCATACTAATAGGCCTTTGAAACATTCACTAATGGCCTGTGTACACTTTCAACATTTCAAGACATGTGTCGACACAAGTTGCTACAACACCTTGTTACCGTAAATGTTGAAAGTGTGTACAGAGCAAAAAAAAGTTGGCAACATGTGTCCCAACATGTATCGACACATGTCAAATAATTCAAAATCAATTTTCCGGCAACATGTGTCCAAGCTATGACCAATCAGAAATCATATTTGAATCAGCAGCTGAGCCTGACTGAGCTACCTATAGGTAGGGCACCACTAATTCAAGGGGAATATCCGCTCAGGATGTCACCCTACGAATTTAACACACTAGATTTTTTTTTTTGGGGGGGGGGGACAGTTAGATCATGTGGCTGAAAAGATGTGTTCCAATTGTGATGTGTATCCGGTAAGAAAGGAATTGAAGCACTCATCCTGCAAAAATAGAGAAAATTGAAGACACTTCAATCACTCTCGTGAGTTTTCTCGTAGGCCTATGACATTAGCCCCGGGCAGGCCACTCAAGTGGGTGATTGTCATGGGGGATATTTTAAGGGAGGGGGAAATTTGACCGGGGTAAATGAGTAAGAGGAATTAACGAGGGAGGTGGGCAATTTTCCAGGGGGATCCTGATACCGGTTTGGAAATATTCCACTTTTGGGCAAGAGTATGTATCAGTGTTCTCCAGTTGGTGTAGTAGCGTGGGGGTCCCCAGCTAATTTCAAAATTACTCTTTTGCCCCCCTGCTATGAAAAGTACTACCCAACTAAAATCTCCTTTGACTAATGGTTTTTCTATACAACCAGCCATCTAAAAATCAGAGGTGGTGCCAGAGAGCCCTGGGGGCTATGCTCAGTCGGGGAAGCCTTCCCCCCGTCGGTGAAGTTTGTCGTTCTCGTCGAGAAATTGAGGAGGGCCCGACGGGATATATGGAATTTTCCCCAATGTTAACTGTCATCTCGTGGCTCCCATGTCGTCTACCCCTCCTCCTCCTCTTCCCCCGCCATGCCCTCTCCATTAAATCCATTGAAAGCCCCCCCCCCCTCCGAACCGCCTGTCAGAACCCTCTCCCTCCTTAGTTGCGGACCCAGGTGGTTATCCCCCTCCCTGCGTTACGGAAACATTCAAAGAGTAAAAATAAGAACAAAGGGAGAGAGGGAAAAACGAAAACGAAAAAATGTATGTGATGATGTCAGTGGTGGCGCCAAGTGGGGGCGGGGCATGCCCCCCGTTTGGGAAGGCTGCCTGTCGGGGAAATTTTCCGGTTTTGTCGGGGATCTGTTATGAATACGATAAAATATGTAGTTCCCGACATCAGCCAGTCGCCCGACGATTGACTTAATTTCGGTCCAAATTAGGGCAAATTCTTCAATACAAACCCAAATTTTTCTTATTTTCATGGTTGAAAACTCGAACGTTTTCAAATTTCCTATGGGTAAAAGCTCAACTTTCTTCAATTTTTTTGCCAATAAGGGCCCGAAATTTTCGGTGCGCTTCAAGCGTCCGAATTTCGCTTCAAACATCGTTTCGTCACTCTATCGCCCTCATCGAGGCTTCGGGTTTCTGCCCCCGTCGGGGAGCTTTGCCCGCCTGTCGAGTAAATCCTGGTGCCACCCCTGGTTGGTGTAGGGGGTAGGTGAGGCGCACGCTGGGACGGGAAACTGCTGGACCCCTCGGGCAACGCGTGTATAATTGCCAATATTATTTCAGCTGCTCCCAAAACAAATCTTTTTCTTTCTGAACCCTCCATCTTCCTTCCAAAATCCTGCTTTCCCGCTCTTTTTTGACCACATGTTGCTCAAGTGTGTCGCAACATGTGTCCGCGACATGTGTCTAGTGTATACAAGGTCAAAATTTCTGTGTCCACACATGTGTCCTGAAATGTTGATAGTGTACACGGGGCTTTTGTTCATTACTTCCTCCCCTGAATTGTTTGCACCCCATATCTGATGACCATTACTGATAGGAAAAAAAATTGATCTAATGAAATTATTTGAAATTTTTCCAAAAGTAAAATCCTACAACCTCCACTACCTCCACTATCCATAAAGATCAGGAAACAAGAGGAGTTGTTCAGTTACCCCAGGCAGGTGATAATATCACTTCCCTGCTTACCCCACATTATGGGAACGAAACAATGAAACTTTGGAGAGAAATTTGAGAAAACTGAGAATTTTACGAAATACTTTTTTCAAAAAATTCTTTTTCGCTCATTCAGTTTTTCTATTGAAAAATCCTGGATAAAATATTTGCGTAAAAGGTGATAAATAATGAAAGCTAATAACAGTTCTTGCATAGTAAAGCAATATCACGTCTTTTTTGTCTTTTACAGGTGCTAAATGCTGCGATGAATATGGCTGTTGGGCAACAGTGTTATCCAAGATCCAACATAAGGCAAATGTGAGAGCATATATCCCTTACCGGTGACACCTCAGTGGCAGACGAGTTGGTTGGTTGGTTGGTTGGTTGGTTAGATGAGAGTTAACGACACACCAACACGAATGTGTTATATAGTGTCAACTAGATAAATATGGTTCAAGTCAGGTTTCAAATATTGTTCAAATACAGTGCAAGTCCTCCCCTTTTACAGGCGGGGAATACTGTAGACATGTTGTACAACCCCCAGCCCCAGGCAGACGAAGATGTCTAAACACGTGGTGGTGATAAAATGATGAGATTTTCAAAGCGTTGATGAAGAGAGTCGGTAAATGTTACAAATATTGTAGATATTGCAAATTTGTTAACTCTTTGCAAGCTTAATAAAAGCTGAGCTGGTTACATAAGCAAGACAGGACCGGAGCCAGACGAGGTTCTGCAGGGGTTTGGCGAGGCAGCTTTCAGTGTGCGAAATACTTTTAAGAGGCAAGACATTAAAACGTATAAAGACAATAATGAAAATTTCCGGGGCGAATTTTTCTCTTACCCTCCCAAATTGGCCAAGAGCTTGAAAAGTAGGGATTCAAACCACACCCTACAACCAGGGAGGAACTATGTTCCCGCCTGATTGATGTCAAAATTGACATCCCTTGTCACTTGTCTGTCAGTGTTGTAATATAGGTACTACATTTTTACTTCCAACACCTATGTTTTGAAACAATAACTTTGCATTTGCTAATGATGTAGTTATGTAATTGACCATCTTAGCATGTACTGTGCGCCTCCCCTCCACCATTCTGACCATCATACTACGTTCCTGAGATATCTTGAACTAGGAGGAAAATGTGAGGAGATAATACTTATGCAAATCTGATTTATTCGAATGTTATTATACTGACTGTCATTTGGGGAAAAAATGTGTTCACAAAGGATCTTGGGACACACGGGCGTTTATCCTTCCTGTCTGAAGGCCTTTCCACACCATTATACATTTGTCCACCAACATTTTCATCCAAGTGTATGACACTGCTTACAGATACCCACTTGGTAATTTTCACTAAAAAAACGAATGCAGCTTTTGTTTTGTTGAATTGCGACGATATGCTGACTGAGCTTCAGAATCTAGTGATTTCGTTTTCCATTGTCAAAGCATTGGAATAAATAAAGTATTAGTTTCTGGTTAAAACATGCAGCCGTGATGACGTTACTGTAGTGTTTAATTTTATTTCAATTCCATTCGATGAAGTGTCCCCAAATTTTCGCCATATTGTGAACTTCGATGCTGGAAGTAAAATGAAGGAAGAGACCTTTGAAAGTTTGCCCTGATTGTGAATCTCTTTGACGTTACAAATAAATCGAATTCTTGGAGACCATTGGAAACCAAAGCGAACAGCTACACTGCATCTTCATCACATGTATCACCTTTAAAAGCAATAAGCCGGTCTTTAAAACTTTTGATACATCAGCTAAATCTAATAAGTCTCCTCTTGTTTCCCTGACAGGTATCTCTCATGGTGTTTCAAAACAAGATTCTTAAATATTAAAGGTAAGAAAAAACTTCTTCTCTATGAGTTTAATTAGTATAGTAAGTCAATTACAAGATATTGTCACATGATCGATAAGGACTTAGGATACCAGCGTATGCTGACTAACTCAATTCAAATTCAAAATTGATTTATTTATAAAGCGCTAAACCTGTAAAACATATTTTCTAGAACGCTGTACAAAAACCACAAAAGGCACAATTAAAAAAGATGAAACAGATAAAAATGCTTACAACGAAATATTAATCTTGGTAACGAGAAAAACAATTAGAGCTATTGCTTAAAAATTTAGTCAAAAGATGAGTTTTCGATTTTGTTTGAGAACAACGAAGCTGTGCTGAGAACGAAGCTGTAGTAGCAGTTTGTTCCAAAGCATATACGGGGAAGACTCGACCACCAAAAGTTGAACTAAAGGTGAATAGTTTGAATTCGCATGAGATCTTAGGTGATAACGCACTTTGGGCGGCACTTCAATCATTCCTTCGAGGTACTTAGGGGCCATTTTATTCAAAATTTTAAAAGCAATCAAAGGTACTTTAAAACGAAAACCGATGTCCACCTTCAACCAATGTAGCTGAATGAGAGCTGGAGTAATATGCTCAAATTTCTTAAGGCAAAGAACAACTCTGGCAGCGGAATTCTGAACAAGTTGTAGTTTCTTATTTTAACAGTACGGGCATACAAAAGGTTATTACAATATTCGATCTAGTAATAAAAGCATGGATGAGAGAACATGCAGCATCATGAGTAAGATATTTACGAACATGAGCAATATTATGCGGATAAAAGTAAACACATCTGCAAACCTTAGTGTCATAAGGATCCATAGAGAGATTCTCATGAAAAATAAAACCTAAATTACTTACGCTCGAACTGGGAGAAATAAGTGCATCTACAACATTTAAACCTTGAATAGTAACTTTCTTTAATGGCTGCTTACTAAATAAATAATAAATTCAGTTTTGCTGTCGTTGATTTTCAGCTTATAAGATAACATCTACAGTCTAACTTTAGAAGTAGAGTCTTGCAAAGAAAGCTTCTCCCCGGGACTCGCATCAGGTTTGAAACATATGTATAGTTGATCATCATCTGCATAGCCCTGGGCGTTGGGTAAATAGCGCTCAATGATCGTAAGTACGGGTGCGGGATAGATCTTGAAGAGGACAGGTCCTGTAAGCACGACCCTTGTGGAAAACCAAATTTAAGACGAAATGTATCCCATAAACCATTGCGAACCCTGACGTTGTGAACGACTTTCTAGGTACGATGCAAACCATCTAAGAGCAGTTGATGATACCCCAACCTGCAATTCAAGAGCTTTTTGCAATGTACCTATTGCCTATAGTGTCAATCACGGCACTAAGATCTAACAGTACAAGAAGAGTAACATTCTGCTTGTCAAAGCCAAGAAGAATATCAGACTGAATCTTAAGTAAGGTGGTTTCCGCACTATGAAACTGTCTGTAATAGACTGATTGGCAGGAAGCACATTGTCAATAGCCATATGAGAGGATAGCTGCTTCACGACAGTTCTTTCTCCTAGCTTAGCAAAAAATAGTGAGTTACTCACAGGACGGTAATTACTAAAACAATTTCTTTTTCTACTTTCTTCAAAATAGGTGTAACAATTGCATTCTTTCATAGATGTGAAAAGTAGCCTTTCCTTTAGCCAATTAATTGGAATGACTGTACATTCCCTTTAAATTCAAAGCTTACAGTCTGGCGAAGGACGACAAAATCGAACACAGGGATATGCCAGTGACAAAATATTATAATAGACCTTTTTCCTTTATTGATGTACAAACATTTTCAATATAGTGGAGCGTTGTTGAGATATGAATCTTTAAACATAAATTTATTTCAAAAGGCTGTTTTACATGATGGTAAATCTGTGATGTCACACAGCCAAACTGATTGAACGAAACAATTGTATTTGTATGATACTTGGGGACATTTTTAAATATATGTGAAGATAGTTTCAATGATATATGAAGACATATTTAACGCTCAATTCACGAAGTGAACACCAATTTGTCAATACTTTTCAATTTTTATGAAAACAACGAAATTTGGATGCAGACCTGTTGGTATTACTTTCTGCAACTTTGCATCGACTGGAATTTATCAAGCAGGAATGTTTCCAGAGGTGAATAAGATAACAGCGTCAGTTTGTAGTGAATGTGACGAAAATCCTTTACAATGGAACGGTCTCCAAAAATGTAAGAGGATCCCCTAGAAAAAATGGACTCATGTGTCTAACATAGTTAACATGGGCTAAAAATTTTTTAGGTTAAGGGTCTAATATTTGCTATTTCTTTTGGCTTTTTCAGATTTTGAAGGACTTTCATTATTGAAAGAAACTAGGGAATGGGGACCTTCGAGACCGGCACTCTATACATGTGTGAATTGAGTAATGATGGACCAAATCCGAAGAGGTTACACCTACACCGATTCAGAATTTCATTCGGGCCACGTTTGTGAACATTCAGGAGCTGATACAAGAAACCCAGTAGTCGCCACTGACATTGCGACCTCGGGAAATGAAAGGGAGTAAATGGGTTTGGGACACAGAAAATTTTGTCAACTTGAAAAGCACCATATTACATATTAGAAAATTCAAAATTAGGTAGCTCAGTTACTTTATTTTCAAGAAATATGTTTCTCAGAGAAGGAACTTCACTGTTTTGTAGCTCATGATTAATATGTTCACCCACACTGTCAACTTTTCAAATGTAACGTTTCCAACTCTTGAAATGTATAATATTTTGGGAAGAAAATCTTTGTCAGAGATTATTAATAACACTGAATGGCTTGAATTATAAAATAATTTTCTGTCTGGGCTATAGATTGATGCAATTAAAATGCAATACTCCCCTCTATAAAATACGACTTTTGTAGTGCCTCTTCCGCTAACCTTCATTTATTTTCAATGAATCATTTAGTTATTTAAACTATTTTAGCATCCCCCATGCAGGGCTTTATTCCTGCAGCTTTTTGAGACAATCACTAAGTCCAGTTATGGGATTTACCTAATCATTACTCCCTCCCCTTTCTCATTCGGGCTGATAGGAAATGAAATAATTCTGACGAAACTATTGAATACTTTTGCCAAAAGTAGATACCCTACAACCTCTACCCTCAATAAAGGTCAGGAAACAACGAGGGGTAACTTAGCAGTATGAGAACAACAATCTAAAATTTTGAGAGAAATTCTCAGTTCCTGTATGGTTAAGCTGTCTTACATCAATGTTTCTGTCTCCTTCAGGTGCTAAATGCTGCAATGAATATGGCTGTTGGGCAACAGTTCTATCCAAGATCCAATGATAAACCGCAACACAAAGATGAGACAATATATCCCTTACCGGTGACACCTGGCAGCTGACGAAGATGACCAACTATGTGGCGTTGATAAAATGGTGAGATTTTCATAATTTGGATGAGTGCCGGTAAAATTCGCCAAGTTTGCTCATTCTGTGCAAGTTTAATGAAATAGTTTCTTATATGAGCAGGGCAGACCAGAATCCAGACGAGGTACTGAAATGGTAGGGGAAGGGCGAGACAGCTTTCAGTGAGCGAAATATTTTTAAGGGGTGAGATATTAAAATGTATGAAGGCAATGGTAATGGAATTGTTTTGGGGCGAACGTTTTTAAGCAGGCTCTGCTCTTGTCCCCCCCCCCCCCCTCCATTTGCTGCGGGCTTGAAAAACAGGCATTCAAACCCCACCCGAACTAGGGAGGACAAAAATTACATGGAACTTTTTTCTTGTTTGACTGATATCAAAAGTGACATCCCTTGTCACTATCTGTCAGGGTTGTAATATTAGCCTATTTTTACTCCCAACACCTATTTTTGAAACTATCAGTTTAGTTACATTCGCTAATGATGTGTTTATTAAGTGTACATTTCAGCAGTAGATTTGCCAATGTGTAAGGGGCAGATCCAGGATTTTACTCTTCAAAGACTAATTCCGTAACCCCTTGCCCGTATAACAAATTATTCAGGGGTGAGATATGCTAAGCTGTAGTAGGGCAGTACTAATATTGTTCTTAAAAATCTTCTAACGGGAGATATATTTCTAAGGGACGCTACGGGACCCACAGGTTCCGGAAATGACACTTCTCACGCCTGTTGCGTGGGTATTTCATTTTGAGAATCTCATGTTTTCGAAACATACTTAAAAATAAAAAAAAATCAATAAAAAAATTCATCCCGAAAATCGAAATGCAGGGAGAAAGTCTTGCTTATGAAATTATGATGTTAGAATTATGGAAATTTGATCTGTGTGTTCTAAGGAATGCCATGAAAAGGAAAAGTAATAGATGTCTGAAAAGTCGATAAACGAGTAATTGAAATTGTAAATTTAATGACGTTTGAGGTAAGAGCTTTTGTACGGTACAAACTGTTGAATGTAACTTTCTGCAATAAACGAGAACACATCAAACGATTGAAGGAGAAAGGGCTCGACCTGTCAGGGAGGATAGAAGAGGGAAAGAATGTATCTGCTCACCAAATTGTTTCTGAAACAGCAAATCCATATTGCTTATCCCATTAACAAAAGGATTGATCAATGTGGACTCAGAATCAGGCAAAATTATTTACAATTTGTGAACAAATGTATTTTTACTTCTTTAGTCATGATTCCAAAGTTGGTCCTCTTTTTCATAATTTCTGAACATAAAGTGAGACAACAATTTAAGACGTTGTACAGAAATTCACCGTTTTATCTACAAAGACATCTTTCGCTTAACAACAGCAAGTTATCGGTATCGCTTGTCAGTTAGTTTAATGCCTTACCCGGCAAGTTTGCTGGAATGGTATGGGGATGTAAATGAGAAAATGATTTTATTAAACATTCTTTCAGGACTTCAAAAGTATTCTTGTGGGTAAAGACTCTTACAAATGTACAAGTTTTCAGCATTTAAATAATAGTAGTTTGCATATTCATTAGCATACTTTACCTATGCAACGAGCAAATTTGGGAGTGCTTTTTCTCAGCAAAGCAACAAGCTACAAGCATGATCAATGGCTGAAATTAAAGCTTACAAAGAGCTCTAGGGAGTGACATTGCTAGGTTTTCTTAGCATCACCAGTGCAGAAAAGACTTAAACTTAGATTTAGTTTATGGATTGATACAAGAAGTAATAAATATCAAAAGAGCAAAATAAAAAAAAAATACACAAAAGAAGCAAAAATGAGTGTCACTGGCTATCTAAATATAAAAGAAATTGCTAGGTCTAAAAACAACAGCAATATGATTGTCCCAAAGTGACCAGTTTCACGTTTTTTTTCAAAACCTAGAAAAAAGGCAATTTTTACCTAAACATACGATGTCTGCTCTACCGAATAAATAAAATACAAGATGATCCTAATATTTTAAATGTACAATTTAGTAATCAAAGCATTAACATGCTTTTGTTATAAAGCTTATGGAAGTTTTTTCTTTCTTTATATTTAGCCAAAACTGGCCAAAAATCATTTTTTGGGGTACAGCCTCCCCAGATCTAAGGAAACACCGAATTTCTTTCATTCGATATACCACATATATTTATGGCATGACATCGTTCACTTTATACGTAATTTTATTTGATTCACATGAGATTTGTTTTTTTTTTTCGTCCAAATCTGGATTCGCTCTTCATTGTGCCGAAAGAGCTATCACACTGTAACAGCTTACAGAAAATTCGACAATTTTAATTTAATAATACTGTTTATTAGTAAACGTATAGCATTTTCAGTCTCGCGTGACGGATGGTACTGTTTGTTGAATCTTCTCCCCCCTCCTCCAAAGCAGATGTTATACCTCCCTCACCCCCATCCGAGCTGATATTCACCAAACATATTACATTTTGTCGTGAGAAATTTTCCCCACTCACCAGAAAGGTGGTGGAAGAATCCCTTTAAATCGCGCATTTAGAAATTTATGAACCTGCTAACGGGTCTAAAATTTTGGGGTCCAAAGTACCTATTTTGCCGTCCAGTGCTGCTCACAACCTTAGAGGCAGTTTTGCAATTAGTCCTTTTTATGAACAGCTTTACAATTTCAGTTAATTATAAAACGTGTAGACAGCATCTTATACTTGTATGGAACCTTGTGCCTTGCAAGAGAAATAGACAATTCCGCAAAAAGTGTTTTAATGTGATCAAGCAACTTTAAAAAAATCATGTACATAGTACATAGCATTTTTTTATTCATGTGGTGCATAGTCAAGCTTTTTCACGTGTTTTTTCCTTTCCTTTACAGATGTTTAAGATTCCTTAAGTGGTTCACTCAACGGCCTTCCACTGACCGTTCGCTGACGAAGACGGAGAAACGTTGAATGATGACCAAGTATTTTGATTGACCATGATGTAAGGTGTAATATTTCCTCTTCCATAGTATTTGTAGATTGTAGGGGACTTCGTCGATGAACGGGTTAAAACTGAGATATGAATAAGACGAAACCTCACTCAGACAATATCTGAATCAACAGAAACTTCCTCACCCTATCCCTACCCCTTCCCGAACTAGTACCGTGCTTTTGTGCATTTTGTTTAGGGTGCATTACAAAGTGAATATTTTAGGGACAACAAATCTCGTCCTAGACATTAAAGAATCTCATCACTGAGTTTACCTCTAGCCCTCTTTAAAGTTAAATCAAGAAAATGCACCTATGTAATAGGAACTTCTGGAAAAGTAACACATGCGACCAGCTTGAAGATAAATTTGGGTGTGTACAAAACTAAGACCTAAGACCTAAGACCCTACCAGGTACAAAACTAAGACCCTACTAGGTACAAAACTAAGACACTGCAGGCGAACAGCACGCACAAAAGCACATTTATCTGTCGCCGCCATGCGGGACTCACTACCGCATGTGTTGTTACGGACTCATACCGTAAAACGGTCATCTTGTTAGATTTAGATGAAATCAGGTGTCACATGGTCTGAGCAAATTTTGCCAAAAAAAATGTTTCTAGTTAATTAAATTTTTCCTTCCATGGTTTAGTCATGATTTAGTCGTGTTGACTATGCTTGTAATTGCCTTCAGCAGTCCAGGTTAGCCATGCTTCAAAATCAAGCCCCCCCCCCCACCCCGATTTGAGATCTGCCTCATATATTCTGAGTAACCCTAACATTTTAAAGAGGACACAACTTAACTCTCCGTTTACTTTCTATAGTTTAAATTACAGATGTACTCCGAAAATGCACTATCCTGTTTTCAATAACTCAGCTGTACTATTTCTTGGTACTTCTTGTTTGACAATCTCGATCATGGGAAAAAGAAATTTGAATCGAGATTTGCATATCTTCGCTGTACTAACCTCACGATTTCTGTCCTATGTTTAAAGTCATGGCATTCTTTTATTAAGTTAGGCTGAATGTGATACAAAAATTACTCCATACTGGAGTACTGGAAGGAAGAGATGATTGATGGTTTTCGTAAAAATAAATAGATATTTCATATGAAATATTTTTGGACTTTCTTTCCTCTTTTCCTCTGCGTAGCGTGTGGTATAAACCCATCAGAGAATTGATTATGTGCATGAATTGCATTGGTCATTATTATTGATTGGAGAACGGTTCAATCACTCTATGTCAAGGATACAAATCACATGAGAGGTTGATCCCACAGAACACACGGTCGTACAGTGCAATAAAACCCAGCAGCCTAGTTATAAATCTAGTCCAACAGGTTTTCTGTGTTATAATACTCCCACTACAACTTAAAGACAGACTGTCATCACCCCAAAGTATATTTTTAGTGTATGTATATCAAAATTCTCAGCTGGTGACTGCTGTTTGATTGACATCAAAGTTTGAAAATTTGAAAGATGCAGAGTAGCTCACATTCCACACAAGGCAGAGAGAGTACTTTTATTACATTTTATAGCCTTGTGTACTCACCAGGACATGGCCTTAAGCAGTAAAACAGGTTTATTCTTGCACAAGGAAGATCCTCATACAGTTATGGGAGGAGCTAGAAGATGCATAGTTGGGAGAATTGGAACTGTCTGGGATCATGAAAATTCCCCTTTAAAGCAGCAGTGAAGGACAAATCTCCCAATTCGTTGCCAGACTTCCCCAATTCATTGCCAACTCTGCTGACTGTCAGTTCTGTGGCATCATCTAGGCATGCAACAGCTCGTCTACAATCAATTTTGATAAGTATATTACAGTTCAACCACACAAGAGAAGCGCATCCTGTCACACGTTTTGTACCTGGTAAGGTCTTAGTTTTGTACCTGGTAGGATCTTAGTTTTGTACCTAGTAGGGTCTATAGTTTTGTACCTAGTAGGGTCTTAGTTTTGTACCTGGTAGGATCTTAGTTTTGTACCTGGTAGGGTCTTAGTTTTGTACCTGGGAGGGTCTTGGGTCTTAGGTCTTAGTTTTGTACACACCCGATAAATTTGGCTGTTTTGTTATATCACAATTTCTATTTTCAGAATCACTCAAGGAATTCTTGTACAGTTTCTTAAATGTATTGGAGAAAACTCGCAGGTCGTTAAACATCATTAAAGGAAAACGACTGACAGCCCGTTATGCCCCCAACCTTGTTACTCTTCACCTGTCACGAAAAGTAGACTTGCTGTGTTTAATGAATAATTGGGCACCACAACTCAACCCTCCCCTTCCCCTTCCTCTTCCCCTAACTTCACTGAGTGTACTTACATAAGGATTATATGCAGGAGGCAAGACAAACCGAAGTGCAGCGAAACAACAGGTAAGTGGAAACAACGATGTGATATTTGAAGGAAAGTACTGCGTTTGTAGTTCAATTTGTACATTAAAATGTACAATGTAAAATGTAGAATGTATTGCATTCTCAGAGATAGCTCGTACCATAGTCCCTGAAACAGATGGAGTAACTGCACAGGAATTTGCGATTAGCCTGAAGTAGTACTTTTGATAACTGTCTTGTTTCATGAGCACTTCTTTTACTCCTACAAATGTTGTATGACTCTTGTAGGGCGATATTTTTGGTCGAAATAGCTATAGTCCAAATTTGATAGACTAAATGGTTTAGCGATGGTAAAAGTGGTTTTCTCCTTGTGTCATATTACGCACTACTTCCCTTCCCTTTTAAAGTGTACCTAAAGTCAAGAACCTAAACTTACAAGTATATATTTTACAAAGGTTGCACTCTATTGGTTGCACAATGATTGGTAATGTCCCTTTGAAATCAAAAATGTTAAAGGTTGTAAGAGTGCAAGTACAGTTGTCAACCTCTGCAATATATATTTTTGTTAGTTGAAGGTACACTTGTTATAGTTGCCGGACGATACGAGTCGGATCCGGACGGAATAAGCCTGACATGTGTTGAACAAAATGAGCCGGAGACTTTCACATACTAACTTTTACCTCAAGGGCCTGCTTGGCTCCATCCCCTGGTCTCCTGCCCCCCAAACTCCCTGCTTCCATAGACTCCCCTTGGTTCACCCTCTCTGCCTTCCTCTGTCTCTTTCCCCTGGTTCTAACACTCCCTCGGGTTCCTTGCAACCTGTCTGACTCCTCTTCTTGGCTCCCCATCCCTTCCTTTGTTTCTAATCCTCCATGTCTCCCACCCAGGTTCCCTGCGTCCTTCGTTGCCTCACGCCCATGCTTAACCGTGCTCCCGAACTCCCCCGGGCCTCCCCCTTCTGAGGGAGGAGAGGGACAATGAGAACCCGTGGGGGTGAGAAAAACCAGAAGGGATTTGGGTGGGCAGATCTGTATGGTACCAGGAAGGGTGGGGACCTGGCTTGGCCAATCAGGGTGGGACCAGGAAAGGTGGGACCTGGATGGGCTTATCAGGGTGGGACCTGGGAGGGAGAGAACCTGGGTGTGCCGATAGGGATGGAACTGGGAGGTCGAGATCTTGGGTGGGCGGATCCGGGTGGGGCCTGAGATGGCGGGGACCTGGGTGGATGTGGGTGGGACCTGGGAGGGAGGGAACCTGGGGGTAGATCCGGGTGGGACCAGGAAAGACGGGACCAGGGTGAGCGGATTCGGGTGGGACCCGGGATGGCGGGAACCTGCAGTGGGTGGATGAGGGTGGGATTAGGGAGGTCGAGGATCTGGGTGGATTTCGGTGGGACCTGGGAGGGAGGGAACCTGGGTGGGGCCAGTGAAGGCGGGACCTGGGAGTGACCTGGGATAGCGGGAACCTGGGTGGGTTGATGAGGGTGGGATCAGGGAGGACAGGATGTGGGTGGGTGGGACCTGGGAGGGAGGAAACATGGGTGGGACAATCAGGGTGGAGCCAGGGAAGGCGGGACCTGGGGGACTTTGGAGGGCGGATGAGGGTGGGACCTGGGAGGGCAGGTGAGGGGATTAGGGAGGGCGGGACCTGGGTGGACCTATCGGGGTGAGACAGGGAAGGCCTATTCCCGCCCTCGGATCCGCCCAACCAAGCCCCGCCGTCCCTTATCCGCCCACCCAGGTCTCTCCCTCCCATCCCTCCCAGGTCCCACCCAGGCTCCTATCCTCCCAGGTCTCACCCTCCCTAATCCCCTCATCTGCCCAGTCCTTGTCTTTCCCAGGTCCCACCCTCATCTGACCACCCAAGTCCCTGCCTGCCCACCCAGGTTTCTGCCCTCCCAGGTCCCACCCTCATCCGCCCACCCAAGCGCCTGTCTTCCCAGGTCCCACCAGGATCCCACCCTCATCTAAGTCCCTGCCTGCCCACCCACGATTCTCGCCCATCCAAGATGCCGCTCTCCCAGGTCCCACTCTCATCCCACTCTGACCCAACCGTTCCTCATCCGCCCACCCACGTTCCACCCAGGCCCCACCCCCCCCCCCCCCAGGTCCCACCCGGATCCGCCCACCCAGGTCCTGTCTTCCCTGATCCTACAGTCCCCACAGATCCACCATTCTCATCCTACTGCCTTACCTTACCGTCATCTTAACCTCCTCTGGGAGGGAGCTGGGGAGGTCAAAAGGAGGGAGTCAGACCGGTTGCAAGGGAGTGTGGGAACCAGGGGAAAGGGACAGAGGGAGGCAGGAAGGGTTGAACCAAGGGGAGCCTAAGGAAGCAGGGAGTTTGGGAGGCAGGGGACCAGGGGAAGGGAGTCAAGCAGGCTCTTGAGGCAAATTACTATGTGAAAAAAGTCTCCGGCTCACATCGTCCGGATCCGGCTCATATTGTCCGTCACATGTCAGGCTCATTCCGTCTGGATCCGGCTCATATCGTCCGGCAAATGTACAAAAATATATAAGGCAGAGGTTGACAACTGTACTTTCACTCTATGCAAGAAAGAGTCCTTAGGTTCAAGAACATTTTTTTTATTTCAAAAGGACTTTCATTTCGCTACCAATAAAGTTCATGTTTCAACCTTTGCAAAATACATTCTTGTTGTAAGTTTAGGTTCTTGACTTTAAGTACACTTTAAAGGGAAATAGTGCGTAATATGAAGTAGTGCGTGTAAGAAAACAACTTTTAGTTTTACCATTGCTAAACCATTTAGTCTATCAAATTTCTACCAAAAATATAGTATAAAACAAGACTCAAAAGAACTGTTTCGGGCGAATCGCAAATTACTGTGCAGTTGCTCCACCTGCCTTATTTTGCATTGCCCATTATTCAATATCTAAAGGGGGACTGACTAGTTTTGCAGTTTCAGTGACTATGATACGAGATATCTGTGTGAATTATGAAATGTTAACAAAATGCATCACATTTGTATATTTTAATGTACAAATTGGACTACAAACGCAGTACTTCCCTTTTAATATCACGTCGTTGTTTGCACTTACCTTAGCCACTGGTGGAGGGGTGCCCAATTATTCATTGAACACAGCAAGTCCATGGGCGTCCGGAAGGGGAGCAAGGGGGCACTTTCCCCCTTGAAAAAGTAACATCAATTTTTTGTATGATATCGCTAGAAAATTCCCAGAACATGAGCTTTCAAAATAGGCCTGGGAAGTGCGCGATCTGGGAGGCATTTTCTTGGCGCTTCGCGCCAAACTATGGTGGCGTTACCGGGATAGCTTGCCTACAGGTTTCGCCCCTGGCAAATTCCTGGCTATACCCCTGTAAAAGGTGTCAACATTTAGCAATTAATCCCTTTTCTGGAAGTAAAAATTTCCCCTGATTTGAATTAAAAGTTTTCACCCCCTAAAAATTTTTTTCGGACGCCTATGAGCAAGTCTACTTTTCGTGACAAGTGAGGGGTGTTACAAGGTTGGGGGCACAACGTGCTGTCAGTCGTTTTCCTTTATTAATGTCTAACGACCTGCGAGTTTTCTCCAAATTACAGTCAAGAAACTATACAAGAATTCCTTGAGTGCTTCTGAAAAAAGAAAATGTGATATAACTTTACAATGGACTTGTAAAGCCTCTAGAGATATTATACGATCTACACGAAACACGAAGGGGAGGGAGGAAGGGAGGGAGATGTGACTCTGGAGGTAAACTCAGTGAGGAGATTCTTGCACCCTATACAAAATGTATCACAAAGGCACGGTACGTACTAGTTCGGGAAGGGGTAGGGATAGGGTGAGGGACAGGGTGAGGAAGTTTCTGATGATTCAGATATTGTCTGAGTGAGGTCTCGCTTCTTCATATCTCAGTTTGGTAAAATTGTCACGCAGTGGGGCAGAGCAAGGCTCCTCCATCCATCCCTCTTAACCCTCTGATGGTATTTTCGTCCTTTTGATGGACGGGCCCCTGGACAGGAGACGGACACGTGTTTCATTATTCCTAAACGTTTCTCAAACAGAGACGGTGGTCCACCACGATTTTGACATTAAAAGGGTTCAGTCCCTTCATGTAACTATTTTCCACTCCTAACCATCAATACCTTTTCAACTTACCAGCGTGTGTCTGAGACCCATACTCATGTAAATAAGCCGCTCGACGAAGTCTCTCACAATCTACAAATCATATGGAAGAGGAAATATTACACCTTACATCATGGTCAATCAAAATACTTTGTCATCATTCAACGTTTCTCCGTCTTCGTCAGCTGGTCAGTGAATGGCCGTTGAGTGAACCACTTAAGGAATCTTTTCTTCAACCATATTATATCAATCCGCAGACAGTAAACATCTGTAAAGGAAAGAAAAAAATACGTGAAACAGCTTGACCATGCACCACATGAATCCAAAAATGCTATGTACTATGGGGAGTTTCTATTTGTCAAATAGCAACTATGTGCACGATTTCTTTTTAAGTTGCTTGGTCACATTAAAACATTTTTTTGTGAAAAATTGTCTATTTCTTGCGCAAGGCACAAGGTTTCATACAAGTATAAGATGCTGTCTACGCGTTTTATAATGAATTGAAATTGTAAAGCTGTTCATGAATAGGCCTAATTGCAAAACTGCTTCTAAAGAGCAGCACTGGACCCCAAAATTTTTTAGACTCATTAGCAGGTTCTCTTTAATTGATAAATTTCCAAACGCGCGATTTAAAGTGAGTGGGGGAGGAGGTAAATTCGAAAATTTTCTCACGACAAAAAGTAATGTTTTTGGTTAATATCAGCTTGGATTGGGAATCATAACATCAGCTTTGGAGGGGGGAAAGTATTAAACAAACACTATCATCCGTCACACGAAATTGAAAATGCTATGCGTATTAGCAGTACACATTGGGTCATCATAATTTAAAGTTGTTGAATTTACTCTAAGCTGTCACAATTCTCTCTACAGCGCTGAATATGTGAGAGGCAGCTCTTTCAGGCCTGTTCGTTGAATATGAAAAATATGCTAGTTAATTAGCAAACTAGTATTTAAATGCTGGAAATGTGAACATTTTTAAGGGTCTTCACCCACAAGAATGCTTTTAAGTCCTGAAAAATTGTTTGTTAAATTATTTTCCCTTTTACACCATGCAATTTTTGCAAATTTGCCGTTTAAGGCATTTAGTACTGACAAGCGATACGGATAAGACTGTTGTTAAGCGAAAAATGTCTTTGTCGGTGAATTTGTGTACAAACCTAACCTGTCTATGGGAAGCACCATTAGTTCCCCTCCATCCCTTTTCCATGACGCCTAAAATTGTTTTATGTCACTTTATGCATGGAAATTATGAAAAAGAGGACCAATTTTGAAATCACGGCTGCATTTCAAAACGAAATTATATAACAGAACATTTGCTCACAAATTGTAAATAATATTGCCTGATTCTGAGTCCACATTGATCAGTTCATTAGTTAATGGGATAAGCAATATGGATTTGCAATTTGATAGGCAGTTATATACATTTTTTCTCTCGTCTATCCTCCCCGACAGGTCGAGCCCTTTCTCTTCCAATCGTTTCATGTGTTCTCGTTTAATGCACCATAATTTCATAAACAAGACTCCCTGCATTGTGATTTTCGCGATGAAATTTTTTATTATTTTTTTTTTTTAAATATGTTTCGAAAACATGAGATTCTCAAAATAAAATGTCACTGCAACATTTAAGGCTTGAGAAGTGCCATTTCTGTGAGTCCTGTCGTGTACTGTCCTTAGAAATATTTCTCCCGTTACAATATTTTAAGAACAATTAAGTTAGTAGGCCTATCGCCCTTCTACAACTTAGTATACCTCAAGTCCTGAATAAATTTTACACCCGGGAAGGGGTTACGGAATTAGCCCTTCTTTTGAGGGTAAAATCCTGAATCTGCCCCTTAGGGCATATCTACTGTTGAAATGGGCGCTTAATAAACACATCATCGGCAAATGTAACTAAACTGATTGTTTCAAAAAATAGGTGTTGGGAGTAAAAATATGTTCATATTACAATATTGACAAAAAAAGGCAAGGAATGTCACCTTTGACATCAGTTAAGCAAGAAACGTCCTCCCTGGTTAGGATGAGGTTTAAATCCCTGTTTTCAACCCGCCGGCAATGGTGGGGGGAGGACGAGGGCGGAGCCTGCTTAAAAAATTTTCGCCCCCAGACAATTCCATTACCATCGCCCTAGTACATTTTTAATATCTCGCCCCTTAAAAAGTATTTCGCTCACTGAAAACTGTCTCGTCCTTCCCCTACATTTCAGTACCTTGTCTGGCTCGCTCCTGGCCTGTCCTGCTCATGTAACCAGCTATTTCATTGAAATAGCTGTGCAAACTTTACCGGCACTCCTCATCCAAATTATGAAAATCATTTTATCACCACCACATATTTGGTCTTCTTCGTCAGCTGCCAGGTGTCACGGGTAAAGGATATGTTTCATGTTTGTGTTGTTTATGTTGGATCTTGGATAGAACTGTTGCCAGACAGCCATATTCATCGCAGCATTTAGCACCTGCAAGAGATAGAAACATTGGTATAGGACAGCTTATTTATTTGTTTGTTTGTTTGTTTGTTTGTATCTTCAGGATTATGGGAGCTGACGTTCAGAATGGCCCGTACCGAAAAGAGTCCCGGTTTTACCATAAATATCAGATTGTCATTCTCATATTGCTAAGTTACCCCTTGGCGTTTCCTGACCTTTATTGATGGCGGAGGTTGTAAGGTATCTACTTTTGGAAAAAAATTCAATAGTTTCGTCAGAATAATTTCGTTTCCTATCAGTAATTATCATCAGATATCCATATCCAAACGAGAAAGGGAGGGAGTAATGTTTGGGTAGATTCCATGACTGGACTAAGTGATTGTCTCAAAAAGTCGCAGGAATAAAGCCCTGTATGGAGGATGCTAAACTAAAAGTCGGAAAAGATATATTAGTGGAAGAGGTCTGCAAAAGTCGTATTTTATAGAGGGGAGTATTGCATTTTAATTGCATTAATATAGCCCAGACAGAAAATTGCTTTTATATGTCTAAGCCATTCCGTCTTATCAATAAACTCTGGCAGTAGATTTTCTCCCTAATACAAGGGTTAGAAATTGTAACATTTGAAAAGGTGACGGTTTGGGTGAACATATTAATCATGCGCTTCAACACAGTGGAAGCATTCCTGCTTGATAAATTCCAGTCGATACAAAAATACAGAAAGTAATACCAACAGGTCTGCATCTAAATTTCGTTGTTTTTCATAAAATTTCCCATCATGTAAAAGAGTCTTTTGAAATAAATTTATGTTTAAAAATTCATGTCTCAGCAACGCTCCATGCTTTTGAAAATTTTTGTACACCAATAAAGGAAAAGCGTCCATTACAGTAAAACCCCGTTTATCCGAACCCCGTTTATCCGAAACCCCGTTTATCCGAACTAGCCGTCAGATTTAACAACAATAATAGTCAACACAATTACAGTAGTAAACACCAAGTTTCAAGTGCTTTACAAGGCAAAATTCAACGTAAATTTTTGCAGAAATGCACTAATTTTTCTCGGGACTTTAAAAGTAATGGGAAGATGTCACGATGGCTAAAACAGCCGACAAGTGGACCTAGAAAACAATCTGTTATCTCTTTGTCAAATTTGGAAGAAATATCGTACGTATTTGCTTTGAAATTCTTGTTAGGAGCCATGAGTCGGTATAGGCTCAGTATCTTCTCATACAAAAATACGTTAGGCTAGCGTAAGTCTAAGTTTCACTAAATCTGAAAAGTTAGTAACGTAGTGAGCTTCATACCTAAGAATAATGAAAGTAGACCTTACAAAAACATTGCGAACTGCTGTTTGAGAGTCTCCTACACATGTGTCTCTAACATTTTTTGAAATTTTTGCAGAATTTATATTCTAGATACCTCTCCAGATCGTTACAGCTTTTCTTCAGCACACACATTCATTTAGTGTGTAGAAAGCATTGGTCATTCATGCAGACGAGCGAAGGCTCAAATTTTTGGAATAAAATCTCTCTGTTTTAGACGTCTTAAAATTTATTTGTCATATCATTGGTCACAAAAAATACCAACGAAATATTTTGGGGGATTTTGTGTGCAATTTTAAGCCTTTTCGGAATTATTTTGGAAATGTGTTGACACACTATCTTATATGGACCCAGTGTACCGTACTTCAGGCAAAAACTTGGAACCTCGTTTATCCGAACTTTTTCGTTATCCGAACAACCTTCGGGCCCGATGTGTTCGGATAAACGGGGTTTTACTGTATTATGATATTTTGTCACTGGCATATCCCTGTGTAATATTTTGTGGTCCTTCGCCAGACTTAAGCTTTGAATTTAGAAGGGAAGGTACAGCCATTCCACTTGGCTTAAAGAGAGATTTGCATCACCGCAAGCATGACTTTTACTTGGTGGTAACTGGTAAGCCCCGCCCATAATTGTCTTTACTGCCTCTCCTTGTGCAGACACAAACAGTTCCTGGTGAACATAAAAGACCCCATGTGTAATCAAAACATTCTCTGTGCGTGTTGTGTAATACAAGCTGCTCTGCATCTTTTGAATTTTGTAACTCTGATGTCAATCAAAGAGTAGTCACCAACTGAGACTTTTGCCTACCCCTATGTAAAAGTCATACTTGGGGTGATGCAAATCTGTCTTTAAGGAAATGTTACTTTCCACATCTATGGAAGAATGCAATTGTTACACCTATTTTGAAGAAAGTAGGAACAGAAATTGTTTTCAGTAATTGCCGTCCTTTAAAGCAACTCACCATTTTCTGCTTAGCTAGGAGAAAGAACTGTCGTGAAGCAGCTGTCCTCTCATATGGCTATTAACAACGTGTTTCCTGTCAATCAGTCTGCTTAAAGACAGTTTCATAGTACAGAAACCACCTTAGTTATAAGATTCAGTTTAAAATACTTTTGGCTTTGATAAGTAGAATGTTACTCTTCTTGTACGGTTTGCATCATACCTAGAAAGTCGTACACAACGTCAGGGTTCGCAATGGTCTATGGATACATTACACCTTAAATTTGGTTTTCCACAAGGGTCGTGCTTATAGGACCTGTCCTCTTCACGATTTATGCCGCACCCGTACTTGAGCGCCATTTACGCAAAGCCCAGGGTTATGCAGATGATCATCAAGTATACATAAATTTCAAACCTGATGCAGGTCCCGGGAGATATGTTCTTTGCAAGACTGCATTTCTGAAGTAAGCTGTAGAAGTTGTCTACTAAGCTGAAAATCAATGACAGCAAAAGTGAATGTATTATTTTAGGTAATAAACAGTCATTACAGAAAGTTACTATTCATGGTTTAAATGTTGGTGATGCACTTACTGCTCCCAGCTCGAATGTACGCAATTTAGGTTTTTATAAGAACCTCCCTATGGATCATCATTTCACTAAGGTTTGCAGAAGTGTTTATACTTTCACCTTCATAACATTGCCCATATTCCTAAACATCTTACTAAGGATGCTGAATGTTCTCTCATCCATGCTTTTATTACCAGTCAGATCGAATATTGTAATAACCTTTTGTATGGTCCCCCTCCTAATTAAGAAACTACAACTTGTTCAAAATTCCGCTGCCAGAGTTGTTCTGTGCCTTAAGAAATTTAAGCGTAGTACTCAGGCTCTCATCCAGCTACATTGGTTGAAGGTGGACATCAGTATTGAATACTTTTGATTGCTTTTAGCCCCCAAGTACCTTGAAGGAATGATTGAAATGCCGACCACTGTGCGTTATCACCTAAGATCTCATGACGATCTCAAACTCTCCACCTTTAGTTTTAAATATTCAACTTTTGGTGGTCACGCAAGTTCCCCGCATATGCTCCTCGACTTTGGAACAAACTGCCACTACAGCTCCGTTCTCAGCGCAGCCTTGCTGTTTTCAAACAAAATCTAAAAATTCAGCTTTTGACTAAATTTTTAAGCAAACATTCTAATTGTTTTTCTTTTTACCTAGTATAATATTACATTGTAAGCATTTTTATCTGCTTCAATTGTGCTTTTTGTAATTTTGTACAACGTTCTAGAATGAATGTTTTACAAATTTAACGTTTTATAAATAAATCAATTTTGAATTTGAATTGAATTAGTCAGCTTACGCTGGTATCCCAAGTCCTTTTCAATTATGTGACAGTATCTTGTAACTGAATAAACTAAACTCAAGGAAGAAGTCCTTTCTTACCTTTAATATTTTAGAATCTTGTTTTGAAACACCATCAGAGATACCTGTCAGGGAAACAAGAGGAGACTTATTAGGTTTAGCTGATGCATGGGCGTCAATCCGAGGGGGGGGGGGGGGGGGGGGACGGGGGACAAGTCCCCCCACATTTCGATGGGTGGGGGACACAATATCAAATGTCCCCCTACATTTGCTTAAAAGAGTAGGGTCGTGGCTCAGACTGGCTTTTTGAGGGGTATGTAGGTTTGTTGGGCAATTGTTAAGTGTCTCGATGCAGATTCTGAAAATAGATTTCGTCAGGGAAATCTTATTTAATGGCAAAATTTCGGCGCGCTTCGCGCGCATGCGTCACGGTTTGCACTCCTTCTCATGACCATTTAAAAGGTAATTATACATGGAACTATTCTGATCACAACACTTTCCGAAAACAGACATACTTCTCAAAACATCTGTACATGGGATCATTCAGTCAGTGGCGTACGCAGAGGGGAGGCCCATTCGGCCATGCCCACCCTCACTGATTTCGATTTATTTTTTTTATTTAAGTTCCTAAAAATATGTAACATTTTTTAACACAAATTTACTTCAAAAGGTAGCATATTTGGCACCAGGATGCATGTACGGACACCGAATTTTTCAAAATTTTTCAAAAGGGATGGGGACACCCCATTGGGCCATGCCCCCTCACTGATGCCTATTTTTTAGTTCCTAAAATACGTAAATTTTTTTAACACAAATTTTACTTCAAAAGGTAACATATGTAGCACCAGATTGCATGTAAGGACACCTAATTTTTCAAAAATTTTCAAAGGGGGGGGGGTATGTCCCCCTCCTCCAGGCCAGCGGTCACACAACATACTGCATGCTCCCCTTGAGACAAATCCTGGGAACGCCACTGCATTCAGTCTAATATGTAGCATGATGTGAAAGGTTGAAAGTACGTTGTTGCCGTTGAACACTTTTCAAAAATTTTTACCGAGCGCTTCGCCGAAGCCATTATCGGTATAGATGGTGATTGTTAATGCACTTACGACTACAAAGCATTCTGAAAACGCCCTTGCTAGTCCTTCACACCTTTGCTATACTACGATCAGCTCCAAAAATATCCCAAAGATAGCACCATTTTGAATCTAAGCAACCTTAAATTAACACAAATTTCTCAAAGGGCAGGGCTACGCCCCCTCCCCTTAGACCCCTTCCCCAGGATGACACCTTTATATAGTGACAAAGGAAGGATCCCCACTGCTGTATACAAAAAACGCAGAGTGCATAACAAAGTGCAATTTTAACGCCTCTACTCAGTTGGAAAAAGCATCCAGCCGGTCGGAATTTGGGACCTTCACACCCCCAAATATATCACCCTAGCAACGGGCCTGGTCGGCCGGGGTCCATGATCTCCGACAATGATCCACGCTGCGAAGCGTTGTTTCAGCTATTTGGGGACATGATGAAAAAACATCTTGAAGTAATTCCGTGAACTCCGTGTATTTCACCTGGCAGATCATCTATGATGGTCATGTTAACTTTGAAATGATAATTAGAATAGTACAACGTCAGTCTTCATAAGGGGGGGGGGGGAGGAAAGAGCCTATAGGAAGACGCCCCCTCTTCAAAACCAAAGGGACTGGTTTGTGGTCATATGTGCCCCCCATCCCCCACATTTGAATACGGATTGACGCCCCTGAGCTGATGTATCAAAAGTTTTAAAGACCGGCTTATTGCTTTTAAAGGTGACACATGTGATGAAGATGCAATGTAGCTGTTTGTTTTGGTTTCCAATGATCTCCAAGAATTCGATTTAGTTTTGTAATATCAAAGAGATTCACAATCACGGCAAACTATCAAAGGCCTTTTCCTTCATTTTAATTTAACATTTCAAGTCCACATTTTGGGGAAAATGTTGAGGACACTTTTTCAAATGAAATTTAAATGCACTGCAGAACTGCAATCCAATCTGCATGCTTCAACCAGAAACCAAACCTTTATTCATTCTAATACTTGACAATACAAAAACTAATCATACAGTTCTGAAGCTCGCGTTCATCAAATAGCCGCACCCCCTCCTCACAAAAAAAAAATCAGATTCCCAAGTGGGAATCTGTCAGCAATGCGAGCATTTGTATATGCAAATATTCGTGGACACATGGACACACGTGTGATCGTGTGGACGGACCTTCAGACAGCTGGAACCAACCCCCCTTATGTCCAGAGATCATTCATGAACAGATTTTCTTCCCAAGCTAAAGGTTGGCCTTATAGCATTTGAACTTTTAAGATTTGCAGAAATACTGACATCTGCCTTCTATAGTACAAAGTATTCCAGGAACGTAGCCAGATAATCAAAATGGTGGATCGAAAGGGTATAGTGCGTACTTAGATGTGCACTTACAAAGAAATATCATTAGTAAAAATGTAATTAAAATGATCGTTTCAGAAAATAGATGCTGAGATACAAATATCCCCATAATTACAACGTTGACAGAGAAGTGGCATGTCACTTTTGACATCAGTCAAACGGGTAAGAACTTTCATGTAATTTCCGTACTCCCTGGTTAGGGTAAGGTTTGAATCACTGCTTTTGAAGCCCGTAGCTAAAAGGCGGGAAAGGCGGCAATGCAGGTGTCGTCCGTTTAAAAAGTTTTCCCCAGACAATTTCCATTAACGTTGCCTTCATACGTTTTAATATCTCCCACCTTTAAAAATATTTGGTCCAATGAAAGCTGGCCCGCCCTTGCCCCTCCCCCGTCAGTACCTCGTTTAGCTCGGGGCCTGTCCTGCCCATATAACAGCTATTTCAGTAAGCTTGCACATGTTGAGTAAACCGTGCAATATTTACCGGAACTCCACACCAAACCGGCACTCCTAATCAAAATCTCACCATTTTATCACCAACACATATTGAGCCGTCTTCTTCGCTGCCAGGTGTCATCGGGAAGGGACATATGTTCTTTCGTTTTTGCTGTGTATGTATCATCTTGGACAGAGTTGTTGCCAAACAGCCGTTTCTAGCATTTACAGCACCTGCAAAAAACAAGAACCTTGATGTGAGACAGTTTAATCATGCAAAAAAAAAATTATTGGCTTTCATTATTTATCACCTTTAACGCAAATATTGTACCAAGGATTTTTCAATAGAGAGAACGCAACTGAATGACCGTTGGGCGAGGAGTCTCAGCAGAGGATATCTTTGGGTTATGGGAGCTTACGTTCAGAATGGCTTATACCAAAAAGAAGAAGGTATTACCAGAAATTCTCAAATTTCCAGCATTTTTCTCAAGGTTTAAAACTTTTTTTCTCGAGATACAAGAAATTAAATGACTTCTTTTCATACCTTTATGGATGGTCAGAGGTTGTATTAACTTTTGGAAAAGCTTCATATAGTTTCGTCAGAATAATTTATGTCCTATCAGTAATGGTCACCAGATATGACGTGCGAATGAGAAATGTGAGGAAAGAATGATTAGTGACATCCCCACTAGACTCTTCAAACTATTATTACAATTCATTAAAACGTTTGGCCCCAACCTGTCATGAGATCTCCTTAATTTCAGAATTTTTGAAATAGCCGGTTTTGTGGCTTTGCTTAGCGCATACACATCATCTCACCTTAACTTTTACATCCCAGTTTCCTAAATAAGGTAGAGCATATAAAATCCTACTCTCCCTGCATTGTGATCTTAAGAATGTTTTGTTAATTTTTAGCTTTTTAAGTATTATTTTTGATCTCAAAATGACACTTAGACGCAACTCTCAAGGCTTGGGATGTGCCATTTCTGGAACCTGTGAGTAGGCCCGTAGACAATTATAGGGTTATCAAGGAAGCAGTGTTCCTTTGAAAAATTCCTCCCCTTAGGAAATTTTTGAGAAAAAATATTACTACTGCCCACTGCAACTTAGTATATCTCGCCCTCTGAATAATTTTTCACAAGAGGGGACCCTCAAGAAATTAGTCCAGGGGGTAAACATCTGGATCTGCCCTTGTGTAACAAACCTATACGCCAATCACAAAGCCAGTCTGAGAATTCGTAAACAGCTTTCAACTTTTGCTACTGTGCTTCTCCGGGAGTTGCTACCGGAAGATATCGATAATAAGAATAATACTGAGGTAAGGCTTGAAGCGCGGGGAGCGCGCGAAAATTTTGAGAGTTTGAAAACCTTTTGTGATAGAAAATGATTACAATAGATCCATCACTCGGTCGAAAACACACCTTATCCTACCCCCCCCCCCCCCTACAGAAATCTATAGCATAAACGCCTTTCGGATCATTTTAAAATTTAAAAAAAAATCTTTAATCGATGGGGGGGGGGGCACGCACCATGCATCCTGAGTAAAGTTTTATGTTCCCAAATGACACTGAGTGATGCATTGCTCATTAAATTAGCACCTTTCTTTTCCTCACTATATCATATTGTTATCTTGGACGGCGGGTTCGTTTAAGAAGTGCAAGTGGGATACGAAATGGGACTGCAGGGTCGGATATGTACCAGGGATCTATATAGTAACAAGAAAATGCAGGTAAGTAGGCAAATTCCATCTACTGCTCTACCAATCGTAGTGCATTTGCTGCCAACATCGCATGCATTTCCCTTGTTCCGTGTTAAAAATTATATGGAGCTTTGTTTAGTCAGTATGATATTCTGTAAAAATTTATCTGACAAAAGGCGGATCCGTAATAAGAACACTAGGCAATCCTCTAATGCTTTCAATCTGTCTTTTGAAATTACGGGAAGAACAAAAAAATCTCTTTCCTGACAATCACGATATTTTCCTAAAATTAAGGGGGTGGGTTACTAGGGTAACCGCTTAGATTATTTGTTTGAGAGGAAATGTGGGAAAGGGGTAAGAGATTCCGAGATTGGAATCTCTCTCATCCCTTCCCTAGGAGCCACCCCTGCCCCCAATTAGTTACTGGGTACCTCCTACCTTTTACAATTTATTTCAAGTCTTTTACGATGCACTATCTTTATAAGCTAGTCGAAACACTATTAAAATTAGACATCCTTGACGCTTTGACGAAAATAACTCAAACTACATTTTATATTACTGTAGCTAAGTTTTCGCTTTTGACTAATTCGGAAGATGAACGGTATTTCGTCAACAATGAAGTTTAAAACAATATCAAATTTGGTAGATGGAGAATGATTTGTGACAGACAATTGTATTAAAAGATGTTACACGGTGTTTTTTTTTTTCATTCTAAAACCTTTTCACGTCACATCCCTGTCCCTTCACAAAAAGCCAAAACACCCCTCAGCCCTGGGGCCCATCCCGACAATAGGCTGTCAGCAATGAGAACAATGAGAAAGTTTAATTTGGATTTGTAAAGCAGCATTACCATTTTTCATTTGAGCCACATTAACAAGGGTGGGATCCCTTTACCTTAGATCCAATCAGGATGACATTTTCTCTCATTTTTTTCTGCAGAGAGGGGGCCACAAAAGATGAACCATAGATGCAAGCTACCAAGTTACCACAGTTTCCTATCTCTCGTGCTCAGGTGGGGATTGAGAAAGAAAACAATCAAATAGAAATCAACATTGAAAACTTTGCCCTTAAAATTGCACTGGAATTGTAACACCTATTTTGTGCTTTTTAGACTGATATTTCAGTAGTGTACGTCAAAGTATCACTTACAAGCCCATCACAATTCACATACAAATGTTTTTAGATATAAACCGCCCGAGGGACTGACGTTTTGGGAAGTAGACATTAAGTGAAATGAAGAGTAATCTCAGGTCCAGGGACCGTAATAATAGAGGGATGGGGTATTGGCGTAGAAAGCTGTTCTAGACTGTTGGTGAACGTTGCTTCGGACTACCGTCCTAAGGAGGAGGTATAAAGGGAGAGGAATACCCTTTGGAAACTTTTTTAATGTTTGAGAGTCTTAGATGCAGTTTGGTGCAAAATATTGGGCAAATGTTGTAAAAACTACTCCAAAATTTTGACGTTTTCTACATGGGGAACAAATAAGGGATTTTCGTTCTTAAATTGGGGTGGCAGCTTTCTTCCGTCCACAATTTTTGACTGGGAATTTATCCCCCTCCCCTGCTTCCTACCTCCTTGCATGGGGAACATAATTCCTTCAATAATTTGGTGTTGTAAGGACCCGCTCAGTTTGCCCCCCCCCCTTTTAACCAATGTGTGGTCAACTACTATAACATCTGCTTATATTTATGAGTGACAGATCCTTCTTATAATATGGGTGAGATCGATGAAATACCTCTAACCATTTGGCACGTTTAAAAGGCCATGTTGGTCACTGAAAGTTTGGGGTTTCTTCCTCCATAAGCGCATGAGACAATTGGATTTGGGGCATAAGATTTTTTAGCATATTTATGTCTATGTCTTTTTAAACCAAATTTTTCCAGCTTCCTAAAGATTCTGTCTAAATTTTGGGGTTGTCCAAAAAGTTTGGCGGTGCAGTCCCCCGCCAGCGTAGTACGCCAATGGTTACTTCTAGCAATGGCTGATAGGGGTGTGCTGCGCTAAGTCAAAATAAATTTTCTTCAAGCTTCAAGCAAGGAAAGATCTAAGTAATGGTATTGTAAAATACTCATGGAAATCCAAGAAGTCTAAAAGAAAATTAAGGAATTTTCCACGTTTAATACCCTAAAAGTACCAAGGATTTTTTTCAGACACCCTCTGATAACAGTTATTTCGCATTCAGGTAAAAAACACAAAATGTTAAAGCTTAAAACTAGAAAAACAGTATAGGGATTAAAGGATTTAGGGATACTTTTATCACAAAATTGAAAGGGACATTTTCACAGAAAACATGCCAGGACCAGGGGTCGTATTCCTTCCAAAAAAATGCATAGCAACAATTGCTATGCAAATGTTTTTGACATAGCAATTCCATAATATTGAGTAGCAGTTTTGTAAAATCTAGGAATGGATTCATTGATTTGAGCTATCCATCTAATTGGGTTCGCATAGTACATTCTTATTTCTTAAATTTGTAGTTGTAGTTTTCTACTTGGTAACACGGTAGGGCTAATGAATAGCCTACGTTAGGCTCAGCTTGGTTAGGCTACGTAAGTTAGTGAGTTGGGAATTACTGGAGGGAATGGGTTTCGATAAGTTGCAGTGTACTCTCCGAATATATTTTTCTTTTGTAGAATGTACTTCTTTTTAACATAACATAACATAACATAACATAACATAACATAACAGGTTAAAGGACAAAGGAGGGCTAAGGCCCCATAAGATGCCCTGAAGTCCATACAACCTTAACTGAAAACAAAGAACCAACCAGCACCAAACGAGCCCAGCACAATTAGATTCTACCACACTTAGGGAAGAACTTGTCAATGTTAACCTTGAAGCAGTGCACAGATGTGGAGTTAACCATCCCCTCCCACTTTTGGGGAAGGGGGGAGATTTTCATCACCAGGACTGAATTCTATGATCACAAATTTGACTAGAATTTTAAATTGCACAACGTGCGACGTATATCTCGCAATTTCCTCATTTCGTTCGCAATGTGATACCGGGGAATACGAACGCTGGACAGGACTAGGGCGGACTGAGCAGTCGGGCCAATGGGGCACTGCCCGAGAGCCCACGCAGATTGGGGGGCCACACTGTCATTCGGAAATTTTAATGAAAACCGAAAAATCATTATAATAATAATTGTATTTAAAACATAACATGATCTGTTTACTTTAATTAAACATTAGACTTTTTGAAAAGTGAGCTTTGTTAATGTGAAGACTTGATATTGAGTTGGTAACCTATGTGGAATAGATTGTGGCCATTTTAAGTAGTGTCGGTGAGGGAAAGTTGATTCAGGTTGGGAGGAAGGAGGGCCCCATACCCATTTTCCCCGGGGGTCCAGTTCATTGTCAGTCCGTCCCTGGTCAGGACTACATTCGAGAAGTGAAAGTGGGGGTCCTAGTTCTGTGGAACAGTACGTTGAACGCATATATTGGTTCATGAGTTTAGAAATGTCTGGTTATCATGAAGCAACTACAAGGTAAATGGTGCGCAAGAAGACTGCCAAGAAATTTCAGTCATGACAAACTGTTTTCACACAATTGCCAGCAAACATTACTCATGTAGACAAAATATTGTGGGGTGAAATATATTCCATCTCCTCCACCAGTTATGGTGTGGGGAGGGGGAGAGATTGCCTCACACTCACAACTAGCTACCAACAAAAATGATTTCTTCTGCCAAAGGTGAAAACAAGGATCTTTTCTACATTAAATGTTCGGCACATTTTGAGTACACTGTCACAATCCTTGGATCGTAAGTTGCTATGCTCGGGTGAGAAAAAGTGTGTACCCTATGTTGCTTTTCTGAACTTTGGCACCGACCTTAATGTGCTCCATCACACAACACAATATTCGGGCACATGGCTGGCTGTGAGCCCACTATAAAGAGCATACCAGTTCGCATCAAAAATTTTCCATCACAAATTTGTAGATCATTGTTCAATTTAGAGGGAAAATTCAAGTAGCCATGCCATTGTCCGTTATTGAATAAAACTTGGAAAACTTACCGACATTTACCTCGATATTTCATAAGAAGATAAACCGTCAAACGTCACCTTCTCTTTCGGGTTAAATTTTGGACAAAGTGCGAAGAAAACCGTTGTTCCGATAAGGAAATTTCATATTATTCGAGTGCGCAAGTGACAAACGGCCATCTCTGGACAAGTGCCGAGCCTTCCTTCACATAGCGTCTCAGCGTGCTGATTACTAGTACTGTACTTGACTACACCAGAAAAATATCAGTTCCATGACAAAGTAAAATGATTCCAACGGTAAAAACCAAAGGATAAGGATTCCTTGCTACATGTTGCTTATCTTTTAAGAAATTTCTGGCTTCTTTCGTGTCTTCAGAATAACTTTTTTCCATCGAAAAAGTTCTCAAGTCAATGGAGCTCAATAAAAGGTTAGACGGATGACGAAGGTCTTACTTGAACACAGTTACCCGCCCTAAGACCACGTGACTTTAAACAAAAGATGTCTCAAGGATCTACATTGATAACAATACCCAAGTTCATCTCAGCTATGTCCAGCGTTGAATATTCATAGAGTATCATTATCAGACTGCCCAGCCAAACAAAAGGTGTTACTTCAGATCCACAAAACAAACAGTACAGGTGAAGCGTTAAGAGTTCGATAAGAAAGATTTCATCCGAGACTGCGTTTTGGGCGTCATCTTCGACCTGCCATAAAAGAATGAAGACAGTGACAAATACCTGGCGCAGGAGTATCCGTGATCACGACGGGGGTGGGACCTGTTCTATTCAGCCAGTCTAGAACGGGACCACTGTCGGGTGGTGTCAGTTAAGTCAAAGTTTGTCCCTTGGGACGTTGTTGCTCCTTCGGGGAGCAGAACTCCTTCGGGAGTATTGTTTGGTTTTTGCCCCTGGCTCTTCGCCAGAGAGTCAGGGGACTTTTGAACAAAAAAAGCAGTGACAAATACCCTGCGGAACGGTTGTTTATTTGCTATCACTTGTATATGCTTTTAAGAACTACTGGATCTTAAACACGTTCAGGAAAGACCACATACTGGTACGCAGGCAGGAGCACGCTTGCAGAAGTTGCCTACCCTAGCAGGCTGTCCGGTGTACTCCTTATCGTTAGTGTGTGGGAAGTCTTAAAGAGGGGTCGCCGAGCAAACATACTCCGCTCCCCGGGGGCCGTGGAGGAGGGGTTCTGCCCAATCGATGCTATGAGGCAGGGGATCAGTAAACATACTATCCTTTTCAATATTCTTCTACTTTAAAACAATTAGGAATATCGTACTTGGCCTGAATGCCTTGATTGTATGAGTGCTCAACAGGCTAGTCATGTCCTTTTGCCGGTAAAGGTTATGCTGAAGGAATTCGAAAATCAGTAAAAAGTAGTTTTATTGTCTAGCAAAAAAGGATGTAGCCTATCCGAGTGTTACCGCCAATTAAGCTACTGGTCCGTAGCCTTTCTAGTAACATGTAGGCTATATAAAAACCTCAAAATGAACGGCTTCCATCAAAACGCGCGGGGGCGGGAGGGACTACGACCCACTCTTGAGAGTGCGGGAGTGAACACCCCTATGTCGCCCGCGCACTCTAAAATGCAGCTACCTTAATTTAGATCCGGGTTAGCCCCCTCCCCCCGCAGAGAAAAATGGAAGAAAACGAGAAAAAAAAACAAAAGAAAAAAGAAAGGAAGAAAGAGTAAAAGGAGGAGAAAAAAGTTAAAGGGTCAAAATTGTCTAAACCCCATTCGAAATACATCTTTATGTAAGCTGGAGTTGGTTGGAGCTTGTGGTCTTAGAAATTCACTTAAGTGGTTGACGACGAGATGAGGGCTACAATGTGCGAAAACAGGTGAATGGCTGGGGTTTGATGCTAGTCTATAGATGTATGGACGTGGACATAATGGTTTATGCTATGCAAGGGAGCACTGTCTGTCGCATTGATCTGTCGTAACCAATCTGTTTTAGAGTAAAAAATTCTGCAACCTAGTTGATTCTAATGCCAAAGTTTTCACCATACAGATCTTCTAGGATGATCAAAGTCCCAGGCTGGAACAGGGACGTTATATCATGCCCCCAATCGATTTCCGAAAATTTCCGACAACTTTTAAAATGAGTTTAGAGGGCGTTATAGAATTCTACAAGCAGTGGCGTAGCCAGGGGGGACAGGGGGGCGAGTTGCCCCCTCTGGAAAAATCTTGGGGGAAATTTTGAAAGTGAATATATGGTGAAATTTGTGCATGATCTGATAAAATTTTAAATTTCTCAAACAGTACACTTTACTTATTTAAAAGTATATGCCACACTGGCACAACCAGTCCTCATTAAGGTTTTCAGAGATGGAATGATGACACCATGCTTATAGTTGTACTAGTTATGTTTTACTATCTGTTTTATACAGCATGGGATCTCTGGACCTCTTACAAGGGACTCTGTCCTTTTACTGTATACTTCCAATGTTTCTTGATAATTGAAGCAGCAGCATTGTGGTATATGCGGTTTGTTAGAATGGGTCAGTGGTCAAGTGCTATACTCTGCTACAAGGACAGGTCCTCGTAACATTTGGACTGATTGTGGTGAATGTGGTAAACTGATGAAGGGAAAGGTGTACCAGGGTTCACTTAATTACTGTACTTCACCCATTGTGATTCTGATCTACCAGTAGGACTCAAGAAAAATTCACCAAGACCTGAAGACAAGCAAGCTAAAAAAGCTTCCTAAAAAATAGGAATTCTTGGTGATGTATTCAGTTTACATTTAGCACCAAATGTGGCACCATTTTGCATCTAGCCCACTTTATATGAGCAAAAACCCTCCCCCCCCCCCAGGACGGCGATCAATCACATCAGCCAGGTCAGAGGAAAGCACCCGGACAAATTTGGGACCTGCGGAGAACACTGATTATTAGGAAGCAGATCACTAGTTGGGGGAAATCTTGGTGCTCTTGCCCCCCCCCCCCCCCGACAAAAAAACCTGGCTACGCCACTGTTTACAAGGGGGAGGTTTTTTCGACCAAGGGATGGATCTAATATTTTCTGTCACAAATAATTTGCGAACTATCAAAATTTCGCGGTTATCTCGAGCTGTTAGCCTCATTGCTGTGCTTCCTATCAACCGTATTCGCATTATTCCTTGACAAGGTTTTTACAGTTAAGCCAATTTTTCGTATCCATAGACGTGATTACAGAGCCTGGGAGCACAGCATTGTAAGCATGTGAAGCAAGGGATTTCTTTCCACCTTCCTCTACTTTTCGAGAGACGTTTTATCAAAATGAGATCTTAAATGAAGTACCAGGCACTGGCAGCAGACTGGCATTCTGATTGACATCTTTTGGGGAAATTGATAGTGTCTCGGCGCAGAGTGTGGGTGCAACTAGTTGTCATAGAAATTATTTCAATGCAAAATTTCTGTGCGCTTCGTGGACATTCGTCATGGCTCGCACTCAGAATTTGATTACCATTATAAGGGTAATAGTAACGAGGAATATTATTCTGACCAAAACACCTTGCCGAAAATTAGAGGTATAGGCCTACCTCCTGGGCTGTAACCGAGTCCACCTAACCCAATCCCGGAGCAATTCCTATTCCAGTTGCCACCATTCAGGGACACCGATTCCGAGCCAATTTCGACAACAGGTTTTCCAATTCAAGACCAATTCCGAGTCCGGCCATTTGACAATAAAGTTCCTCATACAAATGCTTTTTGTACTATTTACAATTACACTAATGATGAAAACGGGCATGTTTCAGGAGTCGATTTCATACTCTTGCTGACACTGTAATTAAGTTGACTGTATGCGACCATTTACTGGATAAATTGAGCATCAATAATAATGTTGCCTCGGAAACATCAATGAAATTTTCATTTTTGTGGACTCGACTGGAATCGGTTCAGAGTCCGAGTCCAGCTGAGCCCATTCCGGGCTAGTTCCAATTCCGTGACCTCCCATTCCGGGCCAATTCCGAGTCCTGCGAAAAACAGACTTGAGTCCGAGTCCGGACTCCGATATTACATCCCTGCCTACCTCCAACCGCTTTACGAACAGCTCATCTAGATGGGATAATAGAGTTTTGCATCAACGGGGAGATATGACAGTACCACAAAAGTAGCCTACAAGATGTACATAACTTTCTTGCTTTGTTGGAAGCTTGCAATCTAACTGTTTTTATAAATGGTCCAACTCATTCCAATGGCCATGCTCTTGACATCATAATTACTTCTGATTCCAAGTTTGTTCCTGACGGAATTCATGTGTCTGATCCTTGTCTCTCAGACCATTACCTGATCTCCTTTAAGTTCACCCATTGTATGAATCCGGGACCCATAAAAGTACATGTAAAACGACGGAGATTAAGGGCAATCAATAGGGAAAATTTCAAGAATGACATTGCTTCGCTACCCGTTACTTCTAGTTTCAATCTTAGTGAAGCTGTTGATTGCTATAATGAAGGAGCTAAAGCAGTCCTTGATAACCACGCCCCTGAACGTGAAAGGTCTACCATCCTGCGCCCCAATACCGAGTGGTACACAGATGAGCTGCGAGACGCAAAAACTCTTCGCAGAAGGCTTGAACGTCATTACTTGAAGTCAAAGTCCCCAACTGATCGCGCAGCTTATCGTATCCAATGTAACAAAGTTTGTTTCCTTGCTAACTTCTACTCTAGAATGGTCGAGGATTGTGGTCCTGACCAGAAAAAAACTTTTTACTATCACAAAAAGTTCCTCAATAACAATAAATCAGATAATGAACCTTTAATGTACTCACCTGATGAACTTCCTGATAAGTTTTGTTCCTTTTTTACCGATAAGATAGTTAATATTAGTAAGACAATTACCGTTTTTGAGGATACAATCACTCAGTGTCTGCCCCTCACTGATCAAGTCTTATCATCTTCCAGCTTCCTTCAGAAGATGAAATTCATAAGGTTATTGTTAAAGCATCTTCATCTGCATGCTGTCTCGATCCAGTCCCAACATGGCTGCTCAAGGAATGCCTGCCACAGTTTCTTCCTGAAATTACTCACATCATTATCATGTCATTGGAACAGGCCAACGTTCCTTCACAATTCAAGGAAGCACTGATTGTACCCATACTCAAGAAAGAATCGCTAGATCCAAATGATTTGGCTAATTATCGGCCAATTTCCAATCTGAGTTTTGTATCTAAGGTATTAGAAAGAGTTGTTGCTGATAGACTTAATGAACATCTTTCTACGAACAATCTCTTGGACCCTTTTCAAAGCGCCTATAGGTCATTTCATTCCACTGAATCTGCACTTCTACGTGTTCATAATGATATTGCCCTAGCTCTTAATGATCGTAAAATGGTCCTTCTTGCTCTGCTCGACATGAGCGCGGCTTTTGATACCATTGATCAGAACATTCTGTTAGATCGTCTCAAAAATCGCTTTTGTATTCAAGGAAATGCACTTAAGTGGATTGAATCCTATCTCACTCACCGCTCTCAAAAAGTTTTCATCAATGGCAAGTTTTCAAATCCAGCTACTATTGAGTTTGGAGTTCCTCAGGGTTCTGTATTAGGCCCAATTCTTTTTACCATGTATGTTTCACCCATGTCTGAAATTGCCAAGCGGCACAGAATTGATTATCACTTTTACGCTGATGACACCCAGCTCTACCTTGCTTTTGATCCAGTTAAAACTTCCACAGCAGATCTTGAGGCTTGTATCCTTGATTTGCAAAATTGGCTATCCACCAATTTTCTGAAACTCAATCCTATGAAGACTGAACTTGTATTATTTGGTTCCTCACACAATCTTGCAAGGTTAAGCACCTTATCTCTCAATATTGAAAATGTTAATATTAAAGCTGTTGACAAAGTTAAAAACCTTGGTATGTATCTTGATTCTACTTTATCTATGGAAAGTTTTGTCAATGAAAAGTTCAAAAGTTGTTCTTTTTATCTTAGAAATATTGCTTGTATTCGTCATTATCTTACTCCTTCAGCTACCAAACTGCTTGTTCATGCTTTTGTAATATCTCGAATTGATTATGGAAATTGTTTACTTTTTGGCATAAACTCCAGTTTGTTACGTCGACTCCAGGTGTTACAAAACAATGCTGCCAGGTTAATTTATAATCAGAGTCGTTCCTGCCATGCTACGCCTCTCCTTCTTGAGTTACACTGGTTACCAGTTAATCAACGCATTATTTTTAAAATTCTTGTTTTTGTTTTTAACTGTTTGAATAATAGAGCCCCCACTTACCTGTCTCAATTGATCTCACCCTACAAACCGAATCGTTCTCTTCGTTCGGCCTCCACAAACTTACTTGTCACTCATAGATCATTAAATAGATATGGCGACAGAAGTTTTTACTTTGCTGCACCTCGCCTCTGGAATAATTTACCTAACCACATACGTACTGCTGCCTCTTTAAGTTTTTTTAAACGTTCTCTTAAGACTTACCTTTTCATAGAGTGTTTTAATCTTAATTAGTCCTTTTGCTTTGTTCTATGTTCTGATCTGTGCTGTAGTTACTGTGTTTTTGTTTTTTAGATTTTTAAGCTTTTATCACTTCTATTGTTTGCATTTTCCTCTTGTTTTATCTTATTTTACACTTTTTCTTATTGTATTCTATACGCTCTATTGTTATGTGCTTTGAGCTTTTTAAGATAAAGCGCACTTACAAGTGTCTTAATAATACTAATACTAATACTACTAATACTAATACTAATACTAATACTAATACTAATACTAATACTACTAATAATACTAATAATACTAATAATACCAACACTACCACTACTACCACTACTACCACTACTACCACTACTACCACTACTACCACTACTACCACTACTACCACTACTACCACTACTACCACTAATAATAATAATAATAATAATAATAATAATAATAATAATAATAATAATAATAATAATAATAATAATAATAATAATAATAATAATAATAATAATAATAATAATAATAATAATAATAATAATAATAATAATAATAATAATAATAATAATAATAATAATAATAATAATAATAATAATAATAATAATAATAATAATAATAATAATAATAATAATAATAATAATAATAATAATAATAATAATAATAATAATAATAATAATAATAATAATAATAATAATAATAATAATAATAATAATAATAATAATAATAATAATAATAATAATAATAATAATAATAATAATAATAATAATAATAATAATAATAATAATAATAATAATAAGCGTGGATACTGACTTAGGGCGACAGTTACATTGACTTGCACACTAAAAATTCAAATTTTCTAACCCTAACCCTAACCCTACCCCTAACCCCACCCTAACCAAATTTAGTAGACATACTTATTAGACCAAAAGGAACAATTTAAGCCTATTTGCGACAATAAAATTATTTTTCTAAATGGTACCTATTCCTTTAAGGCGACAGTTATGTGTCGCCTTAATTCCAGGTGTCGCCTTAATGTTGTTGAATTAGCACAAAGTGTCGCCTTAAGGCATAATCCATGCGGATAATAATAATAATAATAATAATAATAATAATAATAATAATAATAATAATAATAATAATAATAATAATAATAATAATAATAATAATAATAATATAATAATAATAATAATAATAATAATAATAATAATAATAATAATAATAATAATAATAATAATAATAATAATAATAATAATAATAATAATAATAATAATAATAATAATAATAATAATAATAATAATAATAATAATAATAATAATAATAATAATAATAATAATAATAATAATAATAATAATAATAATAATAATAATAATAATAATAATAATAATAATAATAATAATAATAATAATAATAATAATAATAATAATAATAATAATAATAATAATAATAATAATAATAATAATAATAATAATAATAATAATAATAATAATAATAATAATAATAATAATAATAATAATAATAATAATAATAATAATAATAATAATAATAATAATAATAATAATAATAATAATAATAATAATAATAATAATAATAATAATAATAATAATAATAATAATAATAATAATAATAATAATAATAATAATAATAATAATAATAATAATAATAATAATAATAATAATAATAATAATAATAAGATGGATGCGTGAGAAGCGCCGAAAAATAACACCTTTACGGAAAATTTAGAAATGCTTGCACTCATTTTACATGGCGATTACCTATCTACAAATAGCACTGAATACACAATAAACAGAGCTAAAAATTGCACTTTGCCTTTTTGTTTCATAATAACTAGGGCTAACGGCCATTTGATTTCTTTATAATGCAGCAGGTTTGAGGGTTGGGAGGTAGGATGACCCAGTGGCGTGTGCAGGATTTCGGAGGTGGGGGGCACAACCTGTGATTCCCCCGACTGACATTGAGGAGTGTCACAAGTGCACCGAAGGTGCACCACGAGCGCGAAGCGCGAGTTTGAACGCGTGGGGTCCAGGGGCCCGCGCTAGGACCCCTGGCGGGGTCCAGGGGCAGAGCCCCGGTGGGGGTCCAGGGGGAGAAGCCCCCGGAAGCTCCTGCAATATAAGGTAATAAGACCGCCGTAAATCGGTTCTAGAGGCCTTATTGATCAGGCTTCGTTTGTTTCAGATTTTGTGAAATTCGATGCCAATGACGGAGAGTTTAGGTTATCAGGCGCGGATCCAGGGGGGACTGGGGGGCCCTCCCCCTCCCCCCATCGCCACGACAAAAAAATGAAAAGGAGAAAAAAAGAAAAGGAAAAAAAAAAGAAAACGAGAAGGAAAAATTAAGAGCAAAAAATGAATAAAAGTGTCTAAGAACGTATTCAAAGTATATATTTCTGTAGGGGTTGGGTGGAGCTATAGCTGGATTATCTCTTTATATATCTTTCAAAGTGGTTGGCGACGAAAGGAGCGCTACAATGTTCGAAAACAGGTGAATAGCTGAGTAATGATCCTTGACTTAAGATCTAAATAAGTAAACATCGTGATATATGTAGTATGGGCTCGGCTAGCTGCACTGAAATTTAGTAACAATTTTGTGTTAAAGAGTGAAATTTTTTGTAATCTAGAGGAATTGAGCGGCAAAGTTTTCGCCATACAGACCTTGCAGAATGAATAGAGAAGACAAGCTGTCAGGTGACGTGCTATTGTGCACAGTGGCACAAGCTGTTGCAGGCAAAGTAGCGGCGTGCATACCCTATTCGATTTCGAAACTGTCTGAAAAGTTTTAAAATGAACTTAAAAGGCTTTTAAGCTACAGACAGTAGCGTCGGCACAGTGGGCATTGGGTGACGTGTGTCCCCCGCCCTCCCCCATCGATTCTTGAAAATTTTTAAAATGGTCCCAAAAGTCGTTTAAGCTACAGATTTCTGTGGAGGGTGTAGGGTGAGATGTATTTTTGATGACTGGTTTATCTGTTCTAACCATTTTCTTTCACAAAGTGTTCTCAAACTATCATAACTTTTGGAAATTCTTGACAAATTCCAAATTTTCGCACGCTCCGCTAGCGTCAAGCTATGTTTCAGAGCTGTCCTTATTATCAATAGTTTTCGGTAACTACTCACGGGGGAACAAAGGAGCAAAAGTGCTTTTTAAGAATTCTCAGTCAGAAGATTCGTTTCTGAATAGCATAGGTTGGTGGGAAAGTGACAGTGTCCGATGCAGGTTTGTCATGGACTAATATTTTATGCAAAATTTCGGCGCGCTTCGCGGGCATACGACAGGGTTTACACCCGATTTTATATACCATTGACAAAGCTATGACGCAAGAAATTATTCCAATGCAACATTTTTCCAAAAAGTACAACTCCTTCTCCGTAGGGCTCTCATCATTATGGGATCTTTGACTAATCTAGTCTAGCACATGATTTGAAAGATTGAAAGTACGTAATTGCCGTTGCTTATTTTCCAAACATCTTACCGCGACGTTCAATAATGACGAAAATCTTTTCTGAAACGAATTTTGCCTGTCCACCATCCCTCTTGCTATACTTAAAAAAAGGTGATATATCATATCTCCTCCCATATGGATGTCGGGTAGTGAGAATCCCGTTGGTCCCTCTTAAGTATACTGTAACTAATTTAGAGCTCCCGGGAGGCTCTATGCTGTTCTCTGTCGACCTTGGATATCCTTTTAAAATGTAAAGGAAAAATTTTATTATAGTCCAAGAATGTTTCTGTGGACTCCACGCAGGTATAATTGCGTGTACAATTTTCCCATGGGCGTGGATCATGGGGAATGGGGAGACGCGTCCCTCTCACTTTTTTGGAAGGGGGACATCGTCAAAAAGTCCCCCTCACTTTTTCAAAAATGATAGAACAGACTGCAATTATGCCTAGGAAAACGAAATTTTTAGAAGAAAAATAACCTAAGAATCCTTCACTTTTGTTGCACCAAATCGCATCTGAGGGCATTCAGTTCTAGAAAAATTTCCCTTAGACCCCTCCCCCATGCCGACAATCACAAAACTTATTGCCTCCCCGTGACGCAAATTCTGGCTACCACCAACTGCTTCTTCCACGCCACCAGGACGGCGATTCACAAATTTGAAAAAGTCCCCCCCCCCCCACACACACACACACTTTTGGAGATGGATCCACGCCCATGATTTTTCCTGGGACTTAAGGAGGTTTGAAGACAGTATGTTAACCGTCTCTTACTCCCCTTTTTCACCCGAACAAAAGTTGGAATTCACTAAATTTTCTTAACATACAATCACTTTAGAATGACCCAAAGATTCCACCATTTTGCATATAGGCCCCCTAAAATTAACAAAAATTTCTAAAAGGGGAGGGTAAACCCCTTCCTGGGATTGCACTCTCATGTACTAATAAGAAAAGGCTCTCCCACTCTTGCATATACCGTATACAAAATCCCAGTGCCTAAAAGGGCACGGTTTATCAGTTATCTGCGGTTCCCCCAATCACCAACTCCCGCCGGCACCATATCGGTCCTAGATTTCTGAAGGGTATACACTTCAGAAGTCCATAAAGAAGGTGATATATCATCTCTCCTCCCATATGGATGTAAGGTTGTGAGAGTCCTGCTGGTTCCCCTTTTCAGTGTACAATTAATTCAGAGCTCCGGGGAGCATCTATACCGAAAATTTTCGTCGCGCTTCGCGCGCAATTGTTTACGCTCACGGAGAGAGATCACTTTTACCAAAAATCATTTGAAATCTTTCACGATTTTTGCAAAGTCTTCTCAATATCATGAGTTTTGCTTTATCTGCGCACTGTTAGCCTTGAATTGCTCCTTTTACTATCAATAATGTCCCAAACATATTCGCATTACTCATCGGTGGGGTTCTACCATAAGCCAATTATTCGTGTGCATGAACGTGATTTCAGAGTCAGCATTGTAAGGATGTAAAACAACTGATATTCATTTTTTCACCCTCCTCTTCTTATGAGAACTGAAAACTTAGTATCGAACCCACCTTCTAATTGACAGACACACATAAAGGGAATTGACACCGTTAGTCATAGCAATGGTTTTAAATGTAAATTCAAATTTTCGGCGCGCTTCGCGCGCAATTGTTTCATCTGACGTCCTATACCCGAATACCGTATAACGAAAATAAAACACTCATTATGGCAAAAATGATTTCAAATTACCTACACGGGCTCATAATGTTGGCGTGTAAGTTTTAAGATAACTTAGATTTTCCATAACTTCTGCAGGTACATATAGTAACTTATACTGAGCCATACACATCAAATTCCATGCAACATGAAAAGGTATAAAATCTCACTGACATAAGAACTGGCGCCGATTTCTGTGCTCTTAAAATGCAATATTGCGAGAGCTCCCAGGGGGCGAAGCCCCCGGAAGCTCCACCGGGGCTCCGCCCCTGGACCCCGCCAGGGGCCCTAACGCGGGCCCCTGGACCCCACGCGTAGGGACTCGCGCTTCGCGCTCGTGGTGCACCTTCGGTGCCCATTAGGTTTTCCACCTTGCCCCCCCCCCTCAAAATTTCTGGATCCGCGCCTGTAGGTTATCCTCTATGTGTTGTAAGCTGCAGTGTGCAGTATGTGTCACAAACATTGACAGGACTGTACGTTTAAGATCACGAGACCAGTCAAGAAGGCTGCTTGAGATGATCGCAAAAGTTAACAGATATAGTTGTACCATTACAGATGGTTAAAATAATTAGGAAGGAAACTAAATGATAGTAGGCCTACCTGCACCATAGGCTAGGTATTCATATTGATAGCATCCTCTCTGATTATTCACTATAGGGTGATTATAAGAGCTCTACCCTTTGGTAAACGACCAAATAATGAAAACATTCTCTCCTAATCTCATTCTGTAGGCTACTTCTAAGTTTTGAGCGCCAGGGATGGCGCCAGGATTTACCCAACGGGTGGCCAGACGGGTGGGGGCCGCAACCTGAAGCCCCGATGCCGTCATCAGAATGGTGAGGAGGGATCTGAAGAAAACCTGTGTACTAAACCATACCATTGTAGGGCATATATTTCATAAAATGTGTATACACTAGAGGAACGTAGCTTCAGTGCTGATTTAATGTTTTCCCCAGAATCTAAAGTGTAAAATTGCAAAGCGCGCGAAAATTCTACACTAAAAAGAATCGGTACTTATTAAAAGCTAATAAAGGTGAATTGTCCTGGCAGTTGGTCCCTATCGGGCATAACTTACATTGTACTTCTGTCTTCATGTCACTATAGCCTTACTGCACTACAGACCCAAGAGAACATTGACTTGGCTAAATGAGGTGAAATTCCCAACATTTACATAAATTCATGTATTCTACTTCTTCAGTTACTTGAAAAGGTGGAAATGGTTTGTACTATATTTAGCTATAAGTAACAGAACTGAGGAAGAGTGGGCAAAGCGTACCGAAAATCTTGGGTTTCATTGCAGAAATGACCTTTTGAAAGCCAAAATAAGTCAACCGATCATGGATGGCGACAGAGGGCTGGGCCATGCCAGCAACCCCAAGCTTCGACAGCCCCTCTGTCGAACAGGTGGTGGCAAGGGGATGTGACTTAATATCCCATGCCATTCCAGGGCATGTTTTGCATAATATTACTTTAATACTTCATGAGCCAAGTTGTGCACTTTATATAGTGTTCTTTCGAATCTGAAACTTGAGTTTGCAAAGCGCGCGAAAATTTTTGGTAAGCTTACACAAAAAAGATAATGTGATCATTACGAACATAAAGAAAAAAACAGAAAAACTGTAGGTTTTAGAACATATCTTGGATAGCATACATTTTATCGAAACACCTGGACTACCCTATGAAATAGCCAAACTTTGGTCCGTGCGTCGCTCACAAACTGACCGTACCGCATGATACACATAAGAGAACAGAAACTAGGCTTAGCGACATGGGATGGAATTTTCGACCTCCACATAAACAGTGTACTCTACCGACATGTTTCGTGGTAAGGTTGGCAGGACCTGTACTATCTAGCTATGTGGAATGGAACTGCTGAGGATCCTGGAGTGACTGTACAGCGCGCGTAGCGCGCCGAAAATTTTGGATTCTTATTAGAGAAATTATCCTCTCTCAGGCGCCGTAAGGGACTGCATACTCTATTGTATCGATTAAGACTCCCCAATGGGGGCCCCTACCCCCACCTGGTGCCATCCCTGTTCAGTGTTCAGTGTGTCTCTTCTATCTTTTTCTCTTCCCCTAACCCTTAAATCCCCCGACTAAGGGATTTTCCCCCGACTGACTTCTGGGGTGGGGGGGCCTGTGCCCCCCGCCCCCCCCCCTTTGAACATGCTACTGGGATGAGCAATGGCGAAGGTCGAAAACGGTTTTGCAATAATGCATGGCACGCTCTATCCTTCTTGAATTAATAATTGGACAACAGGACAATGAGCGCACATAAAGGTCGCACACACGAAACGCGCCGAAAGAAAAACAATTGTACGTCATGCATTTTGGTAACGTTTTTAGGCTCTGCATCTACAGAAGGAGTCGTAGAAGCGAGCCTATTTCGTAATCAGTGGCGCCGCCAGAATTTGGTGATTGGGGGGCATAACAGATGATGTCATAATGCCACCTCAGTTTGTCCCCCAAGTCTGCTTAAATTGTACCATTTTTGTGCGTCCCTGCGATTGCACACAGCAATGTGGAGTCCTTTTTGGCACTACATAAAGGTGCCGTTCTGGGGAGGGGTCTAACGGGAGGGGACATTAACGGGAGGGGATGTCCCCCTCCCCTTTGAGAAATTTTTGTTACTTTAAGGTTGCCTAGATGCAAAATGGTGCTATCTTTGGAGTACTTTTGGAAGTGATCTTATATGATTGGAAAATATCCTTATTTATTGAATTCTAATTTTTAGTTAGGAGAAAGAAGAGAGTGTGCGTCCCTGCGATGGTATACGGCAGTGTGGAATCCTTTTTGTCACTACATAAAGGTACCGTCTTGGGGGAGGGGGTGTCCCCCTCTCCTTTGAGGAAATTTTGGTAATTTAAAGTTGCTCAGATGCAAAATGGTGTTATCTTTAGGATATTTTTGGAACTGATGATACATGGCTGGAAAATATCCATAATTTAGTGAATTCTAATTTTTGGTTAGGTGAAAGAGGAGAGTGTGTTGTCTTAGAGAAGGGTATGTTGTCAACAAACCTCGCCAAGCCCCCTTTTTGGCTAGGCTTTAATGCCTTCTATTCGGGGGAAAGTTTTTACTACAAAATACGTGGATGGAGTCCACAGAAACATTCTTGGACCATTACGAAAATTTTCCTTTGTCTCATTGTGCATTATAAAAGGGTATCTAATACTAACAGACACCTGTATAGTGCCTCCTGGAAGCTCTGGACTAATTATATTAAATGGGGCACTGATATGATATTACCTGACATCCAAATGGTACTATAGAGTATAATGCCAAGCACGTTACAACAATGGTATTTTTACTAAGTTTGAAAGAAAATCCAGACGAACATCTTCCATCAATGGGGAATGACAGAGAGAGTATAGGTGCAGTGAAGTGATATTAGACCGGTTAAGGACTAAAAGGCGCGTTTCTGAATATTTTTTTTTCGTCGTAAGTGTATTAACAATCACCATCTATACAGGTAGAGGCTGCGCGCGAAGGGCTGGGTAAAAAATGTTGAAAAATGTATAACGGCAAATACGCACTTTTAACCTTCCACATCATGCTACAAATTAGACTGAAAGATCCCATAGGCCCCTACAGATGTTGGGGATGTACTTCTGTTTTTCGGAAAGTGTTTTGATCAGAATAGTTGCATGTGCTATAACCTTAATAATGGTCATGAGTTGGAGTAAAAACAGTGATGAATGCGCGAGTAGCGCGCCGAAATTTTTCATTAAATAAGATAACCATGACAAAACCTGCATTCGTGCTCTGCATCGAGACACTTTCAATTTCCCAACAAACCTATTTGCCACTCACAAAGCCAGTCCTAGTTTACCTGAGAATTCGTAAAGAGCTTTCAGCTTCTGTTGCTGTGCTTTTGTGGGAGTTGCTACCAGAAATTATTGATAATTAGAACAATATTGAGATAAGGTTTGTTTGAAGCGCGCGGAGCGCGCGAAATTTTGAAAGTTTGCGAAGGATTTGCGATAATTCTGATAGTTTGAGAACCATTTGTGATGGAAAATAGTTACAATAGAATCCATCACTTGGTTGATAACACACCTCACCCTACCCCATACAGAAATCTATAGCTTCAACGCCTTTTGGGATCATTCTAAAAATTTTTCTGAAATCGATTGGGGGCACGCGCCCCCCATGCCCCCCATGCCCCCCGTGCCGGCGCCACTGTTCATAATTATTGCCACACAACGTGTTCGCGCTTAGTTACAGCTAACAAGAACGCTCCCCGCATTTATAATTTAAGTAAGTGGAAAACCAGCACACTGAACCGACCAGTCGCGTGGCAGATAGGTCAGTTAAGTGTGTACCAAATTTTGTTCTCAAACCGACTCTCGTAGTAAAGTCGCGGTGGGTGGGGGTGAGTCACGCCCCAGGATGAGTAGCCTTAGGTCGATGCTGTACGCAGTGTCGTCTATCCGACTGCGACCCAATTTCTGTGAATTGGCCACTGAGATGTGTTTGCCAAAATCAGATGCAAATTGCAGAAAGTTACTGTCCCTTTCTTTCATGTGTGACTCATAAACGTTAGAAAGACTTGTTTCCATCTAATCGGAAGTGTTTTGTGAGCAATTTTAATTATCCAACTGCGATCCGAGGCAACGACTACGACTCAGTGTACCTACAACTCATTCTCGATGAGCAGTCAAGCTGAGATGCATCACACTCCAAAGGCCTTTATTTCACAGTGTCGGGCATGGTGTCTATTTCATTAATGCATGGAAGACAGTTATATAATACGGTACTTCTATTTTCCATTGCAACATCCTGGATATCTTCAAAAGACAATGGCTTCCCGAATAGAGTAGACGAAATTAGTAACTGACTGACACAGAACCCTTCCCAACAAACGAAAAATTTTCCTATACAGTCAAATTTGGGAGGGGTTAGGTCTTTGGTTAAACGTATCAAAAGCTATTTTCTCCGACACTAATTCACTAAAAACGTTGTGATCACAATAAAGACATTTCTGTAGCCCCACACTCTTAAAAAGTTGGGTAAAATTTTCTGGGCAATGTAGAGTTGGTTAAATTTTCACAATGTTGGGCAAATGAACCGAAAAAACCTGTGACCAACTATTGGTGAAATGGTTTAAGTGAATTCCTTTACCCAACACTGGTTAAACGTACCGCCAATTAATTCCTTTAATAACACCTTTCTCCAAATTTTTACATTCACAGTTAACATTTTGCAAAACGTTTACTTACACTATGGGAATTTTTGCTACGACAATTTGAGAAAAGTGCAGTTTAAAATGCTGTGAAATTCTATTGGAATACCAGGTTTATACACCTATCATTTGAATGGAGCATTCCGAATTTTTCAAAGGAAATTTGTGTTTATCTTTTATTACAGGTCTAATTGAAATAAATTGAAGCTGGCAATGGTGAATTCTTGCAGAAAATTACGTTTCTCAGTTGTACAATACAACATAAAGAAGGAGAAATTGAAATATCGTGAAGAAAATTGTATTATTAATCGTTAATAATAACAAACAAGTCTCACTGAATATATATAATAACCAAACCAGGACATTCACTTATGTGCAAATTTGTAATTAAAATCCTAGTACCTTTTAAAAGTGGCTATACTGGGTCCTGGGTAGGACTTTAAACTGCATCCGGTTGTGGAGCTTGTTTAAGCGTGGGAATAATGAGGTTACCCTTTACTACAACTGCCTCCGGGGCACCCTTGGGCAAGGTGCACCTGTATTTGCCCTGTGCTTTTTACGTGTTGTTGCCTTCGGGCGTGGGGTCGCCTTCGGGCGTGTTGTGTTGCCTTCGGGCGTTGTTGCTTTCGGACGTTTGTTGTTGCCTTCGGGTGTATGTTGCTGCCTTCTGGCGTGTGTTGTTTTCCTGTTTGTGAATTCATAGTCTTGTGTGGTGGGTGGGCTGGGGGTGTCGTATATGTTGGCCACAGAAATTTTGTTTTGCTACCTTGGTGTAAGGTAACCTTGTAAATGATTGAAAGTAGTTCATGGTTGTGTTCTTGCCGTTCCGAATTTGGTTCTTCCTGTTTTGTTTGATAGTGTCCGTTTCTATGCACTTAAAAAGCACCAAAGTGGCTATACTCCTTCGGGTAGCAGAACTCCTTCGGGAGTATTGTTTGGTTTTCGCCCCTGGCTCTTCGCCAGAGAGTCAGGGGACTTTTGGGAAAAAAAAGCTATACTGTGGCGAGTGTATGTACTGTACATACTGTTAATACGGCAAGTAGACCCCGACCCCTCATGGCCCTTTGGGGTTGTGGCCCTTCGGGGCAGGTACTTGTGGATGGTAGTTTGGTGTGGTGTTTTTGGTATTTGGGTTTTTTGGTTGCTGTTAAGTGGGGCTGGTCTGGTATTGTGTTGTCTTTTAGTTTCGGTGTCTGTGGCTGCTCGATAGCAGTGTTGGTGGTTTTAGTTTCGTTTGCAAGGGTGTTGTTGGTATTCTGTTATTTGGTTGTTGGCCATATGTTATATCCTTTCGCTGGTCTGGCCGTGCCCGTTTGTTTAGCACGTAAAAAGCCAAAGTGGCTAGCATTAGCAATGCCGGTAGCTTTTAAAACTTTTAGAAGGTTTCCCACTTGGCGACCAACGGCTTGCGAGCTCCTGGGATTCTTTGCGAGCTCCTGCGACAGTCATTTCTTGCGAGCTCTTGCGATCATCTTTGCTTGCGACCGGTTGCAAGTTAACTGCTCTCACACCTAGCGACTTTTTGCAACGATAGGTGCAATCATGCAAATTTTGTTGGGATTTTTGTACTATTTGTACATAGGCCTACATCCTAGTGCGAAGCTCAGCATGGCTGACCCTTCTTTTGAACAGATTTCCGTGCAAGATACACATCAGTGTATTTTAGCAGCAGCTGCTATTGGTATATCATTGAGACGCAGGAGGCGTAGACGTAGAGAAAGGAGGATGAATATGCCCCGCCGTTTCTGGGTTCGTCCTTGGCTCCTCCGACGGGAAATATACGACCACTATCACACCCTAATGCAGGACCTGGCTGCTAAGGACATACCTTGATACGTATCATTTCAGAAACTTTGCCCAGAATTCTTCCAGGAGTTGTTAAGTAAGGTTGGACCAAGAATCGAGAGGAAGTGTAGTAGAATGAGGGCACCCTTCCCTGCTGCAGTTCATCTAGCGATTACACTCCGTTTCCTAGCAACAGGTATACTTGACTTTGAAGACTTTTCCCTTAAAGAGGGCATTCCCACTGGACTTTTTGAATCCCTACACACCTAGGCCTACACAAGATCTTTTCTATGGCCTATATCTTCATCTTTCAAATTTGGAGACAATTTCAGAAAACGTAGCCGGAAAAGGTAGCCTGCTAAAGAGGGTGTGTGGGGGGTGTAAAATCTTATCGTAGGGGTGAGATATGTAGAAATGAACCACCACTACTAGCGTATATAGAATTTTGCCCAATTTTGGGGGGTGGGCTAGGAAAAACTTTGGGGGGCTAAAGCTTTCCCTACCCGTAGAACCCCCTGAATGAACTAAGCCAATAGTAAGTTTTAATATTCTATACAGGAGCTACGGGCTTGTAGAGCTGGATATAAGGCTACCAATACGGGCCTGTTTTAAGCACCTTTTCATAAACGGGATAACAGGCATACCGTTTGCCTACATTGTGAAGCGCACCCTTTAGTGGATGAGATCCAGGGTAGGCTACATACCAATTAACGTGAGTCTTTTGACGTAGATCGAGACTACATTCCAATATACAAGCATGGGCGTCCGCAGAAAAAAATTCAGTGGGGCAAAATTTTTTAGGGGGCCCAATTTTTTTCATGGGAAATATTTTATTCCCAGAAAAGAGTTCAGACACTACTTCACACGGAGTTGACAAAGGCGTAGCCAGGAATTTGTCGGGGGGGGGGGCATAGACAAACTCTCAGCGCTCCTCGCCACCATGGGTTGGCGCGGAGCGCAAGAAAATTTTGGCACAAAACTCTTCCCAGATTGCTAGAAATGGCACTTCCAAGGCCTATTTACCGCATATAAAAAGGGGAAACACTAGAAATATCGTAAATATAAACTTTAAAAAATACCAAAGTATGCTGGGGGGGGGGGCGCTGCTGGGGCCTGAGTGTTGATATTTTTATTAAATTCCTGTTTTGAGAGTAGAAATTCACACTGAGTGAACTGTTATAAGAACTGTTGATTTTATTTTTTTTTCTTCATTTTTCAAGTTTTTGATATTCCAGAGGGGGAGGGGGAAGTGCCTTCCTTGCCCCCCCCCCGGACGCCCATGTATACAAGACTCAAACAGTGTATTTATCAAACTGCTTTTGTATGAAAATGGAATTGATCTCAACTTCCAACTGCAGAAGTGCAGGTGTAAAAGGTGATAAAGACGGGGGGAATTTCAATGTTTTACAATAGTATGTTATTGTAAACCATGAAAAAAGGAAGGTGTGTCAAGACCTCTGTTTCTAGTCCCCAACGGCCACGGCCCGTATACACTCTGATTTTTCTTCCTATTAATGAAACACGCAACCGGTGCCGCACAAGTTCTCTTGCAGAGATAGGACTTGCTTGACTAGGAAAAGAGGGTCGTGTTGAACAGTGTTCACAGTAGTAAGTGGAGGGCCTCTATTTCCAACACAATTAGATTACATACGCTGAGTCTCTGGCTGGAACCTACTTTCCAGAATTTACCAGCATATTCGATTTGCCTTAAGAGTTTGCACTTTTCGTGCTGCAAAACCTTGCGACCTCTAGCGACTTCTTGCGACCACCCTCTCACACTATGCGATCGACTTACGACCACTTGAGATCTTTTGAGGAGGTCGACAGATTTTTAAACATGTTTAAAACCTTGCGAGCTCTTGCGATCATGGCTTGCGAGCTACGAGCTCTTGCGACCTCTTGCAAGCAAATGCTCTCACACTAGGCGACCTTCTCGAGGTCGCAAGGAATCGAAAGAGCTCGCAAGCCGTTGGTCGATAAGTGGGAATCCGGCTTGAGATATTCCAACCCCCGTTGGGTAACTTGTTTTACCCATCCGTTGGTTCCGTATGCCTCCTAACCGGAATTGGGTAACATATTACCTAACTTGGTTGGTTAAATGTTTTGCCTAAAAGTTGGGCAAAATATTTGCTCAATTAGTTGCTTAAAATGGTTGGGCAAATTTTTTGCTCAACTAATGAGTAAAACCCTTAACCAAGTTGGGCAATATTTTACCAAATTCCGGTTAGGAATCAACGGCTGGGTAAATTCTTGCCCAGGTTGGGCAATCATTTTTTAGAGTGTTATAGGTGTTTTGTTTTAGCATACTGATTAAGCATTCCGTTACTTGTTACTTTCACAGGTACCCCCTGTGCCCAGAGCATCGCCAAGGGAGCATGGGCAGGCCAGTAGCCAGACTGAAGAGAGGCGAAAAAACTTCCAGGGGCGAAATACTTTTCAAAGGGCATACTAAAATGAATTAAAACGATGGTAATTTTTGATCTTCTAGGAGGCGAAGTTTTTCCAGTGGGATTGCCCTCCCCCTTGGCTACGGGCTTGGGGAAAGGAAAGGTGGTAGGAGCCTCCCATAATAATTTGTTGTGCCCCAATGAGATTTAACGTTATAAAAAAACATGCACAAACACACCTTTTATGAATCAATTTGGACCCCTGGTTCCATGTCATTTTATCAATTAAATCATGGGCACACTACATCATAAACTCACATTGATTAGGACTGTTTTGTTTTTTCTTTAACTGTGCGACCCCCTCTCCCCCCCCCCCCCCGTAATCTTACGATAGCATCATGTGAGTGCCCTAGAGGATAGGACGTTCGCAAGCTTCACCTTCTCCATTGGAAACTAAATCCTTCGTATTTCAAGATCAATCACAACAAAATAAGGATCATTAATGTGAGGAAATGACATCAAGCCTGCTTGGTTCAAATTGACTCAAGTACATGGTTGATTCATCTGCTATTACCTCAAGAACGACCTGTCGGAATTAAATGAAACTCTCACTTCGTGTGTTAAAGGAGTTTCTCTTTTACATGAAAATAGGTGTTTGCTAGAACCATTTGCTCTAATAGCACAAACAAATAAAAGTGTTAGTTTTAGCATATTTTTGCCAGTATTTTGTTTGTAACATATGTATGGACAAACATTTCATTTCAATTATTTAAAATTGTCAATTTATTGAACGTGAATTTTTTTTTTTTTTTTTTTTTGCTTGCTTCTTGTGAGATAACCGTTAGTAGTAACTTTGCTCTCCGACAGCAAAAAAAAAAAGAGCAAAAAAGGTCAATATCGTGAACAACTCCTTATACTTTGTCAGAGAAAAAGTTTTTTAGTTGTAGGGAATATCCCTTCAATAACACCCTACCAAAATAGAAAAAAAAAATCACCCAATAATGAGGATTCCAAAACATATAATCAATTCAACGCTTTACGAAGTTTTACCAAAAAATAGCACCATTTGCCACCTCACATGGGCAAAAATTGCACTTAGAGTATAAGGTGTCTCTGAGACAGCACCTCTTGAGTTACGCCCAGCCAAAACATAGCAAGAATTTCAGTACATAATGACATTTGTAAAGATATATCAGTTCAAAGCTTTGCAACGGTAGGACAATTATGCACCTAAGCCAGGTCTTAAATATACTCCTCGATCCCCTCAGCAGCCTCCCCCAGGATGACACCCATGTACAGGTGAAAAGGGTAGGGTCTGCCCCGGTGTTAACTATCTGTAGGCACACCACTTGGTGCTCCGGTTAGATAGTGTCATAAACTGCCCCCTAGAGATTTCGTCCAGGCTACGGCCCTGTATTAAATTACCTATTTGGTAACGTATTGCAAAAGTTGTCCCAATGTCTCCTCTCGGTGATATTACGTTAGGGTCGCGCCAGGATTTGCACGACAGGGGGCAAAGCTCCCCTACGTAGGACCTCAGCCTGAAACCCCGAAAAAAAGGCGGCGAGTTGATGAAAGGATGTCGAGCAGAAAATTTTCGTCACGCAGTTTGGGTTTTTAGTTAATAAAATTGGAAAATCTGGGATTTTTGTTACAGGATTTGCCCTCATGTAGAACTAAATCAAGTTAATCACCGAGGCGACTGGTCGTTGCCGGGTACTTCCAGGATTGTAGAATGCGGGGGTGGGCAGCCCCCGCCTCGTGAGATTTCCAAACCGCAAATGAAAGTTGGACTACTTTAGAAGAAAAACATGTTGAAATGCTGAAAATTTCACTGTCCAAATTATGATTTTAAGGCTCCAGGCACAACCTGGAAAACTGCATACAAGGGTCCCTTTGTTCCCCAAATTTTCCCGGGAAGATCCCCGGACCCCGCCTTGGACGCCATCTTATGTGAGATTATCTTCCTGACGAATAAACCATCTTTTCCTTCAAGATACACCGCTTGATTACACCAGTATATACGCTGGCTTAAGATAAAATAGCCTATGATTACCTATATTTGTTAGCTAAACTCAATGAGCTTGTAGAGTAACTTTTAATTCAAAGGGTATAAGCTGTCTCCTCAATTTCCCGCAAACTTATTTTGAAGCCAAAGCTAAATCTTACAAATATCCTCTTACTTCCCTTCAGGTACCTTTCATGATATGTTAGAACATACATATTGCATATGTAAGTGAATTTCACAACTCAGTGAAAAACATATTGAAACATGATGGTATAAATTTTTCGGCCTTTTGGGCAAAATGTCAACGATTGAGTTCAACTACTGCTACTTATCGGTTATGCGTATTCAATAAAACAGCTCTGGAGAAACATTTTATGACTAACTTCAAGGTTCTTTTCCACACTGTAAAACCCAATTTGTTGGGATAACTTATCAGACTTGATGAAACTTGTTGCATGGACCTTTTAAAGTTCAGGCAAGTGAGTTTCTCTTAGTAATGAGATGCATAATCGGAGACACTCAGTTGCCTGAACTTTAAAAGGTCCATGCAGCAAGTTACCTCAAGTCTGATAAGTTATCCTAACAAATTGGGTTTTACAGTGCATGTATCATCCCTTTCACTCAAACAATTCAAAGCTGCGATCTTCTCTTTTATACATTGCTGGTAAATGCTAACTCTAACCAGGGACAGCACCTCCCTGCCCTACCACTCTTCCCCTGTCCACTTTGCATAGTATGCTTCCGACGCAATTGACCCTTCAGCCAGTAACAACATGTTTTAAAAGTTACAGGACGAAGTAAATGAATTCATCCCTCCATGTTACACCTTTGCAAAATTTTACGGTTTCAATGACTGTCTTCCACCCTAAAGTTACTTGCTTCTAGGCTAAGTAAACATTAAGTGAGCCGACTCCTCCTGCATGCCTGCATTTTCTCTGCACAAATCACTTGAAGCCTTCATTTGCTACATACAACAGTACAATGATCGTGTTGTTCTGTGCTGTAACCTACTGTCTCCATATATACCCTTACACACGACTTTCAGACAATCCTGGACAAAATTGTTGGGACATTTTCGGGCCTGTAAGATATTTTCAGGATGTTTCCATATCTACCATTTATTTCGTCTTACAGGTATAGGCCTCTGATCCTACCGGTCATGCGTATCAAGTGAATAACTCTAACATCAGATAATTGCCTCTTAATTACCTTCATCAGTAGCGAATGTACATTCATCATTCGAATGAAATTAATTTTCATGCTAAACTGAACTCAGACAAAGCCAATCGACTTAAGGCGGTCATATTACACCACCTCGAGGTCAAATTTATGAGTTTGGATAAAAAATACTGATCTGTATGAAATAAGATTCCGCATAGTATTCCTCGGGTTTCATATTGTTTAGTCTACTGTGTGAATGACGGTTATTACAATTTTAACGGCAACAGTCACTAACCGAAAGCCTAGTCATATGAAGAAAAAATAATAAAATGTACCAATGGTTTGCATATATATAGTGTGAGATAACCTTGTTACAATCATGCCGAGGAGGCATTGATATCGTTCACCTCGTTTTCAATATCAGGGGAATTTTTATTTGATCCACATGGCATTATCGACGGAATGGGTTTCCACATGTTATGATGTTTAACTATGGTTTCGTCATAAATGCAGAGAGGAAGGAAAATCCTCCAATTCCAACTCTGACGCATGCAAAATCCTTGTGCAATCAGAATGGGATATACTAACAGTTTGTTGCACCGAATGTGTTGCCTTGAGGAAATTGGCAAACGTAATTCTGCCTTTCTGACGCCACTTTGGTGTCATTTTGTTGTAAAATCGGATTGACAAAATGATTAGGAGTGAGTTTAGACTCAAAAAGGCATAAAAGGAAACAAAAGAGGCACTTAGAACTAACTGCTTGAAAAATTCCTGGCTACGAACGTTGTCGTCAGGTATCGTTGACGTAATGGTTTGAGATGCTCGGGCCCGAAACCAGGAATTCTGTGGGTGAGATCGACAAGGATTCTTTCTTTGCAACCTTAATCGCCGTTTTGTAAATCGATTTGTCAAATGGAGGGAAGGGAATGATAATCTGCAGGGGACATCCCCCTCATCTCCGCCTACAGGCTACAGACCTACAATTGCTTGACCTTTTGGTTCCTAGAGATGAGAACCTAAGAAGTTTTGTAACAATTAGGCCAACAAGTAAATGAACATCCCACTGTCCCCGATTGCAAAGTCTGCCTGGTTCCATCCCTTGCCCCTATTCCAACCTCCCCGGCCCTTAATTCTGTCAGGTTCTTTCTCATTCCCTACCTTATTTTCCATCTTCCCTAGCCCCACCTGTCTTAGTACGCGTTCCTTAGATATTTCCCTCCTTTATCAAGCACATTTCCTTCACTTCTCTTTCTCCTTTCGTCAATAGTTCATTTTAATTTTTTATTTATTTTTTCTTTCTTTTTAACCTCCTTTTATATTCCTTTCTTCTCTTCTTCTACTTTTCTGATTTCTCCTTCCTCTCCTTTTTCTTTTTTGTTTTATCTCCGCCCCGGTTTTACTTGAACTTTCTCTCCAGGAACAGCATGTTTCCTGTCTCCCCCTTTCCATGTGGCTACTCTCCCCTACCTTACCCCTTTTCCTCTGACTCAAACTAAGAAAGCAATGTGAATTGAAGAAAGCCCTCTATCGTGAAAAATAAAACCCTGCAAAGTTTAAAAGAGAAGAAATTCCACACAAGAATTTCTTTTAAACCCCTAAATGGTAACCTACCAGGTATATAGTAGTTATATCAATTAAGGAACAATACCAATGCTTTAATTTTGAACCACCTTACCCCCTTCTGACCCCAGTTCCTGCCATTTTTATCTTGGATGTGTACACGGATGCGGAGATGGATCCAGACTTACTCGAAAAGTGGGAATTTGACAAATCATATGCACATGACGTCACAAGACACAAAGTGCGATCCAGGTGGAGATAAGTTCGTATCATTACAACCTACACCAACAAATGCAGACAGCTGATTTTTCGCGCGTAATACGCGCGCTTACGAAGTCTATGTCGTGCGTACAGTTTGCTTATTTGTTTACCCTCCAAAATGACTTTGACGTCAGTGCATACTACGGTCTATTCTCTTACAGGGGTGATACGTTACTTTGACAAATAACCTGGCAAGAGGGATTATAGTTGCTATACTTTTCATGAAAGCTACTGGAACATTTATTTGAATACCCAATACACATAGCATGTCCAGTTTAAACTGATCTGTGTTACAGAAACTGTAACACGTGTTACGAGAACTGTTAATGGTACGATACGGTTGAGTGATTTACAGATAAGTAGTTAATTTAGGAGAACGGCTGTCGAGTTCTCCGCATGGTACAGTGGTCAAGAAGGAAGGCATGATACCATGATTTTCGGGGTTCTGGGTTCGATTCCTCTTACAAAGTTAACAGAATTTACTCTTATTTTTTGAGGGTTAGGGTTATTCTTAGTGTTAGGGTTAGGGTTAAGGTTAGGGGAAAATTGGTGATATTTAAACGTTCCTCGTGTTACAAAATTATAACATGGCACAGTTTAAAACTGGAAACGGTATTCCACCATGTACAGTATTTACTCTACATGCTATGAAAATTGGCTGATTTGAAAGCTTTAATCTAGTCCGCCACCCTACAAGAAATGATTCGTGCGATCGCAAGATTGGGGAACCGGCATGTTTTACAGTGTTTCACTGTTTGAAATGTTCTTCGCATATAGACACCACATAACTTGTGAACCTCTAAATAACCACACGTCATCTTGGCAACATCTAAAAATGTTTATGCTGCTAAATTAAACAACCACTGTCGAACGAACCGTAGCCTTCGTCATTAATGCAAAACGAAACGATTTACAATGAACTAAATAAACTCTATCAGACTCCCGATCAACTCTGGTCATCAATTTAATATGATTTAAAACCTCTCTTAAAGACACATTGATGTCATCCAAAGCATGTTTTTCCTAAATTATTACAAAAATAGATAAAATTTCCATTACCTGAAGAAATGTCTTCGCTATCCTATTCCTTCTTTGTGACACCAGGGGATTGATTTGCTAGGTTTGTCCATCTTCAAGATGTCTAGTGGAATACCGTCGATCAGCTGGTCAGTATTGAACGATTCCTGTATAAGGTAAGGACAAGACTTAAGTAAGTTTAATTGATGAGATTGATTAGAGGATTGAGTGCCTTTAATAAACTGTAAATTGAAATTTAATTATTTATTAAGTGATAATACTGCAGGAAATATTTTAGGATATTTTTCAAAGTGCTTTATTGTCCCCGAATTACGAAGTTGTAAATCCTAGCAGTCAAACTTGAAGTAACATATATGGATGGAAGGGATAGTGTAATCCAAAATTAATAAACCATGGAACGCATTACGAGAAAGAAAAATAACAATTCGGAGAAAGTTAAATAGGGATACAGCTAAGTATAAATTCTGTTACGTCCGCGGAGCAGAAGAGCAAAAACACTAGCAAAGAAGTGTGAATTGTTCCAGTAAGAAAATACTTCACTTTGAAAGGTAATCGAGAGGGTATCTGGCTATGTTGTTCTTTACAAAATATATTATTCTGGCGGTAATTGTGATGAATTGCATTGTACTTTGATGTGGAGAAATAAATTTATTTAATCTTGAAGCATCGAACCGTGCAGGTTCAGAACGGAACAACTTATCTTTTTCTCCCGTTTCTTTTAACGTGTCGCTCAGGGGCGGACAGGCTGCTGTGGTGATCGCTGCCCGGGGTGCTTGCAAGGTTTGGGGAAGGACCACTATGGGACGGTTGCAGAAAGAAAAAGTCCATTTCTCTGACAGGTCTTAACCGGTAACCAAACTTATGAAGCGAACGACTTAATCTCCTGGTCGCCCTTGATGTTACTACTGTAATTTAGAAGATTTTAGTTTTTACAAAAAAGTGTTGTAAACGCGTCCCCACTTGATCATACAACAGCAGAACTGTATTCCAATTCACACTGTTTTGTGATCGATTTGTTACATATCTGTTGCCCTTACTCGAGATTCGTATACGAAAACAATCACGAATTGTAAAACGTTTTCCAGTGGAATTAAGAAATTTCTGTTTCTGCTGTATGATTCTAACCCTCCACTCTATATAAGTTCCGTGTTTGGCATAAAACTTTGCCGATGGCCAAAACGGACCAGTTAAATACGTCGACAGTTACAAAAGTTCAGCCCATGATTACTAATAACTTTTCCATGCAAGGGAGTAGAGTACCTACAGCCTAGGTTTGTTTGTCCGAACAATGCTGGCCCAAGAAAATCGAAAAGATGAAAAAAGGTTCTTTTACGGTACCTCGCTCGCAACAGACCGGACCAAACCAAGACCACCCGAAACTGCCCGAGGTCGGTTTGGGTGGTTTCGTCAGGGTGTCGCTGGTCTTGGCTCGACAGTTGGGTGGTCCATTGTCATTTCGATCTCGAGTGGTCTGACCAGGGAGTTGTCAAATAGCAAAGGTAGAGTGAAATTCGCCTCAGCGTACGTCCGGGAAATATTTAGTGGCATTATACGTACCACCGCCTTGTCGTTTTTCTCTTCCCCCTGCGAATCCTCCAATGTAGAATAGAAACATCCTCATCGGATCCATCTTGGTTAGTTAGTTAGATGAGGTTTAACGTCCCAGTTTCCAACCAATTGGTTCAAGTCGAGACGACCACGGCCTTTTCTCCAGTTGTGGCTCACTGGCTTGTTTTTCCTACTCCATTGCTTATGCTGAGATCCATCTTGGATCTATATATTTGTGAAGAACGGTTTTAAGCGTCTAGGCCACAAAGTATGAATTGAATCACGGGTGTGCAGGTGTGAAAAGTGCCCGTTTTACACTCGGCGAGTAGAACGCGCAAAGCGGGTAAGTATGAACGATTGACAAACTCTACGCCGACTACACTCGGCGAGTGTGGGGCGGAGAAGTATGAACCAAGCTTTAAGCTGAGTATGCGCCCCACCATTGTCATCCTTTTTAAATTATCATGTTTGTAAACAGTATACAAAGTTTTCACCACTTGATCTCCAATGACCTTAGATAACCTTTCACCTCTATCAAATAGAATAGGGTTCATCTACTGACAATAATACATTCACATACTAATTATCAAACTATGAATGGTTCCTATCGTGAGAAATGCAATTAACAAAATTTTCAGGCTTTACCTCTGGTGTGACTTTTGACCCCCTCCCACAACAATGGAACTCTTCCTCTCAATATGACAAACTTGTAATTAATTTCATTTCATTTATTTTCCAAAATACTATACAATACAAACTGATATAAAATTTACAGACAGCGGTGGAGGAAGCTTGGAAAAGCAGAATTCTTGTTCTAAGCAGGCTACATGTACAAAAAAGTGAACAAGTAATACCGAGACAAAGACCATTAATGTAGTTTTAGTATCAACCCCCGTCCCTTCCCATACCCACACACCCACCCATCCATGAGAGAGCATAAATAAGTCAAAAGTTACAACTTGACTTAATACTTAGAGTAAAAATAATTTGAATTTTTTGGTGAACAAGTTAAGTGAGGAGATGCTCTTAAGCTGAGGATCAAGGTTTTTCCAATGTTGAGTGCCAGAAGTAACAAAGATCTTTCTATTAACAGTTGAATTAATTCTATATAAATGGTACCGTAGTTTTCAGAATGCTTAGTACAGTGCTTAGTACAGTACTTGTGGGTTGTTTTATTGGGATGAAAGATCCTGGAACAAAAAGGTGATAATTCACGACTAATTTTAAACATAAAGACACCCATCTGGTGCTCATAAATGTCGAAAACATTCAAAATATATAATTCTTTTTATCAGTTTTAGTTTATTCTCCATGTATCCTCTATAAGAGGTATTAGAGACTTAACAATATAAACAAAAATAAAAATATACAATGGATATATAGATGACAGTCAAATCAGAAATACTTAACAGGTAAGACTATAGGATTCTCGACTATAAATATTTTGAATACGAAGTATGAAAGGTATTCATCATTTCCATTTTGAGCTATAGCATTCACAAAAAATTTCGTTGTTTCATCTCCTGTGCCTCAGATAATCTTTGACCTCTGCCATAAACAGTAGGGTTCATCTGCTGACTATAACGCATCCGCACGCCAAGTAGGCTATGAAAAATCTCCATGCTTCCTTCCTTGAGGCATCATACTTCCAATTTTTTTCGTTTTTGACCTCTGGTGACTTCACATGACCTCTGACCTCTACCAAAAATTATAGTTCGTCCTCTCAATATGATAAATGTGTACATTAAGTATGAAAAGTACCTACCATTCTTATTTTGAGATATTGTGTATTTGAGGTTTTTAGTTTTATCCTTTAGTGACCTCATATGACCTCTAACCTCTACCAACAACAGTAGGTTTCTTTTTCTTAAAATGATAAATCATGTCCATCATTCCTATCTTGATATATCGTGTTTACAAGCAATTACGAAGGTTTTTAAATTTTACCTCCTGTGACCTCCGATAACTTTGACCTCCACCAAACAATAGGACTCATTTTCAGACTAAAACGCATCCACATGCCAAGTGTGAAAAGTATTCATGCTTCCTACCTTGAGATATCGTGCTTACAAGTATTTGGTTTTTGACCTCTGGTGACCTGACATGCCCCTCTGACCTCCCCAAAAAACAATAGGGTTTTTCTTTTAGTATGACAAATCTATATAACAAGTATGAAAGTATCCATTAATCCTATCTTGAAATATAGTATTTACAAGCTAAGCGTCACAAACACACACACACACACATGCACATACGCACACGCACGAACACGCCACCGTGATAGCAGAGATTCCTTTTGCCTCCGGCAAGGATTCAGAAACGGAGAAAAACCGGACTATTTACGATTCAATTGGTGTTAAAATTTACTGCCTCTATAGTCTCTCTCTGTATGCACTGAAGTATAAGCTCTGTAAGAGGTCTACCTGAATCTCCGATGTCTATTTTGTACTCTTTCAATTTGCATATCATGAGAAGCTGAGATTCTATAAACTGTACATTTCGCGCCCTGAATTCTTGCTTCGGATATTTTCGGATTGGTCTCGGGTGGTCTGAGAGCTCCATCGATTTGGATGGTGTGGCTAACTCCTAAACCGACAGCGGTTTGACCTCTGATGGTCTTAGTACGAAGTTTCGTTGGTCTATTTAGGCTATATTCATCCCGACGATTGGGTGGTCTAAACATAAAAAATCGGACCAACGCACGCCTTTAGTTAGCATGCATAGCTGACCGCCTCTCCCATAATCATTGACAGACTATGATTTGTGAAGCTAGTAATGGTTGAAAGAATTATCTCCGTTCCGCAGGCTATTTTGTGGCAGGGCCCAGGAGTTGTGTTCTTCCAACCAGGGAGTTGTTATGAAGGAGATCCAACGTTCTATAGACTCGCTGAACCAATGTTCGTTTCCGACAGTTATCTTGCCTTTTTTCTCAAAATTCTTATCTCAATACCCACATCAACTAGGATCAGCGATGTATTGTCAAAATGGCAGCGAAGAGACACACCTCTCACGTTGAACTCGTTGACTTTTCGTTACCAGGTGTCATGCAAAAATGTGAAATTTTAACCTTTCGTCGTTATTCGCCACGCTTAATACCACTTCATTTAAAGTCAGCTAAGAATTCTTTACAACTAACTTTTCGAATTTGTTTCTTAATGATGGGAAAACTTGCTAAAAACTAAGAGAAATGTATAGCCTTGAACAATGTTTCCAACAAGTGACGTATTAAAACCGTGGGGGCACAATTTGTTGCCAGTCGTTTTGCTAAAAATCCTGATTGAATTTTGTTCATTGGCGGAAACAAACCTTACTTTAAAGGTCAGAACCAGTCGCCCAAACTTATTTTGAAACAATAGCTAAATGTCACAAATTTCTTCTTATTTTCGCTTCCAAGTATCTTTCATGATATTTTAGAACATAAATATTGCATATTCAAGATAAATCAAGCAGTTGCTCCTTGTAAATTTTACAATTGAGTGAGAAAATACTGTCACATGATTCTCAAGAGCCATTCAGGAAATAGGATAGTCTACTATACAATTCTTTATTGGGGTAACTGCATTCTCCCTTTAAAGCAGTTATATATAGACAATGGCCTTTGTCTCGGGATTACTTGGAAAAGAAAGGAGGAGATCATCATTAAAAGGGTTTAGTCAACAGAGACTTAACAATAGGAACAAAGAGACCTGACAATCAAATGGCAGTGTCTGAAAAGAATTAAATCATTTTCAAGTACATATTGTCTGACAGATTTGGTCATTGTATCTCCTTCCTAACAACTCCCAATTCCAACTCGCTGTTTGAAGGTTCGCATACAACTCTTCTTTTGTATATGGCGCGATGTTCTCGGAAGATTTAAGTTATAGTTTGTTTAGTTCACATGTAAAACATGTTACAAACGAGCGACCTTCAAATGTAGAGATGGTAGAATGCTTAAAACTCCATATTCTAAATCATGTCTCAGCTTATCATTTTCTAATGAGTAAGCTGTACGAAGCATTCATGATGGTGATTGATTGCTTAGTCATGTTTCCATACTAATGCAGATTATACACGAAGAATCAATTACTCACCAAGTTCGTCATGGGAGAATTTTTAATTAATGCAAGAAAATATTCGTTACTGTTTTCTCCTTTGGCCAGAGGTAAGGTAAAAGTGGAGCAGATGCTATGCGGAAGTTCTTATCGTCACACATCACTTGATTGACGAAAGCAGATTTTATCCGATTTTGATTCACCTTTTGGTCAAATTTCGTCTTAAATCTTTTGCAAGATTAAGTAAGCGTTAAGTCCTTTTAGGTGAGGCGAACTTCATCGCAAGATGCTTACTCGTATGGAACACGATGAGATTGAAAACCTGATGGGGCTACGGAAATAAAACGTTGACGGGGGAGTCTGAGGTTATCCACTGTTACGGAGTGAGATACTTTACCTCAAATTAAACGTCTTATGGTCGAGTAGTTTCAGTGTTTATGTCATGATTAAAATGGTTGCTTTATTCGAAAAATTGGTCATGCTAGATTTGGCAACAAAGTCGTTGTACCGGTAAATGTGGTCTCGATGAACGAACATTTTTATTCTATTGTAACCAACGAGACAGCTTTATCATTCATCTTTCTTTCAAACAACTAGACCGCCGGATCAATACCGGTATCGTTAAGGTACGTTCACACTAGAGAGTTGTTATTTAGGAGATAAAACGGCAGCTCCCTCCCCCCCCCCTTTTTGTACCCACCTAGTTGCCGCCAAGGTGACTTGCTTAGTATAGCACTTGAAGAAACAATGGACTTCAAGCTGTTGCCAATATACACCAAATATATAACAAAATTAATATAATCTTAAAACAAGTTATAGTCTCACACCTCTCTTTAGTCCTTTACGCATTGTGCCAGTGTAAGACCTTCTTGTTATAAGTTTTGGCTTTCTAGACTCCTCAGGACTTAGCAGTCGTTTTGATTTATTAGACAGTGCTTCTTACTTGACTGTCGGTAAAAAACCTTTGGATCAAAGCATTGTTCCTCCTAATCTTATTCATACGGTATGAGGTGTATATACTCTCTTAATGTAAAAGAGTGAATTTCACTCTTCGACGATTGCCTACAGTGACTACTCTTTCTTCGAGTGAAAATTTCACTCTGCTGAGAGTGGTAATTCACTCCAAATGAATGCATTACCACTCCGGGCAGAGTGGGATTCCACTCGAAACTGAGAGTGGTCACTGTAGGCAGGTTTACTTGGGTACTATGTAGGCCTACCAGTTGAAAAGGATCAGACAAAAGAAGCGGGTACCCTAAGCTCTATTTAATAATCAATCATGAATTGAAACTACGGAAACGATAAGGTGGATCTAATCAGATTACCATAAATTAAAGTTTCCGATGTATCTCCTTCTAAATAGCAACTCCGTGTTCACACCAAAACCGAAATCAGCTTCATTTTGCGGGAGGGACGTGAAATTTGTTATCTCAAAACGAATGTGGCGGTTTTCTAAATTTTCATTGAAATAAAATTGCCCGTTTTTGTCGTGGCAAAAAAATTTTAGCGTTCCGTTCGCAAAACGCAGCAGATTTCGGTTTTGGTGTGAACGCACCTTTTAAACGATTTTCACTGACAGTTTGTTGAGGGGCAAGACAAAAATTGAGAAAATTTGGTAGGGAAAGGGGAAGGGGAAAGGATGGGCATCGATGGACGTTGACCTACCAGCATAACCGTTACTACTCCGTGGAGCTCAGGAAGATTTTGTGCATAGAAATGAGTGGCATTCCCGTGGAGTTAGCAACAGAGAGCCGTTACGCAGGCTAGCTCGTTTCTGATTGTGTTCATGATGAAATTTTAAACACGTGAGGTACATTTACAAAATTGTAATTGGATTGTCCTTTTGAGTGTTTGTTTGCGTGTAGGGGTGGGGACAGAGGAAGGGTATTTGGCAAACTTTACTAAAATGATGCACGAAGTCAGTGATAAACTATACACAGGCAGTTCCTAAAGTTCAAATGTACAATAAATAATAGAGACTGGAAAGATTAAAAAATGAGTTATTCGGACAAACTCCCCAATGCAAAAGCATTGACTGGCACTGTCGAAAGGCTGTATGAGGGCGTATTTGTTAGGTATTTTACAGAGCCATCCTAATGTATGGCTCTGGTCGTTTGTACCTTCGGGTTGTAACTGTGGCAGTGGTTTAAGGTCCGAGTTTTCATCTGCAGTGGGAGATAACCAGCAGGACTTTTCTTAAGAGAAATAAGTGTACCACGAAGTGTACTTGAAATTTCATAACCCTATTGTGATACGCACAAGTGATGAATTAATCTCGATCGGTCATGTACTACAGATCAGTTTCGAGTCACGTTCTTAAGGACTAAGCGCTCTTAAAGTGAGAACCTGGACTCGGTCCCATACACTCCGAACTCGTGACTCGGCTATAAAATCGCCGAGGCCGGCTCGAGACTGGCAGATTTCTTGTTATTTGCACTTAATTCATCCGACGTGAAGCATGGCCTTAAATTAATCGCCGTAAATTCCGTACTGTGGATGATAGGTAGACAGCCAAGTCTCTCGTGGTGTACTCATGCAACAGTCTTGTGTATGTGCCAGCCTTTTGATCAACACAACCGCTATCTGAGAATCTGTATGCTTCTACGGAAACAACTACGGATAGCAGCTGACCTCAGCTTAATGACAGACGTATTCATAACTTCGCAACAGCTAGTACGGTCCTGCAAGCTGTCGAGAGATTGGGCAGGTACTGTCTGCAAAATCAGTGGCGTAGCTAGATATTTTTTGTAGGGGGCAAAAGCAAAAAAAAAATCCGACAGATTATTATCATGAAGTAATGATGTACTATCTAAGCGTAGCGCCACCATTATCTAGCGTGTAGCGCCAGGCCCGTAGTCAAGGGGGGGGGGGGGTAGGGGGCGAAGCCCCCTGAAATTTTTTTGGCCCCTCCTAGAGAGTTTGAATCTTACCATTGACTTAATACATTTGCACACATTTGCCCCCCCCCGAAAATTTTTTGCCCCCTACAGTACCTTGTCTGGCTACGGGCCTGTGTAGCGCGCGGGAAAAAATAGATTAAAATATCTCCGAGATTGCCTTAAATGACACTTCCAGGCCTTGTCAGTAACCATTTCGATTTGTAATTCTGCTTAAAAACATAAGAAGTGTTGTAAGTGTTTCAAATGAATTGTTATTTATTTATTTTCGACACCTAAAGGGCAGCTTAGGGCCCGCGAGTGCCATTGCCCCAAGAGTGTTGCCACGTCGAGCAGTGACTTGTTAAACGGGGCAGGGGGGAATAGTCAGCCACACTGGGTGGTAGCTCCCTGCTTTCAACTATGATGCAGCGTAAACTACCAGGTTAAATGAGGCAAGTGAAGGGAAGGAGAACGCCACGTGGGAGGGAATTTTAAAATAATGAAAAGATTCTATTTGCAATGTAAAATGGTACTGGTATATGAAACATTGTCAAAGTGTCTTTTCAGCATAATACCATGCACTCAAAAGGAGAAGTTTTCTTATATATATCTTCACAGCCAGTGTGAATAAGCCCTACATGCAGGAACGGGATTTGATGTCTGAAAGTCGGGGGCAAAGCCGGGTGGACTGTCAAACGGCGCCGAAGGCGCCGCAGGAGAGCGAAGCGTTCCCCCTGACGGCGTGGGGTCCAGGGGCCACCGGAGGGCCTCTGGCGGGGTCCAGGGGCAGAGGTGAAGCCCCCGGAAGCTCTGGGGTATTTACGAAATCGTAGGCGTTGAAATGATGCATTTTAGCTTCAACTTCAAATGCCATAAGGTGGGTAATTAACATACCACAAAAATCACAATTTGTTTTTTTCAATTATACTCTTACTCCATGTGACTAACAGTCTGATGGGATGGATAATTCTGTGGGCTTGAGAAAGTAGGGGAAAAGTGATAATTCTGAGGGTTTGCCGGAGCTTTGGAACAATTTTAAGAATGGGAGTTGTAGTATTTGAAATGGGTGCCCGCGAAGCGCGCCGAAAAAATCGCAGTTTTCATACTTTTTAGCAATATGAGTAATAGAAATGCTAAGAAAGAAAAGTATCCTCAAAGAGAGGGCTCACCCCCCCCCCTTCCCTTCGCTAAGCGCCTGTCCCTTATTATGGTACCGGAAATGACACTTTCCGTGTCTGAAAACTTACATCTAAACAATCTTTAAAGCTAAGAGTCGGTAAATTTACACAGATCGATGGTGATAAAAAATTTTGTTTTGAAAATTTCTGGGGGAGGGGGAAGCTTCCCATGGGGGCATTGGTGGTTTCAATGATAAAAAGAAGAGTTTGTACGAAGCTATGACAAGCAGGATGTTGTACAGAAAGTAACCCCGAAACAATATAGAACGGATGCGCGAGAAACGCGCAAAAGAAAACAGCGTTGAAACAGCGTTTCAGACATTAAATTGTAGCCTATTGTTTTTCTTTAGTTTTAAATGTAGTATTTTTATTGCATAAAAATTTTTCATACTTTCCCCGGTGTCTGTTCTTTCCATAGAGCAGGATATGGAAACATATATCCTGCTTTATGGAGGCTATCTTTAATGTTTCATGGTCTGGGACAAGTGCCCTTCAACTTTCTTTTATTAATGTGAAAAATAGGTTGTGTCAATTTTGAAGGTCATAGACAATGTGATACTTAAAGAAGTCAATGAAATCTTTTGTGGGTAGTATTTACATAGACATTGTCAAGGGTATTGGCAGTTAAAGTGCCAGGGAAGTAGTTTTTATTGGAGGCTGCATCTTGGGAAGTTGTGACCGACGAAGCCTTTAACCGCCGATCGCCGAAGGCAGGAAGCCGGAGGCTGGGGACTGGGGTACTTCCCGAGAAATCTTTCTTAAATTTGAACGCTTTTGCGGCTATTCTGGACTATTTCTTGAGAAAATCCTGCATCCGCCAGGTGTAATTTGAAATGCTAATGAATAGTTATCTTCAGATGATCTCAAATTTAAGATAGTAACTGTCAGTCAATTTACTGAGGATGGCGGTTGTGGGTGAGGAAAATAAACAGCGAGAGGTGTAGCGAGGGTTTTAGAAATGGTAATTTAGTCAAGCTGTCCTACAGGAAGTAATAGCTAGGCAATTCCACCAAATTTTTTCTACGCACAGCAGTACAGCGGTACTAATGAGACATTGATTTATATAAGGCTCATGCGAAGCACTCCAATGTAAGGCTCATGCCAAGCACTCCAATTTTTCTTCTTTTTTTTTTGAGAATTGCAGTTCCAGGGTATGGGACTTTGAAAGGACCTTGGTGCATTTTATAACATACATAATTAATTTCAGAGACCCTTATTTCAGACCTTCAAGTCACAATAGTGTGGCAGGTAGGAGGAAAGAAATTTTACGGTGCCAGACAAAGTTTTCAATTGTATCAGTCAGTTTTCTCTGGAGGTGTGCGCAGAGCTCGCCGAGAAAATTTTCCTAGCATTTTTATAGTTTTTAACATTAATATTAATATTTTCCTGCATTAAACATTACAAACTTTAATCATAATAGGCTATTGCAAATTCTCTAATAATTTCTCTGGTCTCACTTACTTTCGCTCATTTTTTTTTTATTATTTTATTTTTTAAGCCCTGGAAAAAATGGGGGGGGGGCAAGTTTCCTCCCTTGCCCCCGTAATCCCGCCTATGCCTACATGCCATTCTGCCACATATGCCAGGGATTTGCCACTCAAACGTGGCAGCTTCTTTTATATGATAACCCTAGCAGCATTAAAAGTAAAGCTGATAGGTGCAGGAGAAGTACACGTCCGCCCAGTGGGCAACCTCAGGACATGTTGACTAGAATTGTTTCCTTAGCCCCATGCTACCCTTACCATTACCATGGCATCCTTCCCATCCACAAGCCCATAACATCATTAAATCGATCGGCTATGAGTCCCACTAGGCTATTACGTAGCATAAGGCCTAGTCAAATAGTGATTTGTAGTTTGCTTAGTTCACATCCAATGTTATTTGAAGCAGACAGATGCGTATAATTTCGTACACCCAAGAGCTTCTAGGGCTTTGCCCCTATAGCTGTCCTTTACTGGGGGTTACTCTCAGGGATGCAGTACTCGAGACCGGCCGGTCTCGAGACCGGTTTTTCCCAATCTCGGTCTCGACACCCTATGGTTTCGGTCTCGGACCCTTGCGGTCTCGGAAATTTTTCAGGTCTCGCTTCGAGACCGGAAAAAACTTGTCGGTTTTTTTTTTATTTTTTTTTTCCAATAAACTCGTTTATTTTATTTTTTACTTTATTTACTTTCATTGAAAAAATATTTCATTGAGAAAAAACCATTCATCCAGCAAGTCCATTCACTGTATCTATGGGCTGAACTTTCTTCTGTAAACTAGTGAGTGGGTCTATAACAACTTGGTCAACAGGGATAATAGTGCATTGGACTAGCACACAGGTCACTCAGTATAACCAGGGAGCTGCTATAGCAACTCTCTGGTATAATGAGAACAGTGGCAGTCTTGTACTGCACTGCATTGCGTGTTCACTGTGTGTACGTGTGTGTGTGTGTATGTGTGTTGAAATCCCCTTCTCAGTGTTTGTTCCGTGCTATCCATTTCTAGCTCTTCGGGATTATCTGTTGGCCTTTCCATGACCACATTTAAGCCAATCTGGCTAGCTACTAATGATCATTTGGCTATCGAAAAACAGAATGAACTAATATACCAGTTCCATATGTAAATTCTTTCTTAGGTGGGGAAAAAGTGCAACTGCAAAACATTTGGCCATCATGATCAGACATAATACTACAGCTTTCTGTCAACTCTGAAGGCTATGAGTCTAGGTCTAAATATTACACACTGACAATTATATTATATGCTAGGCCTACATAGTTATCTGCAATCCTAGGCTAGGTTCGAAAACAAAATATCCGGTTATTGAACTGCGAGTACTCCATGGTCATGTTTGGTCCGAAGGAAAAGTTCGCACTAACTAGGGTTCTGTGACTCATTTTTCTGTGGGTTGGACAAACTCACAATGATGCATTAATTGGCACCAAGTTCATCGATACTGAACACTTGTAGCACTGACTGATTTAAAGAGAAGGGTCACATTAAGAAAAATAAATGATTATGTCAAGTTATTATGTTAACTATTTTGGGCATATGATAATAGAAAACAGGTGTATATATCAATGAGCTGATGCACTCTTGGTGCTAAGGTCTTTTGTAGAGCATAAGGTAACAAAGTCAGGTAAAACAAGTATTCAGAAAGTTGAACAGTTTGTTTCATTTTCCTATACAATTATGTACATTCGGTCTTGGTCTTGGACCTTGTTGGTCTCGGTCTCGAAGTTCTGCTCCTGGTCTTGGTCTCGGTCTCGGATATGCTGGTCTCGACTACAGCACTGGTTACTCTTGGGTGATACATTAGCCCTAAACCACATGCTCTAGGGGAAGGGGTAGGTCATGTATCATGCAATATTTGTGTTTTGAACACATCTTCCTTTATACTTGTTCTTGCATCTCCACAAATATGTTTAGCGATTACAGGGATATTCCGGTAACAAAATACGAGAGTTTGATAAAATCAGGGAACGTTTTCTCTTTATCGGTGTAGTCCCATCTCAATAGCGTATTGCATTAGGAAGTTATGAATTTTTAAAGAAAAAACTTTCAATCCACAACTACATTGCATTATGGGAAATCTGTGATGTCATACAGGCAGACTGACTGAACATTCTTTGTATTTCCTTGACAAATGTAAATAAAATATGCAGACACTTTGAGAGTTGTAACTTTTTTGCCACAAAATTTTAAGTTCAATCTAAAATCGATGTTATTCAATGTTCCACTGGTGTCAAGTTTTAAGGTCAAATTTAAGAGTGACTTAAAATTAAAAAACAACAAAAGATTTGGGAAGCAATCTGCCGGTTTTACATAAAGTTTTGTAACCTTGAAGCAACTGGAAGTCTGTTTTTGAGGAGAATAACCTACCTTTAAACAGAGATATCTCGAGTTATGAAGAAGCTATGGGTAAGGAGTTTGAAGGGCTTGTCCTGAAAAACTATTCCCTTTTATCAGAGATCCTCTGAAATTGTCACTGGCATATTCCTTTAAGGGTGCACTTCAATCAGCAATCGAAGACTGTTTTTGATTGACAGGAATTCAAACAATGTCAATGGTAGGCGTGGGTGGAAATCCCGGAGGGATGGGGCATATATCCCCCCCCCCCACTTTTCGACTGAGGGGGTGGCCTACACAAACATCCCATCCCCCAGATATTCAAGAATATTAACAAATAATATGTTCTGTATTATAATATTCGGTTATCACATTGGTAACTTTTGAACAGTGTGAAATAAAGTAAACTATTGATTAACTTAAATGACTTAAAAATTTTGGTTTTCGGCGCTCTTCTCGCGCATCCATTGTGCATTGTTGTCTTAATTATTACCACTGATCTGTATGACACACATGATCTACATGTCATATACATAGATCAGTGATTATTTTATGTTAGCTTGAGGGAGACAACTTTTCTGAAGCCCCCTGCAACTCCTACCACTACCGACCCTCTCAAACTACAAGCGGAAGCTTATCAGCCGGCAAAGCCCATAACGATTTTGATTGGGAAGAATAGCTCTTAATTACCGACTGCCGAAAGGGCAAAGTGAATGAAAGAAGGGTGGACATTTTAATGCAACTTTGATAATCTTTGAAATGCCGGATGAAGCACAACCTTCTGCACTGCCTCTAAACGCTATTTTTGGCGCGCTTCGCGCGCACCCATCGCAAATAGTTGCGTCATTACCAATTCCTTGTAGACAGCTTGAGTAATATTTTTTCAATGCAATTCTTATACCAGTGTCTACCTCTCCCACCCAAAATCCCAGTGCCCCATCAAAATCATCGGATATTGGTACAAATGCAATTACAGAAATTTATAGTCATTTTCCAATTTCAAAGTCTGTTCAGAGCGAAATAAATGCCATTTTCAGAGAGTGAAATGATCCACACCCCATGCATGCCGGAGAGCTCACTGCGTTTCTGCGGCGCCTTCTGAACCATTCGGTCATTTCAGCTTATACACTATGATAAAATTCTGTAGCTACGGGCCCTATAAAGAAAAATTCCATGCGTCGCCTCTGAGTGGCACATATTCGAACCTGGTCGGCACAATGCTCATAGGGAAACAAACAAAACTGAGAAGTAACGATATATTTAACACTGCCCATAAGCCCTTTGAATCATCAAATTGTACTGAATTTACGTACTACTCAGGCCAACAAAATGTATGGTAAAATTATCATTTCCTTGCAGTACGCATCAAATTCCCTTTGGAAAAGTTAAACTTTTCATTCTATGCTTCGTATTTTGTAAATACACGTGGGCTTTTGGGGGCTTTGCAACTGGGCCCCTTACAGGAAGTTGTCTCTCGACGCCACTAATATAGGAAAAAGGCAATATCATTTCTTTGGTCTGCTTACTGCGCATCCAAGAAGTAGTTGAAATGCTTCACTCTAGTACTCGCAATTTTAAATATACCGCAGAGCTTCCGAGGCTTCACCCCCTGGACCCCCACTGGGGCCTTACCCCTGGACAACACCAGGGTCCCTAAGGCGGGCCTCTGGACCCCACGCCGTCAGGGGGAGTGCCATCGGCGCGGTTGGCCTGCTAAATCTCCCCCCGGTTTCAGAATAAATGTCCTTCAATGATAATAAGCCACTCTGATTGGTCAAATGATGACTTGTGCACATCCGTGAAATGTGGCATGTGTAACCTTCACTGCACAACAGACAGGTGTAATCAGCAGAGTACGCCGTGGTCTTGTCTTCTACCAGAAGACCTATTTTTCCTAAATTGGAGGGGGGACTAAAAGTGAACTTAACTGTCTAGGAAAAGAAATGGGCCCTTAAAAAAATCCAGCGGTCAAGGCCGAAGGGCGAAAACCAAACAAGTATATAACCGAAGGAGTTCTGCCTATTTGCATGGCAGAGCTACGTCTCCAGACGAGATCAGCGCCGCCCCAGGTTTTCAAAAGTGGGGGTGAGTGAGGGGCAAAAGAAATTTGGGGGAGCAAAAGCTGCGTGCGGGCTTTGCTTTGTGCAGTAGCGGACCGGGGGCAAGTGTGAGAGGAAGTCTTGACTAGGGGAAGATGTCCCATGCTCTGGTGGCGCTGCTGAACGGGATATTGAACTGAAGGTGACCACGCCCGGCCTTCCGAGCAACCTTCGCAGCAGGTGTCGAACGTGTACCTTTTTGTGCTGTACATGTTAAATATGTCATTATGAGTGCAGCCAAGACAGGTTCAGGAGTAATGCCCGTCCAAGCTGTTGGTGGAGCGCAGGCCTCATGATCATGAAAAATATTTGCGAGAAAAAAGGGGAGCCTTGGTCAGCATATACACTGCATCTCGGACGCTTAGTTTATGATACGTGCACTTCACGAGTGTGCACCGCTTTAAGTTGCAGGGGGGAATCCTTCTCGCAGAGGAGAGTGACCCTCAAAGGTGATTCAAAAGTCATTTCAAATGTTAACCTGACTAGGCTACTCGTTTGGGTCCTACTTTACTAAATGCGGCTTTCTGCTGCTATTTCTTGTTTCTTCAAAATACGTCATTAGTGCGGAATGACGTCATAGTAACAACCAACGTGAAAATGTAATTGATAAGTGTCTTTTCTGATAAGGGAGTCGCATCAATATGACGTCACCTTAAAAACCACTTCCCCCTCACCCCAAAAAAATCACGTGAAACCTTTACTGGTAGTGAGAGGGATTAACAATTCAAACGGCGAATATACGCAGCTTTTGTTATTTCTAATAACCTTCTGTAAATCATTGTGAACCTGACGGAAAACATATAAAATGTTAAAGTAAACTTCTTTGAACCCGTTTATTGTTTATGTCTAAAAATGTTGACACACAGGTAGTGTATGTTTTCAATATCCCCTTCAGGTTCCGTCCTCAACCACTTCCAGGCAAGATACGTGCCAGAAACCTAGATCTATTTTTAAATCAATGTTTCTACCTGTCTGCGACCACTGTATGGGTTCATTTCCCTTAAACGATTCGGCTAGGTCCGTAGCAGCTCCATGGTTCAATAATCTATACTGAGTATTCCACCTGCTGTACTCGTCACAGTTCATCCATCACTCTGAAGTATCTACTAATGAATGCGTCAGGTTAGCGTAAGATATCTGTCATGACATTGCCGTGTTAATAACAATTAATGACAATTAATCATACTACCATAGGTGGTAACGAGCATTCATTGAAATATTGCATAATTACTCACAAATCTTTATTGTTTTTGAACACTTCTAACTTCTTAAACGTATAGGCTTGAATAAAAAGGACACACGGGAATTACATTTGCGAGATCGTAGAAAGTAGTTCAGCGGAAATGATCGTAAACCTTCTACCAGAGGGATATGTTACAATTTATAAAAAAACAAAAGGCAAAAGAAGCCAAAAAGATTAAATTGGTGAGTGGATGGTTAAAGCTCCTAAGGGAGGCGTTCTTCGTAGTAATATTATTGTGGTATACTTCCATGGTACGATGACGAACATTATTGCTATCCAAGGGCTGCGTCCCCCTGGGTCGGTAGAAATAGAGAGCAGATAAGCAGGTACCTGGGGGAGAGGACAAAAGTTTGCGTTTGGCAGCTTATCGCAGGGGCGGCAGGCAGGGAAAACAGCTACGCAGGACACACAAAATTAGGTTATTGTACCTTTTATCAGTCTCTCAAAATGGATTTAAATAGGTACCGGTAATGCAACATCGGACTGTGACTTGTGTTTGGATATGTGTGGGTATGTATTAGAGTAGCTGTTAGGCTACTAGAGGAGACAAACGAAGACTCCTAACTTCTGAAGGTCAATACTCGTAAGAACCCCCCTCCAGTCTGGTGCGTCCTGACTGAAATCTAGGCTACCAGCCTGGAGCTGTGAGAGTGTCTTTCATCTCCGGGCTTCATCTAAACATTGATCAAAAAGAGGTCCAGCATTCGAAACAACTCTGAGGACTAATAGGAATAGTACAGTCTATGTTTTACAGCAACGGTATCAGTGAAATGAAAGGACATAATAACTCAGATTTTTCATTTCAACTGTAGGCCTATGGTGGTACAGGCAATCTAAATTCAAACTTGTTTGACAGCTGTAAAAGTTCTGCAAGTAAATATAACATCCGCATTCATCAAATACCTCGAAATGTCTGTATACATTTACATACCGACAGCGGATCGGAAGCCGGACAATTCTCTCAGGTTTCCATTACGCCCTAAGTTTTTCATAATCACGGTAATGTCAGTTACAGACCACCATAATTGATCCATGCATGTCACCTACATGAACGAAAATAAACACCATCTCTCCACAACCTGATCAACTGGGTACGTGCCCGGTTGGAAGGTTGCTGCTGCAGTACAAACACTAGCAGCTATCCAATGGCAATCGTATCACAACGTCCGCTATGCAGGCAACTAATTATACGTTAGGACTTATGACTACATTGTCCCTGTTGGTCGTGGGACCAAAAGCAGACATGATGTTCACAAATTACATTATAAATGCTACGATACTTTTTTGGTGGACCCACTACCCTTAAACTTGTGATTCCTTTCTTTTCATTAACCTGTGCCGACTAATGCGAAGATAAGTGAAGAACAGTTTCCGGATCATTAACTCTACATTGGGGCATTGACTCTTTGCGTGGGGTTTATGAAACATTCTCAGACATTTGCGTAGTACGATGTTTTGTCGATTATATCTAAGTCCTTATGACTGTTTGGCCATAGGCTATACACCGCGAAGTGGATTCTTTCACCGCATTATCTCCTGAGTGCATGCCTCCTACCCCTGCTGTTCTGCTATAACCCCATTGCCCCTTTTGACAGGAGATGGGTTTTATGTTCACCGTCCTGGTTCCACAAAACGACTCAGTAATTCATCGCCACATCTAACGACCATCATTGTAGGCGAAAACCACATAGAAGCAACACACTTTTTAAGAGAGATTCATTTCTAGAGTGGCATTCCCCGTACCGACAGAGCAGGGGTAGTGTCGTCTATGCCCAGCTACGCAGGTAAGTAAATGACATGGATTGCGGGTCTTAAACAAATTTATGTTGTGTCTGCAGTTGATAATTTGCGGGTCATATTCCCGTTAGTCAGAGGCCACTGCTTTTCGCAGAAAAACGCTTCTAAGCACCTTAAAGCAAATTCCCATGTTGTTATGATGTAAGGTTAAATCACCGGCTTCAACCGTACCGTATCCAAAAATGATTTTGGAGGAAATTCCTATGGGTCACCAAACGTTTGCCGATGTCCAATTCTGCTTGGAAATTTACCCTGGTCGTTACAGCTCTTTAGTCCTATAGTCCTTTTGGTCGTGTATCACCAACGGACTGTCTGACTAACAGGCTGTATTAATGGGCTGCATGATCAATATGGTGTGGGACAAATGGGCTGTAGGACCAATAGGCTGCAGGACCAATGTGATCTTGCACTTGACTGATTGTTGTCATTTTTGCTCTTAACTGTTGGACCAATGGGGTTAAGCGACCATCCATTTTTCGACATTTCACAAGCTTACAAAACGCACTTCAAAACGTGGGTCAACGATCCGTATGCGCTTCATATTGTAGTGAATGGGGAGAATTTTCAATTTATGCCAAGATTACATTTTTCAAACTTTCAAAAGTAAGTTCTGATAGGCGGAGGAGTACGTTTTGTGCTCTCTGTAGAAATGATGAAAAATGGCCGACCCCATAGGAGTAGTGAACTGTAGGACTATATATAGAGAAATCAGTAGCGTAAATAACATTATTTGGAGAAATTTATTCGGATAGTGAGTTGCTATACTCCCGGATTGGACTAACCTGACGTCAATCATCAACAAGTCTCGAAACGAAAAGGGACCCTGGTTCTACAAAAAGTATAGCCTAAATAGACGAGCTATGCTTTACATGGTATACTGACTTGAGGGCCTTTCACTGTAATATGGAAAAAATGGTCTGACAGTTTTGATAAGATTCCTATTAAACGTCTCAGAGTCTACTTCTCCGACTGTACCAGGGGGATAACGGCCACGAGACGTTGATGTGCCTGAACGAAACTCCCCCTCTCTGCCCCTAAAGTTATTAGCCTTTCAAATGTGTTGGAATGATAACTTGGGCTCGAGATCCCTAGCCGGGATACCCAGGCAGAGTCTTCATTTTCGGTGACCTCACTTTTGGAAACCCTGCATATACGCTTCTATCTACTAATCGGCCTGCAGTTCATTTCTTTTTTCTTTTTCTTTTTGTTAAAAACAGTTGACAAAATCGTAAATTTGTGAGGATAGCTACTCTTTAATGCTTAATCTACACTGTTTAAGCACTCCCAGAAGTTCTAGCAACGGTGTGTATCCCCCTTCCCTCTCCTACTGTAGGGTTTAGACATTTACTCGAAGAGGGACCCTAAGGCGGTACCTACATCCCACTTCCCTGCGCCTACCGGTGTCCGTAAAATCCAGAGCTTACCTACACTCATTCCTTTCGTAAAAAGTTGTTGTACTTTAAGCAGCTTAACAGTTTTTAAGTTTGGTGCATTGTCTGCCTGGGGTTGGTCCTTTAAGGGCGATGACAACATTCAAAGGGCATCTACAAACCGTATATACAATTCAGCTCAGTTGTCAGAGGTTGTGGGATTCAATACTGGATAGTAAAGGGGTCACATATACTAAACTTGAACCTCTAGTTGGTCCCACAATTTACCGTCCAAGCTTATTCCATATCAAGAGTTCCGGTATGTCACGGTATGTACAGCTAAAGGGCAGCTTGAGTTGACTTTTGTAATTATCCAACTATGCTCGCAAGAGTTACAATTTCAAACAATTATAAATAGAAAAATGAGTCGCTTTACAGGTATTTTAAGCATGATACTACATCGGCTTTGACATTGTGTAACAAAAAAATACCATTGCCACAATCAATCGCGGTTTGTAACTTGATTAACTCACAAGAATGGAATTACTAAGGAATGTGCATTCTGTTTCCATCCTTCACTTGTGGAAGCACAAAAGACAGACAAACAGGAAGAAGTCGGTTCGGAATTTTTGAAAAGTAAACCAATAACCTTTAGACATATTTCAGTTAAATATCAAATACGTTTATGGAAGGTAGTCTCCATTTCGTGGAGGTCACCAACAACTCACCGTACCAGGCTGCATATTCTGTACAAATTCTATCTTATGTTATTTTAAAACGCGGCAAACTTAGTTTCGAATCATCACTGGTTGGGTTTACTTTTTGTTTCGCTTTGTTCTACAGTGCCAAGGTGTCTAATGATCGGGTGTGAAAGGGAGGGGGTTCAACCATTTATACATTCCGAGTTTTGACATTTTCTCAGGTAATTCTTAAGGTTTTTGGCAAGACCAAGAAATCTTCAAAGTGAAAATAATAGGCGAGCTGCAGCCCGGTTTCGACTGTTTCTGTGATTTTGTGGGATGTGTACGTTGTACGGAAATTTAATTCTATACATTTGGTTATACTGCAACTCTCATATTCCTATGTACTTCCAGCTTTGTCGGAAGTTCGGAACTTGGTAATGAGGGTTTAAGCAACCCCCCCCCTTCAATAATTTGAGATTTAAGGTTTTCGTCTCAAAATTATTGTCAACTTTGTCTTAGAATGTCAAAAAATTACCTTGCTCGTTCTCCCTTAAGGTAGCATACTACTAATTCCATATTGACCTTCCGCGGCACTTGTTAACTCATATATTTAACACCATGAAATTTGGGGGAGCTTAATTTTGACTCCTTTCTTATGAAACATGATTGATATTTTTATGAGTTTATGAGTTCAAATACAAACTTTGAAAGGATCATGTCAATTTTTTGCTGTACTGCTCTGCGATTTGCCGTCTTCGAGGAGTGACTAGGGGTGAAAACATGCACCTATTATGAAAGTCCTTGTAGCGGAAAATTTCAACGGTCATGGTATGGAAGTTCGAAAGTGTCATGAAAGGCCAACTTGTGAGCGTTTACAATAGAGAGGTAACACGTCCATGTATAAACTTCAATATGCAAGGATCTAGGGGTCGGATAACCAACTGACTTAGTGAATAAGTCAACGGGTTAGTAGTTCGTGGTGCGCCAACGTAAATTTACGGGCGAGTGGCCAACTGCTCATGTTCGGACGGATGCGGTGTTTATTGGGAGTGGAACTTGCAAAGGTGCACTATACAAATTTTGGAAACTGAAATTAACAGATGTGATTTTTTTTTGTAAAGGAGGAGTAATCAAAACTTACGGGATAACGATTATCCTTGAATTTCCCCTTCGAGGGCTAGAAGCCCTTGTAAGTGAACAACGTGTCCCATTATGAATCTTGGTGAATTAATAATAATGATCATATATGATCACATAAAAACTAAACGAAGCAAAAAAAAAAAAGAAAGAAAAAAGGGGAACTATCCAGTAAATTTGCATTATGTCACTAATTCAATTTTTTTATCTTCAAAAAAAAAAGAAAAAAGAAGAAAAAAAATTAGAGGATCAATTGTAAAGCATGGTTAACAAAACTATTTGGAGTACACTTCGCTTCTAAGGCGTCATCCTAAGAAAATGATATCTACCAATATAAGAAAAAAATAATAGTGTATAATACACCATGTGATCATAAACTAAAGGAAACCAGACGATATTGTTGCATACAAATTTCCCAAATTCCTGGTTCCTTGCTAAACAGGAAGTTGAAAACTTAACTAGGCCGACAGAGTAGGTATTACCCTACGTGGGTTTGACATGTTATCAAGGCGACAAGATATACACAATCACCCGAACAGAAGACATTTAAGAAAAGATGATTCGTTTGCCATACATGCAAACAGACTTAATAACAAAATGATTGGATACGTCTACAAGCCAGTTGTACATCAAGTAAACAATTGGCTACATTATATCGTTTCTAGGTAAGCAACATTTTCCTTTTAATATACTCTAGTAGTTTGATTTCTCAGATATACGACCTGTCTCCGGCATCATGTTTCCTTATAATTAACAAATACTTGAAAATAAAATGAAATATTGATGAGAATCTTCAAAGTTCGTTCATCTCATATAAAGTACTAAGTGTATTACTTCTATTCTGGTGAACAAAATCATCCCGTCTCACAGTCTCACTTAACCCTCCGGGGCAGAGGTTGATTTCTTTTCACTCTTTACGATTTCACGGACTAACCAGAAGCCGTGTAGCCAGCTACCCGGGTTGCACCATAACACCCGGATGTGAAAATACATATGTGCACTACGGTAGTTTGTTTGACATGTTTGAAGCGCTTTTGTGATTCAGTTTTCAATACGTTCATGGTGCATCAGGTTTAAAGTGCGTGGCTGGTCTACCAAGTGGGCGGACACATATTGACACATCGATTGCCCATCACCAGTGTCTTAATTTTTCTATGATTAGCTTGGGGGATTTTGAGAAAAACAAAATCAATTTTTGTCAAATAAACTATTTTGTAGTCGTAGGTGCTGCCCGCAATAGACGTAGATAGATTTGCGACCTATCAAAAATTTGACAAAATGCTAACGTCATCTTTGCTATCGTTGACAGAGTGAAAATTATTTTGTACTTTCCCGATCTAAGCACGTTAGAACTGAGGACAAATGAACTGCAGAGCGACACGCATGCTTACTCATGAACGGGTAATATGGTGTAATTAGAGCGTCACGTTAGGTCACCATGGGTTACTTTGGTTTTTAATGTGACGTTAGTTCGGATCTCATTTCATGCCATGGTATTTGAACTCTTAACGTAAATCGGCATACAGTAATTAACGCAGTGACGTCAGAACTCCACCAAAAAGACGAAGAGTACTATTCCGGTCGGTATAGAAGGGTGCAGAACGACGGTGCCAGCTCAAAGCCACGCGAACCTTCCTCTGACCTTAAAGTGGTTTTTGTAGGGTCATTATTCGTCTCGGTTGCATGGACGTAACCCAGCCTACGTAGCGGCTCTACGTGGTTCGGTTTTCGTAGCGATGAACGAAACGAAAAATTTCTTCCACCCAGGACGAATGCGTAAATCAAGTCCTTGAACCGTCAGATATAAGGATTAATGGCGACCATGTGTGTTGATGGAATGACGTCACACACTTTCACGTCTTACCTCAAACCAATACTGACGATAATCATCGAACAATTACAACCTTTATCAAGCTATTGTTAGGTTAATGAAATCTATTATGACGTCGCAAATTGGTGTAGCTTCTTGCCAAATCGGACAATGTGAGGTTTCAATCATGGCGAGCGGTTCCTGCGTAGTTGGATACGCCTTGGGAAGGGCACATGGATTTTTTTGCTATACAAAGACACCAATTGCCAGTCTAGAAAGGGGCCACGTATGGCAGACCCATGATGTAGAGGTCTGAAGGTCAAGAGGTTGGTCGTAGCTCCTTCGGGGAGCAGAACCACTTCTTGCCTTCATAGCAGGTGTCGAATATGTACGGTACTCCTCTTTGGCGTACATACTCTACGAGTGCAGCCAATATAGGTGCAGGAGTAATACACGTCCGCCGGGCGGGCAAAAACCACTTATGGGGTAAAGTCTGGTAATCGTCTTTCGGTATCCAACCGAAGGGACTTTAAAAAAGTATATCACACGTTAAGGAAGAGTTATTTTGAATAGTTTAAAGAATTATCAAAAAAAAACTAAAACGATAGGAAAACTCCCAAGTGACGGTAAACATGTCCTCTCCCATTTTTCTACCAGGGTAAGAAAATTCAAAGAAGGTGACATAATTGACACTTTAATGTCAGGGAGTATCTTAGTTGACAAACAATTGCACTTTAAACATGGCTTCTTAAAAGGAAAAGGCTTAGAATTATTTCTTTGTAGTTTCCGGTAATCATCAGGCGCGTGTCCAGGATTTTCAACAGGGTGGGGTTCTGAGATATGATTTTTCAAATGAGGCGGGTATTTTGGGTCGAAATCCCTAAAAAACTCTAAAAAATCTTAAGGTCGGCGCGAGCAGGGGGGGTCCGGACCCCCAGGACCCCCCTTTGGACACGCGCCTGATCATGGAGCATGGAAGTACAACCTCGAGGTACCGTAGTACTTCCATGGACGGAGTAAGACCGTTCTTATCACGTGACAGTCTAAACTCTCCTTCCGTCTTGCTATGATAACTTATCAGCTTTGTCATTACCCTTCAATAAAGAGGCATCCACTGAACTACTGAATATTCCATCTGCATCTCCCGAAACAGGTTTTGTTTTGTAATATCTTTTATCGTCTTAGGTTACCAGTCGCCCAGTCCGACACACTGTTTGGGTTACGTTACAACATTCAGAGGGTTGCGAAACTATTTCCGAAATAAGGAGAAAATAATATATTTACAAGTTTTGTCTTCAATTCAACTGGAAATAAAAAAAATGAAATAAAACGAAAGCCAATGGAATATTTCAAAGAATTCCTGTACGCAATAGCTTTGGTTGATAACATGCTCCTTGGTAATGCAATTATAAGTTTATTTGGTTATTTTATTAAATGCTTTCTATCATCTCGGATATGTTATTCATCACTTCACAAACACTGCAGCCATTTAGCTTTCAAATAAGCGTAACACAATCTTAGCAAGAAGAAATGCATGTGGGTCCGATACGGAATCATAAGGCCCTCAGAACCCGAGAAATCACCCACTGCATACACATACCACTTCGATGACGTGGTAAGGGTTTCGCAGAGAAACAGTTGGGGGTTCAACCATGGAGCTACTCCATGGTGTGAACCGGCTCGAACCTCCTCTGCTACTCCTTGTTTGATGCGTTCTTCTTTCCTCTTTTTTAAGCATTGCATTCTGATATCTATACTGTTTGCATTCATAGTTGATAAATGCTTAAAACTTTATTGTCCCGATCGAAGTCCCCCAGAGCCAGGGGAAACGTATCTGTAGGGGCCTTTTAGTCTCCGTTTTTTCTTCGGGGAGGGGATCCTACCATTTGACTCTTATGTCTGGTTTGCCCCTAGCAACCAAACCCCATATGTGTTAACTCTGGATCCGCCCCTGCCAAACAATAATCTTTTGGATGGGGTGGGGGGTGGGGGAGAATTGTGGGGAATTTTTGGTCGTGACTGGATGGCTGAGTTTAAGAGTTTGACGACTGTAAATGTAGTCATGATGTCTACAGAAATGTTTTTTTTTTCAACTGGGGGACCCAAACAATTTTAGATCCATTACTCGTGGCTCTGAGAGTTGTGACTCTGAATCCGAGTGGCTAAACTCATAATAAAACCTTCCAAGAGACGTTGTATGCAACGTATTTTCTGTGCCATACTGTTCTGTGATGAGTAAACAGCACTTAATAAATTCCCTTGATAACAACTAAATTTTTCTGTCGTTCTGTTATTGCTAAGAATGGAAGGGATTATTATTGACAGGCTAGTATTTGCTATCTTTTTTAAGTTGAAAATGAAGAAATTAGACAGTAATTCATTTCCCCGTGGAAAAAGAATGTGGAGTCATGACTCCAAGCATCTTGGAGTCGCTACTCGAAAATCGACCGAGAATCACGAACCTGAAGAAGAGTCGAGTAAATGGTCTAGAGAAGTACGCATTTTTCTGTCGTTTCTTTTAGTAATTTAATTCTTAAGCAATTAAAATTTTGTTTGTCAAGTTTATTCAGTTTTTCAAAAGACAGTCTATGTGCCTACTTAAGATAAATTACATTTTGGTTTCCTAAACCTTACGAAGGGATACCTTTTATGGTTTGGTCAGTCCTTGAAGCTTAAAGGGGTAACCTACAGAAGTCTTCCAAGTGATATAATCATTGCTCGCTGGACGGCAAAACACTACCCGTGTACGTACTGGAGCACCGAAGCACAATTTCAGAAACCTATCAGCAGATGGGAACCCAAATGTTCAATTAGTATTTTTTGCGCACACCAATTGTAAACAGATGTATCATCATTATCATTAAGCCAGAGCTTAGTAGCGTTGACGCGGCGCTTTCGGAGACTTGTTTCAGACTTGTTTGCAACCTTCGGGCTTGGCAGTTGGCCTGCTGAAAGACAAGTATGGACACCTCTGTACGACAGCTTGAGTGGAAACGAAAACTGAGAGGAAACCGACAAAACTGCGGTGTAAACGGCTTCTAAAAATTCAACACAAGTACTGTACTTCAACGGGATCTGGAGCCTGCGCAGCTAGTCGCGTACATTCTGACCCGAAATCAGGGAGATACGTCTTCATGATATAAGGATGTGTATGTAAAATTTACCTTCATAGCAGGTGTCGAATATGTACTCCTCTTTGGCGTACATACTCTAACGAGTATGGTATTATGAGTGCAGCCAATATAGGTGCAGGAGTAATACACGTCCGCCGGGCGGGCATATGTAAAATAACCTCTGCTCAGCAGTGTCACAGTGCCTGCAATTACTGTAGCAGTGGCGGTATAGAGTATCCACTTCATACCGCCACAAAAGTGCAGTAATTCCAGACACTTTGCACACTGGATACTGTTTCTCTTTTCTGTGACAGTCGCACTACAATTTGTCGTGATTGTCTCAACGCTTTTCTGTCTGAAAAAAAGCCAACCACGTTGCCAGCAGGGAGTCAGCCTATTTGTGCAAAGAAGGTGCTGAACCTGGTTCCGACGACGAGTGGTTTGCTAACCAGAGTCCTTGACAATAAACCATTTTACAATACAACCGCCGTTTTGTAGGACATTGTCTGTAACTCGAGATACAAAAAGTGCACATTCACATCTACCTTCAAAAGTAGTAAACAAAAAATAATAACATAAATAGCATTCTCCTAGGGAAAATATGTAACTCGTAATTGTTTGCATTCCATGAATCCTCTCGAGAACTGACTCGCAGTTTTATAACAATTTGAAATTACGACCGTTTGCTTACAAATAGACCATTCAAAAGCCTAAATACATTCTTGGCGTGTTTAAAGCTTGCTCAATACATCGTGATTAAATTAATATCAATGTCTTCATGTCAGCGTTTAGTTACGTGACCAATGGCACCAGTCACGTTTTAGACTGCGCAGTCCGTTGGGAGAATTATACTTCCGCCAAAACAGTAGGCCTACCTTCTTCCACTTTCTCTTTCGTACTCTGTCCACTAAGTTTCCCGCCAATCACCTTCTGTCCAAGCAGATAACGTAAAGGGCACAAATTTGGTGACAGGAGGTAAATTTTGGGGGCATCAGACAAGAGGTCACAGAAAAATGTTACTTATTCCCCGAAAAGAATTGACAAAAGTCTAGTCATGAGTTTGTCACTGTTCTATCGATGTAACTTACCTCCACAAATCTTCTAAGGAGAAGATAAAATTAGTAATTACGCCGTGATGATTCACTTAGCTCCATAAATTTGTCTAGGCTATATACACGCACATAGAGCGCATCATATGTGCCCACTATATTTGTGATGATAAATGGGTTCGTCTGAACAGAGGTCTTATTTACGAATGTAAGTTATTGAATAACGTTTTTCGAGGCCTACGTCTTTCTCATATTAGTGAACTAAAATAGTGTCACCCTTAATGACTTCGTTTAGTCTAGTGACGTTTTCACAGACCAATATTATCAAAAATAGATATCCAGCTTGCATCATGATGACAAACTCCGTCCATGTGTGACACGGTGACAACCTCCCAACCCTGAAAGTTCGGCTGTGCTTCACAAACGCAAGCACCGTGGAACTGGAGGCGGGAACTGGTAGGCGTGTCTCACGACTGTCATTAACGTCACGACGTTTATAAGTACATTCTCACCCGCAAATAAGGAAAAGTCAGATCATATTTACGTCCTCATATTCTGTCGGAAATACCTGGAAGCGGAACTAGTCGATTCAAAAGGTTGCCTCACCGACTATATAAATTGCCACGACGCGACGGAACAGTAGATACTTAACACTACCTCGTCTTAGGGTAATAATTTGATACTGTTTTGAGCGCATCACTTTGGGAAACGTTTATAGACAAAGGTGCAACATGTTTATTCAGCTAACTCTGTTTGCTAGTATTCTTTTTTGTTATGGAGGCAGTTACGCGGCCAGCAGGCGACAAAGTTTGACACGGGAAATCGGTAAGTTACCAATATCAGGTTATATTTTGCATAATCCTTCACAGTCTGATGTACTTCAGTCACAGATGCTAAATTAGTTAGACTTGACGAGAGTGCCGAAATTTGTATTGTGGTATAGATTTTTGACACTGGTTAGGATCCATACTCGATTTTTCGGTCTTTAAAAGGCAAATGCCCCATTTATTAAAGTTATCTTACGGTTTTTTGTTTTTTTTTTATTTTTTGAAAACAAGGTTATATGTAATGGCATTTGATGGTGCACTAATAAAAATGAAAGGTCGTAACTTTTTGTAGAAGGAGCAAGGAAATTCAATTTTTGTGTACAAGGATATTTCTAGAGTAAAAAAAACTTCTATCTGAAACACAGTTTAGTGTGCTGCATAATGCTCAATATTTTGATGAGCGCTGAGATACCTCGAATTTAGTACAGTGAGTGAAACTACACTTTTTTCAAAAGTTCCTTTGACTGGATGCCGAAGGGCAAAAACCAAAACGTTACCCCCGAAGGAGTTCTGCTCTCCGAATGAGCTACGTCCCCAGAAGGAAAACGTAAAGATTTAACTGACCAACCCATCTAGCTTCAGACCTATACATCATGGGATTGTCAGTGAAACTTTGTCTGCCAGAATGATAAGTTGTCATCCTACAAATCCATCCCATCATAGATACGGTATCCCCTTGGTTTACAGGCCCGTATGCAGCTTTTTCAGTGGGGAGATTCGATTTTACTCTAAGTGGAACAAAAATTTTCCGCGCGCTGGGCGCGCGGTATACTGCCCTCCTCAGCAGGTATTTGGTATGTACAACTGCTGAAGACCTTTTTTTTTTCTTTTTTGCTTTTAACCCTTTTAGAGGCCTATTTTGTGTCCCCGACGAAGTGAGGAAGTTTTTTCTTCAGGCCTTCGGGCGGAACTCATTATGTCCGGGCGGAACTCCAAGTCGTGCTGGGGGGTTCGGGCGAACCCCCTGAACCCCCCTGGACCCCCTGGATACGGGCCTGCTTTACATAAAATAGACCAATGCAACATTTATTTTCTGAAATATTATAAAAAGGAGTCTTCTTGTGAGCACAAGAAACCTGAAAACTTTATCTGATATTAGGCCTATAAAATAGAGTTGAGATAATTATTTAAAATACCATCAAGATCAAAATTTGGGAAAAGATTCCTTTATCTACGAGCAGAAAAAATCGGTTTCATTCTCTCAGTTCAAACACCCAATAGGCCTACTTTGTTTATAGGCATGTATACTTGTATAAGTTTTCTTCCGTAACCGACTGGAACTTCTTTACTGGCATATTGAGAGTAATAATTTCCTCTGATTTTAACGCAAACAGTACCTTACAGTGGTGTTGCCGTAAATGATACGGAACTAGTTGTTCTCGCTGTTGCCCGATTTTACCCTATTAGTGTTTTCTTATTTTATATTATTCATTTATTTATTTATTATTTATGTATTTTATATATTTATTTTTATTTTATTTACTTATTGTTTTTTGTTTTTGTTTTTTGTTTTGTTTTGTTTTGTTTTTTGTTTTTTGTTTTTTTGCAAATTAAGCATTTCACCGAAATATGGCTTACAAATAATTACACGTACTTCAAAGATACATTTAATCTTAAATACTTAAAACTGTGAGCAGAAATTTTCTACACTTTTCAGCTTTCTTGTCTGTCGAGACATAGCACTTAGGGTGTGTGTAGTCCCTTAACTGTTTATACACAATTCAAAATCACCTCGTTTTCTTACGGTATATTATTATAACCTGTTACATGATGAATAAACATTAGCTAAATATGCAGATTTGTGAAGAAGGGGCTCACGAGAGTTATATTATCGTTGTTTTTCACCCTTTCCTTTGAAGGATTGAAACTGTAAACTAACTAGCAAGTAAGAAATAATTTATGCAGAACTAACAAAAAATGTTAACACTATGTAACTCTTTACATTAATATTTCCGCTTTAATAATGAATTATATCAGGAATAGCCACACTTTAAAGGGATACAACCTATCTTGAGTCCGATATTAGATATTAAAATAATTCCAATAGATCTTTAACTAAGGGATTTTGTTCCATAACTGTTGAGTGAAAACAGTCCCTTTTGGATGCGTGTCCCCATACTGGGACTTTCAAAACTATAAGCGCCAGCCCAAGTTCAAACATAAGTACGAGTAGACCCAACAAATTCGTTTCACAAGTATATATACTTGTGAAACGAATTTGTTTGAACGTATAGGTACACGAGGTACTAAGTCGGGGTGCGTAGCCAGGTTTTTGTCAGGGAGGGCGAGTAAAACTAATTTAACCTTCTGACAGAGGGTTTCACTTGAGGGACACACTAATATGCAAGATTAAGCGGAGTTAGAAGAACCATAGTAGGTGTGGGGTCCATGGGTTTCTCCTTAAAGCCTCTGGTGAGGTCCAGGGTACAACGGCCCGGTGGGACCAGGGGCGAAATAATCGCGAGCGCAGGGGTTTTCATAAAATTGTGGGCATAAGAATATCAATTACCACAAAATAGCAATTTTATTTTCTTATTGTCATAGCTAAATTCGTACCAACATCCGAACAATCGGATGAAAGGGATTAGTGGGTAGGGACGATGGATGATTTTAAGGTTGCATAGACTAAAAATAATAATTCCCTCCAGGTTGCTTAACAAGAATTAATAATGATACCACCATATACGCGATGGGTGCGCGCAAACCTAGCCAAAAGTGACCTTTTGAAAGACACTTTGATTGTAATGTTTTACCTTATAGTACATTTCAAAAAATATCCATTATATTAAAGCAGTCAGATTGGAATATTTCCTAACAAAGAGGTTATTTTGGGGCATTTATTATTCCTCCTTGAGTCATAGGGATTTGGTACCCTCTCCCCCGTTGCTACGCGCCTGTGCTGTGTGTGAGTGAGAATATGCGTATAGTCACAAGTGTCGGGTAACATAGTCCACAGAGTTATTTCAAAGGAAGAAATTTATCTACCTGGTATCGTTTTTTACAAACAAACTGTTGGCAATGATAAGAGTGTCATCCTTCTGGGGAGAAACGTGTAGAAAAATTACGTTACTTCATAAAAGAAAGATTGACACTGGTAGTGAAGACTACGGCACGAGACCTTTGAAGTAAGATCACGCATACACTGACACCTTCTTTCTCGCAAACGTATAAACAAAGATGATAAATAGTAGCTCACGTTGACGTAATGAAATTGAACAACAATTGAGTGATGATACCATAACCGTGTAGGTATGCAATTAAACTATGGTATGGATACATGATAGTACATTAATATTTCATCTTTTCTGGCCTTACAATTCGTCATCAATGAACACTCATGGAATCACAGACTATTTATATCAATGTTTACAACCTTACCATGGGATACGACAGTAGTATAGAATATGATAGTACACACTATAAACATATCAGAGCAGAAAAAAACATTGAAGATTTTTCCAAGAAAATTTCCGTTGACTTTAAAAGTTGTGAATGACTCAGGATATCCCCTGCAATTCGACAAACAAAAAAGAGTATCCAGGGAGAGACATGAATAACGAAGGCTGAGGAAGACATATTGACTAAAAGTACAACATTAAACATCTCGCATCCCTCCTTCACCATCTCTCAGTATACTCAATCGTGACCAATTAAAACATTGTGAGTAGCATGAATGATAATCAATTTGAAGTTAACTGGTTTCAGAATTTAATGGAGAGTCGTTCTACTTTTAAGTCGGTTAAGGTTGAAATTGACCACGCGAAGGATTATAATTTTAACGTGGTTTTGCAGTGACTTTTATGACAAAAGATTTCCCAAAACTTAACTTTTGAAAATTCTGTTCCAAACATATCGCACATGACAGGTAATTTCAATGAGGAATAGTGCATCATATACACGCCATGAACAAAAATGTCACATGACTGTCACTAGATGAAAAGATGTACATGGTTAAGTATTTACCAGGCTACGTCAATTTAAATTAGTGACTTCATTGGTCCAGTAATTTTTCGTTACGGCTAATTTAGTCTTTATCAATTACTAAGCCGTTTTTGTACTGTTCATAAAGGCTAGTCTCCCAGTTTGCTAAATGGGAAGTCGGTTGAATTAAGAGCCTACAATAGTGGAGTTCAGGGATAGCGCCAGGTGGGGCAGGCCCCCGTCGGTGAAGGCCCCCACCTACTTCGGAGATTTTTCCAATTTCGTCGAGGAGCCTTAGCTGGTACGATAAAGTATGTAGCCCCCGAACGACAATCAGTCGCCCTGACGGTTTACCATGTTTTGCTCAAAATAGACCAATTTCTTCATTAAGAACCGAATTTGTCGGCGCGCTTCACATGTCGTAGAATTATGGTTGTTTAAATTTTTGAATATTTCCGTACAAGCTCCCCCCCCCCCCTCCCCCCACCTAACCTACACAGTTTCATGTAAAGGTCGCGAACGTCATCCAATATCGCATTGCCTACTTGTTCTATCCAGGGAGGTGATATCACCTCCCTGGAGTGTCTTTGTTGTACGGTCCGGTAAACGACATGGCAGAGGATGGTTTATTCCATGGAGGCAGACGAAGTGTATACGATACAGTGTAATATGTTGATTTCGATAGGGGTCAGCCACCCCGACAGTTTGATCTATTTTGCTTTGAATGAATTTAGATCCTTTTATATGTGCCCAACGTTTTTCGCGCGCTTCGCGCACTTTTCAATTTCACACTTCAGATTTCCCGGAGAAACACTAAGTCTACACCAACCGGACTTTTCAATTATATTCGGATATTATGCAAAGTATGCGCTGCAATGGATCACATAGTACAGATATTCCTTTTAATCCACTCCTCACCCCGTCAAAATCGTTCCTGCAACCCATCAGTTTTACCGGGGGCTTCAGGTCCCTGGCCCCCTGACGGGCAAATCCTGGCGTCATCCATGGTGGAGTTATCAAAAATGAAATTGTATTTATGTACCTCCTTGAAAAATTACTTGATCTGAAACTTATCACATTACTGTGTAAAACACCAAGGCAATCTTGGCTACATTTTATTGGTCTTTTCATTTTTTTTTTTTTTTGTCATGTTTTGGGGGGCAAGGAACTCATTAATATGTACAGCGCTCTCGCTTTCTTTTTAACTTAATCATCCAAGAAAACGTAGTGGTCTATACTCTTGACGAACTACTTTAGTGAAGCGGAGTACGAGCATCAGTGCACGCGAAAGAGTTCCAAAGCGCAGCAAACATGATGCAATTTCTTTCAAATTATGAGCAACAAATCACAGCAAAACTGTATCAGGAGATCCCATAGTAAAGGCTGATAGGCTCCATACCGGTATATTTATCATGGAGCTTTTTAGCTCCATGTATACAGAGATAAGAACGATACACATTGAGCTCTAGAATACTTTCTTCATAACCATCACTTTATTATAAGTCGTCTTTACATCAGTGTTTCCCATCATTTTTCCTCTTCTCCCTGCCCCTTTTCCTACGAGGCTGTCAATTTGAGATTACCGTCCAGGGAGTGGTGTAAGGCGACTGGAGAGAAAGGTCCTACTCACCTCTGAGGGTTTTGTAATTGGGTGTAAATACTCGACGTAAATTTCTATTACAGAATTTACATTTTAATACCAATTTGAATTACAACAGCAGTGCCGTTAGCCACCCCTTAAAACTCGACTCGCTATTCCATGTGGATACTTGTACCCTCAGGAAAGAACACTGTTTCGCAGTGAAGTCACTGGGAAAAAACAACAGTATGCAGTAATAATTTAAAAAAAAATTACAAAAACATCTACCTTCTTCTAATTTGGGAATCTGAATGTGTTGTCTCTCTATTCTGTCACTCTCCTGTGCAACAGACCTCAAAATAAAATCACTGATATGCATGTCACATACACTGGCCAATGAGAGAGGTTTATGAACGCCTGAAGGTATAGCTTGAATCTATCCTGTTTTATTTGTGGCCAATAACAAATTTTACTACTGTATTAATGTATTTTTGGACAATGAGTCTCCCTTTAAAAAATGTGAGTAATCATTTGGTAAGATGCAAAGAAGGAACTGAAACTATTTTTGGCAATGAATATACCGTGATTAGCGGGTTAGAGAAGTTTGTTCCCAGTACCGCTTAGTACTGGAAAATATATGGAAAGGCGTCATCTTTATGTTCAGTATTGCAAGTCTTATTTCAATATCCAAAGTACTCTCCTGATACGACCATATAGTATCTTTCCTAGTAGAATTGCTTCTTCGACAATATCCGCGAAACCTCATCAATTTTCACTTCACAGATTAGACAGCTTCTGCAGGTGCCATCTGCATATAGTTACTGTAACCGCTAAAACGAAATCTCTCAAAAGTGAGCTTCCAGATAAGATTATCCAGTAAAAACCAAGGTAGAGAAACATTCAATAAAGAAAGACATAGCAAGCATGCTACTCAGCTTGTCTCTCGGCACGGAGGGCATTTGCCCTTGTCAAATCCCCCCCCCCCCATGGCACACACACACACACACAAAAAAAAAAGCTATCATACACCGCATTAGTACCCTATTCATAGAACACTGCAAATACCATCATTCAACTTGTTACAAACCATATCACACCTCCCAATCATTTGTTCTCCCCTCATACCCTATGGTTTGCCGACACCACTACTCTTTCTTCTCCCTGCTGGGTAAATACACAATATTTACATCGTGTAATCATTGTTGCTATGAGGGTGATCGTAATACAATCATACTTCCATATCATAGAGTGTCTTCTCCAAACGTCTTCTCACATGTGAGTACAATGTCATGAGTACCAGTGATGTGTCTGGTTTTGAGTACGAGTACCCATATTTTTTATGTTTGGAGTACAACATTCTGTATTCATATCAAGGAGTACTGAATTTTTGGTTGTTCTCGCCCCAGAAATTGTTCGAGAAAATTGCCCGGTATTTTCAAAATCTGTCCGAGAAATAAGCGTTGCCCCAACTCTTAGGGCTGCATGCAGCATCCAGCCCATGGCTAGAACGTCGTGGAATATCAATGCTTAACTTTTAAAATCTTCGAGTACCACGGAACGAGTCCAAATGCATTCTCATATATGAGTACAGACAAGTGTCGTCAAAGCTTTAATAGACCTACTAGTATGTACTGACTGAATAGGATAACGAAATCAATGTACACCCTGTTATATTGAATCATAAACTTCCTTTGTGAACGCCCTATTTGTTCAAGGTAATTGACTCCAGGATTATGGAACTCTGAACTTGCGTTATTAATCTTTTTTATTTGTAGGCTACATAGAGGTTAAGTCATACTTCTTATTGGACTATTTATTGTACCTATTATTTCACCCCTTCTCCGTCTTAACGATCCCCCTGTTTGAAGTAAATCAGGAGAAAATGAAGCAGCAGGTTGTAATATTGTAAAATTTGAGAATAATGACAGAAATGAGTCACTCTGGAATGAAAACCTCATTAGGGTTACAGCAATTTACTGGTCTGGTTTCCTAAGCGATATTAATGCCGTTATACATTGGAGATTTGTCAGACATGTTTTATTGTAGGTCGTAAGATTTCCTTTCATTTGGTAATTTGCTAATGATCAACTACGTCTTATTATATTAAATTGCCCCAAATTGAAAGATTAAAGTTACACCGCCCCGCTAATATTCAGCGAATTTTAAGTTGTGGTTTTCGGTGAAAATATTCAATAAGATGACTCTTGTATGTAATCTCTAATTATTTCACAGCACAGATACAGGCTTTAATTCGATATAAGCCTACTGTGCTGGCTGGCTTAATCCGTGCGTAGCTGACCTTATTAGTACCTGACCTTATTAGTAGGCGTATGCCTCTTTACGGTTCTGAGCTTCCTCTAAAACGGCTGTTTGGATCTTGAGAGTATGAAAGATACCCAAAGAAAATTAAACTTGACAAAGTCTCAAGGGTAATTTCATCATCAATGACAAGTCACAGAATGACTTTCGTCAAACTGATGATAAATTTTGACTTACTCTACGGAATACATTGCAAGGGTACACGGACTGAGACACCTCTGCACATGCGCATGACAGAGACACTTATAACTGATGCAAACTCTCTCTGGCCGCAATCACTATCACAGAAGGGGAGAGGGTAGTCGGGGTAGCTATTGCCGCGATGAACCGTGTGTTTTTGGACTTGTCACCTACTCCTCGAGGGTAAGGGAGAAGCCCAAATGAAGTGTGTCCTCAGTCAGGCTTATTGTGACTAGGGAGCGTAGAGATCCACTGAGGTTTGTAATTTCTACCATGCAGAAGAAGTAAGAAATTGGTACGTACACGCATTCCTGTCTGCACAAATCGCTTGATAGAAATGGCACACTCAGCTATGTAGGTGACATTGCTTCCGTAATTGATTCTAAGCTATAGCATTGTATATTTCAATTATTATCTTTACCATAGAAACAATGCCAATAAACCTCTGCAGTCGCCCAGGTTTCTGTGGTATTATTAACATTGTTATGTCAGTATAGCCTAAATCATGGAGGCTATAACCTCATTGCTAGTATTATAGACATACCAGAATTGTGACAAAACCCAAGTTCAATGTTCTGTTACTACCACAGAGCTACCTGATTACACGTTGCTGATGGCTTACGTAGCTTAGACTTTGTTTGCCAGGCTTTTTATCTTCACATCCTGTAATTTAAGACCTGACTTCCAGAAGCTGCGGGTATCGGTTCTTTCAGGTTTCCCTTGATAAGGTCATCATTATCATTTTCGGGAACTCTATATCAGGTACATTTCACAATTCATAAAAAGTCGGAAGTACACGTGTATTTCGATTCATTGCGAGAAAACTGGAAGTTGAGAATACTTAAAATTGTGGGAAGCATACATGGTTACAACTCACAGTTTTCGATAAAAGTGAAATTAATACTTTAATTCACTATTAAGACAACATAGTTTTCGCCCTTCGTTTTCCAGTCTAAGGGACTTTGAAAGACAGGGAGTATACTGCAAAAAGATCCAGTTACATACATTGGATAGTGTGACCTACGGAATAATTTCATACTACATGGAGTGACGTGGCATGAATGAATATTTCGAAGTGTGTCTATCTTTACATGCAGGACGATATTTTTACCAGTCCGTTTTCTTCCCTTACTCATACTGTATCGTCCCCGATAGAACATTTTTTTTTTCAGATTTCCTTACTTGCCCCATATTTAATTTATCGTTTATCTTTTTAATTTATCTTTCCATTTATATAGCATAACTTCCCAGACACCTTAGATGAACCACTAATATGTTTTAAGAAAATATTTTTTCCACTGAAGTGAACCGTGATCAAAGCATACGAAAGAAGGGCATTCGACACATTTGTGAAATGTGAAATGTACCACATTGGGTGTACAACACTGAAGGGCTACAAAGACCCATAAGAGGCTGAGTACGGGCTGGGAGGGGGTGCTGCAGCTCATTAAAACTGCGGTAAAATCGATTTCTCTGGCAGAATTAGCGAAAATACTCGGGCAACATACTCGTCTTGCCCAAGGTTTTTCTCGGTCAAGACGGCTCAGCCCCCTTCCCTACAAAAAATACCCGCCTACGCTAAGACCAGCTTTGACCAATAAGGCCTTTCCGACAATCACATTTGGAAATCATTTGGGTCGTGCTCCTCCGATCCCAGCTTTAGAGATATTGCAAAGATTTCATCACCGTGCATCCCCATCCTCTGTCCGAGTTTTTTGTTTTTGTTTATTTTGTTCCTACATTTTGCAAGAATGTCAACGAATTAATTACTCAAGGTCACTGAACATTCTTATTTTCTGCTTCTTTTCTCCCCTTTGTTCCTCCTTTTCAGGTAAATGCGGCGAGAGACAGGACTTTTCTATCTGCAGCACCGATGTCTCAATGTTTCTAAGCCCTCCCCTGTATTCATACAATCCTGCCACCAATAAATGCGAATTTGTTTTCAAGCAATGCTCACGGGCCAAAGCCAACAAATTCAAGACCAAATCCAAATGCAAACGATTTTGTACCGGAAGTAAGTTGCCCCACTTTATTGATTTTACTGCCCCGTTTAGAAAATCGTTCACAAGGAAAAATGTTTGTCCCAGGGTCAAGAAGTTCCGATGCCATTTGAGGTGGGGTGCAGTGTGGCAGAGAATGGAGAGAACATGGGGATAATTAACTGAAAAGATGTCACGAAAAGAAATTTACAAGCGGGTTAGTTTCCCGAGCTCCACCGTATGAATACTACGTGGGACACTGTTAGTCTCTTTCAAAACTACTTTTTGATATATGTGCCGATCGTTCAGTCTTTTGTGCACTTCAGGCACCCTCGCCAACTGAAACACCTTAAAGAAGCCGAAAATACCTAGTTTTCTTACGTAATTTACTCAAAATGGCTGTCCCTTTCCCTTGCCTACTGCATACGTAAAACAATAATGCAGAAGTTGAGTCAATGCCAGATATGTGTCAGCTGGTCATTCACCCCACCCCCACATACTCCCCCTCCCCACACACACGTCACAATATGATCATTGGACCCTAGACATATAAAGCTGTTTCCGGAGCTGCCATTTTAAGTTAACTTATGTGCACCCTTGTATGATATGATGAAACACGTATAATACATCAGTACCATATTCTTGGTTCCTTGTAGTTTAACACTGCGTTTCTCCAGATTTCTAATGGGTACGTTTTGGTTCAATTCTACAGGGAAGAAGGGCTGTTACAGAAAAGGAAAATGGTACGATCACCGTGAACAGATGGATTCACTCGGCTGCTGGTAAGTTTCCATTCTGTCTTTTTCAGATACATCAGGGAGCTAGGAAAAGCAGCTCAATTATTACAAATATTCTCATGTCTCATCGACACATAATAATTACCGTAAAATGAGTTTAGAGAAGTACAACAACAGAGAATTGCCATCTAGTTCAGTTCCGTGCAAACATAAAGAGGAAAACATCGAACCGTCATATTTCTTATTGATGACCCAGAGTAGGACCGTAGCCAGCTGATCAGGTTTTCTTGGGGGTCGGCTCATGCTTGGAGATGCCCCTTTTTGATTCCATCATGCATGAATCTGCATTTGACACAGTGATAGCAGAAAAGATTCCGGGCATTAGAAACATTAGCGATTAGGGCGGATGCTCCTGAATTCCACCTCCCGTGGCCACGGATCCTACCCAAAATGTTATGAAGCGGTGACCTGCATTATGGTTCGAAGGAAGGATGGGGTTCATTCCGTGTTGCACAATAGGCAGAATGGCAGCTACCAAAGAAGAGATCATAAGCAGTCGACCACGCAGGCAAACTCTGCATTTACGCTCTGCAAGTCGCCCTATCAGACAATAACTTGCCAGTTATGTCACAATCCCTCAACCCTAAATTAACAAACTATTCAAATAGAATAAGATTTGTGTTTGATTTCCGATATTTCACCAATTTCTTATTGTTTTACTTACAGCCAGTGTTGGAATGGTATAATGGCCTGCGAAGCATGCTTCGGTAAGAAATCACCACGTTTTCCTTTCATATGTTATTTGTTATCTGCTACAAATTATATTGCCCTCTTAAGATAATTTCCATGATGCAAATCTTCCTTTTGCCTGTGACACGTGTTTCTACTCTCATTTATTATTTTCCCTGTCACAGATAATGTTTTATCTGCGATACAAAATTTTCACTGCAATATTTATTACTTCCCCTGCCAGATATGTCATCCTTTACACACATCAGTTTTTACACGTCAAACACCATATTCTCTCTTTCATACATCACTTTTTCGTGGTGGCTCATTTTCAGGAATTTAAAGTATGGATTAGTTGATATATAAATATTTGGAAAGAAACTGGTACATAACGTGTTCCATTTGTTGTGACTATAATGATGTAACAACGTACTTACTACAAGTCATCATTTTGCATATGACTAATAGATCGTTCATATCAAAATATCAAAATCAGAAAAATATATGATGCTGGTAATTTAAAATTGTTTATAGTTTGTTTTGTCATATAGGCCTATCATCATATGCACCTTCTTTAAAGTAAGGGGGTGCTTCTCCTTTAGAGTTACAATTTTGGTGGGCATACAGTTGACCAAATAGACAACAACCAGGCGCGTAGCCAGAATTGGGTCCTGAGGAGGGGTGGGGGGGGGGGGAGGAGTCAGACAACACTAAATCCAATGACTTAAGAGACACCGCCGGAACGCAAAGACCTCGGAAATGGAGTCCAGGGAACTCCGTTACATCGTTTTTTCGTAATGAGGATAGCTGGTCAGGGGGAAGGGAGTCATAACGAAATATTTTCCCAAAGAAACAGAAGATTATCTTGCATTATTATAACTGACGGGAGGGGGGGGGGTTGAAAATCTTAACCTTCCCTCGTGGCTACGCGCTTGACTTCAACGTCATTAATAATTTAATCGTGAGCTGTGGCCATCTACAAGAACATATCTTGCCTACTATTACAAAATCTTACATATTAGGGTATTTAACGTGAAATAAGCGAATTTTAATCATCTATGGAATGCCGTCAAGTTGGATAAACACTGCCCTCTATTTTGGTTCGTGTTGCAGGAGGTTATCCGAATATTAACGGACCCACTATCGAACCAGAGGTCTCTATATGCAGCAATACCTGTGAATTTGGACACAATGAAGATTGTACATGTAAAGGTGAGTTAAGCCATTTACTCAAAGCAGCGGCTTCACGAGGGGAGGGGGAGTCACCGGTCCCCACTTGCCACAGACCTTGAGTTGGTTCTTCAGTCTGTCAGTCCGATTTAACTTCGTGAAAGACTGTTACAGAGAAGTGAGAAATAAGTCAAAAATATTACACCGTATCACTTCTAGGGGTTTTATAGGATTCAAAACTTCTCCAAGGGGAGGCCGAGGCACACTTAGACCCCTATGTTGACTGAGTGAAGGGAAGGGGACCGTTCGGTGCAAAGGTGTATTTCCATCAATGTGTGCATTTTCTGCTGTTTTCGTTTCGTTTATTTTGGCAATGCGAATAAGGGCGTGTGTTTCCCAGTGCCACCATTGCTCGCAGCTCCACTGCCGTCAAAGGAATGGAAGAGTATTTTGCTGGCGCTCTCTTTTTTGTCTTCATTGTTACTAATGCATGCATGGAGTGCAGCAACTTTGCTCTGACATTTCCGACATAACAAACTAAGCTCTGCAGTTCGGCAGGCTTTTCTAATTAGTTCTCCCACCCGGCGTAAAGAACTGCCCTTTCAATAGTTTGGCTCATCGTTTCGAAAAACAGAGAGCTAGCTCTGTGCTGCCGAAACCAAAGAGAGTTGCCAGGCAGGCTTCATAAATATATCTTTTAATGTGGGTTAACTCTGAACCTGTCTGCACAGTAATGCTTATGTTAACCTTCTGCTAATTTTTTTTTTCAATTTCAGTTGACTGTCGAGTAGCGTGTACAAGTTGCTTCACTGGAGGGAGTGAATGCCCAGGAGAATGCGACTGCGAAGAAGAACTGTTCAATATCGCCGAACAGATTATTTACTAGGCAAACCAACCATCTTTGTGGAAATAAATTAATATTCACATACTGTTGGACCTCTATTTATCTCCCAAAAAACTTTTGAACGTCGAAACGAATCCAAATGACGTCTTTTAGTGACCGATCGCTCTTCTTGATTCCTCGTGAGATGGTGCAGACACCGGAGACGGGAGATAGACACTGAGTAAGAGCAGGAGCGGAAGGAAAGATACTTATATTGAGAAGCATGGTAGAGTGCAGAGATCAAAGCCTTTACCGGCAAGAAACATCTTTTCTGATTAGAAATTCTTCAAAGAAGGGAAATATGTCTCCCCCACCCTCCCTCTTAATACCCCCTCACCAAGAATGGCAGCAGTACAGGGCGTTACTTGATGGTAGAGTTCAAAGGAGGGGTAGAGCACAAACCTTTTGATCACTAAGTATGACATCTAGTTCTTTTTTTCTGCAATTATCGTAGGCCAAGTTTTTCTCATCTTGACAAACCGTCGAGGGTTTCACTTTAAGAACAGTCGGTTTAAATTTGAACCGACTGGGGTCGGACGGGCAACTAACCGGATCGGGTCAAATAGTCAACTAGATATGGTTCAAAATTTAACCAATTGGTCTAACTTCGAAACGAACTCAAGTCAATATTTAGACCAGATTCCAGGCTGTCTCCCTCCGACCCCGGTCGGTTAAAGTTTGAACCGACCTATTTTAGAGTGTAACTTAAAACATTTACTCAACTTCTATACAGTAAATTCGTGTTAAGATACATTCTAGTGTAACTTTTTTGAAAAAAAAAATCAAAATAAGTGCCTAAACTGTATGAACAGAATCCGCCATTTAGCGCTGTATGAATTTTGACAGCATGGGCGTCCGGAGGGGGGGGGGGCACTTGCCCTCCCTGGAAAATCAAAACCTTGAAAAAACGAAGAAAAAATAAAGAAAAAAACGAAGAAAATATAACATCAACGTTTCTTAACAGTTCAATCAGTGTAAATTTCTACTCTCAAAACAGGAATTGAATAAAAATATCAACACTCAGGCCCAAGCAGCCCCCGAGCATATTTTTGGTATTTTTTAAAGTTTACGATATTGCTTATGTTTTCCCTTTTTATATGCGGTAAATAGGAATGGAAGTGCCATTTCCAGCGATCTGGGAAGCATTGTGGGCCAAAATTTTCTTGCGCTCCGCGCCAACCCATGGTGGCGCGGAGCGCTGAAAAATGTTGGACCGCCTAAAAAATTTTGCCCCCCTTGAATTTTTTTCTGCGGACGCCCATGTTTGACAGATTCCTATATCCTATTGTCTTGCATATGAAATGGCAATAATATTAACACAACGTCACGACTCATTGGTTTTACAAATCCAGAAGCTAAATATCTACAAATATTTCTAACATGTCAAAAAAGGATGACGTAGCAACTGTAAAATGTGAATTAAAATTCGAGCCAGGCCTTAGAAAATAGAAACGTTTTTAAAAGGTCATTTGGTCTCAATATTTACAAGAGGAATGCTCTGAAATTATTTTCGTACTCAATTTCACATCTACCCAAACGTCAGCGGAAGTTGCCTTGAAAAGACTCGTCCGTCCGCATTCTGAAATATTTCTACACACTCGTTTTCGCCACGGAAGAAAATGAAGTCAATCTTTCAACATTTGCTTAAAGGGGAAATGACATCCTCCCAAATCAGGGAGTTGCTAGCAACTCACTTTCCAAACGTATTTAGGAATAGTCTTATAGTTCTAAATACGGTTGATGAGTGCACTTCGAATGACATTCATTCAAACAATACAGCTCCACTCTGGTTGGCCTAGCATGACTCAATTGTACAGTCAGTTGTGTTCTTAATTAAGCCCATGCACGGGTTGTGTGTCATTATGACCTCAAGCGATTGAAACTCAGTGCAGGCTACTGTAGCTCTGTCTGGAAGTGTACTAGACAGGTGTTTTGTTGTAAGTGGAGGAGTGGCTGCAAGGAAACTTAGTCTGGAGAATTTTTAACTTGTCTTTGGTGAGATTAGAGAGCTTTCACTGTAATGTCCCTTCCCCCACTTTGGGGTCTACGGCTTCATAAGGGGAGTTGATGTCTTGGAAATTTCAACTATTTATTTTATCCAGCAAATCCTGCAACTCCTATAGTTTTATGCAAAATCACTAGCTTCTAGTAGCTTGTTCACTCTAGACTTCTAGAAAGAGGTTTGCGAGTACACCGTTGGCGATTCTGTACATTTTAAAGGAGATTGAACACATTCTTAACACAAATCATTAACCACACATACCCCCACCCTCTCATTCTAACTTATGTTCCAAAACATTGCTGCCACTCATAGATTCACTGTCAGGGTGCACACTGCACAGTGTACATGTGCTGAGCTCATGTTCTTAAAACCGTGATTGGACAACCCCTTCCCCTAGCATGATGAATGCTCCCCGACAGCTTTCCAGAAAAGAAAACTTGGAACTGGCCAGGGTGAGAATATCTTGGGGGTAAATCGGCCTGGTGGGAATTGTCCGGGGTGGTTAGTTGTCCGAGGGCCCTTAAGATACGATTTGGGATTGGTTCCATAAAATAGTTTTGTTCGAATACAATTAACGTTTGAATAAGGGCCTCGCCGACTCCCTGCAGTGGAAGCGTTATTAACACTGTATTAGGACAATTTTCCATCAGACAACTTCAAGACGAAACGTCAGAATCATGATCATTTATCCATTTGCAGATAAACAAACAAGGATTCTTTGAAAAATAATAAAGGTATGACTTTTTGTCATTTTATATTTTATAAGATCATGATAAAGAATCTATTAATAGTTGAACTTGACCGAAGGATCATATTCATGAAAGCCATTCAACCGCAAAATACAGGGTGTGTCAAAATGTTGATAACTCTAAACCTTTTGACAATTATTTTTAAACTATTCGTAATATTGAACACGCATTTTCTCGTGGTCACATACTTTCGACTTTCAAGGTTTGAAAAGTTCAAATTATCAAGTGCAATCAGTTGTCTTTAAGTTTTTATTACGTATTCAATATTTTATTACTCTTTATTTTTTGAAATTTAGTCCAGTTTTCATTCTTGTTATATAATTGTTGTCAATGTTTATGTTGAAAAAGTTAAGTTGTATTTAAAAGTAGTTACTATGGTGCTATCCTCAATTTAAAAAAAGTCGAAAACATCCACCTATAAAACTTCTGTTCGTTTATAACAGATTTAAGATAGGACGAAGAAATTCTAATTTTCTGCAAAAAAATAACAACTTGATATCTTTTTTGTTTTCATGTAATATTTCTTTGTAATTTTTAATTTCCAAAAGCTCATATTGTTCTACCAAATAATAAGTCTGGCAACGATCTTTTAGGATTAAATTAATATCAGTTTATAGTGGCTTACATTTCCAACAGCATTCCTTTTCCTTCCATTCTTTCATTCTTAATGTAATAAATATGATCATTTAATTACGCGGCTAAATTAAACAAAAAAACTTTACAAAATGTAAAATTATCACAGATGAACTATTATGGATAACCTCTGAAGAATTTTGTCTCTGCAACGAGCATCAACTGACTCACAAGTCGATACGCTTTCCATACGCCCTAACCCTACCCCACCCACCCCAGACAATTTTCAACACGAAATTTCACACATAGAGCGATAACGCTGACCAAAGGAGAGAGAATATGTGGGGCGCCCTTTTATAATCGAGAATTACACCTTAGACTTCAGTTTCAATCAGTTAAATAAATTACAACGTAGTACATAACCTACTAAACTGTTACAGCTCTCCAACACAGCCTTCGTATGGTAATGTATACTTCACGAGGTAAAATGACCACGTTGGTCGAGTAAATAATTGCTACGATTCGAATGACTTAAGTTGTACGTTACAAGTGTATTTATTTTTTTTATAGCAAGTTTCTTAGTTGATAAGTTTTCGCTTTTGTTTTTCTATCGTAGTTGTGCAATACTCGTTCGTTCAAATAGAGTAGAGCTATTATTAGCAACAAATAAACTTGTAAAAACAAAGAGCAAAACATTCTCTGTATTTTTTTCTCCCTAACTTTTTACTCGGATGGGATGAATCATCATGCAAGTGTGTAGCTACGGGAGGGGGGTGGGGCTTGGCCCCCAGATGTTTGCTAGGTCCCCCAGACTTGTGTATGTCATGATAAAATTTGTAAGAATTAAGGACAGGGATCAATGCCGTGACCCCACCCCCATTTGATACCTAGGCCCTCTAAAAATTTCATCCTACCTACGCCCCTGGATGGATGTCGGTAGGTGGGTGGTGTGTGGAGATTGAATGAAGCGCTAATGTAAATTCAGGACAGGACTCGAAATCAGTTACCTAAAGGACATACGCAGTGACCCCATTTCACTTTGAAAGAGAAAATGCAGGTCCGCAACCAAGAAATGTTCGAAATGACCCTTCCCTTACCAGGCAGTTTCGTTCAGGCCAATACTGAAATATATATTTGCTTCGAACATTGTAAAATCCTGAACCAGTTTGCTACACACCCGGCCTTGATAATTCATAAAATTCCAACCGTGATATAATTCATAAAAATTCCATCCTCAGACAACCGTGACATAGTTCATAAAAATTCCATCCTCAGACAACTCTACCCCAAGGAGGGCTTCCACAATCACGAGTTACTAAAATGTTACATAATTCTATTCGGACTTCCGTCCGAATGAATCATCGACCCTCCTAGTTCATGGTTGTACCCATGATTGTTCCGACGGGATGCCAAGCTCCCTAACCTGGGGAGGGGCGAATTCTCAACCCTACAAAAGCAACATGTTGAGGGAAGAATGGCTAATGCAATTTCTACGAGCACTGAAAGTTTGACTATTTTAGTGAAAAACTTGCAAAGTTTGGTTATATTATCAAAGGAAATTTGACAATTTTGGGTCCATATAGGCGAAAATTTAAAAACGTGTTTCTTTTTAATTTGTCCTCTATAAGAGCAAAATCAAGTAAACCGTCGAAGCGACTGGTCGCCGACGGGGATTACTTACTTCATCGTACCCATTAAAGCTCCCGACGAAGTCGAAAACTTTCCCTGACGGGGTCCATTGCCCCCCCCCCCTTGCCCCAGCTGGCCCCGCCCCTGTTCCAGTTCGAAGACCTGGATACGGCCTGAACTGTACTTGCAAAATGTCTTATTTCTCTCACAAGTATCTTCAGTGATATTAAACGTTACAAAATAGTATTGCATTTCACTGGCAAACATTTCACAATTTCAAACAAACCTCGCTCGACACGCAGGGTATGGGAATACACCTAATCTGAGAAAATTTAAAGACAATATTTTAGATAAAATTGCGGTGTGCAAGCTGTTCCAGACACAAAACCAAAGGTAATAATCGTCCACATACATCCATTCGATCCAAACAGAGACGATTTGAATATCTCCGAAAATAAACTCAGTTTGGGTGTGTGTGCGTGTGTGCGTGTGTGCGCGTGTGCGCGTGTGAGTGTTGGTATGTGTTGTAGGTGCGGTAGTATTGCCGTTTGTTCCCAGATTTTGAGGATGTGCGCATGCGCAGAGGAGATTGTGAAAAGTTCTCAGTAGCCTAAACCAGGGGTGGGGACCCTCCGGCCCTGGAGGCAATTCATACATGTAAATTCAGAATCACTTGAAAAGTAATTGAAAGTAGTTTTAGCACACGGTGTCAACCGTTTACCCTGCTTCTACAGTACCACTTTTCGGGTATTTGAAGTAAATCTGCTGCGAAACATCAGTGTATTGCTAAAACCCCGTATGCACAATGTAACATAACAGCCGTTTTGTTATACATAACTCAGGGGCAGAATCCTTGTACTTTTGGAGGTAACGGAATAGAAGCTTTGCGTGGCAGATAGGCTACAATCTGCTACATTGTACAGAATTAGAATTACATTATCACATGTGCAGGTCTATCTTTTAGAGTACGAAACTCAGTGAGTTTTGTATCTATTCCGTTTGTTTCGGGAAGGGGCAGGGGTTTTAGACTGCTATTTCGAAGGGTGAATAAAACGTTAGAAAGTGGACAGCTTTGTAATGTAAACTGAGGAAAAGATAAAGTTGGTGTAAAAACACTATGTGCCCATTCATTATTACTTCATACATAAATTAAAAGATAAATGGTCATATTGTGATACTTCTGGTCTGTGCAGCCTTGCACATTCTATGTAATTTAAAGATAGTGGATGAATATTCTGTTCCCTATAAATCATTACAAATCCTATAAATTCCGGGTACTTCGTCCCCAGTTTTTGCCTAGACGTTCTCCCTATAGACTACACCAGGGCCTGTTTGGGACCCATCGGCCTGCGCCCTACGAGGGAAGCTTATTGCACCTTCTGTGTGTGCGGCCCGCGAGTGGATTATGACCTTCAAAACGGCCCGTCAAAGAAAAAAGGTTCCCCACCCCTGGCCTAAACAGATGAACATTGTTATGTGAATAAAGTAAGTCATTCTTTATATTCAATGCCTGGTTGACCACGATGAATAAAGGAATATAACTTGTAGGCCCTTTATAGTAATTCAATATGAGGCGCCTTCAAAGTGCGCATGGGCAAGCCAAGGGCGCAGGCTAGTTTTACAAAAAGTTGGGAAAATTTCGTATATCGTGTGCCAACGTTGCTGATCACGGCGTAGGCCTAGGCCCAATTAATTTTGTAAAGGTGGGTTAGGCAAGATAAATAAGGACTTTCGTGAGGGACCTGAATAAACATTATAGTTAACCATTCAGAATGAAGTTACTCTATGAAGTTGTATTGCATCTAGGCCTAGTGTGTGATTGCTTTAATGCTATTTTATTCTTAGGCTGGCGTACATTCTATACACTATCTTTATACCGAAAGAGACGTTAAGTTCCACAGTTACCACAAATGTGGACTAAAGAAAAGAGCTTAGGCCTAGACTTGTTTAAGACTAACGTTAGGCGAAATGTAGTCCTCAGTAAAGGCACGTGTATAGCCGGTCGCCGATAGCTACAGGTGAACGAACACAGTCCTTTACTGAGGACTAGGCTAAATGCAATTCAAGTTGGAGATAAACACTTCTGTAAATTCGGATCAAAGAAGATCATTTGTACAATTTTTATCTTTTGCCTTTTGCCCCTTGCTTTCCTCCATTCTTTTTCGGAGTGGTTCCTTTAGAAGCACCGACGAAATCATCTTTTTCGTCAAGAACACTCATCCTTTCGGTCTTCCTGCTTTTCGCTTGACTACTCGACTGGCCTTTTCTTCCAGTTACAGTGGGAGCCGGTGGTTTTGTTCTTACTTCGAATTGAGCATTCAGTTGGGCCATAAAATCTTGGTTCGTCTTCAGGCTTGTTGGGACAGGCTCGAAGGGTTTCAGAGTCCCATCATCATTCCTGGTGATGACAACCGGAATGTATGTTGCTTTTTGTGTTAGTAAAAAGGTAGCGTTCTGCCTCGGATGATACAGGGGAAGATGGCGCAAGTTTCCTTCCTCGTCAGCTAAATCTAAGAGAGCGCCCTCTCTTTTCAATCTCTCCTTCAGTTGACACTTCCTTTCAATGTAGTCCAAAATATTTTGTCTCATACAGTTCCTGTTGACGACCAGAAGCTGGTTGCCTGTATCAGGACTTTCAATCCAAACATTCACAAACATATCTCCCGAATGAAACTTTCTTACGTCTAGTCTTAAATGTTGGCAAGAAGTGTAACGCTCAGTTAACAGGTTAAGATGTTGTTTATTACTGCGTCTCAAAATTTCAAATGGTTCTTCACCGTCGTCACTGCGTCCTCGTTTCTGTCTTTGATGGACATTTTAGTCGCTAAGCGTCCATTGTATCTACGATCCTTCTGTGGGCGTGACGTGAGAAGCTAACGCACCAGTCTTTTGCGTATCTACTATGGCGTATAGGGAGCTTGCACTAAAGGTCATAAGGTCAAATTCAGTGAAGGACACCGCGTCACCCACCACGTTGCTTTTGTACATGACCTAGCATCCGCGTGTGCTGCTTGTCCTCCAGAACGCTGTTACGTTAGGTGACTTTTGCACGCGTGAAACCTCCCTATAGACCTTATGCATTGACATCACACTGACGTCATTTTGGGTGAAAACAGAGAAATCCTAAGCTTTAGCTGGAAGGAGCGTGTCAATGCAAAGACGCGCGTTAAACCGTGCGCGGCTGGTGGGTCACGTGCCGCGGGAATGTAGTTGTATGGGAGCTGTAATATTTTTATTCACCCAGATTCTGCGTATGCGTGCGGAGCTTTGTTTTTCCTTGGCGTACGTGGGAACGTTGTGGATGCTATTGCAAATGAATGCTGGTCAAGCCTGACGGCAGAACTAGAGTCAAGTAGTTTGGGATTTTACAAAAGCGTTCTCTCTGCTAACTTCCGACTTTACTTACCTGAAGCATATGAAGAAGTACGCGGCCCAAACAGTTTGTTCACAAAACTGCAGAGACGATACAGCAAAATTTGTTTTTGTTACTTTACATAAAAAGGTGAGGATGAAGGTCAAAAGGGGAGGTTTATCAATCACTATTACCTGCTAACGAGGTTGCTTAGGGTACATCCGCATGAGGTAGGCCGGGTCCCCTTCCCGCGCACAAAATGGTCTATGACTAGGCGAAAATTTCCTTCATTTGGACAAACTTAAATGGGCCTATGAAGAACTTTTGTAACGGTCTATGGGACACATGATAAAATCAGGGCTCAGCTTTACAATATTGTGTTACGGTTTGAGGGCATGTTGTGCATCTTGCTGCATCCTATAGAGGGATTTCATGTGACGTCACGCGCAATGGATTCCCAGGCACTAAAGGGCAAAACACACACGCAGTAAGCGTAGGCCTATGTACAGCTCACGAGCACGGCATAACCATAGGTACTACTGTTACACAATGGACGCGTGTCCGTCAAAACCAAAGAGACTCGCTATCTTGCCCTTCAAAATTGCGTCTAGCTGGGTAAAGTCACGTGACTGAAATCCCTCTATACCTACACTGTTGAGGAAACTGATTCCTCAAGGAGAGGAGACGCAAATAGCGGGGCGGAAGTATTAATTTGACATGCGCGCCGTTCTATTCGGCAATCTGCGGACAGAAAAAAAAAAACAGCGCGTTCAGGGAAAGATGGAGGAAAAGCGCGTATCATTGCAAGTTACACCAATAAATGCAGACAGCTGATCGATTTGTCAACCCTTAGCGCGTAAGTCTACTACACGTGCGTCGAAATCCACGCCGTTCGTGCACGTGTGCTGCATTGTTTTCACCCAAAATGACGTCAGTGTGATGTCAATGCATAAGGTCTATTTGGAGGCAAGCGCGTATCATTGCAAATTACACCAACAAATGCAGACAACTGATTTGTGAACCAATCGAATACGCGCGCAATTCTGCTACACGCGCTTGCGAAGTCTACTTCGTGAGCGTCATGTGCCAATGTTTTGCTTCCAAAATGGCGTCGCGTGACGTCCATGCATAATGTCTCAGAGAAATTCTAAGCTTAGGATTTCTCTATATGACTGCGCGCTTTTGTGTGAAGAGCCTCACCCATACTAGATGCTGCCTACGTTAGGTACGCTTGTATTAACTTTACTCGAGAAATGTTTTATTCTCCATGAATTTTAGTTTCCTAATTTTAGGAATCACCTCTCGTTAGGACAGTGGTAGCAATGACGCTCGTTTGTCCTCGTGTCCTTTAGCTCGCGTCTGAGGCGAATTCTTGTAGCCTATTTTTATTCCGAGAAATGAAGCTTGGGCTAAAAAAATAGATCGTGCGTCGAGGTTGCGTGCAATTTTCTGCCATAGATCTTGTATAATATGTGACTGGGTATTTATTTTGTGCAATTTTTGGTCCCACATCATCCTGTCATTGAATTTTGAACAATGTTAAACTTGTCATTTGACTTTCCTGGGTTACAAATTCATGGGCGTCACCAAGTGGGGGGGGGTCGGGGTGTGCAAACGACCCCCCTTTGAGCTTTTTGTTACAGAAACGATTAAAGGATGTACCAAAAATCGAAATAGGTTTCTTCTGCCATTGTAAAGTATAAATTTCTTTTAACGTGTTGAGTGGTTAATTTCGCTGCAATTGCAATTACAGATCAAGTCCCCCAAATTACTATTTTCCGTTACCTATTTTAATGGAATAAATGACATGTACAGTATTTTCTAGGTCTTGAAGGAGAAAGGTTGAAAGTAAAAACAAAGTAAATTGGTAAAATAACATTTTGCACAAACTTACTCTTCTGTAGAGCCTGATAACTTAAGCAATTATGAGACGCTATTTAATAAAGATTTGAATGATTTTCTTAAATTTCTTTGCATTGCAGAGTTCAGTTTGCTTAAAACTTTGCTGTGATTTGTTATTTGAGGTTAGCTATTTTTACCTCCTTAATCTTGAATATTTCATTGTATTCCACGAGCTTCCGAAGGTTTTTGTCCAGGGAATCCTTTGCCTCTTGATTCTACCAGTTGGTTCCCTTGACCAAGCCCAGGGTTCCCATGATAGGCCTCCAACTTTAAAAGAAAAACGTTCTGGTGCCATTGTCATTTTAAGACTGAAAAGCTTTCTCTTTGATCTCCATCCATGGGTTCACGTTTTGCTTTTGTATGAAATCATATTTTGGGCATTATCAAACTAGCAATATTGACGATAATTTCACCGCATTATAGGCATTTGAAACGTCTAACTCCTCAGAGCTCCCGGGGCTTCGCCCCTGGACCCCACCAGGGGCCCTTAAGCGGGCCCCTGGACCCATCGCTGTAGTGCTCGCGCTACGCGCGAACGTTGCCGCTAACGCTGCAATAACTTCCTCCTTCACACAGAATACGACCCCCCTTTAAAAATGTCTGGTGACGCCCATGAAATTACAACAAAATAACACTGTAGCCTTAAGCAAAAAGTCAAATTTAAAGTGGAAAAAAGAAATATGAACAGATGAAGAAAAAATCGTAAGATTAGGTAACGTAAACTATAATGTATGCATATATATATATATATATATATATATATATATATATATATATATATATATATATATATATATATATATATATATATATATATATATTGCTTTGCGTATTTCTGCCCTTTCAATGTGTTCTGGGATAGAACAGAGGCATATGCTTAAGAAATATGTTCATTTTGTATCCCAAGATGCATCGTACACGTATTGCCAAAAACATCTGCAATAAGTTTTATCATCAAAGTGGATTGTACTGTCTGGTGAAGAGTCAGATGAGGTTTACGGCTCAGTTTCTAACCAAGTGTTTTAAGTCGGGCCGGCCACGGCCTTTTTTCAAGTTTTGGCTTACTTCTGGCTTGTTGAGAACCAGTGGCGCCGCCAGGGTTTGGTGATGGGGGGGGGGACAAATGATGTCAAAATGCCACCTTAGTTCCCTCCCCCCCCAGTCTGCTTAAATTGTACTTATTTTGTGCACCCTTGCGATTGTATACAGCAGTGTGGAATCCTTTTTGTCACTACATAAAGGTGCCGTCATGGGGCATGGGTCTAAGAGGAGGGTTGTCCCCCTCTCCTTTGAGAAATTTTTGTTAATTTAAGGTTGCCTAAATGCAAAATGGTTATATCTTTGGGGTATTTTTTGAACTGATCATATATGGCTGGAAAATATCCTTATTTAGTGAATTCTAATTTTTGGTTAGGATAAAGAGGAGAGTGTGCGTCCCTGCGATGGTATACAGCAGTGTGGCGGAATCTTTTTTGTCACTACATAAAGGTGCCGTCCTGGGGGGAGGTCTAAGGGGAGGAGGTGTCCCCCTCCCTTTTGAGAAAGTTTTGTTAATTTACGGTTGCTTAGATGCAACATGGTGCTATTTTTGGAATATGCTTGGAATTGATCATATATGGCTGGAAAATATCCATAATGAAGTAAATTCTAATGTTTTTACGTAAAAATACGTACAGTAGTTGGAGTCCACAGAAACATTCTTGGACTGTTACGAGCATTTCCTTTGTCTCATTGTGCATAATGAAAAGGGTATCTAATACTGACAGACACCGGTATAGTGCCTCCTGGAAGCTCTGAATGAATTGTATAAAATGGGGCACCGATATGATGATTATAACCTGACATCCAAATGATACTATAGAGTACGATACCAAGCACTTTACAACTATCGTATTTTTACTAAGTTTGAACGAAAATCCAGACGAACAGCTTCCAGCAATGGGGAATGAGAGGGAGAGTATAGGTGCAGGGAGGTGATATTAGACCTCCCTGATAGATAAAGCAAAGTGTGTTAATGACTAAAAAGCGCGTTTCAGAATGTTTTTTTTTCGTCGTTAGTGTATTAACAACCACCATCTATACCGGTAAAGGCTGCGCGCGAAGCGCTCGGTAAGAATTTTTTAAAAATGTGTAACGGCAAATACGCACTTTCAACCTTCCACATCATCCTATATATATATATATATATATATATATATATATATATATATATATATATATATATATATATATATATATATATATATATATATATATATATATATATATATATATATTAGATTGAAAGATCCCATTGGCCCCTGCCGATGTTGGGGGTGTACTTCTGTTTTTCGGAGTGGTGTTGTGATCAGAATAGTTACATGTATTATAACCTTAATTATGGTCATGACATGGAGTGAAAACCGTGACGAATGCGTGCGAAGCACGCCGAAATTATTTATTAAATAAGATAAGCATGACAAAACCTGCATTCATGCTCCGCATCGAGACACTTTCAATTCTTCAACAAACCTATTTGCCAATCACAAAGCCAGTCTTTTACCTGAGAATTAGTAAGCAGCTTTCAACTTCTGCTGCTGTGCTTGTGGGAGCTGCTGCCTGAAATTATTGATAAGGACAATATTGAGGTAGGATTTGAAGCGCGAGGAGCGCGCGAAAATTTTGAAAGTTTGTGAAAATTCTGATAGTTTGAGAACCATTTATGACAGAAAATGGTTATAGTAGATCCATCCATTGGTCGAAAACACACCTCAACCACGGCATACAAAAATCTATAGCTTAAACGCATTTTTTGATCATTTTAAAAAATTAAAAAATATTCTTAAATCGATTGGGGGCACGCGCCCCCATGCCCCCGTACCGGGGCCACTGCTGAAAGCATTCCCTTCATTGCGTTTCTGCTCCGTTTTTTAGAAGGTCTTGGCAGATCGAAGTACGATCCGAACTTGAAACTTGTAGCGCGTTTAGCATCTGTAAATTTAATGCGGATCTATTATTTTCAGAGAAGCCAGATATTAGCGCCACCTTTTGCTGAAATTTTGCTATCCTCTTTAAGGTGCATACCGTAGTCTTTTTACAAAATTTAACTCCCTCCGTTGCTACATTTCCATGAAACTGACTTTCCCCTTACCCTTGTGTCCTCCCCATTTTGCCCTTCTTGTGAATATATAGGACGAGAGCAGATCCTTGGTCAAAAGAATCCCCCAGATCCAAAGTTTAATTTTGGTATGTTTAATAGTAACTCCATGCATTCTGGTGGAACTTTCATTCAACTTACTATATTCCGTGTTCGAGAGATAAGAATTATCAAACTTCATAACAAGTTATCACATTTTCGATCGAATGGGAACTTGAGGCAAGCAAGCGTTATGTTATGTATTCATATCGGTGACCAATGTTTCACATATTTCTTTTTATTTTCCAGGCAAGTGTTTTGACCTTAAAGCAGAACAGTGGCCAGTTTTCATAAGGGTTCCTAAAGTTTACAAAATTTAAATACCTATGATGTATTCTTCTATATGTATTGGCGTTTTGTAGTTCAGAAAGGAGGGTTAAGAAAAGGCAACCCTTTGTTCTTCAAAGTAATCTAGTGCGTCACACCTGCTTGTCCCAAGTTCACTTTTGGCAGGTTTGGTAGAAAATGTGATAATTATTTTAAAATGCATCGCCAGAACCAACATAGTTACTGACAGGGCTGTAACATCCGAGTCCGGACCCGGACTCGATTCCGGACTCGAGACCGTTTTTTCGCCGGACTCAGAATTGGCCCGGAATGGGAGGTCACGGAATCGGAATTGGCCTGGAATGGACTCAGCTGGACTCGGAGCCGATTCCAGTCGAGTCCAAAAAATGAAAGTTTCGTTTATGTAACTCAGGCAACATCATTATTGGTGCACAAATCAACAAGTAAAATGGTCACATACAATCAACTAAGTTACAGACTGACAAAGTCAGCCAGAGTATGAAATTGACTCAAAGTGCCCGTTTTATCATAAGTGTAATTGCAAATAGTACAAAAAGCCATTGTATGAGACTCTACATTGTCAAATGGCCGGACTCGGAATTGACCCGGAATTGGAAAACCTGGAATCGGAATTGGCCCGGAATCGGAAGGCACTGGACTCGGAATAAGCTCGGAATGGTGGCCCCTGGAATCGGAATTGGCGCGAAATTGGGTTAGGTGAATTTGGCTACAGCCCTGGTGACTGAATAAGAGTTTTAACAGAAGCCTAGATTTAGCTCTCCTTAAAGATATCAGAGATACATTTTAGGTCTGGAGTTGGGAGTATTCTGAAGGGTTGTATTCAAAGGCGTCAACAGCTTGTTATAAGTGAGGGGGACATGACCTTGACCAAGACTATTTCAACAGCGAAACTGTAGGGGAATTACTTAAAGTCTCTGGAAAAAATTAGAGATCAGATATTCTGTGGTATAATCTGAGGCATTTTTGCACGGGCACAGTTTCAATCTATTAAATGACTGTTTCCACCATTTTCGAGTTGATTTCATTGAAAAAGCTATATTGCAAGCCATGTAATCAAACATGTACCCACTTGCTTCGTTCGGTTTTGGAAAACGTGGGGATGGGGGTAATGTCCTCCTCTGTCAAAAGTGAGGTATATGCCCCTGTCCCCTACCTGTTGACGCCCATAATTGTATATGACTCAAAGGGCGGACTGAATTCGTCGAGAAAAACTTTGCAAAATCTATCCCCTGTTGCGCAGTTCTCATTTTTATTTCTATTTTGTGCATCGTCGTTTTTCAGGAATAATCAACGTCACGTATTTTGAGTGGGTAACTTAAGATTCAAAAGAGACAGGCATCAATGGTTGAGATAGATTCTCTTCAGCTATGGGTTTAGGCCTAAACCATTTTTTAAAAGGGGTACTTATCAGCTTCGTGGTGCAAGTTTGCATTCAGTTCTTCTTTGTTCAGTTCAGTTCAGTTCAGTTTATTTCTCTTCACTTCCCCTGACGGGGTATAAGAGGCTTATAAAGATAATAAGATATTCCAATTACAAAGTACAACACTATACATCAACAAAATAATAAGAAAAAAGTAAAAAGAAAAAAAGGAAGGAAAAGCTACCAGATATAGCACTAGCGTATGATCACAATCACTGGCACTAAAGATAAACAATTTAGTGTTCAATTAACTAGAGTATGACTCAACCGAGTCATATCTCAAATGGGCGCCAACTAAGTACAAGGTAAAGGACTGATGAGCAAAACCACCTTAGAATCTAAAAACGCCTGAGGATTTCACCACAGAATAAACTAATATTAAGTAAAGTCTTCTTGCTTTTGGATTGAAATAAATTTTGCATTTTCAAAGTGTTGGGGTTTCTACAAAAATAAGGAGCAATATATTTTTTTTCTTGATTGGGAAAATGACAGGCATTCAAAGAAATAGTGAAACTCATCACCTATTTTTTTCTTCATTACATAGTGTACAAAATCTCTCGTGAAAAACAATACTATCATATCTCCCAGTGACGACAGGAATTTTACTGTTACTACAACGTATGCGACAAAAATTTAACCTCTTACGCAACGGGAGATTAATTAAATACTTTTCAAAAGTAAGGGTTGTTTTAAAAATACCGTAAACTTTACATCGGGCATTACTATTAACTTCGGCACACCATTCCTCCATGTAAATGTAACTAAGTCTTTGATCAGTAGTTTTCTCCAGCCATGTCTGACTGAAGTGAACAGTATTACGTAGATCATTCTCCGCATTCAAGCTCGTATTGTCCCAAATAAATGGCATACCTATCTTTTCAAAGACACTTTTAATTTTATCCAAGGAGATGAGTAGATATCCTTTTCATGTAGAACCCTTAAATATTTGTACAATAGATGCGACAATTTATGACTATCCCCGCTAATAATTCTGCCCCAAAAAGTAATCATTCTAGTTTCGATTGTTTTAGCTAATTTATATCTGCCAAGTTCACCGTAAATCATACAATTTGGATTACTTTTTTAAGTTTAAGTATGTGCTTACAAAACTTTAAGTGGAATGATTCAATAATCTTCAGCTCTTCAAAACCCCACACTTCACATCCATAAAGAAGCACTGGTGGTGAACTTGTGGTTCTCGGGATCGTGATAAAGGATGAATTTATCACTGCTTCTACGCTACGCGAGAGTCAATGGAGCCTTTAAGCTATAGACACGACGTGGAACCATCATGGTAGATATACTTATCATTTATAGTTGGCAAACTCTGGCAAAATTTCTTATTCTGTGTGGGATATGTTGGGCTCTGCACGTCTTCTCTCTTTACCTAATACGCTGGGCCTGTGCTAGCACCCCAGTCTCCGTATCTCTTTCCACGATAGATACAGACAAGCAGCTAATAGAGGGCGTGCTGGTCAACGCACTGGGAAGACTCTGAAGACAACAGGAGACCACATGGGGTGGCTTGGCAAAGTCTACTTATCATTTATAGTTGGCAAACTCTGGCAAAATTTCTGATTCTGTGTGGGATATGTTCGGCTCTGCACGTCTTCTCTCTTTACCTAATACGCTGGGCCTGTGCTAGCACCCCAGTCTCCGTATCTCTTTCCACGATAGATACAGACAAGCAGCTAATAGAGGGCGTGCTGGTCAACGCACTGGGAAGACTCTGAAGACAACAGGAGACCACATGGGGTGGCTTGGCAAAGTCTACAGGGGGAATTCAGGATTTACACAGGAGGGAGGGGCTAACTTCGTGAGGTCAAAGTTTGAAGCTACAAGCGTCAAATGTATGAAGCCTCGATGGGGGAGGGGTCTAGGAAAAATTTGAATGGGACACTGTTAAATGGTTTTTCTTGGTATCTAGCATAACAAAATAAGTGTACATAAACTTTGAAATGCCGCTTTGAAACCGTCTTAAAAAGACAAAAATGCCGAAATTAGGGGGTGGGAGGTACGAAGACGGGAATTCCTTCCGCTTTGTCTGCGCTTGGAGTGGTCTAAATGACTCTTCTTGTCTTTTTTATAATGTAGCCTAAAGCGAACATACAGGCTATGGCAATCGGGTGCAGCGAACCACAGTGACCTTTTGTTGACATAATATGTAGGCCTACCCCCTTAAAGGTCAAGAGCAGTCGCCCCAAACTTATTTTGAAGCAACAGCTAAATCTCACAATTTTCTTCTTATTTCTCTTCAAAGTATCTTTCATAATATTTTAGGACTTCAGTATTTCATATTCAAGGTAAACTAATCAGTTACTTCTAGTAAATTTCACATTTGAGGAGAAAAAATATTGTCACATGACTCTAAAGAGCCAATCATGAAACAGGACAGTCTACTACACTACTTCAAGTTGGGGTGACTGCATTTCCCCTTTAAGCAGTCTAATATCTTGTAACATTTAAAAGACTTGCACTGAAGTAATAAAAATAGGGTTTCATTAGGAGAGAACAAAAGCTGAAGTTGCACGTTAACATACCTCATAAGTGTTCATGTCCAGAATAAGAAAAACTGAATTAAACTCACCGTAAATCTCGGCTGAAGTTTTTATTTCCGTGTAATGTTCTTTTCCATCTTCTATGACGATATCTTTCAGTCCTGTGGCCCACAGATTGTGTACAAATTTTCAAGCTCCCAAGGCCAAATTCTTGGAGGATCCATGACGATTTCCGTCAGTGTTATTGAAGACCATACCTTTAACTGTCATACTAAGCAGCCTGCATGGATGAGTTCGGTAGTCTCATTCCAACATAGGAGGTACAAAACTGACAATTCACTCCACCAAGAGCTGTTACGGAACAGCTCCCTGCTTTCCATACATCAAGTTTGAAGTTCCTTCCTTCCATGCAGCAAGTTCGAAGTTCCACAATTGCATTTAAATGACTAAGAACGCATATAGAAATGGCGAATTCCTGTTCGGATGCATTAGGATAGCTACATGTGTTAGTCTCTCTAGGAAAACCTTACGTGTAGATGAAGCACTGTACTATACTATATTCCTATCCTTCTGCAAGCCAGGTCTTACTGAAATCGTGCTCATTGTTTCTTAGGCGGATTGATTGACCGATGTTTGAATAGATGAATGTTCACTGTAAATGCTGAATAGTTGGAGTAAAAAAGTCAACTAAATGGCAGTTGAAGATGTAAATAAAAGCCGACGTAGTAGGATACAGAGGACAACAAGACTGTAACGCCTGAGTCCGGACTAAGACCCGATTCCGGACTCGTTTCCGTTTGTTTTAACTGCACTCGGTATTGCATTGGGATGAAAGGTTCCAGAATCGGAATTGGCTCGGAATGGGCTGTAAATGGCCTCGGACTTAGAGAGCTATTCCAGTCGAGTCCTCACAAATAAAAGTTAGGCTATAATATAAGTGTTACTACTGGTTCCATTGTTAGTTGTACCTTATGTTATGTATGGATGGTCACTCACAGTCAACTAGTGTATCACTGGGTGGGCATAACCTTATACATTTTCAGCACTTGAGAGACGGACAGTTATAAGTAGGGCATGCTATATTACATGACCGGACTCAGAGTAAGCCAAGAATAGAGGCCACTGATATCGGAATTGGCTCGGATTCGTGCACATCCCTTCAAGGAACTCACGCTTTTTGGGATATTATAGCAAGTCTTTTTAGCCATTTAAAGAGTAATGATTCCGCTTGGGTTTAAACGCATATGGTCCGGGGCGGCCTACTCCTCCATTGTCGATTTCAGGGCAGAACAGTGTCAGCTTTCAGTCCAGTCGTAGTTGTTTGCCGATGAGAGAAAATTTCAGGGTAAACATCTTCCGCTCTTTGTAAAATGTCTCTCCACAAGCCTATGATCACACCATGCACAATGATAAAGATTGTGGAAGTACTCAACAAAACATTCTAGGCATGTACTCTGTAAATGAAGATATCGAATCATATTTATCTGAAATGAACGGTCGTTATCAATGTGTTGGTGATTCGTCAATTTCCAAAAATTTAAGTGTTGCTTGTGGGTCACACATTACTCATTGGCGCAGCTGGTACTTAAATACAGTACTACTTCTTATTCCTCTGAGGTAAGCCCCATTGCACCTCAATTTTTCCAGTACGTTTAAAGAACAGTTATCTTGTTGAGATGATGAGATATTTAACATCAGTCAGGAAAACTCCATCATTATTCCCTACCCTCGGGCCCGTAGCCAGGCAAGGTGTCACAGGGCGAGATAGATTCCATAGAGGACTAATATTTTTGAGGGCGCAAGGTGTGCTAAGATGCATTACGGCTATAGTAACTTAAAATTTCCTAGGAGAGATATAATTTTTCTACAGGGGCGGGTCCACTTGACTACGGGGCTGCTACCCCCTGTCAAGGGCGGCGATTTGTTCACAATATTGGGGGAACATGACCCCGTTTTCAAATAATTTCCTTTGTGAAAAATCAATGGGCGATTTCTCAAATATTGGGGGACATGTCCCCCTGTCCCTGGGATCGCTGCCCTTGCCCCCTGTTATCGATTGGCTTTCATCACAAGGCTGCATATTTATAAATCGTGGTTTTCATGATTTGCTTAAATCACACACAATGCCATCACAGCTGGTATATTATAACATCCACAATTTCGTAAATACCCTAGAGCTACAGGGCTCCCCCCCCCCACCCCTCAGAGCAGACACTACATTTCTCAGAACTCTCTCTCCCACGATAAAATCCTGGCTGCATGTGACCACGAAGCTACCACCTCGGAGGTAATTTGTGTACTTTACAAATGGACGTCCGTTTCTTGAAGTGGTGTATCGGCTGAACGGTTGTCCCACCAGGGACTTGCTATTGTCAATGGCAACTTCCTGGTTCCACATTTGAAAAACTCTGGTTGGTAATAGCAGATAAAAGTGTGATACTCAATTTGATGTAAGAAGGGGATTTTATTTTTGCTGAATACTTGGGTAATAAGATGAAGTATTTCTGCCATCATTCCAAAGTATCTTTTGCAGTGATTCACAAAGTATGTGTTGATGTTCTAGATCTTTCGTTAACTAAAAAGCCTAACTTCTGGAGCATGCAAATAGTGGGGAAATTGAAAATAATAGCACTATTTATTTTCTACCCTCCCGGAACCGATAAAAGCATTACCAGGGGGTACGTTCCTAAGGACCCCAACATACGAGGATATATGGCTATCGCCGGGAAGCCGCTGTCTGGCCTAAATCCAGAGCCCACACCCAGAGAGGCCCCACAAAGAAGGCTATCATGGCATACATTTGGTTTTCGTCTATTCTGGAGCCTTGCTGTATTCCTAGTAGCCTATGGCTGTATTTGAGTCCATCTAACTCGATTCTGAGTCAAATCCAATTCCAGTGTCCCCAGTTCTGGGTCAAGTCCGAGACCGGCCATTTGACAATGTAGGGTATTATATATTACGGGTTTTATACCATTTTTCAAATACCAGTAAATTAAAAGGGTCATTTTAGAAGCCATCTTCATCGATTTATCCATCCTGTGTTTTAGTTGACTGTGTATAACCGTCCATGTATTAAACAGTGCACAAATAATAATAAAGCCTGAAGTAATATTTATGTTATGTGAGTTCATCTTCGTGGACTCGGTCGGAATCAGGTTGAGTTCGAGTCCACCTGCAGCCCATTCCTGGCCAATTCCGATTCAGGGACATCCCATTCCGGGCCAAGTCCGAGTCCAGTGAAAAACGGACTGAAGTCGGAATTGAGCCCAAGTCTTCACTCAGGCGTTTCAGCCCTGATTCCTAGACTACTTGAAGAGGTAGGCGTACGTGTTTATCTGTCATATCATTTTGCCCACAATGAGTGTTCAAGGGGTCCCCAATTAGGTCCGTGCCCAGGGCCCCCACATTTGAAATTCTGTCCTGTCCCCTCCTCTTCTGAAAACATAACTTGAGCAGTCCGGGAGATTCTCCCGCTTTGGGGAAAAACAAAATTCTCTCGAATGTGTAAATATATGCAACACGTTGTATAGGCTTTCCATCCTAACAAAGACAAGATTTAGCTAGAACGACAGAACAAGGACCACCAAAAACTTGCGTTTTTCTCAAAAGTAGCGTGGTGAACCCCAGTTAGGAAGTGGCTTTCGGTAGCTATAACAATACACCTACCGAATATATATTTAATTTCATTACATTACATCGAAAATTTTTGCAAGGGGGTTCAAAACCCATTCGCCACTGACAATGTAAACAAAGAATGCGTGGAATTGCCGGTAAAATAGACAAAATGTTAGAAGGGGCAAGAGTAGGACAGCCGTCCTTAAGATAAATCCCTCCCCCCGGGATGGCCAGTCAGCTCAGTTGTGCCTCCTTTCAAAAAAAGGGGAAAAAAACCTTCATCAAAAAATTCTGGCAACGCCACTGGATAAAAATTATTTTTGTGGTGGATATCATGTGTATCATGCAGGTGTCACTCCAAACAAGAAAGAAATCGAAGAAGGCAGGCTACTTCGTTTACAAATATATTCATGCACATTAAAACTCTACATAAAGTATTGCACAGTTGTCACAGAAAAATGACGTAATGAATTAAGCAGTATATAATAACCTATAGGGTCTTTTTTGAAGGGGTGTATCATGAAAAGGGCACACCCCCAATTCTCTTACTTCTCATATACTGCACCGATTATATAGTTTAAAACATACCCCCCCCCCCCAAAAAAAAATACACCAAGAAGCATATAAATCAAGAGTACCGTGCACTGACAGTCTCTTCTTTCGGTGAACATCGACAGCCCTCTATCTTACTTATAAGCATACTGAAAGTACTGCACTTTCAGGGCCGTGGCCATGAAAAAATCCATGAAAGGGGAAGTAGAAATCGGGCGGATCTTTCCTCCTTCACCCCTTGCAGGGTTTACCGCATTGGTTAAGGTTCTAGGGGGAGGGTGACATTTTTGTAATGTGGCTTAAATTGAAAATGATGCCATCTTCGACAAAGATTTGAACTGGTTATTATATTTTTAGAATCCTTATCAATATTCAGGAATTTTTCCTTTCTTGCCTGGGTCTAAGGGAAGCCGTTAACGTTGTCGTCTAAGGGGGACACCGTGTCCTTTGAAATTTGTTTTTGTTTATGTAAGGTCTCAGGCAAAATGGACTTTTTTGGGAAAGCTGTGATTTTATGATATGTTAAGAAGTTATTATTTAGTGATTTTTTTCTTTCTTTTGGCTGGATGTAAGAGAAAGAGATGTCTTCTGGGGGCACAATCCTCCACTTTGAGACTTTTATGGAGGCTGGTTTAGATACAGATTGGTGCTACCTTTCACTGTCGTAACTTCTTTTTGACATGTGGGGTGGAGACAGTCACACCATCTCAGCTCAGCACCATCATTAGTGTTGGTACATAGCAGTCCAATAAAATTTATGCCAGTTATTACTCCAAGACTGAAGTGCAGGGAAAATACACTTCACAGGCTATGTAAGTTCCATCTAAGCATTGTTTTATTATTCAGTCTTTCAAACTTACGGGAGAAAAATACGTTGTAGTAGAAACAGATCTCTGCTTTCATTTTATCCCAATGAAACGTATGGTTTAACGAGAAATTGCCTAATGCCTACATCCTGCTATAGCATGAACAAACCCTAAAGTGTACCTAAAGTCTAAAATTTCAAAAATATATGTTAGAAAGCTTGAACAATGCATCCAGATGGTCCAACTCTCATCTTCACAGGACATTCCTAAGTTGAGATATAAAATGTCGAAGCTTATTCAGTCAATTTAAAATGGTGGATTGTGCAATAATTTGTGATGTTATTCTTGTACTACTCAAATTATAGTCTGTGTTTTTCTTTGTGTTTTCGAAAGCCACTGCACCTTGTGCCAAAATGTGATCACTGTCTTACTGTTATATGGCGACTTGGCTATATAAGCCCTCTCCTTGCAACGTGCCATGCAAGGGAACGGTAAATGTTTCAAGGTGATACAAACATATTAATTTTAAAAGAAAATTAAAGCAGGTAATGTACAAGAAGGGCATCACAAATTATTGCGCGATCCACTATTTCAAATGAAGTGAATAAATTTCAACATTTTATATCTCAGCAGTGGAGTAAGCGATGAAAACGGGAGTTGGATGAATGGAATTCATTTTCCAACCTCTACAATATATATTCTTGTAATTCTAGACTTAAAATCCACTTTAATTCAGCACATGTTATATATTCTCTTATATGTGAAAAGATTTAGTTATATGGCCAGGATTTTTTTCAGCAGGGTGGGAGCACCGCAGGGCATAGGCGTATAAATCGAGTATCTAGGGTCGGTAATCCCCTGAGCAGCTTTGTCTTTTTTCAGGAAAAAAATGATGTCATATTTGGGAGGAAAAATTGCACGAGAAATACCTTCCGCCGCCTCCTGAAATGTCTCTCCATAAGTTTAAGCCGGAGGGGCACATTTCCTCCAAAAGGGAGGATGCGGCAAGGAGGAAGATGGAAAGAAGAGGGAAATGGAGTGGCTGAGATGAGCGACAAGGGATTAGGTATGGGAAGCAATCTTATACAAAATATGCAACTATAGCTTTCTCTTTATACACTAGGCCAGTTGAAACGATAACAATACTTGTATCAATTCAAGAAATCTGGCTTGGAGAATTGCATATGTAAGTAAGTAATTTTGAAACGTTCACAGTTTGCAATCGTCCAATATGTTGCATGGTCAGTATACCTCGAAAAGTAGGTCTATGCATCGTAAGACAGACGGGGGTTGTCCAGTGACACTCTAGCATTATGGTAGATTCGGCTGGATAAACTCATTCACTATGAACTGACTTAAAGGTATATACATTTTCTTTACAAGAAACGGACAGTTATAACCTCCTCATGCATGGGCCTCAACAGGTGAGAAACGGGGGGGGGGGGCAAGTCCTCCTCCCCACTTTGGAAAGTGGAGGGGATTTCATTGCGTTTGTTCCTTACCTCACTTTTTCCCACAACCCTGGCAAAACTACGATGTGCCATGTTTGATTCAAAAGCTCAGAACAGCAGACTCAATGAAACCAAACTCGAAAATAGTGGGGAATCTATTTAATGGATCAAAATCGAGGAAAAATGCCTAGATTACGCCCTAGATCATCTGGAATCCATAGTTTTCGAAGATCTTCTAAGTGGTCCCCGGATCCTATACTGCTAGGGTTTCGACAATGGCACTTATATTAGTTCTGGCCAAGGTCATTCCCGTCCTCACTTCTGAGAAGCTGTTGACACTCTTGGTTTCACGTATGGATATTCTGGCTTTCAGCTAATACAGAGTTATACCAATCAGAGAGTTGCAACTCCCTGGACCAATCCACACACTTTGAAACACTTTCAAAGTTTAGTTGCCTTTTACTGAGGATAAACATTTCCAAACAGTGGTGTAACTCTAATACGATCTCGTTTACACCTCTTTATATTAACCATAACAAAATTTAAAACGACTAAAACTCCCCTCTTAAAAAAGAAGAAAACAGCAAAGATTGTTAAAGTATTGAATACGTAATACACCCATCTATAAAAATATTTGCAGTAATAATTTGAATTTTTCCAACTTGAAACGGTAAACCAATTCACTAAGAGAAAAGAAAACGCGTTTTCAATATCGCAAACTGGTAAAAAGTTTTATCAAACATTTGTAGTTATCAACAGTTATACGCAATTTAACACACCGTTTATTTACAGTTGAAGGGTTCTTTTAACATTCACATTGTCATAATCAATGGAAATACGCTCATATAACAGAGTCAAACTTCGAATATTGGCTAACGAATTTTTGAACTTAGGCCTAATCATTCAGTTCCAATTTTACATGTACACCAGAATCACCCCGACGTCATCAATTAAACTTACTTAAGGCTATTTTACGTTTACAGTTTCTGTCCCTTCAGCGAACAAACACTGCATCGTGCCTCTTGCAAATTGATAACCAGAGTAGTTTAATTCTGCGTATGCAACTAAAAGGATTAACAGGGTTAATTAATTCTTGGTTGGACTGGTGGCAGACGTTATAATTATTTTATTCATGAACATGAAGAAAACAGCTTTTTTAATAATATTTTGCTTGAACCAATTTACTTTGCAAATTAATAAATGGCAGTGACTGTACGCTATGTTTGGGCGATAAATTTATCTTTCTCCCTATAGCTGCAAACTAGTTGATCCTTCAGTAGTAAAATCTTACGTAACCTTCCTTTGACTGTATCACAACGACGTCAGCTTCTGACGTAATGAGACACGTTAATAGCTAACGTCTTCTAAATGGGATGAGAAATTGTATCTTCATCATTACATCAATGTGCTGACTCCACTGTGCAAGACCGTAGCCATGGGGCGGAGAAAAACTTTTCGCTCCACCAGAAACTTTTGGATATCTATTGCCTTTAGGCCCCTATACAGTTTAGTTCATCTCACCCCTGAAAAATATTCTGCTACCCTGGAAGATATCTCCCCCGTACCCTGTCCGGCTACGATACTGTGTTTAAAGCATTTTTAGCATTTTACATTTGTAATAATAACGACATATTACTATTGTTCTCATTTCTTGCGCAAAAAGTTTACGCAAGGCTAACTTTAACATTTTTGCAATGCAAGACGGCCACTTTCGTTGACATTGTTCGATTCACCCGCCATGCAGTTTCAAAAACCTGACACTTGCATATTTGTGGTCGCTTAACAAACAAATCTGGGCGTAGCAGGGCTCAGTGGTCGGTCAGTTAATTTAAGTCCCGTTTCCCTTCGAAACAGAATTTTCCCTCACAGTAGAATATCGCCCTCAGGACTTGTAATAAAAAAATTAAGGGGAATTTTAAGCTGATGCTTATTTATACCGTGATTGTTCCAGATTTAAAGAAGGAGCACATGCTAATTAAAGAAGAACGGGATGTGATATCCAATAACTCAGAGTTGCCCACCCCCCCCCCCTCCGCCCACCTCCACCTTTACTCTTCTGACATATATATACCGTGTTTACTCTCTGCTTTTGCTTTTGCGGATTTCAAAGAAGGAGAGGCGTTTCCCGTTTATGACAAATTCTAAATGACATTAAACTAAACACCGTACCACTTTTCGCAGTATGGTCATCACCCGTTCATCTCCTTCATTTCCCATCGTCTTCGATTCTTCCCGGTCTACAACCTCTCTAAAATTTCAGAAAAAAAAAAAAACAAGGAAAGAACTCAGTAACTTAAAAACTTCACTATGGTTAGTTTTGACGTTCAAATGATTTGGAAGGGGGTGGATCAATCGAACCCAGCCGATTGTAATGAATCAACATACATATGATTTGCTAGTAAACAGTCTGATCGAAATAATTGAACAGATTTTCTGCGCAGCTACATTCATCCGGGCATTTGCTGCCTGCATTGAAGCAACTCGCGCACGCCTCTTGGCAGTCAACTGAAAATTGAAAACAAAGGAAAAAGTGAATGAATAAATAATAGAACCACAAGTTTAGAGGGCAAATAAAACTGATTTGCAGAGTTATCTCAAGTTGAATAAAAGGGTCCATCCTGTTTAGAGACTTTTAAAAATAATTGTTTTTATTAGATGACAGTCTCTGAAGGCTAAAGAGCCGCCACGCAGGCTAGTCTTTGGGCAAACGGTGAGGCATAAATCAGTGGCGTAGCCATGGGGGGGGGGGGCAGGGGGCACTGCCCCCCAAATGATTTTGTAACACACTCTTGCCTACCGCCAAATAATTTCAAGCGATGTGTTTAAAAGAAAAAAAAACAGGAAGAATTTCCTTTGGCAGACGAAAATACGACATTTACATTATATACAAAGTTTGATAAATATGACCAGCTTGGCGATTAATCAATTCGGCCAGTTTGCAGGTACGATCTTAACTGAACACAATAACAAGAAATAATGACAATAATAATTTGTTAAAGCATAGCTTAACTGCATACATGCAGTATCAACATATACGTGCCATATGTACATAGTACATGCTGCTGCACGCTGCACCAGGCTTCATTACAGTAAGTGCATGAAAGCTTATTTTGGTTGCCCCCCTTGAGAAAAGCCTTGCCCCCTAACAAAGAAATTTTGGCTGCGGCACTGGCATAAATGAGCCGGAGAAATTTCCAGCTTAATTTTTTTTTTTATCCCTCACATTTGGGAGTTCATATAGAAAAGCGATACTAGAATGTATTCAATTGAGTTCGCCAAAGTCACATCACCAGGTCAGTCGCTCGTTTTATTCCTAACAAACCTTTCGGGCACGGATACAGAAAGTACAAGGGGAATTCATTGGGAAACTACTGGTTTCGGTCACCCACGTTCTATTTTTACGGCATTTCGTAATTAGGAGCGGATCCAGGATTTTACAAAAACGGGGGGGGGGGTACTAACTCATGAGGGAAAAGTTCGAAGCTACGAGCGTCGAATATACAAAACCAGGAAATCAGGGTGGGGAGATTCTGGGGACAAATTTAAATTAGACACTGTTAAAAAGTATTTCCTGGCATCTAGCAAATCAGAATTAGTATACATAAATTTTGTAGTGCGGCTGTGTCTCAAAAAAAGAAAGTGATGCCGAAAGGGGGGAGGGGGAGGCATTTCATTGCACTAGACTTATTTTTGCAAGGCGTAACTTGCACATTGTAAATAATAAATGTTTTGATCAGTGAGATGCTTAATCTACACACCAAGCACGAAGCGTATCTACGATACATACCTTGACATCTCATGCGTGTTCACCGTTATTAAAGTTTGACTTCTAATGTAGTCAAATGACATTTGACTTACAAAACCATGGTCATTGTACTCAAATACGGTCAATCCATGTCATTTATGCAAAGTCGCCATTCTTCTCTTAGTTCACTAGCCTATAATATCGACATAACGTATTCTTTGGGTCAGCGTTATCAAATGTTGAGATGTGTAATAAGATCTTGGTAATTTGACTTTCCAACAACACCCTGTTATATTCAAGAACATTCAGTTTCGCATTCCTCAGGGCCAGGAATCAGAAAACGTCAGTATGTACAGCTAGCGACCGGCATTTTCATGCCCGGAGTCGTCTTTTGCTCACCGTATAACGAATTGCTATTTTGGTCCACTGGTCTACACTTTTAGATCAATATATTCTGGTCACATTGTACATGCATATACATACTTCCTACTTTGAGGAATCTTGTAAAAAAGAAAGGAAGAAGCAGTTTATTCTTCGGTGACTTCAGATGACCTTAGAAAGCCATTAAATATGATATGGTTCTTCTATCAGTCTATTCGATATAATGCATATGCAGGGAAAGTATTAAAAGTATCCATGATTTTTATCTTAAGATATCATGTTAACAAGGTTTTCAGAGCTTCTTTTCAACCTATAGTAGTTTGCTTTTGTGCTGGGAAATGAACTTACATACCCCTAAGCCTAAGGTTATGTAAAGTCTACAACACTTCAGTGCCAATGATGTATTCGTATAAGGTTAATGCACCAGACTTTTGAAGCATAAAACGAAAGGTAATTTTTTTAGGAAGCGCCAAACATCGGTCAAATCCATGACAGTGCTTGTTCCAAGTCTACTTTAGGCAGAAAATGTGGTATCTTCAGTTGCTAGTATCTCGAGGTCCGAACATGGAATTTGTGCTCAGATTAAGTTCCTCTGTAATATATTAAAAGTATTATGGGCCCTGGATTAGGTCGACACCTGAAATTAATAGCAGTGGTTCTAAATTATTTTTGTCGACCGGCTACATCAAGCTGCCCAAAACCCCCGAAAAAGGCAGCGAGTTACCAGGAAAATTACTAAATTGTTTTGAAAAATTGGATAATTATTGAAAATTTGAAAATTTAGCCGTTTATTGAAGGAAATTTGAAAAAAAAATTAGGATATTAATTGAAAACATTGCTGTACTTAAGAAGAAGAAACAAGTACACCGTCGTATCGACTAGTCGCCGTCAGGGATTACATATATATACTTTACCGTACCTATTAGGGCTCTCCGACGAAATTGGAAGTTCCCCGACGGGTTCATGGCTTCACCCCTACCTGGTACAGCCCCCAGGTTGGATTACCTTACGGGACGCAAGTGGTCCAGGGGATTCCATTTAAGAATTCTTGGTTTAGAGACATTTTATTTCACAGATGGAGATACTCGCCTTTACAGGAGCAGTCGTCATTGTGTCCATATTCACAGGTATTGAAGCATATGTAGATTTCGGATTCAGACTGACCAAATATGTCTGCATACAAAAGATGATGAGATTCAACCATGTTTATATTAAAAAAATATCCGTCTCAACCAACTATAACGGGTATGCTAGACCTCTATATGAGGTCTTTATCATAATCTTTTGCACGTTTTTGAAACTAGTATGCCTATGAAATGTTTTGTCGGTAAGTTTGTAAATCGGAAGGGGGAATTTTGTTTGTTAAATCTTGGAGGAATATTCCCTGTATCTGGAAACCCATTGTTGTATCCAACTGAAAGATTAAGCGAACAAGTTGGCATACTGTCAAAAGGCCAGAGTGTTACAGGAAAATATAATGTGTAGTAATAAAAATATGATGTGTGACCGGTAAAATATGATGTGTGAGGGGTAAAATATGATGAGTGATCGGTAAAATATGATGTGTGACAGGTAAATATGAGGTGTGAAAGGTAATATATGATGCGTGACGGGTAAAATATGATGTATGACAGGTAAAATAGCCTGTAATGTGTGACAGGTAAAATATGATGTGTGACAGGTAAAAAATTATGTTTGTCGGGGTTAATGATGTGTGACAGTAATATATGTAACAACGAAACTTCATGCGTGACGCTCGATAAAATGACTGGTGGCACAGAAAGTATAAGTGTGATAAGAAAAATATGTCTGACAGGGTATTATGATGTTTTGCATGTAATGATGTGCAGGCCTAACAGGGGAAACATAATGGTTGGCAGGGACAATGTGATGTGTGACGAGATAACTATGATGTTTGTCACGGTAAGTTACCCGTGACAGGGAGGATGTGATATATGAAAGAGAAATTTATTGGGTGACCTGTGTAAAGATGATGCGTGACATAGAAAGCCAAAATTGTGACAGGGAATTATGCGTGACAGAAACAATGTCAAGTGTGACAGGGGCAGTATCATGTGTGAGAAGACATACATGATGAATGACAGGGAAAATGTGTGCGACAGGGAAGACGTGACATGTGACAAAGAAATGCGATGCGTGACGCTGGATGAAACGTGATGTTTGATATAGTGGATATGGAGTGTGACAATGGAATATGATGTGGACAGTGGCAAATGATGTGTGACTGGGAAAATGTGATGCGTAGGCCTAACAGGGGAAACATGAAGGTTTGTTGAGAGAGGGAAAATGATGTGTGATACGGAAGCTATGAAGTGAGACAGACAAATCTGAGGCGTGTCACTGGAGAGAACATGATGAATGACTTAGATAATATGAAGTGTGACGGAGGAAACATGATGGCCTTACCGCAACTTTGGCAAGCCATGACTCCATTCCAGCAATGGCTGAGAAAAACCCAAAATAAGAAAATTGAGTAATTGTCGAAAACTTTTAACCAATGGTTGAAAGCTGGGGGCTTAATACCGGCCATTCTATCATAGTTCGTTCGGCATGCAGAGCAGGCTGAACAATCTTGATTAACTTGTTGTATACGTTCCAATCCTGGTTAATATGGGCCATGCAGGGGCGGACTGGGTGTTGGAAGCGGCCGTGGCCAAAGTTGGGTGGTTAGGGAAGGGAAATAGTCACGGATCTTTGACACTATCTAGCCGGTCCCTAAACGTTGAGCCAAGCGGCCTGGGCGACAATTGTCACCTCGCCACAACGACCAGTCCTCCCCTGGGTCATGTCACTATTGTTCGGAGACATTAATATATTTCCAGAGTCACACGAAGGGTGAAGGGTAGAGGAATAGCCGTCTATATCCAAACTGGTTACTTTTGGTATCAAGTGATTCCTGAATTCTAACGACAACGACTGCATGGATACTTACCAACATCCGATAGTATCCATCTGCTCACCGTCGTAGTACCAGTTTCCGTCGTTGTAACAACCCTTATTGTCTACAATAACAAAACAAGGTCATGATATTTGAATTTATTTAAAAGTCCTCTTAGAATATGAAAAAATGCAGCTGTAGCGATGCTTTGTGTTTCTTATCGGCATGATTTGGTCAGTGTAACTATGCGTGAGGGGGCGTGCTTCTATTGGGCTTCCTAGAGACCCTATAGTGGTCACTACAGGGTCTCTAGGGCTTGCCAGTTGGTTCTCTATCTCCCTGTCTTCTTCACGGAAAAGACTGCACTAGAGTAGTCATGGTAACCCTGACTTGAGGGGACCTTAACTTTTGGTCTTTTCACTTACCAAGGGTATGAACCAGCAAAGATATTACAAGCATAGATTCCAAACTTAAAATGGCGCGTTGACTCCTCATGGAGGCCAATATATCGGGGCGGAAGTGCTGATCACTGCTCAGTCGTTTTGACAACAAACAGGCAAATGAATGTCTTACAAAAGTATTAATACTTGTTATTTCGGAATGTTGTTGACTGAAGAAGTACTACGTCTCAATAAATTCCACTTAAACAAGAATAACTTTTTTCTTCACCGCGGCATTCCACGTATTTACACTTGAACATGAACGCACAATGACTGGCTTTGCAAGTTCATGGACATTCATTGATCGGTTTCTATGGTATCTTCAAGTGACGCACTTTTATATGCGCGTTCAATTACTTACGCGCTCACAACGGAAAAGCAATTAGCGCGTTTGTTTCCAGAGCGCGCAGAACTGTGCGTCAAGTATTCCGGATAATACACAGAGAAATGTATTCTGCGCGTATAGAACGCGTTGTGAAAGTGCACACACGCTAACCTCTTTCAACAATGAAATTTTCTGTGACGCGTTCTTATTTTTGTACGCAGATAGCGGAATATAACGGCGCGCATGTCAAATTAACACTTCCGCCCCGATATATGCGCCTCCTTGAGGAGTCAGTGAGCGTAACAGTGTAGGCATAGGAGTTTGGAATCTATGCTTATTATATTTTTGAACCAGAAGAAAGCGCACACCTTAGACAGGGTTACCCCGACTAGCACTTGCGGTGCCTCTGACGGAAGGTGCGGCTCTAAAGCAAGCTTAACTATTCGTAACTACGTATCTACGGTATAACGTGGTTGGAACTAATTAAAACAAGAGCCGTTATGCATATTTGTTCACAGTAATGTATGCCGTACACTTTTAACTTTCAACGTAATTTAAACAAAATAAGATTTTACCTGAAACTCTTGTCACACATAAGTGTGATTAATGCCAGAACAATTTCTTCAAGGTTGTTTTGAGGATGAGTTTGTGTTTAAGTCGCTAAAGAAAACAGCGAGCTGTGCTTTCTCAACACTGAGGAAGGGGCAGGAAGGATCGTAAGACGGACTGAAACTCTCCACCAACTCAGTACCTATCTGATAATTTTATTCAGAATTCGGTTCTGGGTAAAATTACTTATGTGACGCATTTCGCAAAACCATTTTGTTGTCAAACCTTGGTCATGCATTGGAGAAAATTGCACCAAAGAAAGGAAGAAAAGATGTCATGAAAATATATTTCGGGCTTGTAAAATATTGCAATAAGATTGTTCAGGGTTGTAACTTAAACCATTAAGCTCCGTGCACTACTGGAGATTTCGACAAGGCAGTTGACTTGTTGAATAGATGTGCGTTTTTATTTTTACGAGGGAATTTGTAACTATCTATGTGTTTTATTGGTCACAGACACATGATTACATGAATAATCATAGCCTTTTAAAGCGCTTGTTGCTGATTAGCGAACCGAACCTTACTGGTTTTTAGCAACTTCTTTAGTTCAATCTTCCCCCTCGTCGAGGAGTAAATGAAGCTTGCTCCCTGGCATAAGGGTTACTCGGACTAATAATGAGTAAAAGAATGACCTGAGGTAAAACTTCCATGTTAGTGCATTCATGGTCGTAGGCAGAAACTTTTCGGCCAGGGGCATCAGGCTAAGCAGAGTCCCATTTTCAGTTGGCGTTTATTGTACTAAGGAAATATTACCTTACCTTAGGATACCTTAGGAACCTCAGTGGACGCAGGTCTATTGACCTCTATGTATTGCCAAAAAAGCTTCCAATATTGCGAAAATATCACTTTCCATGCATTAAAAGTTGAATTTAAATAGTCTTTGGCACTTTTAAAAACCAAAGAATTCAAAGATCGATGCAGTAAAAAAATGACTTTGAAAATTTCTGTGGGGCAATTGCCCCTGCCCCCCTCCGGCTACGTAGTACGGCCTTGAGTTCACCAATAATGACTTACCACCTCCGCAATATTTGTTACATTTTCTCTTGGACGAGAATTTGTTGGCTTTCGTTTGCGAGCAGTATCTCAGAACAGGCTCGCAGCTGCGGGTAGCTGTGTTGAATGAGAACAGGCGCTTAGCCTTTTTGGGCGATGCAATTAATTCCGTGATGTGCATAACTTCGCATTCGTCAAAATTCTGCTCCTCTTCACATTCACCTGAAAAGAAGAGAAAGCAAAATGTTCGTAATGAATAAATGATATCATTTATTGTGTATCCACCATAGAAATAAAAGTAAGGGAGAATGACGTCAGCCGATTTGGACTGAAGCCATTGATTTGGTTAGGCTGTACGCGGCAACAGAGCACCTGCGCGTAATACAAATATCACGCCATTGCTTTTGCCCCAAGTATTGGCAAAGAAACTACAAGTTTTCAAGTTAGGAGTATAAAACAAAATACTTAAGGCACCATGACTTATTTCTGTTGTGAAAATTACTCCAAATCTTTCAAAAAACGGATAAAACAAGCTATAACTTCTGCAGCAGAATGCACACTGTACGTAAAGAGACACATCAGACACATCAATCAACCGGTCTTTTGCCGTACAAAGAAAGCGCCCTTACAATTTTCGTGGCTTCACCGGCTTAACATGCATGTATGCACTGTGTCAGCGTTCTCCCTTACTTTTATTTCTATGGTATCCACACAGGGCACGCGGAAATGTTTAACGCCTTTTTGTGCCGGTGAAACTCTGGGAAAAGTATGAAATCCATTGCTTTATAAAATATTCATTTTGCTTTCACAGTACATGTCCATGTGGTTAAATTATCGCTTACCATCTACCTCTGCATATAGGGTCTCGGGGGACTGGCCATTGTGGCCATCTGGCGATCGCCGCCCAAGCCGGTTGGATCAGGGCCCGTTTAGCCTGCGGAGCAGACTCTCTAGCAGCCTTCCAGAAGATGGCGCTCTCTCAGAAATCATAATACACCCCTGTATATATTCTATACAGAGTCTGCAAACCTTCGTCCAGTTTTCATTTACACGAATCCCCAAAATGCGGGATGAATTATTATTCATAAGAAGGTCACATGGTGTTCACGGCCACTGACTATTCATGTTTACAACGGCCTGCGACGATGCACATATACGAACACTTCTGAAGATACGGTGGCATCTTAAAAAGGTACGTAATTATCATGTATGGGCTAAAAATCGAGCTAATCCTTTGCAGTGAAAAGTCAAGCCTAACGTTAGGCGTAGGATGTTTTCCCAGACCTTGCCGGTTTGTGCAAACTGGCCTGTACATAGGCCCTCGCATGGACAAGACGACAACGTTCCTTGCTAGCTGTATATGTATACATGTACACGGTGGCAGCTAAGCCAGTAACTATACAGTAATAGCCGTACTGTACTGCACTGCATAACGTGTATACAAGTGAAGAGTTGTCTGCTGTGGGCTGTAGCGAAGCAACCGGTCGCTCATGTTGACTCCACCCCGTACCAACGCTGATGACGTGTGCATTAATTACCATGAAGTTATTTTTGTCTCGGAAATGAGATTGGCTAGAAAGTTGGCAGGCTATTGTATTGTATTAAACTTCGTCCGTATACTGTACATGAACATTTAGGGTAAGTAAATATTAAGTATAATGTACTTGTAGCTGATGAAACTCAACAATAGCCTGCTTACAGCAGGCTAGGGCCCGTTTGGACCGGTGAAATGAAGCTATGGGAGGAATTAAAGCATTGGCGCCGGCACGGGAGGGTCGGGGCAGCACGTGAGGGTCGAGGGCATCCAAATTTTAAAATGACCCCACTTGCGGCTTAAGCTATAAATTTATGTGGACATGTCTTTTCGAATGGTTTATGAAATTGTGTTAACACTTGTTGGAAATAAACATTGTACCAAAACGAAATATCAAAACTTTCGCGCCCTCCACTTCCAAGTCTGTTTCTCCCTTCAGTACAGTTGTAAACACATCCTGGATTAGATTACGGTCGGCACATCATATTAACTACTTGAGAGCAAAGCAGGGTGGAATTTAATTTTTATTCAAGCGGGGTTTTTCACCGAAGAAATCATCTTGTCAATAAGTATTTAAAGTGTACCTAAAGTCTAAAATTTCAAAAATTTATGTTACAAAGCTTTAAAAATGCATCCAATTGGTCCAACTCCCATCTCTACAGGACATTCCTGAGCTGAGACATAAAATGTTGAAGCTTATTCACCCAATTTAAAAAGATGGATTGTGCAATAATTTGTGATGTCATTCTTGTACTACTCAAATTACCGTCTTTGTTTTTCTTTGTTTTCTCGAAAGCCACTGCACCTTGTGCCACAATGTGATCACTGTCTTACTGTTATCGGGTGACTTGGCTATATAAGTCCTTTCCGTACAAAATACCATGCAAGAAAAAGGTAATTGTTTCAAGGTCATATAAACATCTTAATTTTAAAAAGAAACAAAAGCAGGTAATGTGAGTTGTACAAGAAGGACTTCACAAATTATTGCGCAATCGACTGTTTTTAATTAAGTGAATAAATTTCAACATTTTATATCTCAGCAACGGAATAAGCTATGAAAGTGGGAGTTGGATGAATGAAATTCATTTTCCAACCTCTAAAATATATATTCTTGTAATATTAGACTTTAGGTCCACTTTAAAGGCTCTCTAATCTTACCTCAGACAGTAAAAATTCTCCCAACTGACGGTACAAGTCATCGTAGGCCAACAAGAGTGGAGCTATATTGTTTGAATGAATGTGAATCAAAGTGTACTAGTCATCAACTGTATTTAGAACTATAGGACTATTCCTAAATATGTTTGGGCCGGAAATTGCAAGCAACTCTCTGGTTTGTGGGATGCTATAACCCCTTTTGTTTTTGTGGTGGTCAAAGGTAATTTAGGGTCAAAAGAAGTCAAAATGAGAAAAGCTTGAAAAGGACTACAAACGACATCTCAAGAAGGCTAACACCGAAGGATCTCATGCTTAGTTTATGGATGAACCATGTTGCGTGGATGATTCCTAATGTTTATGTTGGTCAAAGATCATTTGAGTCACCAGAGATCAAAAGATCAATACGTTGTTAACATATCTCTCTTGAGAACTTGGTAACGTTGTGAATATGAGACATGCTATCATGATGTCAATATGTTTGATCTCTGTCCATGGCTCTTTCGTTCTGCTTATAAATGTCAACAAAGTTATTTTATAACTCGATAATGAAACTGCCAATTTGAAACTACTGTACGGTACTATTTTGTACTGTTTTCCGGAGGATACGCCGATACGCATATCTTTCGACAGGCTTCTAAAGGCTGGTTCATACTCCAGTATAGCGCTATAAAGCTATGGAAGTTGAAGACTGTTCAACTCTGAGCTATGTTCGTGATTGGCCGGAGAGAGCAAGAGATGACTATATATGGTTCTTATAGCTTTATAGCGAGTGAAAACTTGGAAGTATAAACGGTCTTTAACGCAGCTGTTTACACAACATGCAGCCTATTACCACGATAACAGTGTCTCATTTAGGAAAGTGCCACTCTCTATGGTGACGTCAGGACGTAGGAACGAAACATTTTCGCTCACTTTGTGAACAAACGTGGGCCTACTGTTTGACTTCATGTAGCCTGTGTACTGATTACCTATTTTCACGGTATGGGCGAGTGTTTTGATCTCGTTCCGTTGTTTCTGCCATGACCAAGCCTGCCTGCGTCACAGATTTAGATAGTGTTACTTGTCTGTGACCCTTCCCCGGGGCCGGCTGCTTAACTTTTGCCGGGGCCGTTTCAAACACCGTTCTTCCCCTGCACAGGGAGTATCCATGATTTCCAAAGGGCCCACAATCATAGGCGCACTGGTGAGGGGTGGGGCAAAGCTTGAGTGGTCTAGTGAAGTTCCAGGGATTGAAGTCCCAGAAGATCTCGCAACATTAAATAATTAGAACATGGAGAATATGTTTCAGTGACTCAATTATGGAGGCGTTATTCCACTTGAGAGTTTGTGACATAAGATGTTAATGGCTGAGTTCAGGATAGTTACAAGCAGTTACATGAACTTAGAAGTACATATTCCAAAACTGAACATTATTTATACTTAACGGTTCCCGCTTTCACGAAACAGGAAATGAGGCAAATGAAAAGGTTGTTTTTTTGGGGTTGGGCGACTTATACATTCATTAATTTCCACCTGCCAAATCGTTTGTTAACAGTCCATTTTAGAGCGTCTATAAAATCACGATGAGACATGATTCTTGGTTCCCTTGGTTCCCTCTTGGTTCCCTCGTTGTTAATGGACGAATCGGGGCTCACATACAGTCGAAGGAATTGAGGCAATTTCAGTTTTCTTATACCCTTTGAATTTTTAATCACAATTTGCTTTGTCGGCAGGATTTGATCACTTCCTGGGCAGTAGCCTATGGCCCAAGGGCCGCCATTGGAATAACGCAGATGAAGACACTCACCTTTACAGGAACAGTCGTCATTGTAGCCAAATTCACATTTTTTGCTGCATGTGTAAACTTCCGATTCGGATTCATCCAAACTGCCTGCATTCAAAAAAGGTAGGCCTAGTATTCACGTACAAAAGTGATAAATGCTCGTACTTCACATAATAAATCCAATTCTATTCGTACTCACCAAAACCGTCTGCATTCAAAAAATGATAGGCCCAGTATTCACCTACCATAGTGATAAATGCTCATGTTTTACATAAGAAATTGCATCTCAACCAATTGAAACGCTACTACTAGACCCTAATATTTCCACTTTTGGCTCGGGGTATAAGGGTAGGGGAAAGGGGCCATCTAATGGAAGGGGTTCATTTCAGTTACATGAGTTCAAATATTTAAACGTCAAGAAACCAACCGAAAAATATAGCCTGTTTGTATGTTAGCTGGAGGATTTCCCTTCACGTATGAACGCCCATTCTCTTCCATTACAGGTTTCATCAGACGGAAAACAACATGTGTCATAGAATGATTAGGATGTTTTTTGTAGAAATAGCAAATTTGAAATTGTTTGTTATAGTAGATAGAGGTGGTAGCAACATCGCGCGTTAAGGGTGGGAAAATTTTGAAGTTTTGGAATTTATCTCACATAAATATGCAGAATATATGGCATCCTTTCTTTCAGGATATATACCTCACCTACTCCTAAACAATTTGCTCTTTTTTGCCGCTCTGAAGCATGTGAGTTTATTTCCCTATTCTGCCGTGCTGCGGTCAATGGTGGTGGTCAAGGGGTTGAAGTTACCGGAACTCAGAAAGTTCTGTGAGTTATTAACATGGGGCGCGCTTGCATGAAACTTTTAGCTGACCCACGGTACACTGAGAGAACACCAAGAACTTCCCAGAAATTGTCATAATTTCGAACGTCAATTCAAACGTATAGTTAGTTAAAAGACTAATATGAGCAAGTAGACAATAGATATAAAAGAAGGATTGAGGAATAAAAAGCATGATTTTTTTGCAAATGTATCGATAAAACAGTCACCATAAAGGCTAGCGATGATGGAAACGCGCAAAGCGCACCGAAACAGAAATACATTTTTTGAAACATTTTGTAACGAGAAATACGTATACTCAAATCATGTACAACATACTACTAACTTGATATTTTATTGCCTCGTGATCCGTTCTCCATATCAGTCTCTATTAAAGGAGGTTACAAGTTTACCTGTATTTGTTGGAAAGGGGAATTTCACAGGTATAATTCTGTTTATTATTGTCCTGATAATGAATATCCTGCATGGGGCGTGGATTGTGCAAATTTGCGCGCGAAGCGCGATGAAGTTTCATTATGAATACATACATACATACATACATACATACATACATACATACATACATACATACATACATACATACATACATACATACATACATACATACATACATACATACATACATACATACATACATACATACATACCGACTTTTATATAGCGCAAATTCCATATGATCAATGCGCTTACCAAAACAAGAAAAATCGATGCCAACAAAATATCAGTCAATTAAATAGGTAAATCTTAAGTTGTTTTTTGAACAGTGTAACAGATTTCGAATGCCGTATGTGAAAGGGAAGAGAATTCCATAACACAGGGCCAGCAATAGAAAAGGCACCATCACCTACTCGCTTTTTGGAAGGAGGTATCAGGAGTAGGGTCCCATCCATTGCAGACCTGGTAACAGGACCATATAAAGGTGAGGTTTTCCTGTGAAGCATACTAGAGAGATAAGTCGGAGCAAAGTTATTCAAACATTTGTAAACATATAAACAAAATTTAAATTGGATTCTTTCACGAATAGGTAGCCAGTGAAGGGCACGCAGAAGAGGTTTCGGACTATCTAATCTAGCTGCCGAGAAAATAAATTTAGCACAACGATTTTGCAAGGATTGAATGCGATTAAGGTCATTTGATGACGCACCATACAAAAGGGCATTGCCGTAGTCAAAGCGTGAAAGGAGAAAAGCACGGACAACAGAATGACGAGTCTCTTTATCAAGATAGCGGCCAATGCGAAATAAATTTCTAAGATGATAATTACAAGCTGAGACTAGGCTGAATCATTACATTGCATGCAGGAAAGCTCTGCTTTTAATTTTATAACTAAATGTGTCTCCGCAAGACTAACAAGGCAAGAAATAGGATGAGCCTATAAAATGTGAAATTAATTTACACTGCACGTCTTTGGCTTTACTGGCTGTTACTCGCAAGTTTCGCAGGTCCATGTAGTAGTTACGATTAGTCGATTTCGCAGAGAATAATGAACGTAAAGTATTAAATTGGCATCGTAACAGGGAGTTGCTAGCAACTCCCTGATCGTACAATGATTTGCATACTGAACGCATCGCCCATTCAGCCCTACAGTAAGTTTACATAAAATGCAGAACGTCCATTCTGCTCTTAAAGAGGGATTGATTATATTGTGACCTCAACATAAACAAATCCCTTTCATTTCACTACAGCTACACTTTCAACTTTTCTTCAAACGTGTATGTATTTCACATTGAAGAGGGAAACCGAGAAGTTCTTGGCATCCTTGCAATGAAGAGAACAACAGTTATTAAACTGAAGGTGAAAGCGCGTGAAGCACGTGAAATTTTGGTACCGTTGCGAAAGATTTGTGATAGTTAACAATTAGAACGGGCTACATCAACCGTTTATTCGAATGACCATACCCGACCTCTGCAGAAATACATAAGTTAAAATCCTTTCAACAATTTACTTTTTTGCTCAAAAACGATTTGGGGCACCTGTCCATCTCCTTTGCATGCTGCCGCAAATGAACCAAGTGAAAGATACGGTACGGTTTTTATGTAAAAAGATTCTTGATGAGTACCATTATGCTAATTTTACATGATCATTCTGTTAAACCACACGACAGTCCTGCAAATGCTTACAGTATAACATTTTACTACTTTTCGGCCTTCCTTGTTTCATTTCTTCTTTACGCTTCCTTTTTCTCTTCTTTTTTCTTTGTTTTCTTTCTTTTTGTTACTTTTTAAACCCGAGAAGCGTGCCCTCCCAACACCCTCTTGACCACCCAAATGTAAAGTCTGGAGAAAGGTACGGTAGTTGTGAACACATGTGTCAGTATGTTGCACCAGATTGCATGTAAGGACACCTACTTATTCAATGTTTTTACAATCCCTCCCCCATTGCCAGCGATCACAGAACAAACTGCACCCCCAGACAAACTGGCTATGCCGTGCACTGTTTTATTGCCTCAAAATGACAAAACTAAATTGCCATATATACTACAACGTTTATAAACATTTAGGGGGCGGCAAGTGATATTCGTTCCTACACCTCGGTCCAGCTATACGCTTTGACATCATCACAGACAAACCTAGAGATTGGAAACATTCTGCAGATTGCATGGATCATGGGAAAAGGGGCGATATGAAAATCGCGATCAGTATTTTAAGGGGTTCTGAAATGCACAAAGATACTTGGGACTGTGACAGTGTGTCATAGAGGTAACTTATTTAAATTTAAGTAGTCACTCAGAGTCTTGAGGTGAACTCCTCCCCCCTCCCCCGCCCCACTCCCTCCGGCCGAACTAATCGAAGTTTTACATGCTAAAATACAACTGCAGCTGAGGGACTTTTGGGAATAAAAGGCTCAGTAACATTGTCCAAAATGCTTATCACTTATAAGAAAAAGCCTTGGGGCATCTCTCGCTAAAAGTGAAAGCCTGAAACTACCCCGAAGCGGAGTTGCTACCCGGAAGAAAGTGAGACTCAATGAGGAACTGGAACACTGCGATAGTACCAGCAAGAGACCTGTCATGAGTTACTTTTTCTAAAGTTCAAACAACAGAAGCCATAGGAAGAAAACCAAACATTATTCCTGAAGGGGTAACGTCCCCAAGCCCACTCACCAGCTGCAACTTGACTGACCTCTCAAAGTTTATTTCTCTGCATGAGTCTATCATGCGTGGTAGCATTTTAGAACAGTGGAAGAAAACATATGCTAACATGATTTTAGCTAAAAGACCATTGGGCCAGTATTGAAATTTAGTCTTCATTTTCTCCTTATAGTCCCTTCGGCTGGATGATGGAGGGCGAAAACTTATTGTAATCGGAAGGGCTTCTGTAACCTGAAGGGGCTACGTCCCTGGTGGGACACTATCACTTTACGTAGCCAACCTCTCAACCCTCAGGTCCTACATCATGGATCCGTTATTGCGCCCCGTTCTAGACTTGAAATGTGCCTTTTTTCCAAACTTCCCTTGGGCTGAATGTCCGATCGAGGGCGAAACCAAACGTTCTAGGCTTGAAATGTATGTATAACCAGGGAGTTGCAACTCCCTGGTGTAACTTACCTATTTCTTGAATCGATGACGATCTTCCATTGGTCGCGTAACTGTCTCCATAGCATACAAGGACACTAGCTAATAGAGTAAGCTGTATGATCATCCTGTACAGTTTTCTTAGTCTTTTTACGACCCGTTTGAAACATATGCGCTCAAAACAATATACAGTTAGTACAATAAGCATAGATTTAATATCCATCGAATTAGTCGCATCCGGGTTTATATGTTCAGTGTCGATGTAAAATGTATCCGACCAAAAATCAACAAGTATATTATTGACATGATTTTTTCCTGATTGGGCGGGAAGGCAGATCTGGAGACTCTCTCCTAATGGTTGAATGTAGATGACGATATATAGACCGACACGCCCGTCACCTGCCATTATAAAGTATGCATAACTGTTTAGTACGGAAGCATGAAAGAATCATCAATATAGTAACATCTATCAGTGATAATTGTGGACATCAGTCTAAAACTGCTGACGTGGATGAATTGCATGCTGGTCCTTAAAAAATTCTGTCATTTCAACACTTTTTTCTAAATTCTTCAATATTTCAAGTTTTACACGTCAGCAGTTCAACCATTTTCTGCAAAATGCTTAGAGAACTAATTTTACGCATGTGCGGATCAAGGATTTTGAGAAAGGGGGGGGGGGCTCACACACCTGGCCGAAGGCCATCGAGAGAGCGCCGAAGGCTCGAAGCCACTGCGGGGGGTTTGGGGGTTCTCGCCCAAGAAAATTTGAATTCTAGATGAGCTTAGATGCTATTTCCCAGCATCTGGGAAGCATATTTTTCATATCTATCTGCTCATTTTTTTCGGAGTATTTAAATCGTTGGTCATCGAAAAAAGTGGACGTGCGCCGGGTGCGCCCCCACCTGGATCCGCGCCTGTTAAGTTTTTCAATACCGGAGTTTGTTGTAGCAAACGTTTGGCATCTATCTTCAGTGGCATATGAACCTGTGCACTGTCATTACAAAAGAGAGTCAGCAGGCCACGAAGTTTTGACCAGACAGTGGTCAAATTCTGCACGTGAACAGGGAGTTGCCTACTGAAGTAAATGTCGTCATCAAGATGTCCTTCCTGAATCAATTACATGAATCTGTAAATCACGATCGAGCTCGCTATTGAATCAAGCTATGAATTGAATGTAAATGTCGTGCCATGTACGTATTTCTGTTCGTATACCTTCCTGCGTGCGGCATTGGAAGCTCATGTAATTGTTAACATGTCTTAACTTTGTACCCAAATTGCAGTGGAAGTTCCTGGGGAAATTGATGGCGCGCCCTTTGATCACTTGTTCATTCATACTTACTAAAATTCTCAACTCCCGGTCAGGTGACCTTGCATGATCCTAGGATAACCGCACAAATCCGGCGAAAGAATAACGTAATACCGTATACTAGCATCGACACGGTTTTGTCGTCTGCTATATGTGTGTCAGCTTCACGTATCGGAAATTATCTCACAAATAATGACAAAACAGTGGCCGAAATATCATTTGACTTGAACTGCGATTTGAAGACATTAGACAATATGGGTACGAAGGAAAAAGACCACGCTGCTTTCCGCACAGACTAGGTGGATAGGTCACTGAATATACTTGCATCTATATGTACACAGCGTTGGCACCCTAGTACACAACTTACCATGCTTAGGTCAAGTCTAGGCCTAGTGAATGTTGCATACCTGCTATGTGTGCAGTACAATGTGTATGAGACACACGGGACATTTCGTTGCTAAGGGGTTGCCATGGATTATTTTCTTCTATTACATTACCAACTGTTAATTTTTATCCTGTTTTCAGCTGTTGAAGTCCTTAAAGAAGAGCACTATTTCCCAAATTTAGTTACATCATTGTTATACTTCATGATATACGAATATTGTTAACGAATTCATTTTGTTTATTGGTAATTTGTCAATTGCGCACGAACATTGTTTCAATGGTTGTTAATCGTGCCATCTTTTCTCGGGGTTTAGATTTCAATCAAAATGTAGTTATTTACAAATATTTTTTTTTAGTCTTTCTCATCAAAACCTTGTTGTGTATGAATGAACAGGGTTAATCAACGCTACCTCGATTTCTCGTTATCAAGGACGTGCCCGTTATCCCTTGTGAACACATTCTGAAAAGACGATTCCCAGCATTCAGCCTAAGATACCATATCACAATTATTTCTTAAACTGACTTATACATTAGATTTGCCCCGTTCCACGACCCTGAAGGCCCGTAAAAGTTCTCTGTGATGGAATGCTTTCTATCAGGACCGGAACTAGAATCGGGAGGAGCAGGAGCTATAGAGGATGACGTCCGATAATTTGTAGCTTTTCTCCAAAATTTTCTATATATTTATACATAAAACAATCACTCGAAGCCGATTTCTACTCATTTAAATTTGGTAGCATTCGGCAAGTGTATACTGTTTGTAACGTTTATCAGCTATGTCCTATCCTACTTCTCTTCAAGTCATGAATCTTACAGCCAGAATCGTGAGTTATTCCTAAGGTAATTCATGCTTATGTATAATTTATGTATTTTTGAGTCTCTTTAACCTCCTCGGAGGTGACATGGAGAATGACAATAAACAAACAAAACAAGCAGACAAGCCTAGGTTATGTACCTATAGCTACTAGTATACGGAAGGTTTAAATTTTTCAGTCAGATGAAAGAACCTTGTGTGCTAAAAAGATAAAAAATTACCATTTCAGCATCCGTATAGTACTGTTTGACAGCAAACGCTATAAATAATCCCAAAAGAGAAAATAAGACATTTCCAAACGGTGATTAGATGGTTTTAACTCCGTCTGTCCGTGATCAAAAGGCAAATGAAACGAGAGAAACCCTGGCTGTATTTGTGATAATATCACGTTCTTTTTTTCTATTTTATTTCTTTGTCAATTATTTCAGTCTTGGTAGAATTAAACTATTCAATTCATGTATTTTCCATTGCTGCCATGGTTACCTATTTCAGAGAAGTGTTTTACCCAGGTCCAATTTGCGTGAAATTTTCCAGCAGTATTTTATATCAGACTTTTATGTTCTTCGATTTACGTTAGGAATATTGTACGCCGAACTTGAAGTCACTATGTAAAGTCGCCTTTAAAAGAAGGTTCAAGCTTATCTCAGACATCTAGTAAAAGTGCATTTTTTTTTATTTATTTATTTATTTTTTTTTTGGTGGTTCTCGGGAACAGGATATAAGCAGTCAAAGTTGTTACATTTTCAACCCAAAGTGAACTTAAAGCAAGTACACATGACATCATAACCTCACATGAATCATGTTTTCTGTAAACTTTACAACTATATCTCATCCATAATGATATGCATCAGAGACATGGGAGTTTTTCAAGTTGACATTCCACATAACAAATTCAAATCCCTATCCATTTCTGGTCAAAACAAGAAATTGAAAAACAAAGGGGTCAAAGTGACTCATCAATGTGAGGGAGTGACATCGATCCCGCTTGCTTTAACAGGAGCTGAGTAGTGGCGTACTTCCAAAATAAATACATCATACCAAACGAGATAATTACCCTCTGTGAGGGGCTAATTTTAAAAATATTAATCCCAATGCGTTTTATATTCTCATTTAAAATAATCTTACAAAGTAATTTTGCCATAACGTTCCTATACTATTTCTTAGGTTATCTGATTTTACACTTGCAAGATATTTTACAATTTGTTTTTTGAATTTCTAGTTCGTTACTTTTTCTTCTGGCACCGGCAATTTTGAATCGTTTCCACTTGTATTGGTTCTGATCGATGCATCTACCCAGGCATGTAGTACACACGACTCACAACATACGTACGTATGTAGTATATTAGCATTACTAGTGGCAAGGCACACGCCTATTTCGCGCGTCATCTGCAGGAGGTTCAAGAGGAACATTGTGGATTTTGCAGGTATTGAAACTGTTTTTTTCGATCAATGAGTTTGTTTTTCGTGGTAGACCTAGGCCCTAACGCTAGCCTAAGTTAGGCTAACGTTAGTACTGTTAACGACGGTAACAAGTGTACCGTTACACCAGACACACTGCATGCATGGCTTTGATAAGTATCGGTATCGGATCGAATCGATAAACCAAGAATCATAACCGGATGTGACGTAACGAAGTCGGCGGGTCCGAGAATTTATTCTACTTTGGCGGCTACTCAGCTCCTTTAAGTTTATTTTACATTGCAAATGTAGGCCAGTAGTAAACCAAACGTCGGAGTTGAGTAAAATATTCACCAGAATGCTTACTACTTCAGTTCTTCTTTCAGATATCAAAAAGTACTGCTTGATTAACCGATGTCTTCTTACCTATATAATCCATGTGTTCTTAGTCGTACTTATTCAATAAAACAGGGGAAGGCTGTACCTACAATAACAACCCTCATAACCGACTTTGGGAAGTTGGGGAAGGGGCTGAACGTCATAGGAAATTTGAGTACATAGCTTGGTAAATTAAAAAACTTTTATAGTTCTTCGACAATTATTATCACTATTGGGTTGAGTTATAAGCGTAATGCGTGTGACGTCCTTCAGTAACGAATACGACCCAGATTCGCGTTCTCCAATGACAGAGATTTTAAAAGTACCGAAACATCTGACCAACCTGATCTTTGATTATGAGGCCATAGACAGGATTTTGCGACGGGAATTTGAATTTTGTTATAAAATTTCCTCATCTGTGTCCTGGACAGTGGGGTAGATTTCTTATTTTCTTTTCACATTCGAGCTTGACGCACGGTAACAGTGTCTAATGACGGAGCGTTACCATTAGTTAGCTGGAAATTGTAAACTTTCCAGACCTTGTGAGTTGTTTCTAAAACATTCTTTATGTTTCAGGGGGTGGTCCCAGGTTTGTCCAAAAGGGGAAAGCTTCCTGACGCGACAACAACCAGAGACCCGAGACGGGCGACTGCGGAGTGAGGGAAGGTGGCAGAGGAACGGAGGTTGAGGCCCAACGGGGAGGGGGGGGGTAAATGTTTTATACGTTATCCATCCATGTCATGGCACATTTTGCACAGTACCCATCCATACATGATGTAGGCCTACTGAGTTTTTGTCCCCCAAAACCTTTACTGCTTCGAAAAAATCTACCACTATAAGTACCGGTAAGTACTGCACTTGACTTTCCATTCCTCCTTCATAGTATCAATAAAGCGATACATTGAAACTGTTTCATGCTACGCACTGACACAATGCACAGGCACAACCTCATCAAAACGGATGTTTTTATTTTCATTTTTAATTCCCAGAAACCCAAGCCCGTTGCCAAAGTGGGGGGATCAGGGGGCGAAGGCCCCCGTGGAAATTTTTCGCACCTCAGAAGATCAAAAATTACCATTGCCTTTATGCACTATCTTGTCTGACTACGGGCCTGCATTGACCACGGTCGAATGGCGTGGAGGTACATGGTGGAGGTACATATCATCAGTGTAAGGCACACAAAATGAACGTGATATTGTGTATAATGGCCTTAAGTAAAGTATCAGAAATGCCCGTATGCCTTACAATTACAAAACAAACGAAAAAAAAAAAATACACTACAAGCAGACAAAAGTACTGCCGTCCAATTTTTTGAAACTAATTGCTCTATTTTTGTATATTTTTTATGTATTTCTTTTTATTTTTTCCTTAAAATGTACGGGCTTTTTGTTGAGTGTAGTTAGGTTGTATCATGAATGTTTAACACCTCGAAAAGCTTTCCAATTAAAAATCTTTATGTATGCGATAACGTAGTGTCACAGATTTCCTCAAGTAGCCGCCGCGCACAGGATTGGTTCAAAGTGGCGCATGGCGAAAAATTTTAGAAACAAACTCCTATTAATATCAACAGCTCACCGACAAACATTTCGAAAAAATAACACTCACATTCAGGCATTGGACAACTTCCAAACTTGCAAATCGTAATACTTGAATTTTTAAGAATTTGCAGACTGCCATGCCTCTAGCTGTAAAGAGCGTAATTTCAAAGAACTTTCGGTGAGCTTTCCGTACATCCAAGTCAGGAACTTTCCTCCTAGGTCACATACTAATGAAAGGACCCGCTCTCATGGCCATTGAACAATAATTTCATTATGTGACAGCTTTAAGAAATTCATAATTGCTATAGCAGCTTGCATTGTAAGTCGTTCTGAGTGGAGGTTGAATTTTGATTTTGATGAAACTGACTGGGGGTAACATTTTCAGAATTTCATCTCGCCCCTTGCCTGAAGTTAAATTCATTATTTTCAAGTTAGATTTATTCACTGTATTTTAGTAAACCTCTTCACTTGATGAAGAAAAGGGAGACCCCTTTATGTGCGTCGTTTTGTCATACTGAGATAAAATCTTTTGAACACTTAGTATGGAATTGTCAATTACTTCCAGTTTTCTATACTAAACTGTGACTAGATAGTTTTTGGAAGGCAGTTTTAAGTTTTTTTTTTCAAAGGGGACATCTTTCTTGGCTACTATCAGGATTCTTATTACTATCTGAATTTCCTTATTTTGCATTGTAAATATATTTTTAACTGTAAGTTAAAAGTTGTTACACTGGACTGTAATGTTTTCTTCTAGAAAATGAAGTTTCATTCAAAGGTAGAAAAACATATTGCCATTAAGCACATTGTTCCTGAGTACGTGTTCTTTAATGTAAGTAATATACTTGAGAGGTGATTTCTCGTTGCTTATATCCGTTCTTAATTTATTCACGTATATGTTAAACAAGTGTAACCATATTTGAGCAAAAGCTAAGAGTGGTTCATTCAAATGTTGAGTCTTTGTACCGTTAACAGGGGCGTAAATACGGGGATGGGGGTGTGGGGCGAAAATCAAAAGTCGGTCTCTGAGCTCCAAAAAGTCGGTCTCAAACCCAGTTCAGTATTCAGTATGTCGTTGTAACAGTAGACCAGACATGAACAACATTTGAAGTGAAAAGTTTGCCCGAAAGCCAAAAAAGGTCTACAAAAATCCGGATCGTACTAAAAGTCGGTCTCAAGTTCCCCGAAAAGCAAAAAAAAAAAAAAAAAACAAACAAACAAACAAACAAAAACAAAACAAAAAAAAAAAACAAACAAAAAAAGAGAGAAAGTATTCAGAATTTCGAATCGTACAACTATGGCAATGTGAGTCGGTCTCTAAGAAATGTAGTCGGTCCCAAAAGTTTACGCCCCCTGCAAATTCAAGAATATACGCCCCTGACCGTTAATACTACTCTTCAATATTATGGGTTATGACTAAGTTCAAATTTTACCCGTTACAGGAACTATTACTGTTATTTACATGTGTATGCATAAGTATGAGTTACCTGGAACTTACAAAGTGTCTATACCTGAATTATGTAGTCTGCAGTTCCGAAAACGTTTATACGTTCCCAGACTTCGTATAATGGATTTAATTCAGCACTAATTTGTACAAAACATGTAATGGACTATAAGTTGCTGCGTAATTACTTACAATGTTTGTACATAATGCTATTTACATAATACCCAATTTGGACTATATGAGATGCAATAAAGAAAAGCTTGCTTCGTATATATTTCCTGCTAAAGTAGCGTCATCGCTTTTAGATCCTTCTGCGCGATAGATATCCTAAAATTAAACGAGACCCTAGTTGGAGTTTGATTGGGATTCTACCGACATCTCACGGAACGAGGGATTACAATTGTGTTTTCTCATGTAATTGTGAGTGTAGTGTGATGAGGTAGAATTAAAGGCCTTACTTTAATTTCTTAGGTTCTGCGCACAATAAATCTTTAAGTATGTGGTGGCGCCTTTCCGAAATAATTAACTGCCTAGGCCTATGTTCTAAGTACTTTTTCGCGTTTCCCGTGAAGGATCCACCCTGAAACTTCATTACCATTTTCGTGCAATTTCACATATGTGTTACTTTTAACGTTACAAGCAGTTGCTCTCATTTCCATTAGTAACATCAGCTCAGGCCGTCGCGACCGGGGGGTGTGCCCCCCAAGTTCGTCAGAGCGACGATAGTCGGAAAAATATAAACAAATTTAATGTTAATTTACATATCCTTGCTATGTTTTATAATTTAGTTATCTGTGGGGTTTGGCCAGTAAGATCTGTAACAATTCTTTCTATAACTTAAAAAAAATTGCCCGCTATGCGCGTTTTCATCTATAGTCCTATCTAGTGGTAACGTCCGCCGTTTCTAACATGCTGTATTTTTTCAACGTTTCCTCAAATACGGTATTGTTCTTCCGTGTAGGGGTGATTCAGGGAAACACGAAAATGCATCGTAGCGAATTTCTATCCTCTTTTTCCTAATTTTTAAAAGATTCTTTCTTCAGCCTCACCATGTGACAAACATATTTTGTAAGAAAAAAGGTTTTTCAGTTTCGCAGGGGAGCCTTAATGGGTAAGATAAAGAATGTAATCCTCGACGACGACCATGCAGTCGTGCCAACAAACTTTATGGTTTGCTCTTAAGTAGTGCAGATTCTTCAGTAAAAATTTTAACTTTTTCAACTTTCGTTCATGAAAACAAAACTGTGAAATCTTTTTCAATATAACCCCAATTTTTTGGCGCCCTTCGCGCGCCTTTTATTTCGAGTTCGGCAACCCACTGCATCTGTCGGGGCTTAAAATAGCTGCCCCCAGTCTGGGCGTTTGGCTCCATGTCGGCAAATCAAAGCACCACCCCTGGCTGAACCTGCATGCAGGATTTTCATTTTGGCATTAAAATATACCCCCAAATTTCGGCGCGCTTTGGATGCCCCAGTCACACTTCAAAAAAAAAAAAAAATGCAACTCGTGGTATTGCAAATGCTATGCAACTGCTTGCAACTAAGTGCCATCTTAAATGGGGGGTGTAGGGTGGGGGGGGGGCTGGAGTGTAACGCGGACAGTACTGCTACCTGGCTGCGTCGGTCTGCGTTGTACTGAGATGTACTGTGAATGGTCTGCAAACCAAAATGTGCAACTATTCGCAAATCGTACTGCGTTGTGCTGCGTCGATCAGCGAACGACGGCGTATGTGTGCAGCACGGTCGGAGCCTGAGCTGCGACTGGGCATGCAACGTATGCAGACCGTTTTGCGATGTAATGCTACTATCGGCGCATGTGTGCAGTCGGACGGAGACAGTTGCAAAAATGTGGATCCAGGGATGTATAAAAACGGCGCCGCTGCTAGTCGGAACATCACTTGATGCTGCTGGTCCGTTGAAGAGAGCACACCACTGAATCACCATAATTATTATTATACTCATTTATAACCATGAATATCGATAATGTACATCCATAAATTGATGCTGCCAGAGATGATGAAATAAATAGACTTGAGCAGGGTGGCATTCTGGCTGCAATCTGCTACTAACGACGAAGAATTCACTGCTGAAGAATGTGGGTGAGACCTTGGGTGTCCAGAAGACTTATCTATGGTCATTATGATAACTTCATGCCGAACTTGAAAAAGAATCGTATGGTGACTGGGAATAGTTGCAGTCAGTGTACAGTCGCCTTGCTGCGTCGTGCTGCCAACGTGTTGAGACTTGTTCGCAGCTGGTTGCAATCAGGCGCAGTAGAGACTGCGTCAGAGGGACCCAGGCGCAGACTCGTTCGCAGTAGCTGTTGTATCGTTCTGCGCATGCCGGCAGTACGTTCGCATGCATGCCATGATGAGGCTAGTTTTTTCGGAGGAAAAAGTGCGTTTTCCGTACTGCGCTTGTTTGCGAATGTTCGCAGTACAACGCAGTACGACGCTGCATGACGCCGCACGGTATGGGTCTGTTACAGTCTGTAGCGTAGTTGCTAGATAAGATGCAAATCGTGCTGGGAATGTTCTGCGCTGAGCGCAGTAGATAGCAGTATTGTTGCCGTACATCGGCGAACATCTATTTGCATCTATCTGCAAGATATTTCGAGTTGCTGGTAGTTGCTTCACCTGCTCCGGTGCCCACCGGAGCACACGCAGCAACTAGCAACTCGGCCGCAAGGCTAGTCGCAAACTGAATGCAACTCGACGGAGTCTATGCCGGAGATGTAACAAACATTTGTTTTATGACTCAGTTGCAAGGAGACGCAGTACGCAATTTACTGTAGTGTGACTGGGGCATGAAACGTGCAATCCTCACAATCCAGGTTGTATTCCTCATGAAAAATATAAGCACAAAAGTAGCAGTGAACTTTTCTAGCATAAACTAGGTGTACATTCTGAAACACGCTTGTTAGTCCTTCACCCCTTTTACTATACCTATCAGGGAGGTCTCATATCACCTTCCTGCACCTGCACTTTCCCTCCCGCCCATTCCCCATCATTGCTAAAAGCTGTTCGTCTGGATTTTTCATTCAAAACTAGTAAAAATACGATAGATGTAAAGTGCTTGTCGTCATACTCTATATTATCATTTGGATGTCAAGTAATAAGCGTTATATGTCATTGCTCCCATTTTACAGAATTGATCCAGAGCTTCCAGAAGCTATACAGGTATCAGCCTTAGATGCCTTTTTATAATGCACAATGAAGGAAAGGAAAATTTTCGTAACAGTCCAACAAAGTTTCTATTGACTGCATGCACATATTTTGGGTAAAGGCTTTGCCCGAACAGAAGGCAGTAAAGTAGCCAAAAGGCTGGGGGCCGGGGGCTTCAGGAGGTTTGTTGACAACGTATTCTTCTCTTAGACTTCTCTCTGCTTTCAACTAACCAAAAATTAAAATGTATAAATTATGGACATTTTCCAGCCATATATGATCAGTTCCAAAATTATTCCAAAGGTAGCACCATTTTGCATCTAAGCAACCTTAACTTAACAAAATTTTTTCAAAGGGGAGGGGACACGCCTCCCTTAGAATCCTCCCCCAGGACGGCACCTTTATGTATTGGCAGAGGAAGGATCCTCACTGCTATATACAAACGCAGGGCGCATAAAAAATGATGCAATTTAAGCGCCACCATTCAGTTGGAAAAACATCCATCCAGTCGGAATTTTAGACCTTCATCCCCCCCCCCTTCCCTCCTCCCCAAACATATGACCCTAGCTACAGCCCTGCATTAGCTTAATCTCTTACAAATCTTATCCAAGTACCTGCCATGACGTGTCAGAACTTATATATTGCGCTTGCACCAAAGGTCAAAGGGTCAAATTCAGTGGACGCGCTAGTTGTTATTGTGGAGGATATAAATGCGCCAAGCACCACTACCAAGCTCATTGCTCTTGTACGTGACTGAGCACTTAATTGCGTTCGTTGACTTTCGCGCTCATGAAAACTCCCTATATTGCATATGAAAGGTAAACTCCGTATTTAGTTTGAATGAATTTAACAATTCAGTAACGAGACTATTGTCATGATTAAAAAATAGCCATACATGAATAATGATATACCGAGATATGCTTATTCAAAATGCATGCGGTTACTGCAGTTGTAGACTGATCGCGCAGTCAACTTGAGAGAAAGTTACAACCGGTCGTGGCTTCATACACTGACTTAAAAACCTTACTTTATTAAATTAAATGAACTTACGACATGTAATGACAAGAACAGCCGCCGTTCTGTCCCAGAAACTCACAAAAAGGTGTTAATACTAAATGGCCAGGAACCAGTCATTATGCATTCAATACGGTAACGCTATGAGTTTTTTTTTTTTTTTTTTGAAACCACTTTAATGAAGTTCAATTGCCGCGCAAAACATTGAATATGCATTAATGCATTGATGTCACCATCTACTTGACGACTGACCTCGACTTTAGGGGACAAACAATGAACGGAAAATATACTACAGCTCGTTACCAGGTTACAGAGATTACTCGTGAGGATAGCAATGGAAACACTCGTCAATGACATCTATAAAAGTGGCAAAGTGTCGTCAGGGGCTATCGAAGGAAAGAAAACTTTGGTATGCATACTGCATAAGCATTATGCACAACACAAAATTACGCCGAGTACAATTTACCCACAACAGGTTACTCAAAAAGTTAAGTTAAAATTTGTCTCACTCTCTTGGTGTTTCTTAAGGCCCTACAAGCTCACCTCAGACTATCAGGCAGAAAAATCTCTCACAACTAAGTTTGCTTCTAGCCCGCCCTCATCCGTCTGATATACACCTTCCAATCCTACAGTACGTACACTCTAAAAAAACTTGTTTAACAATTGAACACTTAAATTTGCCCAAATTTTGTAAACACGTTTAAATTCTAAACAAGTTTAGCGATTAAACATTAAACGTTTAGCAATTAAACGTGTTTCAATGCGGAATGTTTAGGAATAAGACACGTGTGTTTAGCATTTAAACATGTTCACAAAGTGGATGCGAAATGTGTTTAGAAAAACGTGTAATTCCTAAACACCGTTTTAAGAGTGTAGCTTGTCCTGAGTTTACATTGCTCAAGGCTATATCCACACACCCACTGGACAGTCATCATTGACCAACCAGAGGTAAGCTGTTGTTTGAATTAATGATTGAAATGTCAATCAAAGTGCAGTCACCAATTGTATTAAGATATATGGTCATATTCCCTAAATATGTTTGGGGCAAGGTTATATGGTCTTTAAAGTATACGTAAAGCTATATGTACACTCTAAAAACAGTTGGGTAAACTTTTACCCACTCTAAAAACAGTTGGATAAATTTTTACCCATGGTTGGGTCCGTATGCCACCTCCTAAAGTGTTGGGTAAGGAACTACCCAAGTTGGTTAAAGATTACCCTTTATTTGGGGAAAATTAACCCACCATCGGAATCCGTTTGACCAACTTTGAGCAGTTTTTTACCCAACATTTTAGGAGGTGGCATATGGACCCAACCTTGGATAAAAGTTTACCCAACTGTTTTTAGAGTGTAAGAAGAGAGTCATTTTACAAGATTACATACCCTCTAAAGTGCAGTTCAGTGGTATTCTGCCACTCCATTTCTGGAACCTTTCGTTTTTTTTTTCACTTCTTCTCTCTTTAGAGAGAAAATAGAATGTATTGATTTGCATCATATTTCATACTTAAACGATGTACTACAAGAACATATACATTTCTGACATTTCGACGTAAATACCAGTTACGTCACTACAATGAAAGGAAGAGATCTTAAAAGAAAACATAAAAACTGGTAAAAGCAGTGAGTTGTAAAGCACGAGACTTGCTACAAATCACTTTTCGGTGGGGGTTTGGGTGGATGGTTTCAGCTTTCATCTAACTTTAAAGAACGACAATATTCCTACAACTAAACAATTCGATCTAAAGATGTCAATTGCGGAATGAGTTTAATAAAAAAGTTGCCTTTTTACTGAAAGCTGAACCACTCTCTGCTTTTTGTTTCTTTTAGCTGTACATATTTGGTTTGCTTTTCACCCGGGGACCGGTTTTACTAGCCGGTTGGATTTCTAAAAGGCTGTTTGTCACCCTATTCTCTTTAAAGACATGACATAGGATTCTGGTTAGTTATAATTTTCGCTCTGTGCGTTATATCATTTATTAAACTCGGTTAGGTTGGAAACAACATTCGTGGCCAGACAAAATGTACTTACTACAGCTGAATGTACCTACTGCAGCTGCGTCATACGGTAGCCTAAAAAATCTATAACAAATCATTGGGTGTAAAAATTAGGGCTCAACTCGATGTTAGGGCTGACGTGGCCATGCTGAAAACTTTTACAAGGTTAGAGAGGCCACGAGTTGGTCAATTTGTCGGTTATTTGGGGGATTATTGAACGAGGACTTCAGCAGAAAAGAGCATTTACGGCTGCTAAAACTTCCTGACATTTAGTGCATACCCTCTTTGTGCACCAAGTTATAGGCTAAGTCCGAAACCATTTTTTTTTGCAAAGAAGATGAGATGTGCTTTTACACTGCACGCAACAAACTCAAGCAAATTTTGAAACGCCGATTAGGCCAATTGAAAGCGTTCTGATCACCCCCTTCATTCAATGTGTCAAGCTTCCCCCTTGCAAAATAGGCTATTTAGGAAGTCCTATACTCTGTCAGCCTTTTTTAATGGATTATCTTCAGTTGAAGTAAGATACCAGCACTGCATGATGTTGCCGGGACCAAGCGAGCGGACAGTGGTCTTTTAGACCGTCAGCCAGGTGCTTCAGTTTAACGTGCAACTATTATAGCCTGCGGAGTGGGAATGTTTTGTTCGGTTTATCGGTACGAAAATCTTATAGTCCCATTTTGCGGAAGCCACCGTGCGACCGGCTACTAGAAGACCCTACAGCCCTATACACTCTAAAAACAGTTTGGTAAAAACTTCACCAACACTTGGCACGTAGGGGTACTGAGACTGGGTAAAGATTGCCCAAGATCTGGTGTTTATTTTTACGAAAATGGTTGTTAACAAATTAAACACCAATAGGAAATATTTATCCATTCTCAATAATTTCACCTAAGTGCCCAGTGTTCGTGAAAGTTTTACAAACTGTTTGTACCGTCTATACAAACAACCATCATAGGCTGTTATCACCAGACTCTATGTGTTAGGATATCACCCCCCCCCCCCCCCCCATCACCTCACCTTCAACTATTGCTATGAACCGGTATACATATTCACAAAAATATTCCTCAATCAAATACGTTTTGTGACGTCATGCACAACAAACCTAACTGCCTAATTGGGTCGTGTTTAATTTGCTGTGCTCGGCAGTACAGTGGCCAGTCTGGGGAAAGGGTGAAAAGAGAGAGACAGACTGGAGGGGCTATGACGGTATTACCGCCTTTTTGCTGTGGCTGCCGGAATTATTGAAGACAAGTGTGACTATTGGGGTCCTCATGGTTACGGGTTTGATTATACGTAGACGATGCAATAGATGATTCCAAATCGGATTCGTGAACCAGTCTTTGTATTCAGATACCATCGTGAGGGGAATCGAATTTCCGCCACTCTCTGGAAAAATATCATTGTTTTTCCAGAATACTGATGAAATTTTCATTTTTAATGAAAGTTTAATGCCTTTTTCTTCTATCATAAAGAAATAGTCATGTACAAAATTAAAACAAATCTGAGGTTTGGACCTGAACACCTCAGTTTCCAAGCCGGCCCACAATTGTTGGGTAGATGGCATGGGGTCATGATTACGAATAGTTGGGTGATGGGCGGCGATCTGTTACCGATGTTGACAAAGTTGCCAAAGTTATTGTGGGCAAAGAGAGTTTGGGAGGAGGACTTTCCGATCGTGGAGGTGGCATCATAGTAAGGATGACATAAAGCCATAGGAGGAAAGAGAAACGCGTGACTTGCAGGGAGTGAAAGTTAAACCGGGACTCAAAATATTGCTGTGGTGTAAAATTGATCAGTCTACAATGATCGCAAACGTGTTCATATAATATTAGAGAGGTTTTTTCCCTTTTATTTTGCAAAAGAAAAAATATCCTAAACGAATACGTCGGCTGTCAGTTCGAACACTGGCCTGTCAAGAGCTCTTCGTCAAGTTTCATTACACGAAAACAAATCTTTTCACTTCGTAACTTCTGAAGTTTTCACAGTCCATTCCGACATGCCAATCACAACCCGAAACTATCATCTCGACACTTGCTCACAGTTGCGTACCTAATCCCACCTGTCATTGGTCACCGACCTCTGAACGCAGCTGATCAACGATTGTGATTGGTCTAATGAACACAGATACTGTATTTAGCTGTCACTATGCTGCTCATCAGGCATGATTGACAGCTTCAAATAATGTTCTTACGATGTCGGGGCGGAGCGCCTTGTCTGTGTTGATTCTTTAGCGCCGTGTGATCGTTCCGCTACGAGAGAACGTATTGTTGGTTGCAGCAGAGCTAATCAAGAGACCTTTGTACTTAGTGGAGACTATTTGAAAGGATAAGACAGCCGTGACGGGACTGTATGCACACTTGACAATAGGGTTTTATAGGGGTATTGAATAGCCTTTCTGTAGAGCAGCCTAGTGATAATAGTGCAGCAGCGGTTACCTATTTAACTATAGAAACGAATAGGAGATATTCATTACTTTAACACGTCGTACGAAACCATATAGAGTGCTAGGGAGTTGTGACGAGTTTAAACATGCATAGAACCAATACCCCTTAGGCTTAAAGGTATAGAAAAAAAGTTGAAATTTGTCATGTTGAGTCTTACAAACTTCCCTCTATGTCCTGTTGTGGATTGTAAAAGTATGAATATATTTCATTGCACATAGACTTCGCGAAAGTGGCTTCACAAACACTGAATTAAGGCCCTCTGCACAAAGAAACAAATGAGACAGGGTCTAAGTTCACAACAAACCACCAACCCCTTATATCCACCATGCAGCGTAACTCCCTAGGTTAGGTTACATTACTAGTCATGTACCCCACCTCCGTAACTGCCTTCAATTGTTTCATTTAAGATATTGTACGTTAAATGCGGCGAAACCAAGCATGTCAGGGCAACGGGGTGGGGGTTGGAGTTAAAGTGGCCGAACCAATGTTCTTCTGCAGGCACGTAGCTACGGAGGGCCTGGCCCCCAGATGTTTGCCAGCCCCCCAAATTGTGCGTGTCCTGATAAAATGTGTAAGAATTAAGGATGGCGATCGATGCCGTGACCTCCCCCATTTGATACCTAGCCCCCCTAAAAATTTCATCCTAGCTTCTCCCCTGTTCTTCTGAAGGGTAAATTACTTACTTGACACTATTAAAGTATGAAGTTGGACTCATTGTAAACAAAATTTCGTCGGAAATGTTTCTTGCAAAGTACCGTAGCAGATAAATGTAGACAAATGAAATCTTTGGGTGCATGGCAGACCAAGGAGAAGTGGGAGGGGGAGGGCGTGTTGTGCAAAACATATCTTAAGCTACTTGTGGAGGGGGTCTCACCGTCCCCACGTCCCACTCCCTTGTTCTACGAAGCCAAGGGCTCGCAATTTCTCCCAGGGTCAAATCATAGAACTGAATGTACAAACGGGCGAACTTAGTGAGGGGAGACTTTGATAGTTTCAAACATCAGTGGCGTCGCCAAGGGCGACAGGGAGACACGTGCCTCAAACGTTTGCCGTGCCCCCCAATGAGACTTTGGGTACTGAAAAATTATGCACAAACACATCGTTTACATAACGATTTGGTGACGAGGACCCACCGTTTCTGCACCCGACTTCGCGTGTGTACCGTGGGTGGTCTCAGCGGGCACTAGCCACCCTTTTATGATTTATTGCTGAAAAAATTCAGAAAATATATATGCCATTATTTTGAAGGTACCCACAACCCACTAAATCACATAGGCCTACAAGGGCTTCTTTTTCCAAATTTTCTCCTCGATGCCCCGGATCGGCCGCCGTAGATGTACCTTCGATAGTGGAAAACCTGGAGATGAGTTAAAAGCTTCATTTTAAGGGTCACAATTTTGTAAATACCCCAGAGCTTCTAGGGGCTGGCTTCTCTCCTGGACCTTCACTGAAACGTTGTCCCTGGACCCACAAGGGGCCTACAGTGGGCCCATGGACCCCAACACCTTCAATACAGCGTTTTGATTTTTGCGTCATCACGACTCCTCCAGGGCCGCTCAGTCCTTCACGTTGGTTGCCCCTCCCGCGGAACGTTGTCCCCCTGCCCCCCACCACTTCGAAATCTGACGATGTCACTGGTTTCAAAAGATTTGTGACAGGAAACACTTAAAATACGCCTACCAATCGTTTGTAATGGCATCTCGCCCTACTTTTTCGAAGTCATTTAAATTGTAGTCGATAGCCGCTTGGGGGCTTGCGCACCCATATCTGTCTGCCGGTGCCATTGTTCAAAAGAAGCACATTTTTATTTTCGATCGATTTTCCTAATTGGGCGAGGAGGAACTATAACTGCACGGGACGGGGCACCTAGCCACAGGTCTGTCGTCTCCCCAAGTTAAATACCGGTAGTCTATGACTTAAAATTATGCACTCGTATAGGTCCCCACTGAAGCATGGTCCACTAGATCACATGTTCATTAGGTCGAAGGTTCATTAGATCGAATATCCTAAGTGCAACCCCAATCCTATAATCCTTATCTGAATCCTAGTACTAACCGTGACCGTAGCCTACTATTATACCTTAGAGACTGATCATCATCCTAGCTCGAACCCTCACTACCTAAGTGGACTTTGGGTTCATAACGTATCTTCAGTCTAGTGAAACTTCGATCCAGTGGGATCCCCTCCCCTTAATAATATAATTGCCTCTAGTTACGCAGTAAAACACACATGTACATGAGAAATAATGCACTGTGATGGTAAGGCCGGGGTCAACGTATAAAATTTCACCTGGGAAGTGAAGGGTTCCTTCTCCTAAGGCCTATTAGTTTTCGATCAGTGTTCTTTTAATTCATAAAATGGTATTTTCAAACATGCACATGGCTCAGGAATTTTTGGACATTCTTTACGGACATTTGGAATTTCCCCACATACACACACCTCACCTTAGAGCAAGGGCTTATCCTCTCACAATAAAATGAAAAATACTTGATGAAGCTATCTTTTTGAAACAACACATGAAATAAGATAAATTTAACAGGCAATTATAATTGCAATGGGGTGGGGGTGGGGGGTGACTTCTACTAGAAAGGGTACTGTACAGGACTTATTACCGTGATCAGTTTCATGCAAACCTTCCGTAAGATTAAAGCACCAATCTGTCAAGCGTGAGGGGCCATCTGTACAAGTCAAAGTATGTAGTACTGTTGCAAAGAAAAGGCCAAAGTAACCACCTCCGATGCTTCTTTCTTTAACAGTTTTATGCAAAAATATTATTGGAACATAAACCTTTGTAGCAGTGGGGTAGCTAGACTTTTCCGGGGGGGGGGGGCAAGCACCAAAGTGTAAAGCACTCTGCATTCTGCAGTGTAGGTTACAAACATATAGATTACATGTAACACATACCGACCACATAAGTGACATTATGAAAAATGTGCCCTGGCCGCCAGGACATATTTTTCATAATGTCACTTAATACTTCAAGAGCCGAGTTGTGCACTGATAGTGCTCTTTCGAATCTGAATCGTTAAATTGCAAAGCGCGCGAAGCGCGCGAAAATTTTTGGTAGGCTAACACAAAAACCATATGTAATCAAAAAGAGCAAAAAGAAAAAGCAGAAAAACTGTAGGGGTTGTAGACCGTATCGGGGATAACATACATACCTGGACTACCCGATGAAAATAGCCAATTTTTGCTCCGTGAGTCGCTCACCAATTACCGTACGCATTTAACACACACAAGAGAACAGCAACTAGGCTTTCCGATATGGGATGAAATTTACGACCTCTACATAAACTGTGTACTCTGTCTACATGTTACTTGGTAAGGTGGACAGGACTTGTGCTATCTAGCTGTGTGGAATGGAACCAATGATGAAACTGGAGTGACTACACAGAGCGCGTAGCGCGCCGAAAATTTTGGGTTCATTTTAGAGAAATTGTCTTCTTGCTGTCTTGAGAGAAAAAAAAACAGGTAAACTGTCGGGACTTCTACTCGCCGTCAGGGACTGCATACTTTATCATAAATTTCCTAATTTTTCATTTTCCGGAGCGGGGGGGGGGGCAATTTCCCCCTGTAGCTACGCCACTGCTTTGTAGCCACGAACACAAGCGTAGCCATACTCTGGCATTTACGGGGTGGGGTAAAGAGTAGGGAGTTTTGCGTATATTTTGTGAGACGAGATTAACAATGGAAACTGTTTTGTTTTGAACGGTTTCATTATATTATTTCATCTAACTTTCGGAAAAAAAGGGGGAAGGCAGCTGGCATTGGGAAATTACGCCCTGTCCCTTTGGCTATACGCCCCTGCCCATGAAAGCACAGATCTGTGAAATATATTCACGGCGAATTTCTTCAACAAAGAGTACAAGTAGGCTAAACATAATTTGAAAGAAAACACGGTAGTGTTGAGCCGTAACACGGGAGGGAAAGAGAAACGTGTGCATGACATTAAAACAGTTTCAAAACTTACAAAAGGTGTTTCTATCCTATCCATGGATTTATATTTTTCCTTTTCCCTTAAAAGCCCTTCGGCTGGATGACGAAGGGCAAAAACCAAACATTTTCCCCTAAAGCGTTCTGGTTCCCGAAAGAGTTACGTCTCCTACAGTACTACTTTATCCAAAGTGGCGAAGAGCCGAAGGGTGAAAACCAAACGTTACTAAGAATGGAATCAATTGCTATCCTTTGTTAAAAATACCACTTCTTAAAGTAGTTTCAAACGATTACTTAACGATTTCATTTAATTTATTGTACATATTCGTATTTAATTTTGTTTCTGAGTGTTCTTACCTTTTATTCCTTTTAATATTCTGATAGTTTTGTTTCACTCTTCTTCTTAATGATTTTTTATTTTTTCGTGTGTTTTTTTTTCTTGTTTATGTATGTTGTTCTGTTTGATTCGTTTATCATTTTTGTAATTTTTTTGAGTGCCTCGGGGAAGATTTGCCTCGGCTTACCGGGTCACCCTCTGAAAAAAAAAAGGTTTAAATAAATGCTCCCGAAGGAGTTTTGCTCACTCAAAGGAGCTACGTCCCCAAGAGACACTAAGACTTAACATGCCCAACCTCTTGACCTTCAGACCCCTACATCATGGATCTCTAAATGGGACACCAGACTTAACGTTATCTCAACATTCAGACCGCTGTATTTACTTTTTCCAGGGAGGTGCTCCCTGCTTTTTCCAAAGTCCCTCGACCTTGTATCTCCACCGAGCATAATCTCACCCACTGCAGCCTGCGAACTCTGTACACATAAACCTGTATAGGCCTTTGCAAGTGGTGAGCTAAACGAAATTTTACCTTGGTAACACTTACGTACAATGTATTCTGATATTCTTGTGTAACTTGTAAAATTTTATTTAATTTTCATGCCTAGATACTAGGCCCTGGAGATGTAGAAAATTTGCGTCGTGAATATGCATATCAACGTGGACGTCACTTTTGATGACTTTTGCAATCTCTTGCTCGCCCACGTCCCTCATTGGCCACTTATCGCTCAACCGTGACAAACTTGTCACCCTCTTTTGACACAAACGTCAACAAATCTCCAACCTGTCTCGTGATTGGTTGATTCTTCGACGCTGTCAAAAGTTTCTTGTCATGTAGGACTGTCTTTCATGGACCAATTAAGTCGAATACAATTGACGCCTGATTACTCGATCTGCTGGGCGAAACAGGTTATAGAAATCGGTGAAAATAAAGAGACCTATACGTAGAGCTTACCTCATCAGGGCTGGTGCATTAAATAGATGTCTACACAATAGACCTACAGTGTTTGGAATAATTGAACATTTGCCCTATTAGACCGTCGTGAACTTGAATGGATTTTCAATAAGGTGTACAGCTGGGAGCCCATCTCGAATGAATGAATAATAGGTTTATACCTTTAGGATGGATAATGGGTGCACCCCTGAGACATTGGGCTATTGTTGCTACCAGTACTACACTGCTGCTACACTATTGCTAAGGAAACTCTATGCGCTGTTCGACGTGTGATATACAGATGAAAATCATGTATGATTTCTCTTAATATTCTAAAATACGTTAGTTTGTGAAAGTGAAAACAATTTATTGCCATCTTATTTGAGTTCAAAATATAGCTCCACCAAACTTGTTAAGACCAATGAACTTCACAGTGTGGCAAAACATATGACGAATTGCCGGTTGTTTTTGTAAGAGAAACCTTATTTCATAAAGTCCTTTTAATGCCTGCCTTCTAGTATCTGTAATTTTACTTTGAAAGCACAATGATGTTACACACGTATAGCATACACACTGACTTACGTTGATTTCAAATTTCTTCGTTCAGAACCCCTGACATCTTAGTTTCTGCTTATTTATAGCCCCCAACTACCCCCGAATCTTGAATTTGACCCCACATTGACAACCGGAAAACCTTTTTTACAAGTTTCAACCATATCATCGATTCCATTGTTAAGCGTGCTGTTAAGTTGTTCAAAAGTAACACCTTTCTTAACCAGGCACAGCATGGTCGGTTCATATTGATAAGTCGATATTCGCCTTCAAACCTAGAAGTAGAACGTGACACTTCAGGGTTGAGGGGTCCTCCCTTCGGATTTTGAAATATAGATCTCGCTCAGCAATGCTCTTATATTTTGGTATACGACCATATACCCCCCCCCCCCCCATCTCCAATCTTTCGAGGAAAATTCTGCTATTGATCTCCCTTAAAGGTGTCTTTCTTGATATTTTAATATAAAGCAGGCAGTTGAAGGCATTTAAACGGAGGTATCTTGCATGGTTTACCAATTTATGCAGTGACAAAATTCTCATTCCATGATTTAACTCAACCATCGTAAATATAGTAAAAGTATGGAGGAGGCGGGGAACTGGGAGGGTGAGAGAATGTGATGTTGTGTGTAGTTGATATAGCAAAATTTATAAAGTATTGTAAGACAGTCGGTGAGGTCACTACTAGTTTTATTGTTTTTTTTTTCAAAACAGCAACAGGAATTTGTGGTCACACAAGAAATTCCATCACTGTAAAAAATAATTAACACTTTTTTGTAACAGATAATAAACGCGTCTTGGCGTTTATGTAACCGAAAAAACAATAAAACACCTAAGCAAATTAAACGTCTAAAACGCAAACTTTAACACATTGACGCCACTTTAACGCCATCTCGCAAACACGTTTATGCGTTTATTTTATGATTACTGTAAACATCAAGTTGTTTTTAATAAAGGAAAATTAGCATATATATCAAACATAAAAACGTTTTTGCGGAGTGCACTTTAATTGATGTCATTATCTTTATCATGTGTTAGTATTCGTTCAGTCATTTACTGTGCTTATCCATTTTGTTGTTCGTTTTCTAATTCTTAAACGCCATAATGTGTTAAAAATGAAGACGTCTATTTTTACAGTGATGGGGAGGGGGGATTTACAACGGGTCCACAGCTAGAAGTCGAGTTTTAAGGGATCCTGGGACAGGGTAGTTATGCACGGAAAGTGCCGAGACTCACTTAAAGCCATACCCTAGCTGGTTATGAAGATAGCTAGGAAAAATAAGGCAGAATACGACGTGACCGAAAATTTGGGCTTAAATTGGGGATGGAGGCTTCTAATCTTATTTTTTTTTCGAAACAGCAAGGGGCACTTGTGGTCACACAAGAAATTCCACTGGGGGGAAGGGATTTACACGCGGGCCCACAACCAGAAGCCGAGTTTTAAGGGATCCTGGGACAGGGTAGCTATGTACGGAAAGTGCCGAGACTCATTTAGAGCATGGAAGTACTACCATGCTCAGAGAAGGGAGTTGTTATTTGCTCCCTGCTTAGAGCCATCCTCTAGTTGGTTATTAAGATCGCTAAGAAAAATAAGGCAGAATACGACGTGACCGAAAACTTGGGCCGGATTTGAGGGAGTGGCCAATCTGGGTACAGACACTCTGCATGCTTAAAAGAAAATTAAATTTACTTTCAAACATTAGATAAATTTTGCAATTTATTCTTCTCCTATATAGGCTATATCCCTTACAGGAATCTCTCATTGTATTTATCCGATAAAATTATTAATATTAACGGTAAACCAAGCAGTTATTCTGCTTGAATTAACCAAATAAGTTAGAAAAATATTATAACATGATTAAAAGTAGCCATTCTTGAATAAGAATACTAGGATTACTATTTTAATTTTGGGTGATTGCATTTTTCCTTTAATCTAAACCCCTGATCATACTATAAAGTAGGTTGGTATAACCGGAGTTCATTCCAAACCAGTGTGCGACTTATACCCTACATTTATCCAGGTCTCATGTCAGCCAGCTTCTAAAGTAAACGAAATTTTCAAACTTGAATGATTATTTTAGGCTGTCGATCAGTGCTTCGTTGCCATTTTGTTTGCTTTGAAATATATCACGACAAATATTTGCAAATTGTTGGAAAAAGACATATGGATGTTCTGATAGAAAATATAGTGGTGCCGACCAGCCTGACGGATCTACACATGCAGGTGTGGTGTAGAATTTCCACTTTTAAAATATTACGAGTCCTACTTTTAATCAGTTTTGTAAATTGATCAATCGCGGAAATAGGACTGTAATTGAGCGAAGCACTACCGCATCCCGGGAAGCGGATGTGCCTTCATAGGCGAAGGAAGGTATCTCGGAGTGGTCGTGGCCGGGATAAAAATTATATGGTTAGTGCATGGCCTCTTGAAGGGTTTGTGATACTGGTCGGAGAGCCACCATATGTTGACGGGTACCAAAAAACACTTCACCCAAAATGGCTCCCAGATTACAGGAAATGGCACTTCCCAGACCTTGAAAGTGTATCTACACATTCTCCATTTTTAGGTACCATATTTGTGAAATTTAAAAAACTTCGAAAAGAAAAGTAAATTTACGTTTCGTTATAAGTACAATGCGAGATGAGGGAACTTTGATCTAGAAGACTGTCTTCTTGGACATTCGAGTCAACCGCTAGGAGGAGGGTGCCTTTCGCCTTTCAAAATTTTTGCACTTAGATTAGTTGCAAAATGGAGCTGTTATTATTATAATTTAGCTTTTCACGTTTATTCATGAAGTAGAAAACTGGAAAAAACCCAGTAAGCATACCTCTCGTGAAACAAACAATAGGCCTACATATTTGGAATTATGAAAATACCATTACTTTTTCGTCATAAGCCGGTCAGGGCTGTTCACTCCCCACTGCCAAAGGGGGGGAGGGGAGTTCGCCCGGGCACTCTCAAGAGTGGGGGTCGCCTGTCCACCCCTCCCCCTTTTCATAAGCCTATATGACCTGTCGTTTCGCTAATGCATTCGCACTGCTAAGAGAAATTGGTTGCCATCAGTCCACGTGGGAAGGGACAGGGGGACACAAGACAGGGGCGTAGCTAGGATGAAATTTTAGGAAGGCCTAGGTACCAAATGGGGTCACGGCAATGATCGCGGTCCTTAAGTCTTACAAATTTTATGAGGACACACACAATTTTTTTTTGGGGGGGGGGGGGCTAGCAAGCATTTGGAGGGCCAGGCCCCCCAGGTCCCCCGTAGCTACGCGCCTGCCACAGGAAGCAACTTTGTAGGCAGAGCAACTGCTTGCAGACAAATTCAAGGGTCAACCGAAGTTTTTGCGTTTTTTTTTTTACATTTACAGACACATACAAATCATGCCAGAACGACCATTCAATATGTACACAATTACATTGAAGGCTATACCTTGCATAGTAGTGTAACCCACAGTGACATGTCACTTCCTGCCCTTATTCGGCTTCATTAAGGCTAATTTAAGTGACCATTGTTACCGCGACCGATGGACTCCACGTAACTACATTACCATAATAAGGCTATGGTACTAAAATAAAATAATCACGTTTTGTGATCCCGTCCTTGCCACCGATTCGTTGCCTTTGCAATTCATTTATTTTGGAAATGCAAAAGTTATGTCACTTCAAAAGGAAACATATTATTTCCGCCGCTCAAAAGTGTACCGCTCAAACCCTAAGGTTAAAACAATAGGCCAGTGCCGAGGCAGGCTTACTTACTCAAAGCAGGCGATACGAGTATATTCTACTACTTGTCTATATACATGTACATAGAATTATACCGACAAAGTGCCGACAATTGGTAAAAAGATCTATACAGTAACATGGTAATAAAGTCGTTGAAGCGACGGCTTCAAAGTATATGCCGTTTTATGTAATTAATTTTTCTTCATTAACACGTAAGCGCATATATAAAACTCTTAAAGAAGGCAGAAGTCACACTGAAGGAAAAGAGCGGTACGGTTTATCTTAAAACTGTTACGGTAGTCATAAGAAGAAGCCTGAATTTAATGCATGTAGAGTGTAAAACTTAACATAGCTATTGATTGCACATAGGTCTAAATTCAAAAAAAAAAAAGAAAAAAGAAAGACTCAAAAAAAAAAAAAAAAAGAGACGTTTGAATCTGAAATCTTAAAGAGAAGCATACGTCTATAAAAGGTTACAACTTTTAACAAACTCATGTACCCGTGTTGTTATGATCACGAGATAGCGGTTCTTGTGTATTGCAATATGGAAAACTAACGACTTGAAAAAAGTCTGTTATTGATGACATACAAACACAACAACTTCGGCCTTTTTGAACTTTTTATTTTATCGTCCCTTTTTTTCCAATGTTACATTTCCATTGAGAAGTTTCTTTTAAAATTGTTGTGCTTTTAAGAAATGACGATGCAACTCAGGCATTTTTTGCCATCAGTTATACGGATCCCAAACGTTAATACATATTTTTATTTCGAATCCGTAACTTAAAGGAATTAGATAACTAAATTGCCATACCGTACAAGAGCCATAATATATTGTGGGTATATTGTGGCTCTTGTATTACAATATATAGAGTTGGGGCTCAAGCTCTTACTTCGTGATCTGCAGTTATATTGTATCTCAATATAACTAGACCTATAACGTTTTTTTTTTCTTTTCTTTTTTTTCTGATGATTGCATGTGTAATCTCATTCATCCTTTACATACTCAGATTTGTGGGCGTGTGAGGTGGGGTCACAAAAAGAAGCCACTGGGGATCCCGTAGACGACGAGCAAAGTCGCTACTGTATGCATTCCTCACTGTGTAAGGGCAGGGAGCTGCCAATCTAACAACACCTGGGCAGTGTTGCTCTCCCGAAGTATTACAATTATTGAATTCGAATGTCTGATCAAACTTGATAAGGTAGCAAGATCCGAAGAGTACCCCAGTCGCTGTTCAACAAAAGATTGAATACAGTGGGGCTGAGAAGTGCATAGGTTAACTGGCATCAATATTTTCGGGGGGGGGGGGGGAGCAAAGTCATCAAGTTTTGCCCGACATTGAACCTTGAGTGCAAGTTGCACGGACTTTTACACTGTCGTGTAGTTGTTTTATAGGCGTATAGGAAGCTGTTCTTGGCTGGGAGGGGGGGGGTGAAAGCTGTTTCGGTCCGACATGGGGGTCAAAGGGGAGGGGCGTACCTCCTTCGTTTGGAAAATTTTTGAATATTTGATGTTCCTTTTAGATGCAAGTTTGGTGCAATATATTGGGCAATTACGGCAAATTTTTGACTCAGTTTTTTTTTTTTAAGGAGGAAACAAATAAAGGGTTTTCATCCTTGAATGGAGGGGCGGAAACATACTTTCGACCCACCACATTTTTGACTGGGGGGATTTAACCTCCCTTCCTACGCCCTCTGACTGACCTATTTGTATAGATTTCGAATCGCCCAGCTCTGACGAGGGAATAGGGTGTTGCCCCTGAAAATTTCGAATTTTGTCCGGGGAAATTTTTCGGAGTGGAAATATTCCGGGTGAAATTGTCGGTCGATGGAAAGTGTCCCGGAGAGTTGTCCCGGAAAGGGGAATTGTCCGTGTTCCCTCCTCTCTGGAAAAATGATTTCCTCCAGACTGATGCTGAGAGTTAAAGCAGGGTGGCCAATCACCTAGCATAACTGAATGCCAGATGAGGCTTTTGAAGGGCCTTTGATAGCTAAATCGGGCTTGACCCCCTGCATACGGCCTGTGCCCTCAGCCCTGTGCCCCACTTTTGGTGGACTACCATTATGTTTTGGTGGACCACGGACTGAGTACTTATGGTGCAGGTGTTATCTGTCTGTCTGTGTGGTTCAGTAAAGTAGCTACTTTTTATCAGGGGACGACTCCTGCAGGGTTGGAGTGGGGGTCCATCATTTCATGGGGGGGGGGACTTCAAATACGAAATCGGTATATATTTTTCACTCTCTAATTTTTCAGTTGGGTTCTTATAGGGGGCCTAGAGACTTCCGGGGGCTTCCTCGCCAAGCTCTTCCTCCTTATCTGTGCCACTTACTGTAATTGCTTCACTTGTTTTTTTTTTTTGCCTAGTTGTGACTGTTAAGGCCTCTGGACATTTAAATGTACCATAACCTCGGCGCCCGGCCAAAGTGGCTTCTGGGTGAACTTGCCTCCGTCTCTTAGCATTCAGCTAAAATGACAAGTTTTCCTCTTGGTCCTTGACGAAACATCATACTACGATGTTTACCGTTTGCGGAGTTCAATTGGTGGGGTTCACCGGTTACTCTTTAGGAAACCATTTTTACTTTTTATAGGCCCTACAATATCTAGCTTTACTCTAAGTGAGTTATTTCACTGAGATATTGGCAGTTTCTTTACCGCTTACCTGCCTACCTGCTAGTGTTGAACTTTTTCCCGTATTCCCATAGAGGGTACAGTTATACCGCCATATCCATGTTTGCGCCAAATATTTACTATTCTACATCCGCGGGAAAGTTTCAACCCGCCTTTTTCTCGCTCCTCTGAATGTGAGCTATGCGCTTATAATTTTCAATTTAATGTAAACACATGGGACAAACATAGACCAGACTCAGAGGAGGGCAAGTAAGACCTGCCCACGTCCACTGTTCACTAAGCGAGCAGCTACGCAGACAAGGTTATGGTCGTGTGAGGGGGAAGGGGCAGAGTTGGGGGGAACGAAGTCACCAATAACCAATTTGGTCAGGAAATGTGGTGTTTTCAGGCAAAATGTATGCTTTTCGGGCGAACGGGCTAAAAATTTCAGGCAAACGTTTTCAGCCCCTCCAATTAAAAAGTGGTCCGTGTGCTTAAATGGACTGCATGTGAAAAAGGAGGGGCAGCTGTTGTTAAACGGAAGATATTTTGGAATAAACTTAGTGTAAAACCTAACAACGATCCCCTTTGACATGGAAGAAATGGATGTGTAAACGTGGATGACACATGCACACTGTTATTTAAGTTAATGCAGGGTACTAACAGTTGCCTACTCGACTGAGTCAGCCAGAGAGAATCCATGGATGAACGCTTGAACTTAAAATTTTATGAGAAACATGACATTTTCATTTCTCACTTCAAGCTAATGTTCCGTAACTTTCTCACTTCTTTAGAAATCTCCAAAGTCATTAAGGAACTTCAATTTTGACGCCGGAGGGCCTTACCACACCGAAATACTTTCGGTATCCTTTATAGCTGGCGAATATTTACTGGGTGGTTAGAAATAACCTTTTGCCTCCCGAGAAGGGTGAATTTTCGTCTGTCGGCGCAAATAGCTTTCATCTCAGCCTTTTTATCAATTGCTTGGTCCACAACTAAATTAACCCTATGTGTGCAAAGTCTATAAAGATAACAAGTATACATGTACACATTTTCGCCGAGGTGCAGTGCATATCATTATGTAGCTCAGACACTATTTTTACATCCGAGCCAATCAAACCGAGTTTCAGTCGGCAATCCAGCCTTTGATCCAGTGAATTCAATTATTTGTTTGTTCAAAATTGCCACTCTTCTCTTACTTCATTACCTAGCCCGCCCAAACCTCCGCCCTCCCTGGCTAGGCTTATAATAAGAGCCTATTTTTCTTGTCAACAAACGCGCAGCAAGTCTTTTGTCAGCAGTTAATGGATCGGTCCGCCTTTCATCACTAAATCCTTCATGCTGATTGGTTTTCGGCACGACACAAAGATACATCATTGGGTAATGATTGGCGGACGGTAACATCAAAGGTAACTCGACTGCGTCGGTGGAGGATTCAGTTCTATTCAAGCAAGTCGCTGTACAAATAGGTTGCAAACCCGCAGCTGTAAGTCAGTACTCAACTCGCAGTCGTACGCAAATCACCCGAACTTGTTACACCTGATCTTAGCTCTGCTGTCGAAGTATTTCTTTTAAATTGTGACTCTTATTCCTTCGTGGAGTTCGGTACTTTCGGATATTCCTTTCCTGTGTGAAACATCCACCATGCCTGAATTCCAGCCAAGTGATAGTTTCCTTCGGGTAAGTCAACATTTTTGTACCTTTATAGAAGTCTTAGCGACATTTGTGTGCATATCGAAGTGGGACGAAATCGATCACCACTTGCCTCCCTGATAGAGTTTGCAGTCATTGGGTAAATCAATTTCCTCGTTACCATGGACATTACCCGCAAGACAAGTCTAGAAAGACTAAGTACCATGACTTTAAAACATGAAGCTACAACGTAGCTCTGTGCTTCAAACACATGTTGTAGGCCTGGGCCCTGTTTCATAAAAGCTTACGAACGATCCTAAGTATGATAATACGAAGGAACATAACGTGAAACTTGACATGGAGCGTAACTTTGTATGAAAATGTACCCTAGATCTGAAAGTTAATTTAATATTTTGAATTGTGTGCGTTTTATGTCAGTTAGGAATAGAACTATTCATCCTCGGATTCCATGGTTTTCCTATTTTAGTTGTTAGTTAAAAGAGCGAAAACTTTTCCAAATTTTCTAGGCCTGTAAGATGATTGTGTTGGACCGGATAAAGTCATGCCTGTGCATTTTTCTTGGCTTATAGACGTAGTATCAGGCCCGAAGCCAGAAAAGGTACTGAAGGGGGGGGGGTAGCCTGGGGGTGGGGGGAGGAGGAGCGAGATTTGTTCAGGGGAGGGCAAGATATACTAAAATGCATTAAGGTTAATGGTAATAATTTATCTTTTTATCTATGCTGGGAAAAAGTTTGACATTTCACAAGGGGGATAAAAATGATGGGGTTTTTGTTTTTGAAAGGAGGGGTGGAAGCATAGTTTAACCTGCATGTGTTGACTTAGTCCTCAATCAGGCCCTACACACTACGCTCCATTGACACTTTGCTCAGTGTTGTATTCGGAGTGTAGTCTTACGGAGCGTAGTATACTAGGCCCTGATTGAGGGCTAGTGTTGACTGGGCCTGAATGCGATTTCAATTTCATGATTTCAGTTAAAACTAAATGGCCTGAAAAAGTTAACCGGTGTATTTTCGCATGGTTTGTGTATAGCAATTTTGACCGGGTTGTAGTAAGATAGTTGGAGACAGTTACTTTAAGGGGAGGGGGAAGATTGAAAGGCTTTCGAGGTTACTGGTATTTTTTATCTTCTAGGGGAGCGAAAAGTTTTGCAGCTCGGGGAGGCTTCATCCCCCTACTCCTACGTATAGTAGCATAATTCGTAATAGCATTTTGGTGTTAAATATTGCAACCATGTTGTGATGGCATGTACTTCTGTTTTAGTCTGTTGCCATCTTTCTATTCTAGTGTAGGCCTATATGTCAAGGCGTACGGCAACGCACTATGCCAACTGATCACATTTTTACATGGCTTAACTGTAGTCGAGAGTGCCCCAGCAACTCCAAGAGATGTTACCTTATTATCAATATTAGATTTAACCCCATACAAGTTTAAAATTCGAAGTAATGCGCATTGGCGTAGGAAGCTGTTGTTAACAGGGGACGGAATATTTAGACCACCGTGGCACCGTCTTTCGGGGTTAAAAGAAATCCCTTCTCTTTGCGAGAAGAATATTTGTGCGTGAAAATAGTGTATTATAAAGTGTAGTTTGCAGCTTACATTTTGGTGTAGTTTTGAAATTTGAATAACTTTTATCTGAATTTTTTACACTGTTGTGAAAATGTTTGGCGTTTCGCAAGTGGGAGAAGTATTGGGTTTTGTTCTTGAAGGGGGGGGGGGGGTTGCAAACATAGTTTAAAGCGGCACATTGATTTGATATTGATAATTTTGTAAAGATTTTGAAGGGCACTACCACATGACAGTGCTTATAATTAGCATAATTAGCCCAGTTTCACATCAAAAAATTACGCAAAAACTAAAAAATTTGAAATTTTGGACCGTCATGCTTGTAATGGTCATATGGCTTGTAATGGTCCATATGTGCAATTGATACTAATGTGAAAAAGTGGTCACAAATTTTGAAAACCGAATTGAATCGTTAATTAATCACTCATGAAAAGTTTATTTTTAGTAGGGTAAGGGGATTGTCTTAGTTTGACCATTTGTCATTAGTACGTGAAGAAAACTTTCCAGGTTTGGGAAAGTTTTAGTAGCATAGTTGGAGTCGAATCTAGTGTCTTTGCGCCATCGGTACATTCCGCCATGGGTTTTGCACCATTCCGCCATTGCGGAAAGGTGCAAAAACATGGCGGAAAGGTGCAAAATCTGTGGCGAAAAGGCACTTTCTTAAAATCTGAGAAACAGAAGTCTTGTTTTCCTTGCAAAAATATTTTCAAAGGGTTATTTTGAGAACGACACATCATTCACTATTAAAATAATCATAATTAACACTTTACTGCTATGGCGGAAAGACATATTTTCCATGGCGGAATGAACACTTTTTCTATGGCGGAAAGTACCTATGGCGGAATGGCACGGCCCCCGTTGGAGTCAGCTACTTTAGGGGAGGGGAGATTGAAAGGCTTTCGTTTTGCCGGGTGGAGATTGTCTTAGGAAACCATGATGGTACAGTTTCCATCTTCCTCGGGGAGGGGGGGGGGCAACAGGGGTTACTGCCCTTCATTTGGGAATGCTCCTTCCTGCCAGGTTGTGTAGCAAGGTGCGGGATTATTTAAGGTGACATAACTATACATGCACAGCTGTTTGCTGCAATTTCGGTTCAGTTATTTAGTATTTTTCATATTTTTTTCTTTTCAGTTGCCACCAGCCCCCACAGAGCTGGCCCAGCCAAGTCCGCTTGCAATGCTGGCTGCTACATGTAAGAAAATTGGTGAACCTGCACTACCTCAGCTACCAAGTCCTGTGGCTCCATCGAATCACCTTGCTACCTCGCCAAAACCAAAAAGCCCAGCAGCTGCTGACTGCTACCCGAGATCACCAATCAGCTGGAAGCCGAGTTACAATGGTGCATTCACTGCCGTAGATCCAGTGGTTTACCACACACCTCAACAATTACAGTCACCGTTAGGGGTACCAGAACTACCATCACCGCCCGCATCCATGATTGGTTGTAATCAGACTACGCCTATACCTTGCCATCATCCATCAGCCAGGTCTGTCTGCTGCCTCCCAAGGCCGGTCCCAGTTCAGCAAGTTTCACCGTGTTGTCGTTCCTGCAACTGTACAACCCCTGTGGCAACACACCAGTATCCAGCTTCTCCATGCCCGACAAGTTTGTACCAAGTGGATATCAGCCCATGCTGCCCGATACCGTACCAACCATATGCTGCATATCCAACGTTTGGTCCTTCCCACCACCAGCATTCAGTCCCGACATTTACGCCGTATCCAACTCTTGACAGCCATGAATCCCAGAACATGTCCTTGGCTAAGCTTGCTGCAAGACGTTGTCGCCGCTGTCGCTGCCCGAACTGTCTCAACTCATCCCATTCATCAGAACCAACAAAGAGACGCCAGCACATTTGTCACATCCCTGGATGCGGGAAGGTCTACGGGAAGACATCTCACCTAAAAGCACATCTCCGATGGCACGCTGGTGAACGCCCATTCGTCTGTCACTGGTTGTTCTGTGGAAAGAGTTTTACCCGTTCCGATGAGCTTCAGCGCCACCTTCGCACACACACTGGTGAGAAACGCTTCGTCTGTAAGGACTGCGGCAAGAGATTTATGCGCAGCGACCACTTGTCGAAGCACGTTAAGACACACGCGGCAAAGGAGTCGGTTTCCAAGGAAAGTTCAGAAGTTGAGGAAGAGTACATCGATGTTACCAACTGATGTGATAGAACAAAACAAAACAACAGTTACATTTCGTGCAATTTTTTGTGACTTGGCTTTCATGACTGTCAGGAATTTTTCCATTGATTGTACAAGTAACTACCCGAAAACTTATTTTCGAGTACTTGCATAAAGGGCATGTTACATTTCACAAATTAAAGTTACTGTGCAGCTATGTTTGACGTTTGTTGGAAACAGCAAACTTTTCCTTTGGAGGTATCTTGCCCAGGTTGTTTTTTTTTTATTTGTAAACTTTGCATTATTTCTGTTAATATTTGCCAAATCATGCTGATTGTGATCCATTTTGAAAAAAAGAGTCTATTTTTAATCTGTATAATTATGAATCAATAAAGATCAAAGTAACCTGAAAGAAATTTTTTCTTCTCCACTTTAGTTGCCTTAGCTGTGGTAAGTCTCTACAAAGTGAAGTTCACTTTCGGCTCTTTTGAAAATTTTCATAAAACTTTGTTAATTTAATATTTTATTTCTGAGAAAATCCGTGTCATGATAATATGTTCAAGAGTCCTAGATTTTGAACTTCATTTTGGGAGTTTTTAACAAACTATATAAGTTATCTTGGGTTTAAGGGGTTGTAAAGATCTTTCAGATCAGTTGCAGTACTGTTTAGTTAATCTTATAGCGTCCCCAGGTCCGCACTTTAGGGCTTTGGCCCGAAAAGGATTGGTTGCTGCGGTGTTTGTTACAAAGTAAATTTGATTTGGTCTTACAGTCTCCCCCATGAAATAGTACCGTCTCCCTCTCCAATAACTTTTGGGGTAACGGGACTGTCCCTATACCACCTTGCCTTTCCCATCATAAGCAGGGACAGCGGAGATGGGGGGGGGGCTTTAGCCTACCGCACTTTTTCTGCCGTGCAGGGCATTTTAGTGGCCTTAAACTGGGAACTGGGGCGCCTTAATTAACTTGAACATATTGGGCTGCTTCAATGATTAGCCTCCACCCCACTTGAAAATTGGCTCTGCAGTCCGTGACAAGGCATCATAGACATCTATGTTTTCGATAAAGTGGAATCCCCCTCCCTAGTGGATAATAAATGCTGGCAGTGTGTAGTCGTATCTTCCGTTCTCTTCACTTCTGCGAAGTATGAGTCTGTGATCTGACGACTTCCTCCCAAAGTTTTATTGCATAATTCCCAGTCATGGCAGATGCCTCGCAGAAATGTCTTCACGAAGGTACTTGTCCGGGGATTGGGAGGGGTGCGTTCGGGGGGGGGGGGGTGAATCGTGAAATTTGTAGACCCTCGGGGAGGATGCTCCATGATCCAGTCGGTTGTAAATCAACATAGTGGAGTAGGGCTTCAGGAACACAAGCGTCGTTAAGCAGGACTCATTGCCGACACCTTGCAAGGGGATAGCAGGCTCGTAGCCACGGGGGATGGAGGAAAGTTTTCCTTTAAATTTATTTTTACCCCCTAAAAACATTCCCGAAGCAGATTTTAACACATTTCTCCCCCCCCTTCCGAAAAAATACTCTCCCCCCTTGAAGCCATCTCTCCCCCTTCAGTATCTTGTTTGGCTACAGGCCTACCCTACGGACTAGTTTAGTCTGCCGAAGAAACTTTTTGAGAGATGTACAAGTACAGACATCACTGAAATTAATTCGTACGAGTGACATAAACATATGTGTAGTAGAGTTATAGCACAGTTCTCCTAGCAGTATTGACCGGAAAGAGCAGATCAAACATCTGGGTTAAGTGCAAAGTGAAGGATAGGAAGAAAGGCGAAACAGGAAGAGGAACTTGTTAAAATGTGGACAACCTTTTGCATTGAACATTGCCTGCCACCCGCATTTTTTTCGGGCAAAGAGGACGTCAAAGCATAGGCGTAGGAAGCTTTTCGAGACTGGGGGCTGAACCTTGTTTCGGATTGCCGTTCTGAGGAGGGTTGTCCCCCTCCCCCTTTGGAAAATTTTTGGGTATTTGAGGCCGGCCTCAGATGCAATTTGGTGCAACATTTTGGACAAACTTTTAAGGAAAATTACTGCAAACTTTTGACATTTCTTACAGAAGAGACAAATGACGGGTTTTTGCCCTTGGATCTTGGGGGCGGAAGCATACTTCAGTGCCCTCACATTTTTGACTGGGGGGCTAAAGCCCCCCAGCCCCCCGCTTCCTACGCCTATGCGCCAAAGTTCGGGTACGAAAAGCTCTGTAAAGTTGAAGCCGAGAGGGTACACAGTACGGTCATTCTTGATTCAAGCCCGTAGTCGGGGGCCCTGGAAAAAAATTGTGCCCCCCTATATAGAAGATCAAAATTATCATTGCCTTCATTCATTTTGGCGTATCTCGACCCCATCCTCCCTGAAAAATTTTTCGCCCAACCCCTGGAAGCTATTTCGCCCTCCTTTATTACCTTGTCTGGATACGTCCTTTACTACCTTGTCTGGATACGGGCCTGCCTTGATTGCAATAATTTTCTCCGGATCACAAGTATACGAAACTTTCGGTAGCATTACTCCACCACTGCTTGCACTGTTTATACTGAAATAGAATACTCACTGATATATGACTCTGTTACTTGAAAGAGCACCTTTAAAAGAAAAGATACTCCGTTACTTGACAGAACCCTACTTAATGTGGCACTCCACAATTAATTCTTACATGGGCTAACGCACTAAAGTTTCCTCGTGGCACGGTTTCCATGGCTTGTGGAAGTTCGTAGTCATAACAAGCTACCCACCAAGTAAAAAAAAAAACAACCTTTAAAGTTATACCATCACGGAATTTGTAAAATGTTACAACATTACCGTTATAGGGCTTTCAGTTAGAAGAGAAGAAACTTTAAAGTTATGCATATTTGGTATCGCCCTATAAACTTCAGTGCCCATTTGTTTAAAAATGGAACTTTTTGAAGGTCACACAATAATATTTAAGATGCTATAATCGTGTTACTTTTGGGCGGAAGAACATTAAGCGTCTTGTAGTATGTCCCTTGAGAAGTCCCAATCTCTCACTGCAAACAATATTTTGAGAGTGCGCCCTCGATCTGTTTTCCTTTTCTTCATCAAGTTTAGGAGTCTCGACAACAAATACAACCAGAACGCGAACATTCACACTCGCAAACCTAGTGCAAACTGGTGAAGAGAAGCCATTAAGAAATGTAGGGGGTATAATTGAATGATGTAGTGCTAGATTTGATGTAGGAATTATGTAACTTTAGCCCAGCAGAAAAACTGGAGCAGCATTCCGTCCGCTTGTCAAAATTAATATATTCAGTAAAGGTTACGCACAGTTGTCATGTGCAGTGGGCCTACTTTTCGCTAGTCCTTGAACAGGGCTCTAAAGTTATATGTACAATTCGTTTTCCTCGCAGTACTGAGAAGGTTCTGTCGTAAGCGGAGTTCATGGTCCTGTTCGAAGACTAACTTTTAGCATACCCACATTTGTTGGGAAAGAGCTGTGCCCCCCAGAACCGACTTCCGTTTCAGTGTAATTTTTCTGCGGCCTCTGCGCAAAAAAAAAAAAAAAAAAATACGTGCCGTGTACTTGCCCCGTTATTAGTAATCCCTGAAGGACAGCTGGGATGAAATAATTATTCCAGAGTCCCATGCAACGCCAACCATCATCCACCCTCCCTTTCACAAACCCTCGTCGTCATCAAATCGACGAATCGTCAATACGAGTATAAGCTGCTTTCAAAATGATCAAATTAAGATTTTTGTATAGTTGGCTTAGCTTGATATTTCCTGTGTGCGGAAAAGAGCAGTATTTTCGTACAGGTTATTATCATCAAGCAGTAATTCTGATACTTATTCCTGAGTTGGAACAAGGGCATCACTTTTGCTTTAAAAGTGTTTTGGAGATTTTGGCTTAAAAATTACGTGCTGTCTTGGAGAGGAGTGGAACCTCCTCCCCTAAGGAATCGATTTCGGTGAAACCAGGAGTTGGGGTATCTAAGGGTCCTCCCCAGAATTTTCCTGAAAATAAATGGATGGCTGTTTCGGCTATTCTGGACCATTTTCAGAGGAAATCTTGTGTTCTCCATATGTAATTTGAAACGCTTATAAAATAGGCCTACGTTTGATGACGATGACGCAAATTTGACGACCGAAAAACCTCTATTTGCAATTTGCACAGGTGCTGCTGGAAACCTACGCTTTACTCCGGTCACGGTGTGACCCATGTACACCTTAGGCCTACAGGTGGAGTCCAGAGCCACCGTTTACGTGAGGTCCACCGGCAAAGCCCCTAACTGCCTAAAAATATATACGATTGGCTTAACGCATTTTAGCATGTCTCGCCGCCCCGATCCCAAAATAGTGTTTCGCTCCCTTTTAATACCTTGTCTGGCTACGGGCCTGAAACTGAGGCTTTTGTAAAATTGTGGCCGTTGGGGTGAAGGTATCACCAGTCTTTAGATGGGATTGCCCATGCGCAGGCCACAAAAATAATAAAAGATCATTTTTTTTAATATTTAAGTAATACTTACTAGACTAACGGTCGGTCGAGTTCATGTGGTAATGCTGGTTGGTAGGAGGGTGGATTGTCGGGCTGGGGTTGCAATGATTTTTGAAGCAGTTCGTCTCAGGTTGTCGTCCAGAAACTGAAAGGAGACTTGAGACAATTCCACACAAGACTGTCTTACAGAAATCGGCCCGGGTAATAATGAGACACCTATATGGGTGCGAAGAACGCAAGGAATTTGTGTTGATTACAATATTTGAATTGCATACACGTTCGGTTAAGTTCGGAATTGTCTACGTGTATGGTTGGCCACAGAGGACAAAAATCGGGAATTAATGCTGACATTAATTCAGAGTTAATGCTGACATTAAATCAGAATTAATGCTGACATTAATTCCATTTAATGTTGACATTAATTTTATCCAATCAGCATGCATTTTTTTATGTCTACATAAAATCGATTTAATGCGGACATAAATTCGAATTAATGCAGACATATATTTGATTTTATGCGGACATAAATTCGAATTAATGCGGACATATATCCGAAATAATGCGGACATATATTCGATTTTATGCGGACATATATTCGATTTTATGCGGACATATATTCGATTTTATGCGGACATATATTCGAATTAATGCGGACATATATTCGAATTAATGCGGACATATATTAAGCCAATGAGAATGCAGGAATATATGTCTACATGTATTCACTACTTCCGACAACAATTCACGCACTTCCGACAACAATTCACCACTTCCGACAACAATTCACTAGTCACACCCATCTCGTCAACAGCCAATCGTAGTCATTGTGAAGTGGGGGGTAGGCGGTTCACTATCTGACGCTACCAAGTCGGTGAACTGTTGAATTTTTTAGGGAATAGTACCCGATCATGTTATAACATGATATAAGCAAAAGCTTAATATTCCACTCTTTTGGAGGAAGACGAGTCGTTCTCAAATTGACATTTGGGTGGTTTTTTGAAAACCAACTAATGTTTAGCAGCATTGAGTCTCTCACATATTTCTCTAAGGACATCCGGATTATCGATATGGGTTGTAACTATCCGAACACAATCGTTGATCTCCCTTCGAATGTCCCGTAAAAACTGATTTCGGTCGTTTACACGGGTCATTTTTACCAGTCTTACGGCTAACAACAAGGCTAAAAACAAGTTACATCGCCTTGCCCTAGCCCTGGGCCGCCTTTAGAAGCACTGTTGTTAGGGGTATAAAGCTGAAGTGATCGGTCAGTCTAGTACTGCACCGTGCAGTCCACTAGCATAGGCAGACTGTAGCGGTGGCGCGCAGTCGATAGATCGAGCGTCAGCGAGTACAAAATCAGCGCCAGGAATCGTGGTCTATCTGATCTCTTACAAGCTCGACGATTGGCTGTTGAATATTGTCGGAAAAGAATGAATTGTTGTCGGATGTGAGTGATTTGTTGTCGGAAGTGAATATATGTAGACATATATTCCTGCATTCTCATTGGCTTAATATATGTCCGCATTAATTCGAATATATGTCCGCATTAATTCGAATATATGTCCGCATTAAATCGAATTTATGTCGGCATAAAATCGAATTTATGTCGGCATAAAATCGAATATATGTCCGCATTAAATCGAATATATATCTGCATTAATTCGAATTTATGTCCGCATTAAATCGATTTTATGTTTACATAAAAAAATGCATGCTGATTGGATAAAATTAATATCAACATTAAATGGAATTAATGTCAGCATTAATTCTGAATTAATGTCAGCATTAATTCTGAATTAATGTCAGCATTAATTCTGAATTAATGTCAGCATTAATTCCCGATTTTTGTCCTCTGTGGCCAACCATATACGTGCGGACCACTTTGTATTTCATGACCATCAACGACCATGCGTTTTAAGAATTTCTGAGATGGCAACAATCGACAGAGGCTGTGGAGGCTTTAGGGAGGCGCAATGGCCCCCTTTCCCCTCCAGCTACTCCACTGTATTTACAGTATAGTACACTTTAATTGATATTTCAAATAGTAAACCCCTCCATGCCCACAATGATACCCAGGGCTTCTGGGGGCTTTGTTCCCTGATACCCCACCCAGTGACGTAGCTGGAGGGGGCAGGGGGCGGTCGCCCCCCACAAAATCTCCGAAGGCCTCTGTCGGAAATTTCTAGTCTCTGTCGGAAATCAATAAAAACAATTCATTTGAAACACTTACAACACTTCTTATGTTTTTAAACAGAATTACACATCAAAATGGTTACTGCCAAGACCTGGGAGTGTCATTTAAGGCAATGTCGGTGATATTTTAATCTATTTTTTTTTTCGCGCGCTACACGCCAGATAATGGTGGCGCTACGCTTAGATAGTACATCATTACTTCAAGATAATAATCTGTAGGAAATTTTTTGCTTTTGCCCCCCACAAAAAATATCTAGCTACGCCACTGGCTCCACCAGTCGTTGGAGACCAGCCCCTCGCTCTTCTGCTGAGACCTCTTCATAGACTCAAACCTGTTGTATTTCCCCACTGGTTTCTTCTGACTCCCATTTTTCCTGGTACTTTCAAAACTCTAGTGCATCCACTCAAATGCCATTCTGTTAACGCACTATTGTGTAAGTTAAAGGGTTTCCACCAGACCCCGACTCGTGTGCCTATGCAAACAGATTACAATTTCATAATTTTCCTTGGCCAAGATCCCTGCATCCCCCTGCCCCGTTTGGATTCACGCCTTCTGCGTTTGCAGGTCTGAGTATATAATATGTTCTCACAGAGGCCCCGTTTTAAACTCTAGATCTGCATATGGATTCTCCAATGGTTTCTTAAAATGTTTTGCGCGCTTCGTGCACTAAGCAAGTCAGGTTGTCAGCGCGAAAAATACTAAAACAGCTTTAAACTCGATACACATTGAGCCAAATCTGTTAAAGCAGCAAATTATGGTAACCTATTGTGTGAAAGTTGTGCCCATCCCCTCCCCTTATCGCCCTAAGGGCTATCTAGTCCCACACCTGCAAACTCTTAGACGACCTCGGAAATTGTGCCGCAGGAAAGTTCGTGTCTCCAGTATCCTCCGCTCAAAAATATCAGGTTACACCACTGGTTACAATGACGCCTTGAGTATCTTCATGTTATTTCATTATTCAGTTATTATGAAATCAGTTCCAAGCCCGTGTACATCCATGGGCGTAGGAGCCCAAGTTGATGTGGGGGAGGGGGGAGGGCTGTAACGACTTGCCCGAAAAATGTAACTACAAATTTCTGCTCGCTGCACTCGCGTTCAACATGTAAATGTACATATAATATAGATATGCATCGGTTACAACACCGTATGCCAATTACATACAATCATTTGCCGTGTTACTACCTTCCCCATATTGATTGTATTTTTTTTTTTGGGGGGGGGGGGTCGTTTGAGTAAAAATGATAAAAATCAGTAGAGTAGCCAGGATTTCTCCCATGGGGGTTGGGAGCATGCATTTTGTTGTGTCATCACCGGCCTGGGGGAGGGGTCTAGGGGGTGCCCCTCCCCATTAAAAATTTGTGAAAAGTTAGGTGTCCTTACATGCGATATGGTGCCACATATGCTACCTTTTAAGTAAATTTTTTTTTTAAATAATTTACGTATTTAAGGTACTAAAAAAATCACCCCCCCCCCCTTAAATACATCACTGATAATCGTAATATAAGTTTAACCATTAAGAGACACACTGGTAAATTAATACCGAATATATAGGTGCTGGTGCAATTCAAATCAGAAATTCTTTTAAGCCTACGTACCCAGGAAGTATTTTTTTAGACTACTGATTACCTTTAGCTACATCACTGCATTATTTTTCTTTCAATAGGAGCCCGAAAAATTCTCAGTATATTGCCCGAATTTTCACAAAAATATTTGGTTGGGGGTGCTGCAGCCTCCCCCGCCCCTTATCTGTACATTTGCAGCAATTGAGGGCGATTCCAGGACCTCCCCTGCTCAGTGAATTCCGAGTCCAGTCAGAAATGGAATCGAGTCTGGAATCGAGTCTGAGTCAGGGGCCGGCCAGGCGTTAGCGCCTTGGGAATGATTGATTATTCCGTGACTGAATATTGCACAGAGTATATAGCAGTATAACAACTCTCTCTATTTCAATGGAGTGACTTTTCATAGTGAGTTATGACAAAGTGGACCACATTCGTTTTGATAGCGCTCCCTCTACTTCAGTTGCACTTTGTGCAACTGAGGGGATAACAAGTGGGGGAGAAGGCCTGATGGTGTATTTAATGAAGAAAAAGGGGATATCTGAAGTGGTGGTGGTCTATGGATACCAATGCTGCATTTAAGTTACTGCAGCCGGTCTGGTACTGAGTTCATGAGCCTGCTGCCATCTAGACTAGATAGATGAGTGTCACTGAGATTTGCACTTCCATATGCGGTGCCTAGGCTTTATCATGCCCGGTTTTTACATCATTAGACAGCGGGGACAGTTTATGGGATCTTTTGAAAGACTCGCTAACTGATGGCAATTTCACTCAGAGCTGATCAAATTTCTCTAAACGAACACGAAGCGATTGGCTACCTGTACTTTTTACCATTCAGAGCAATTTATTTCATAACGATTACTGCCAGAGCGGCCGGTGAATATGAAACTAGTACAAGTGCATTTAAACGTCTAGCCATATGCTTTTGCGTAACTAGCTTGCAGGCCAAGGGTGGTGAGGTGGGCAAAGATGATCCAAAGTGAGACCCAACCCTGAGGCTCCGTATTTCTTAGCAAGCAAAATTGAGAGTTAACTTAGTTTTATGGTTGCGGGAGCCCCTCCCCCACGCTATTATACCCCTGGTCAAACCAGAATACAAAGCTATTTTACGTTTATGGTGCCAATGTGTTCCATTGACAGCAATGCTTTACATTATTTGAAACTCTTGAGGGTGAGTTCAAATTATTTTCCCCACATCATCCTAGTGAGGTCTAAGAGACATAAAATTCATTTCAAACAACAAAACAATAGAATTAATGAAAAGATGGATAACACAAAATGAGTAACATACAAAGAACAAAATGGTAATATTTCACGTGCTAATGTGCAGGTATGGGTCACCTGCTTACTTTAATGACCACTTCAAACTTTTAATTTGGCGTGACCATCCTCTCAGCAGAAAGAACTCGAAGTGCATAGACAACGTCGAGGCAAGCTCGTAGCCATGGGCGTGGATCATGGGGGGGGGGGGGGGATGGGGGACGCGTCCCCCTCACTTTTTTGGAAGAGGGGGACATCTCCAAAAGTTCCCCCCACTTTTTCAAAATGATGAAATGTAAAACTGTGATGAACTGTATTATAACATAGATTACGAATTGACACTATATTTTAAAAGCTAAATTGAGCCCAAATATGGCACCATTTGCCATAAAGACACCTTCTAATTTCCTTTTTTTCAAAGGGGGAGGGGAACACCCCTCCCTTAGACCCCCTCCCCCACGACGGCGATTCGCAAATGTAAAAAGTCCCCCCCCCACCACCCTTGGAAATGGATCCACGCCACTGCTCGTAGCCAGACAAGGTACAAGGGGGAAATATTTTCTTAGGGGGTTGAGACATACTCAGTGCATTAAGGTAATGGTAATCTTGAATTTTCTAGGGGGGGGGGCGAAAAAATTCCAGGAACGTCCCCCTTACCCCCTAACACCCTGACCCCTTGGCTCCGGGCTTACGGTTGATTCACAGAGCCTTGAGTCAAATTCATGTCTATAAAAGGAGACGACAGGTGGTGGAAGGGGACATGTTTCCCACTTTGAATGTGGACAGATTGTCCCCCCCTCCCCCCACTTTTTCTAGAACCCTATAATCCTAATAAAAGTGGTATGCACATGTTTGTTTTCAAAGCGTGCAATATAACTGACTGAATTAAACTGACTAAATTAAATCAAACTAATAACTGGTGGAAACAGCCATTTAATGGAAATGAATCATGAGAAAATGCCTCAGACTACACCACAGTTCATCTGCCCTCCAAATTTTCCATAGCCCTTAAGGATCCCTCGCGTACAGGGCCCTTGAAGTAGTTCTGTTCCAGGTCATTTGCCCGGCTTTTGAGATGCTGCTGACTCTCCTATATAATGTCGATTAGTGTTGATACTAAACTATACTTGTAACTTTCACTTTTTTGAATTAAGCCACCTTTTATTTTTGTGAAAGAAAGGACACAGCAGATTATGAAAGAGGTTGAAAAAAGAAGTGAAGCAGAATGACGTAGCTGCACACGGATGAATACCGTTTTGCTTAATTTTTTTTGAACACATATCGGCAGTCCTTTATATATACCAAAATCTAATACATTCACAGCGCGCGTTTTTCTTGAACATTTACAACCGTCACAACTTCTCATTTGGGCAATGGGGCAGCCCTTCTAATTTCTGAAGATTAAAGAAATGGCTAAGGAACGTCCCTAAGAAAGTGTTTCAAAATTTCACTGCAAATAATCTTGTTTGTGGAGAATCAGAAGAATCGGACTATCATGACTTAAACTTGCCTGAATAATCTGACAACAGCCTGGCTTATCTGGTATCTGGTGTACCTCAGGGGCGTAACTAGGATGAAATTTTTAGGGGGGTCTAGGTACCAAATGGGGGGGGGGCACGGCTTTGATTGCCGTCCTTAATTCTTACAAATTTTAGTAGGACACACAGTCTCTGGGGGGACTAACGGCCTAGCAAACGTGTGGGCCCCCAGTAGCTACGCTCCTGGTGTAACTATAGTCTGCATATTGTTACACTAACCTAATAAGTGTAAATTCTTGCATTTGGGTATAAATTCTGATTGTATAGCACCACGATACATCAAAGTATCCTAAGACTGGAGAAAGTTTAAGGAATGAAGGTTATTTCACCTGTATGCTTTTCCATATTAGTTTCCTTTTCAAGGAGGTAGATGCAGCGCCCCTCCTTCCCTGCATACTGAGTTCTTACGTCAATGTGTGTACCTACAACGGCATCATGGCGGCTTGGTTCAAGCCATAGCTGTATGCTTCAAGTAATAAGTTTTATTAAAATGTGACTAGTTCGTCTACTTATTAAATGCAGCGAGAGATCAGATAGACCAAAGATAAAGTAAAATCCAAGCTAGGAGGATTTAGATCTAGTCACTTTCGCTTTATGTAATCTTTCCCAACTCCCTTTATGCACTGAGGCAGCTAGACCCGAGTGTCTCTCTTATTCGATTGATTACTGTACAGCGCCACAACACGAGTGCTCTCAAAGCACCAACTTTAGGCTAAGTTGCTCTATAGTCTGCGTAACGGCTCTCCGTATGGGGATAATAAATAATGCCTTTCGATTTTTTCATCGCTAAGAGCTGGACGAAAACGTTTGTCCGCTCCCGCAATCTATAGTGGCTCATATCCCTTATACGCCAACCGTCGGGCTTCAAATCTGCACAGTGAAAAATCTAGTCAATTTTACTTTGAAGCAGATATGACCGGCTAAGTCATTCTCTGGTGTGGACATGCAACGAAAGAAACCCTTCAAAGACACACGCAGAACTAAGTATTAAAAAAGTTTAGTGAACATGTCATTGTGGATGGTGGGTGGGTCGAGGTGAGGGTGAGTGCATTTTCGCCATGCTCATCTTTCATTTCCGCTTTGTTTTTTGGTCAGCTGGCCATATTCTTCAATGTTGTTTATGGATGTCATGCAATTCCCTCTATCAACTTGGTATCGTGGGTCCTTAATGGGTCAAGATGCTTCCTGACTTAATTAAACTTAACCTCTAATTGTCATTGTTTATCCCAAATGGATCAGTTTGCCGTCCCAGTTTGTCCCCTTTGTGAAATACGTCACTTTTGTAATAAATCTGTAAGAAAAACTACTCACAAAGTAGCATCAAATTGCATCTATTGGGATGCTCAAATATTAAAACATTTCCGAAAAGGAAGGGGCCGCCTCTACAACTAAATCTGTCCCCTCAGTGTCTAATTGCCATCTAAATTAAACGTTCTGCCCCTAGCTATAAATAGCATTATACGCCTTCAGGGTTAAACGTTCATACTTTGCATGTGGTTGTAAGCCAGGGGTTGGGAACCTTTTTTTTCTGACGGGCCGTTTTGAAAGTCATAATCCACTCGTGGGGCCGCACACAGAGAGGGCGCAACAATCTTTCCCAATAGGGCGCAGGCCAAGGGCCCTCAAACAGCTCTTATGGCGTCTAGGGGAAAAGTCAAGCCAAGAACTGGGGCGAAGCAGCAAAATGCACTATCTCTAAATAATGTGCAAGGCTACACGGACCAGAAGTGTCACAATACCATTTGTCTTTTCATCTTTCAGTTGTATGAAGTAATAATGAACGAGCAATTAAATACAAAAAGTGCGCCGAAAAAACTACGTATTTTTAAATCAACCTTATTCTTTTCCTCACTTTACATTGCAAAATTGTTCACTTTCTAACGTCTAATTCACTCAGTTGGGGGACAGTTCTAACCACCCCTTCCCGAATCTACTGTAATAAATGCAATGCCCACTGAGTTTGTGTTTCGTAGCAGATTTACGTGTAATACCCGGAAAGTGGTATAATCAGGAGAAACGGTGGGCACCGTGGGCTAAAAGATTATTACCAAGTACTTTTCAAGTGATTCTGAGTTTGGATTTATGAATTGCTTAGCGGGCCGGATGAAATGGTTTTGCAGGGCGCATACGGCCCGTGGGCCGGAGGTTCCGTACACCTGTTGTAAGCAGATGAAAGGACTCTTGTGGGATTGAAAAGTGCCAGGGAAAGTGTCTGATCCCCACAAGAGTAACAGGGGGAAGGGGAGATTGAGATTCACTAGAGTCCAACCCTATGCCCTGAAGGTAATATGCGTATGCAAGTTCTCCTATACTCCTCCCCCTCCAAGGGTCTTTTACAAGGGCAGTGATGTTCTCAATACTGGGGGGGGGGGGATATGAACCAATTTTCAAATAATTTACTGTGTGAAAAATCAAAGTCAATGGGCGATTTCTCGAATATTGGGGGGACCTGTCCCTCAGGATCGCAGTCCATGGTCTCTTACATCTATCTGTGGTATCATAGGCGCAGGGAAGCGGGGGTTGTGGGATTTGGTCCCATTTAAAACTGTGGTGGGGCGGAACTATGCTTCTGCCCCCATCCAAGGACGAAAACCACTTATTTGTTTCTTCTGTAAGAAATGTCAAAAATTTGCAGTAATTTTCCTTAAAAATTTGTCCAATATGTTGCACCAAATTGCATCTAAGAACACTCAAATGTTCAAAAATGTTCCATGTGGGAACCCCTCCCTTAGGCCCGTCCCCCAGGACGGCGATCCAAAACAAAGTTCAACTCCCCCTCCCTCCCTCGTTGTCCCCTTCCCCAGTCTCGAACAGCTTCCTACGCCTGTTATGTGTGGTATATAACAAGAGAAGATTCTGCAAAGGACGGTGTTTGCGTTCTATTACAGCAGCTCCCAGGTTAGCCATACTGGAACACGTTACAACTTTTTGTAAACAACCTGGGTCCTTCATATGTGGAACATGATAAGTTCGGACCATAGAAATAGAAGTATGGTTCGAACTCAGTCATACCTTAGGATACCAATTAGGAATCTCAGGGCAGAACCTGCCAAACCCGCGGATACAATGAGATGTAATGTCTGAAATCGGCCTAGATCGTGCTGCGCTGGTACATGGTAACGACGTACGCGTTACTCCTCAACACAGTGTGTATATATCATATGTTGTTGTGCCGACAGTTTAGTGTGCATGATACGAAGTAAGAATGATATCATTACCTTAGAAGTGTTAGCTGCAAGTGAATCCAGCGCAGTGATAAATTTCTACTAAACAACTCTCACACCTTGAACAATACAACGCCAAAGGTACGTATGACGCTACCGGTGCAGCGGTTTTAATCGATAACGATTAAAAAAGAAATCTGTAGAAAAAAGTTCATCGCCTCAGGCTCTTACTCGATACGCATCGATGTGTTTGCCAAGGCGTTGTACATACGGTCTTCTTTGTTAGTTTCGCGGAACAGCAACTTACACTTAACGGCTAAGGACTAAGGCTACTTTTTTGCGATCCTTTTCTCAAGACGAATAAGGAAAATAATCTTTACCGACATTAAATGAAATTGAGTATCTAGGTTTGCATTATTTTTAGCATCGTACCATTGGTGTATATCGTTATTTTTTCTCACTTGGCAAGTGGTCTTCACTCCTGTTAAAGTTAACTTTGTCATTTGTAATTAAAGACAGACTGTCATCACCCCAAAGTATATTTTTAGTGTATGTATATCAAAATTCTCAGTTGGTGACTGCTGTTTGATTGACATCAAAGTTTGAAAATTTGAAAGATGCAGAGTAGCTCACATTCCACACAAGGCAGAGAGAGTACTTTTATTACATTTTATAGCCTTGTGTGCTCACCAGGACATGGCCTTAAGCAATTAAACAGGTTTATTCTTGCACAAGGAAGAGCCTCATACAGTTATGGGAGGAGCTAGAAGATGCATAGTTGGGAGAATTGGAACTGTCTGGGATCATGAAAATTCCCCTTTAATTTGTAAATGCAGGCTAGTGGGACATGGCCAATTAATGTCAATATACAGTACCTGTAGGCTGAGTGGGTGAATGTGTAAATTACCCTATATTTCAGGTAGGCTAGACCTAGTTAGGCAGCTTAGGCCTAGAGCTTTTCACCGCTCCTAGCCAAATAGACCACTTAGGGTGTTGGTCAAAATGCTAACAATGTAATAAAGTTGTAGCCTACATATTGAAGTCAATCTTCCTTTGTGTCTTTTTTCTTTAGCCATTGGCTATATTGAAAAAAAAGTAAAAAACCTCATTTATAGCCTAAGTCAGGTGGGAACTAGACAGGTGCATACTCGAAGGCAAATTTAGAGCGAAGCACATCCATTACTAAAGGAAGATACTAGAGCTCTGTTGTTGGTGCTACCAGTGTCCTTCAAAGTATTCAGACCAAGTTTATACAATGTCATGCAAGAAACAATGACAGCTGACTAAGGTATGAGGTTTCTATCCAACTTTCTGGCCTTTGCACATGTGCAGCTGAAGCAAAGTTGTTTGAATGAATTTGTGCAAGATATCTGCCTGTAGATCATGTGGAGGTTTTCAAAGATTTTGGTTGTCTGTGCAAAAGTAGGGGTAGCCTGCATAGCGGCATTCAATTCTGGAACTATTTTGTCAACAGGATCACACACATTGGTTATTTGGACGAAATAAATGAAAAAAGAAATGAAATTGAGATATAAACTAAAGATGATAAAACTAAAAGAAAGTCAATCAACCTGTGTAACAGTTCATCATCCTTGGAGAAATGTTCAGACATACTGCCACAAATGGACTGCTAATTCATATTCAAACACCGTTTTAAAGGGGGTAAAGGGCCAAGACTTCCACCTAAAGAAATAGTCAAATAAACTTTGGAGCAGATGAGGTGTGTGAGAATGTTTGTAGTAATCATGTTCAGTTCATTTCTCATCATGCTGAAAAAACTCATACAGGAAGCCACAAAAGGAAGGTGCAAAAAAAAAAAAAAAGAAGCAATTCCAGCAATTGAAGCTGTGGACAGTAGTGAACAAAGTAGTTGCCACTGGTGTCAGCAATACAACAAAAAGGTTTTCAAGGCCCTAATGCTGGTTGAGGATTTCAAGTATGTTTTGGGTCAAGTCTGCACATTACTTCCATCATAGGCCTATTAGTTGGATTTTAGCTTCTTCAAACACCTTTTCTTTTCATTTCTTTTACTGAATTGGGAGGTTGGTGAAGATCAGAAGAAGAAGGGATGGCTTGTGACAAAAGTGAAGCCATGCAAACATGATGTGTATAGCCTAGGTGACATATTTCTGTGAGGTGTTTATATTCTATGAAACAAGTTTTCCAAGGCCTTGAAATGAGTAATTATGGAAAAGTTTTTGTACTGCGGTCATAGGAATACACTGTGCTTTTTCATGTACTGTAGAAAATTGCTATATGGATTGGAAACAGTGATAAGCCAGCCTTTATTTTTGGGACAAGCTACAAGGGATGTTGCACAAAAAACTCTGAAGAGCATTTTCTGAGCAGGTGTTTATTCAGAGATCACCTTGATTCAGTTTGCACAAAGAATCAGTCATTACAAATTGTACTTCAAACCTCATTTGCCAGGTAAACTATATGGGTCAAGTATTGCACCATTTGCCATTATGGCACCTCTCAAATTGAAATGTTTTTCCAAAGTTGAGGGGACAACCCCTCCCTTTGGTCTTTCCCCCTTGTGGTCCATTCAGAATGCTGCATTAAAGAATTGACCTGGCTAAATCACTGGTCGGCAGATGTAGTGCATTTCATTAACAAAGTGTAGCACTCATGGAAAGGTTAAAAACAATTACGGCCTCATTTTTACATTGTTACTACACAATACAGGTACCATCATGCCATTGTGTATATGTACTGCATCTGTATTTGTTTTGTAAGAAGGAATAAATGTGAACATGAATGTTTGCGATTTGGCTCAATTTAACCAACTTCTGATTTTTTTTTTTTTTTTGTTCTAGAAATATTGATGCTAAAAAAGCATTTGAAAGGCTGGATCCTAACACTTTTACTACAGCAACCCACCTAACTTTAATTGGAATACAACTTTAAGTACTTCAAATGTAACACATAGCCAACAAAGAAAACTTGCTCAAAATTTATGTTGATACAACTTGCAAGTTTTATGGTAAAAAATATCAGGTGACCAGATTGTGCATGAGAATAATACTGGAACTACTTCTTATGTAATCAAAAATTTAAGTGGACATTGCAACTGCAGATACAGCAGAATATTGCTGGTTGCAGCCCTTTCTAAGTTTTCATTACTTACGTCTGCCATGTGCAATGAGTGTTAAGATGCTTTTAAGAATTTTCATTTCGCACTGTGTCTTTTACATATTTACCAGTCTATTAACAAAAAGTTCATATCACTAGTCATATTTGCCCTTTAAAACATTTCAACCAATAAAACTGTACAGACTTTCGTTCATTCAAATAAATTCATTTTGGAATGATTCTCATACAGGTACCCAATTGTGTTAAAACGCTTGTCGGTCAGTAATCTTTTTCTTCTCCTACTGGTCAAGTTTATTCATTGTGACATATTTCCTACAAAACAGTGTCTAGAGCACTCTAGGGCATTATGTATTCAAATACACAGGTCTACACCTGTCCAGTTTTCCAGTGCCTATACATGCAGGAGCAGAGATGAATCCAGGATTTCTTGAAAGGGGGCCAAGGGGCAAATATGGCAGAATATGAAAACAGTCGTGTTTGGTGTAGTTTCTATGGCAAACAAATTTCCAGAAGAGAAGGGGATGGCCCCATCCCACTGGATCTGCACTTGGGTGATGGGTGATGAGCCTTTGAAAAATGTAAAGGGCTAAAACAAATGACCATGCATTAAAAAGAAATCCCCTAAAGCAAAGTGGTCTTACCAAAACAAATATTTGCTTCAAACAGTACAGTAGCAAATTGTTCTGAAATTTGAAAAAGTCCCTTAAAGACTGTTTCAAAGAGGTTGTGAGAGTGGAAAGGGAAAGATCACCCTCTGATTCCATCTGTATTATAGGATGTAAAACTACTATTACCCTGTGTAGTGGCTCTCTTTGCCTGCCGCTTAGTTAAGTTTTGTTTGTGTTTAGCTGAAAAAAGGCTGCAACTGACCGCTGGGCTAATAGCGCAGCTGTTTATACTGAAACTTGCCACAGCGCCTTTTAGGCAATGTCAAGAGGGATGCTTCTTAGGAAAAGTCACCAGGGCATTCTGATACCATCTCCTAGTGTCAAGAGGGATTGATTTCCCAAATTTATGCCGATTACAACTTCTTAAAGTACTTTGATACAGTAATCTTTTAAGTTCTGTTACTTGCACTGAGGTACTGTGAATTCTTCTCCAAACAAAAATACTCCATGTGAAATAATCTCAAACAGAATTGAATAGACACCTAAAATCCCTATCCATTTCAGCTTGTCCAAGCTACTCCAATTTCCCTTTAGCTATCTGTTTATCTTAAGGAAGGCTTACATGAATTATCCCTTTCCCCCTCTCCTGTCCCCATTACCTTATCAACATTTCTTCATGTACTGTAGCTGAAAAACCTTGGAGTCAAAAGTGCACCCCAAATGTAGTCAAGAAAGCCAGATACAGTAAACATCTATTTCATTAAACATTATTTAATCTTTTACTCACCCTCTTTTCAAGTTTTGTTCTCCCTATTCTCTACTCCACCTACCAGCTACCCCATCCCCATCCAAGAGTATCATGAAAACCTCGAAAAATATATGGCAGTACACTGAAGTTGAATTATTTATTGGACGGGTGGGGGTGGGAGCTAGAAAGGGGGAAATTTATCGTGGATTAGACTTGGGGGAAGGAAAGTAGAAAAAGTAAAAAAATAGGTATTTTAAATGTCTGCATGATGTGCCATAAAACAGTTTCAACAGCATAAAATGTAGTTCACCTTTAAGGTCTTTAGTTCTTGTTAAATGCTCCACACATAATGAACAGTTTTTTTCAGGCTGGAACTATTCATGCACATCTTTTATACTGCTTAATTGTACAAAATTCACCCATTTGCAGTGAACCGAACAGTACACATGAATGATTTTGAAGTTTGAACTGTGACATTTAAAGCCACTCCATCTTGCATGATCCCATTGTTGTGTACATGTGAAGTCTGTACTGTATCCCGTTGCTGGTATTTAGGCTTTACAGTACTTTCATTTCCCATTCAAATGAATCACTTTAACTTGCATATAAGAGCTGGGTAGGTTTTGGTATTGCATACCATTACTGTTTGTTGCATTTTATTTGTGTGATGCAAATCTGTGATAAATCATATATTATTTATATAAAGAATAAATAGGGGCCATTATTCACCTGTAGTGTGATTTGCAGTATATACTTTTTACCTTTGTTCTGTTGAGATGTGAGAATTGAGGTGCATACATGTACAGTAGAATGTTTTTTGATTGTTTAATATGTATTGCTACCTAGAGAATAGTGTATGGAAGTAAGATTCGCACTATATTTTACTTTCAATGAAAGGAATGTGTCTAGAGTGAGAGTTGTGGAGATTGTCTTTCCTTTTTTGTACACCCCCCCCCCAAAAAAAAATGGAGAAAGATTGGACATAGGATATTTGCCTCCCTAGGCACTCAGACTCTTTAGACCTTTATTTCAAGTAAGTTCGTTCAGCATTTGAAAGCGTACTCTGCAGGTAAATTACAAGCCTTAAAGGGAGAATGCAGTCACCCCAATAAAGAATTGTATAGTAGACTATCCTATTTCCTGAATGGCTCTTGAGAATCATGTGACAGTATTTTTCTCACTCAATTGTAAAATTTACAAGGATCAACTGCTTGGTTTACCTTGAATATGCAATATTTATGTCCTAAAATATTATGAAGATACTTGGAAGAGAAATAAGAAGAAATTTGTGACATTTAGCTATTGTTTCCAAATAAGTTTGGGTTGACTGCTTTTGACCTTTAAACTACAGTTTATACACTAGACTTGTAGTGAACACATGCCTGTATTCCATCTTTTGGACAAGGTTGTGAGAATGAATATGTAAATCATAGGCATATGATTATGGGATGTTGGGTGGTGATAGTCCCCCTCCCCCTCTCAAAGCAAAAACATTGGCAATTTTTGGGCAAAACATGTTCTTTTACGGCAAAACTCATATCATGAGTATGTGCCAATGAGGGAAAATTTTAGAACCACACAACCTGTTTCCCTTGGGAAATGTCACCCCATCATCCTGTATGCATATTGTGTACAATATATATATGACAATTTGTTCTATAGTTGTACCCGTAGATTTTGATAGTTAAGTAATGATTAAAGGGAGTAAGTAGTCACCCCAAATTTATATGTAAGCATAAGCCATATCTTCCATATTTTCTCATATTTCCCTTCCAAGTGTCTTTCATCATGTTTCTAAACAAAAATATAGAGTACTATTAAAGGTAAACCATGGACTTATTCTGCTTCAGTTTACCAAATAAGTAACATATATATTGTCACATGATTGAAAGGAGCCATTCCTGAGTTAGGATGCTGGGGTAGACTAATTCAGATTGGGGTGACTGCATTTTCCTGTTAAAGCAAACTTTGTACTTGCAATCATTTAAAGAAGAGATGTTTGCCCTTACTCAAGCACCCAACCACAGTCTACATCAGTGCTTCTGAACCTTTTTTAACTCAAGGACCACTTTCACTCTCAGAATTTTTCTGAGGCCCAAATTACAAAAAGTTTATTCCTTTTTCTTCATTTTTTATTTTTTATGGCGGATCTCACGGCCCACCTGTGAGAGCTTCGCGGCCCACTGGTTGAGAAGCGCAGATCTACATTATACGTGCTCATGATGTTATACTGTACTTTGAAAGTTACCACAGGCTGGTAGATTTTGACCAATTCTTACCCAGTCCTTTAAATTTCAATCAATCCCCCCCCCCCCTGCTATTTGAATAATAATGTATATTGAATATTCATAAATGCTAATTGGAAGTATTGCAGTGGCCATGAGCATGAGAGAGGAGAAAAGTCAGCTCCTACTTCCTGGCGAGGTATTGGTCCACCATGTCTCCAACCCCCTTCCTTTAAATTGAATAACTTGACTAAATAATAAAAGAAATTTAGCCCCTTCCTAGATCAGGGAGCTGAAAACAGTGGCCTAGCTCCCTGCCTAGATGAAATATTTGTAAACTTAGTACTAAGTGCCATCTTCTCAAAATAAAATGTGCCAAACATCATTTTCTCTACAGGAGTGAGGATTCTGTTGAGTTTGTAAATTTGATTTTCTTTGCTGTGGTTTTGTTTGCCGAATGGTTACCCAGTGGAAACAGTCACTAATGAACTTGAAAAATTTGGTAGCCTTATAAGTTACATCATTAGATGTCAGCTGGAACTATGTCCAATAAACTCTCTGGTGCATTAAAATTACTGCAATGTAAATGAAGCCAAGGACACTTTACCCACAAGAGGTCACTCAGAGTTTGGTCACTCAGAGTATGGTCACTCACAGTTGTAGCTGGTGTATTGTTTCATCTCAGACAGCCTTTATTGACCCATTCACAATCTTTATGCAGTAGGAATGTATCACCTTTCAGTTGAGGATTATCAGTTTACATGTTAATAGCTAAAAAGCTGAAGTTGCTTTTCAGGAAACCATATTAAATGCATTTCTATGTAATTTTTGTAATGTCTTTTACTGTAGACCTGTTACTGGTAAAAAGTAAGGACTACCTTGGTCATGACTCCAGGGATCCTCATCTGGCTTCCTGTCTCCAAACTTTGACTGCAGTCTTGTGGAAGAATGCCGCTCTCGTTTGACAGATGGAACTCTGAGCGCAGGTTAGTTGCAACTTGTAAATGTTGTAGTGTCTAGCAGCATTACTCAAGTATATGTGTACTTATGTACTGCTCTCTGATTACTGTACTGTGATACCAAATGTTGAAGTAAGAAAATTGTACTTTGTAACAGGTTCTGGATTTTTGTGCCTAGTTATTGACAGTATGACAGTATGGAAAATTCCTTGGGAGATGTGACTCCAAGGAAAGTGGAGATGCTTCTCAGCTCCCAGCCAGGAGTTGTGACTTTGAAGTCAAGTCAGGTGACCAAAACCAGCTCTACTGTTACTATTAGTAAATGGCAATTTAAATGATCTGCTTTCATTCGATAGGTCAAATTGTTCAGAACGAAACTTATACAGCTTATCCTGTTACATCTGCTCACTTTTAACAGTGTTGTATAATGTACAATGTGTTTTGATTATTGCGGGTAGGGGCATTCGCCCTCCCCCAAAGCAACAGAATGTTGATTTTAGGGCAAATATGTCATTTACAGGGCCCTCACACTTTATTTCAGCACCAAAATTCATGTCATGATTTTTTGCCAATTATGGAAAATTTCAGGGCAAACACACTTCACCCACCTTTTGAAATGTGTTCCAATTTGCAGATGGATAAGTTTGAACACCAGTACTGGCTTCACCATCATAGTTAATGTTTATTTTGTAAATGCTGATGCCGTTGCCTACGTGCCCTGAAATTTAACTTTCATAACTTGCCACACAATTCTACACATAGTATGCACCTGTCTTCTCAGTTTTAACACAGGAGCGAACATTTGCTCGCAAAGTGTTTTAGGTTTGTCCATGTGACATCTTTCCTCCGCTGGCCCCCTTTTGAATATTTTCCCCAGGCTGTATGAGCTGAGAGTTCTTCAACTGGTTTGCCTACTTTATAATTCTGTTTGGCAAAGCTTACTTTAGGTTTATTCCTTTGGGGAGATCATTGACAACTGGTTCAAGTTTTATGCCTGACATTTCTGCATTGATTGAAACAAGGCCGATGATACTGGGGCCTCTTTTGGAAGGATGCAGTACACTGGCTGGACCAGAACACATCACTAAGCATTGAAGGTGCATTTTCATCACTCTAGTAAAGCTTAAACAAGATAGAGTTAACTCTTCCATAAAGTTACAGTGCTTAAAGGCACATTGGCATCAACCCCATAGTTGTCTTTTTATCCTCCCTGTGAAGAAAAATGGGACAGTTTTCTTGCTACACTTCTGGAAAAGAATTTTATTACCCTGCTTAACTACTCTATAATATTAGGGAAGATTAAAGCTCACCAATGTTAGTCAACCTGCAAGGTCTCCTATTTTAGTTTTTGTGGGAAGATAGTTTTTTAATTCATTTTTCTTTTTGAGTGGGAGGGGGCAGGGGGAGGTAACAACTATAATTATAGTGTTCATGTACTTGATTGGGGGTGCAGCCAGTGTGTCTTAAAGTTTTTTAGTGGTGCTTGATATAGCATCTCTCATACTATAAAGATCTTGCTTATCTTCTGCTTAGTACTTATTACAGCACACAGGGATGTACTTACATGGTGGTGGAAAGGAGGGGTGGGGAAGGGACCCTCTGTCTGGCACTGACTATGTCCACCCAGAACTAATAAAACATTTTCAAATTCTACCCAGTATGCTAGGCAAGTTCGAATTCTGTCCCTCCCCATAACCCAAGATGGCAATTAGTGTGCAATGCACTCTGTCCTAAGCACATCAGTGCATACAGCACAGTACTATATCAGTTTATCACCTGATGTAAGGACAAGTGAAAGTTATTGTTTATTTTTTTACATCATGTACAGAAAAAAATATTAGAGGTACCCAATTGGGAGAGTTGGATGGCCACTAATCAAAGACAGTCCTGTTATGATAGTTGCAGTGTGTACATGGTAACACAATATTCTTTATGTTTATGGTAAATACTATGCTAGCCTCACCCTGTGTACACAAAGCATTTTTATTCCATATATCCATGGAGTATGTGCAATGAGACCCATATACAGTAGTAGTAAATATCAGGCTTGTAGCATGTGTCAGCTATCATTACTATGTTAGTTTGCTATTACCAACATGAACTTTCATCAAGAGGGCCATGTGGGCCTTTAGAAATCATGAAATTTGAAGACATGATTATCATTAAGTACTCTGACCCCAATTTTTGTCATGGGTATACTGCATGATAGACTTGTGTGTGATCTTTGTGTAACCTTAGGGTCAGTACTGTCAAATGGGGAAAAAATATGATGATTGATTCTGTAAGGAAGACAAAAATATCTTGTATACTTGTAAATGTAGGTAAATATTGAATGTTCAAACTAATATAAATTTGCAATCACAGTAATTAGTAATTTGCAGCTATTAAATTGTTTGCTCTCTGCCTGTTTCAAAGGGATCTTAAATATTTTTGCTTTATTTCACTGAACAAATTTGCACATTTTATCTAGTGGAACCCTGTTCAAGGAAGATGTATCTAGGATACCTACATCATAGAAATGTGTACAACTGTATACATACTGTACTTGAACTATTGTATAGTCTAACAGGTCTACACAGTACAGCTATAAATAACTGCTGTTGATAGCAGTGGATATGAATGAGTGAGTTGATAGATAGGCAGTGGGGCTCGTTCTACGATTACTGTCTGAAGTACAAACTGTAGGCCTACATATCTGTATTGCATTCGCTAGAATATTCTTGGAGACACATGGTATACATTGTATACAGTCACTTAAAGTTTATAAATTCTTTCTGGAAGGGCCTTGTACAAGGGATCTTATGTTTTACACTGCTTTCTAATACCTGTATGTATGGTACCTTGTTAGGATTTCCTATAGCAAGTTTCGAAACAGTTCAGTGTGGAGGGAGGCGTGGGTGGGGGCAGGAGAATGGTGGTTATTCAAAACCAGCAATATATGATGTCATAGATGTGGGGTACTAATATACAGATCCAGGAATTTACAAGGGGTGTGGGGGTAGCTTTATGGAAGGGCGAACTTTGAACCTATGAGTGGCAAATGGGAACAGCCTGAATTTCCTTGCAGCTTGAAACCATTGTTAGTACAGTACAAAAATTTTGTAGTATAGCTTATGGATCGTCCCCAAAAAACAAGGGGAGGGGGATGGGGCTTGAAGAGCCACCAAGAGTCCATGTCTTGTATAAAAGGGTATATCCTGGGGAAGGTCAAGGGGACTAATTCTCCAATAATGTAATTGAAAAGACTCTAAAATGGGAAAATGCTATTTTTCTGAGTAATTACATGATGTATTAATAAAAGTAAAGGAAGGACAGAGATTGGTCAGCTGACATGTGGCTTACTGGCTGCCTATAGTCCATCCCTGGAAAGGAACAGTTTGTGCAATCGTTTTATTACATGTAAACACTAAAACTAGTAGTTTTCATTGTGATTTTTGTTACTCCAGTTTTCTAAGCCAGGTTTAAAGTTTGAAGAGAAATTCAACCTGACATTGTTTTCTTTAAATCGTACAGTAGTACTTTTATCTAAAAAGAGCTGATTCTTGCTTTCAAAGAAATACAGCACTACCCTGGACACTATTTTTGCTCCTTCCAATGTCCCTCACTAAAATATTCCAGAGAAATCAGCCTGCAGTGGTCAGTGGACATCTTTCCTGTTGTGTCAATCAAGTTTTCATAAGCTTTGTCCTCGCCCCTTTTACTCACCCTCCAATTGCTCAATTTTGCTACTTCTGCGTGAATAAAATACAAAGCCTTGACCTCATTTTACCTGTGGAAGGAATACTCAAAGCAAAGCCGGACAGGTGTGTTGACACTAGTAGCAGAAAAGTGACGGATGAAGAGATAGAATGACCAATTCACTGTTCGCTTAAAACTGCATAAAGGTAGCGAAAATTTGGGGCGAATTGAGGAAAACTGAGCTATAATTACAGAGAAGCGAGTTTTGTTAAATGCAGCTTAGGGATGGCATTCTTGACTCTGTTACACATTGAGATGAGGGAAAGAGGTTCATTAATGTGACCAGATGGCTGATCAAGTTCTCAGGTAAGGCCTTGTGAAGATTTGCTTTTATCCCTCTGGACTCGCTTTTAATATTTTTTGACTGACAATGGTCAGTTATTTCATCTTTGTGCTGTGCATCTAGACAATCCCTGTGACTGTACTGTGCAGTATGTAGTGTGGTCAATTATAGGCTGCATACATGCGTGAATACTGTGCTTTATAATCAAAATTTTGATATAAGGACATTGATCTTAGCCCAGTTTTTAACAAAAGGAATGCAATTTCTATGGCGACTAAAGAAATAGATCACATTTGTGAGTGTTGCTTCCAAGCTCTGCTTTGTTATAATTAAAAACTGTGCCCTACTTTCTGTTATCTCTTTATTGGTCAAATTGTTTTCAGTGAGGTTGAATGGTTGTCCTGTCCATCATATTAAAAATGATTTTCTTAAAAGAAACAGTGATTGCGTCATGTCCACTTAAAATAAATAGCCATTGTGTTGTTAGTCCTTCCTGAAAATTACGAGGCATTGGATGAAAAATAAAATGTTTATTAATAGAATAAGTTTTGAGGCAAAGTGCAAGACACTGCCATATCAAAGTGAAGTATGGTGAGAAAAAAAATATTCATCGTGTGCAAGTTGATGTTAGGCTCAATTATGGAGTGCACAACTGTACCATGTAATGAGACCTTCGTTGGTTACATCACTATAGACACTGGTTAGTATAGAGCATGCAGAAGGATATATATGCATGCTTGTCAGTTTTTCATGTGTAAATGTTGGCATGATTGCATGCAGAAAATACACAAATTAGCATCAACTTTATTCATTGTGACCATAGTTGATTAGAGTGCAATTATCAAACCTTTTCTGACGAAGCAGTGATGTCATTCGTTTGAAAACACAAATGGCACTATACACATTTTTGTTTTGCATTGACAGAGGAGCACAGGGAGCATCTACCTCTAGAGCAGACCCTTCCTTTGTCACCCTGTGCAGTGGCTGCCTTCCCATGGGAGTGGTTCAAGGGAATGGGGATACCCCCCTTTGAAAAGTTTTAATTAATGTGAGGTGGCTTAGATGTAGTGTGGGGAAAAGTTTTGAACTGATTTTATGTTTATAAATTTTCATTATTTAGTGAGTGTTTTTTATTTGGGGAGGGGGGGGGGGACTGAATAAAAAGTAGGGATTCTGTGGATGGCATCTGTGCCGGGCTGCTAACTGAAGCAGTTCTCACCCCTTTCCCCTGAAGCCACTGCTCATTGATACTGTGCACTATAGACATTCTCTTATAATGATGAAACATTTTAGCCATCATTTTTTAACTGATAACTGCCATGTATTATGAAGCAGTTCTTTGGATGTGTACACAGTGTACATGTCAGTATTGTTTAATTTGTAGTTGAACCTAGTAGTACTTGCAACATTTCTATTGAAAAGGAACCCACTTTTTCTTTCACCTGGCCACGTTTTATCACAATGATCATGCACACTTTCTTGATTTCCACGCCTTATTAAATTGCACTGTAAGCACCAAGTTGGGATCTCGCATAATTACGTTGGGAGTAGGAGAGCACATGTCTGAGAAGAGTTAAAAGCATTCAGAGGGAAATAGTTCATGTGTAAAATAATGTGTGTAAAATAAAGCATGTTTATTTTTGGCAAAGTACAAAGACTGATAGAAGATGGCGGGGTGTTGACTAGATACTTCAAGTATATTATACTGTAATAGACTATATAGGGGAAAATTTACTATTTTGCTCAAGAACCATAAACTCAGGCCTCAGTTTGAAAGAAAATTTGTTTATCTATTGACTTTCCATGAGGTGTTGTTGTGAAATTACAGGGCACACAAAACTCTCTAAGGGTTGTGTGCAGAATAAAGCCGGTGGCCCACTACGTAGGGGACCACTGGCTTGTTAGCACTTGCCACTCCTTGTGTGTGCCTCTGACCTTGAAATGGTCACTTAACCAGTTAACTGCGTATGACGGATATATCCGTCATGGCGTAACTTCATGCTACTGCGTATGACGGATATATCCGTCTTGTAATATATGCACCGAAATACGTCATATAACACCCAGCCAATCAACGATACACCCTGGAAAGATCGTTCGCTGTGCACAGCGAACGTTCTGGCCTGTCTGTCTGTTCACTAATGGGTAGGACAAATATATCTGTCTTCTAACTGAGACGTTGATCAAGCACGTGGAACCCGGAAGTGTTCTTGCATGTGCTGCGCTGTTTACAATTTCTCACAGGCTACCGCTACCCTACCGCTACAAGTGTGGGACCGCGTGGGTGTGTTTTCGTTCTGGATTTCACTGTTACAATGGCTGTGTCTACATCAAACGAGTGATTATTTACAGTGTATTACTTTTCCAGTGTAAAGTTGAAATAAATGAAAAGTGGCATTTTTGCGAAAATTAATTCCGCAGTGGGATCATGAAAGTTACAATATATTAATTCCGCAGTTAACTGGTTAATGCATGTAAGAGATTGGTGCTCGCAAGCAATGGTCTCATGTGCTCTCAAGCCATTGGTCTCCTAGTGGGCAACCAACTTAAGTCTGTTGCCCAGTCTTGTACGAGATTTGTAATAGACCTGCTCTGTTCCTTTCTACAAATAATGTGGCAGCCTTTTATGCCTTTACACCATCATAAGCTGTAGGGAAGCTATGATTAGTGCAACTTGTAGAATAGAATGGAGTAGAATTACCTATAATATACAATAGATATGCAAATGAGATACTGGAAATCATCTTCAGAATTGATGTGACTTCTATTCATTCATTCTTTGGACAGAAATTTGAATAATGTTTTATGTGGAAGACAATTTTGGATTTTATCTAAATTTTGCAGTTTTGTTTCAGTATACTGTAGCTCAGAATATAGGATTGGGTCATATGCAGTTGTGAAAGGGTGAAGGATTGTTGCATTGTAGGTTTGTGAATCAATTCCAACAACGACTGACTTTTGGACTTATAATAATGCCATTGGATACTTACTAATAAGTTTTAAATGACAATGTACTCTGTCATTCAACATCATGAATGCAAGCATTATAGCTTTTTCCTAAATTAATAAACACAGTACAGATTGAAGTTACAACACATGTACAACACTACTTGCTGTCCACTATAAGATCATGGGCCAAGTCCTTTTTTAAAAATGTCAAATGGATAGGACGACTGATACAAGATTATTTTGCACTTTTTTTATTAATGTTTTTTAAGTAGTAAAAATGTCAGTTGTGTAGGCAGCTGGATCATAGACTGAAAGAATAATAACATTTATTGGTTTAAGTCAGGCCGCCACAGCCCTTTTTCCAGCTGTGGCTCACTGGCTTGTTTTCCCTACTCCATTGCTTATGCTGAGCACCAAGCACAATGGTAGTAGGTTCCATTTTTAAAGTCTTTGGTGTGACCCGGCCAGGAGTTAAACCCCAGACCTTCCGGCGGCAAGTCAGATGCTCTTACCACTTGACCATGCAGTAGGTGTCTGTTTGTGATTCTTAGCATGTAAACATGATATCTCGAGGTAACAATTACAGGTACTCTTCATACTTGAAATATAGATTTGCCATATTGAAAGGAAGTATCATGTTGTTTTTGATGGAGGTCAAAAGTCATTTGAGGTCATCCGAGGTCAAAAACTATAAACCTTGTGAATGTGGTTTTGATGGATTGATGTGAAATTTCAAGATAGCAGTGTTGTTTACTTTTTATGTTTAGTATATGGATTTATCCCATTAAGAGAAAAACCTATTGTTTTTGGCAAAAGTCAAAGGTCCTTTTAAGTCACCAGTGGTTAAAGGGAAACATCGTGTTTGAAAAAATATCACAAAGTGATACCAATGTAATCCCATTGTGGATTTTTTCCCTTTCAAACGTTAATCACAAATAACTTGCAGCAAATCAACACTAATCTCACGAAACAGGGACAAAAAGAAGCAACAATTTCCTCATCGAACAGGCTCCTTATGGAACGATAAGCCTCGCCCACATGCAATGGTCGTACTGCTACATATGCATCTTGAGCATTCACGTCGGGTCATATTTACACTCATTATGCAATACGTGTTGACCTTGCCTACCCTGTGCTTCACACTCACAACAAACTACCCACCGCAGTTCGTACAGCCTGTGGTGTACTGTGGGTGGGATATTGCAGCTCACCCAGGGAGATGCAGTGTCATCTCCCTAGTTCACCATGCAATTCACACCTCACACAATGTGCATTAGTCGTTACAGGACTGTAAGATCATGGAATTACTACCTAGGATCATGGTACTTTATTTGCGGAAGCCTTAATTATTTTGATGAGTTTCATCACAGGTTCGTAAAATTTTCGTTTTCTCCTAGGGCCTAAACCAATAGTAGCAGTTGATGAAGCACCAACAATCTCTTTAACATCTTGCTGTTTCGATAGCAAAGCAACCTGCTAAGGCCCAACGGCTACAATTTGAATTACAGTAACTATAACTTTGTGTATAGTATACCAGGGAGGTGATAAGACCCGCAATAGTGTACTACCTGTAGTTCAATGCAGACAGTGTCTTAGTAATAATTGAAAATAATAATAATTAAAAAACTACCAAAACCTTGGAAATTGCTTGTAAGCACCATGTCTCAAGATAGGAATGATAGACAGTCTTTGTACGTGGTATATGGATTTATCATAATGGAAGAACCTATTGTTTTTTTGTGGAGGTCAGTGGTCATGTGAGGTCAGCAAGTAAAAATCCAAAAACCTTGAAAATATGATATCTCAATGTAGGAAGGGTGGATTATTCTTATACTCAGTATATATGACTTTATCAAGTTAAAAAAGATCACTATTGTTTTTGTGGAGATCAGAGGTCATTTGAGGTCACCAGAGGTCAGGAGAGCACCTCGCAAAAGTATATCAAGTAATGAAGCATGGATGTTTCCAATATTTGGCATGGCATGTGGGCATGGTATTGTCAGTTGATGAACTCTATTATTTTTGGTAGAGGTCAAAGGCTTTCTGAGGTCACCAGAGGTGAAACTACAAAAAGCTTTAAATTTGCTTAAGATAGGAATGCTGGATACACTTACAGTAGTATACAGGTTTGTCATACTGAGAGGAAGGGTACTATTGGTCCTGGAGGAGGTCAGAGGTCATTTTAAGTCACTAGAGGCAAAAAATTGAAAATCTTTAAAAATGTGGTATCTTGAGATTGGAACCATAGGTTCATAATTTTTCATAATTGGCATGTGAGTGCATTATAGTCAATAGATAAACCCTCTTGTTTTTGGTGAAGGTCAAAGGTTACTTGAGGTCATCAGGATGTCAAGTGGTAAAACCTTGTAAAACTGCTTGCAAACATATGTCAAGAGGGCAAAAATTGATGGAGTGCATACTTTATAGCATGTAGAGGCCTTCATAATGAGAAGAAAATCCTGTTTTCGGTTGAGGTCAGAAGTCATTGAGGGTCACCAGAGGTCAAACTGTGAAAGCCTTGTAAATATGATGTCAAGAATAGTAACCTTGATGGTTCATATAGTTGGCAGGAAAATGTAGTTGGCTTTCCTCCCACCTGTCAGGGTGTACCATCGAAAGCAGCTAAACAACTGATAAAGTTGGTTGTCCCCATGATTCGAAACATCATTTTTGCACACAAATTCAGTTGTGACTTTGCATGCTTTTGTCAAAGCCATGCAAGACAAGTCTTGATTACGCTGTGTTGGAACTATTCAAGATAGTTCTTGCTCTCACTATTGCAAGGCTCTGATGGATTTTTGTTAAGTCTTGTGTTAATTCAGCCTTGTAAGTTCTCCTTCTGAAAGTAGTTTCAAGTTTTTGCCTGCAGTGGGAGGTAGTCAGCAGGACTTTTCTTGAGAAGCATTTGGTGATCAAACTCTGTCTATTGAAAAACCCAGAAAATGAAAGTACTCAAAAATATTTCCAGAGGCAAGGAATCACTAAGCCTTTTGGCTTTCTTGTATTTAATGAGCAACAAGTCTCATCCCAGACAGTAAAAAATTTACCTACCAAGTTTACTTCTGGCCCTCTTCCAGTTCAGCAAAAACACCAGTCTAGTGCACTTCCCTGTCAAAGCTACAGTAGCCTGCACTGAGTTTATAGGAAAAATGCAGTCACCCCAATTTGGATAAGTGTAGCCAGGTATCCTGTTTTATGAATAGCTCTTGAGAATCATGTGGCAGTATTTTTTCACTGAATTGTGAAATTCACACAGAGGAACTCATTGCTTTACCTTACGTGTAAGTATGCAATGTTTATGTTCTGAAATATCATGAAAGGTACTTGAAGAGAAATAGGAGTATACTTATGAGGTTTAGCTGTTGTTTCCAAACTAAGTGTGGGGTGACTGCTTGTGCCCTTTAAACTGCTCAAGGCCATCTGTACACATTTAATACTGTGTATGAGCTTAATTGGGAAGACAACTGACTGAACAGGTCATCATTGACCAATCAGAGTGAAGCTTCTGTTTGAATTAATGTCAATCATATTGCTCTCACCAATTGTAATTTAGAAATATGACAGTATTCCTAAATATGTTTGGGGTGATGCAATAGCCCCTTTAAAACTACCCAAGCACTAGCCATGCACTCTTTACCATAAGCTCTTTTAACATTTAGTCACAGGTTTATCCTGTAAAGTATAAAATAAAGGAATCAAGTACAATGTGAAAATTTCCATCCAGAATCGGTTGGCCTTGTCAAGACATCCACTGCTTCCAAATTTTTATCTCAGTATTTCAAAGGTAAAAAGTACCCTTGAGCAAATAGTAAAATAATACCATGAAGAATAAAATTCAATAGCAGTAACAGGACAGTCTACAAACAGATAGTGTTACATTATTCCTTTCTTTAAATACATTTGATATGCTGTCGTACAGTAGTGTCCTTGTATCAATGTAAATTTAGTGACTTTTTCCTGGAATGTAATGTGGCTTGAGTATGAAAGGTGTGTACATAAAAAAGTATAATATTATAGCCACACTTTTATACAGTGGTATTAATATTACGTAATAATAATAAATATACCAATAATGATGATAATAGTAATAATAATTCAGTCTTGGAGGGACCTTGGAGAGCTGTTACTTCAAGATGCAAGTTGACCACAACAGTGTGCAATAGGAAAACCAAGTGGCCATATATTGCAATTTCTTGAGGGGGCTAACCAACTCCAGGAGTGCCAGTTGTATCTTTTCATTTGGAAAGTTTGATCAGAAAGGAAAAGATCAACAACCCAGTAAGGAAAGGATCACAACCCAGGCCCATCCAGAGAAATATTTAGGTCTGAGGATGTTTTGAAGAGGATCCTTAATTTGGTTTTTGCTCAGTACCTGTAAAATCAATATCGCCCATGTTATGCCTCTGGGGTTATCCATGATAACAGGACCCCTTTATGCGAATGGGGTATGCAGGCAGCAGTAACCCCACTTTTTCTGTGGCCCTGTCACAAGCCAAACCCTTTGTTGGTACTAAGCACTCATTGCAATAAATACCAAGTCCTGCCTTTATGAATACTCGACCATGTCACAGATTGTGCTGCAGCCCAGGGAATAATTTATCCGGTATTGTATCGCAATTTGCTACACAAGCTGGCCAAATTGCTATACAAATGCAGAAATGTGTAGCACTTTTTTGTGTGTGTAACCATAGGGTTTTCAGTGATTTTACACTACAGAAGGAAAAAATTCGCACAAATGCTACGCATAATTTGAATACTAAATTATTCCCTGCAGCCATCATGTAGTTGCAATGAAAGTAGTGCAAAGTTCCTTATGGTTTGTCCCTTTGCAGCTTCCTTTTGTACAAAACCAGTTCCTTCTAGCCCCAAGATAGTAAAAGGTGATTTATGTCCACTCACTTTGCAGAAGTCTTGACATGAGTCTTTTCAGCAATGTATTGTAAAAAAAAGAATTGAATTCTGGCAGCCACTAGAAATTCAACTCCAAATGAAAAAGTGCTGTTTCTTGTGTGTTGCAATGAGGGTCATATGCCACTTTAGTTTCATTTTGATTGTTTAACACCATGACCAGAGGAATTGAATTAAATTATTTCTGATTCTTCTGTTATCAACAAACACAGAAAACAGCCAGGCAAGCAAAAAAAAAAAAATGTTGTTTTCTTTAGGAATTTATTGGAAGTTTGTCTATTCTTGAAAATTACTCTAGAATTTCCACTCAAGCTGACAGAATGTCAAGTCTCAGTGCCTTGAAAAATGGAATCTCTAACTTGCTTCAAGACCAAGATAATGATAGCAAACTGCAATACATTACTTGCCCATTACAAATTGTTAAACAGTCAAGCCATTTTTGGTTTGGAGTAAAAGAGAAACTAGTGCATTCATAATGACATGTCTGTATGTGAGTAGATGTACTGTGTGTGTTTGTGATGCTTTATACAGAAGCTTGTTTTACATGATATCTTGAGACCAGGGAAACTCCAGCAATACTTGGTATGTGGATGTCCACAGTGTATACGCTAGGGCTCAGAAATGGAGGAGGGGGAATTTTCTCCCTCCCAAATTTTTTTAGGGCATTTCAAATTCTGGGGGGGTGGGGGGTGGGATTTCCAGAAGTAGTAAATCAGCAAAATGAGCCAATCAGTATGGTATTGTATCACCCATTGATTTGCGATTGTTCCTCTGTGTCATAGTCTCACAGACAACTTGAAGAGTTCCAAATTAATGTGATGTAGGAAAATAAAAAAGTGTGGGCCACGAGGTCTGCGCTGGAATTTCTGGCAGAAAATTATCTTGTTCATGGGCGGCGATCGGGGTGGGGGGTTGGGGACATGTCCTCACAATATTTAAGAAATTGCCCATTGATTTTGATTTTTCACACAGTAATTTTTTTTTGAAAATGGGGTTATGTCCCCCCCCCCCCCCAATATTGGGAACAAATTGCTGCCATTGTTTTTGTTGCAGGACTTCAAAAGTTAATGCGGGAGTTGCGCACCCTAGTGTGAACACTGGATGTCCATATAAAGAGGAAGAACCTTTTGTTTTGGTTGAGTTCAAAGCTCATCTGAGGTCACCAGAGGTCAAACTTTGAACACCTTTTGAACAGGATGTTACAAAGAAAGGAAGTATGTATAATATGGTATACTGTATATACTTATGCACTGTAGATGGATTTTTTAACTGGAGACATTGTACATTTTCTGTGGCGGTCAAAGGTCTGAGGTCACTAGAGGTCAAAATCTGAAACCCTTGTAACATAATATTTCATTCTGGTGTAGGAACTAAGAGTGGGTTATGTATTTGCCCATTTAGTGCATGAATCCCATTACTTTTGTTGTGAGTGAAAGATATGAGGTCCCTAGAGGTCAGACTCTAAGAACCTTGTAAGCATGATATCTAAAGATAGGGATCATCATACTTCTTATACTTCATGGTATTGAAGGGATGGATCTTTCTCTGTTGGTGCCCCTTGCTTGTGGAACAGGCTTTTTTACTGTGTTCAGTCTACTGTAGTCCATCTCTGCAGTTATATTTAAATCAAGGCTAAAAACTCATTTAATGAATAATGCTATTTACAGGACTGTACTTAGGTTTTTTCAACTTTGTAGATAATCTGAGTATTTGACTAAATTTGGAAATTTGATTAGCAACAGTTCAAGACTCATGTTTAGGCAATAATGAGGTATCAAATATATAAAATGCTGCCATTCAAAGTAAACTGTCATAAAAGTTTGTTGTTTGTCTATCCTACACTGTCACCATGCAACACAAATTCAGACTTTTCATCACTTGACCATACAGTTAGGACAATTGTAAATTGAACAATGCACTCATTTGAATTCCAGACAGGTATTATGCCCTGAAAATCTCCAGAAATTTCAAAATGTACAGATTTCTGTATGCATAGTCTGAGGGAACCCTTTTTAACAGCATTATGAATGTGTCACCCCATACATCCACCTACCTGTTATGTGTGTAATACAATACGTACATTCAACACTATCACAGCTCTGCTCTGAAAACCTAATTTTGCAGAGAGATTGTAAGTGAGTCAGAGCTCGTAGCCAATATTATGCCAAGTGTGTGTCTATTCTTGGCATAGCTGTGCATGTCGGTACGTATTTTGAAACATGCGATACCTGTCGTAAGCTTTGCTGCATGCATTACTACTGAATGATAGATGGATAGGATTTTAAAGTTGATGAAAATTCATTAGCTGAGGAATGCATTGAATACAATTATTAGGGGGGACATTCTTACCTTGCAGGCTTGTAATTACTAAGGTTAGATTTAAATGGTTTAATTTTCACCTATCAAACTAAAAGTGAATCAAATCATTCTGAAATTGAACTAGTCTTTTTAGTTTATGGGAAAATTGTTTGTGTCATTTTAAATAAAATAATCACCATCATGCTACCGAATTTTCAAAGCTATGAAGAGAGGAAGTAAATGCTACTGAGACTCATATCAAAAGGGGAAGCTTGGCATAATGAACTGCCAAATGAGACTTAATTAAGTGTTTCCCACAGGTGTGTGAGATTCTTGTTTGCTTATAAAATTCTGTCAGTCTTAGTCTGAAAGATGAGAGTCAATATTTGTGAATGAGGAACATTCTGTAAGACGACATGACAAATGTTTATGTTAATTTACCTGTAAGCAGCCTAATTATGTTCATGGACAACATAGATCTAGCAAGTCAAAGCTTTTTCATGTTTTAGGTGTAACAGGAATTGAAAACTTAAAAGGTATTCCTTGTCATTTACTTAAATTACGTTCTTATTAATAATGTGTTCTCAATCTGCCTATCAACTGCAATGATGCATAATAAATCTTTTCATTGTAAGATCTTGGTACCAGACAGATACTGTGCTGTAGCATACTGTAGAAAAACAGGCCTTTGCACATGCCTGTACATCCTTTTCTCAGCAAGTTATTATCTGAATGGAGATAGCTTGCCAAAAGTTCATTTGAAGTGAAGTTAACATATTCAAGGTCAGGTAGAAATCTTTTGATTATCTTGCAGTTGAGATTTCTTTAAGAACTAAGCTGTATTAGAAAATTAACACAAAGGGGTTTGTTGTTTGCTATGTCCTGAGTACAACTGGGGATCACACCTGGCTTATTAAAAGTGGCACAGCTAAGTGACACCACAGTGAACAATGCCCTGGTGGCCGCACCACACCCAGTTGTATATGATCTGTCACAAAGAAGGAGTGTAATGTTTTACAAAGTGTCGTATCATCGTTCCTGGGAGATACTGAAGTAGCACACCTCAGATAAGAGAATTATCTCCCAGATCGAAGCAGTGAAATGCTTGATTTAGGAAGTGGCAAGTTGGAGAGTCAACTTCAAACGTAACAACATGTGCTATCTCGTAATTTGTAGAGATTGGGGGTGGGGGCTCACAACCACCACTTCTTGCATTCACTGTAAAGTAGTCTCAACAGAGGAAATCATATTTCATTTTAAACAGTGTATAGTCCTCTTAACAGGAAAATTCAGACAACATGTGCAGTTCCAAATGCCTGGGACAATGGACAACAGGTCATGACAGATATAGAAATTGCAACAAAGATTACTGCGAATACAGTGTGCCTTTTTACTGATGGAAGTATTCAATACATGGACGCTTGTGAGGGTAGGTTGTTGTAGAGTGTATATTTGACAGAACATTTTTCAGGTGACTACTTACAGAATGCTTGTACTGAATGTTCGTACTCATAGTAAACACCACATGTCCAGTATTATGTATTGCACATCTTGTGTTGAAAAGTTGGATGTCCACTTTGAAGGTAATATTCTTCTAAGCACGTAAAAATGCTCATGCTTCTACTTTCCTAATTGCAGTAATCATCATTTCAGAGCTGTAGACTCCTTGTTATTTGTGCATATAAGCCTAAGCCTTGGTTAGGGTCTAATGTATAGACTGGTCCACTACCTGTCAGCCTGAGCAGTGTGTTCTCCTTTTTTCGTTTTTCATGGTAACACACTGACATAGTTAGGCTTCATGACAAAGACCTAGACTAGCCAGCTGTAGCCTACAAAGATCTAATTAAGACTAGCATATAATTGGTTGAAAATAACTGACTTTCCTCCTTAGTACTGCCACTGAACAGGCCTAGCTAGGCCAGCTGGTACAATTACATGAAGTTAGTCACATGGTCTGTAGTTTATCCATCCACTATACACACTTGACTGAATTTTATACCCCTACTAGTGGGGGTCAACAGATCAGATGGCTCAAGGAGAGGGGGGATAATGGCAACAGGCCCCAACAAATTTAAAAGTGGATGGGATTGTCCTCCTCACATTTTTTAGAATCCACCCTAAAATAGTGGGTACATAACCATAAAGCCTCAGAAAAAAGTCAGGATATGAGAGGCCACATGAGGGGAATTCTGGTCATACTGTCACAGCCTACCTATCTTGGGTTACAGTACAAAAATTGACACTATGATATTCTTGTATGGGTTAAGTTTTTGAAGTTATGGCATTAACCTGCAACGTTTCACTGTGTATTTTAAAGTTGAAAACTTTTCCAATATAAAACTATGGTAATACCATATGTACTTTATCCAACAAGGGACAGATCATCTCAACCTCTGGCCTCAAAATTTCCAGGGACCTTAAGGGAACCCTGGATCCTTTGCTTGCCCCCTCCCTCTGGAAATTTTGTTTAGGGGCTTAGATTCAACTTGGTGCAACATGTTGGACAAATTTTAAGGGAAATTACTGCAACTTTTTTACTTTTTTTTTACAAAGGAAACAAATAAAGGATTTTTGTCCTTGAATTTTGGGGGTGGGAAGCCATACTCATGTCCCACCACATTTTTTGCCCCCTCGCATCCTGTGCATATGATCTCAACTTCCCTTAGTTTTGCCAGTCATCACCCACTTCCTGCCACAGCGGCCTGTCTGTAATGGCTTAAGGCCCCCCCCCCCCCAAAAAAAAAAAAAAATTCAATGTATTTTCTTCAAATGCTGTACTCTCCACTTCATCCGCAGTTCTGCCTAAAAGCATTCCAAGGGCACTACAATACTGTGTACAAGCAATGCATTCTAGTATACTCATAGAATGATGCAGGCAGAACTTTAATTGACAAAGAAAAATTATTTAAAAGATATATATACTGCAACTGTGAAGCAGCAACAATCTAGTGATTGTCAGAGTGTCAGTAAATGTCAAGGAAAGTATGTTCTGATGAATGTGACTCAGATTGTGCTTAGTGTTACGGAATTATTGACAGATTTTAAAATACAATGAATTATTAGATTATTCCTGAATATTCAACTTCTGCAAATGTGGATCCTGTGAGGTAACTGAAGATACAGTTGGGTAACTTTGAAGTTGTCTTCAGTATTAGCTGCACTAATTTTGAGCATGCACATAAAGGCTACTATTACCCACATTCTGCCACAGAGGCCTGTCTGTAATGGCTTAAGGCCGTCTCCTCCCTCCCTCCGCCCCCTCTGCCCCCCTGCCCCCCTCCGCCCTCCAAAATTCAATGTATTTTCTGCAAATGCTGTACTCTCAACTTCATTACTACAAAATGAATTTTCTGTCACTGTCAGTGCCACAGTTGAACTACAGGACCACCTAACCTACACAACACATTCATAAGACAATTTCTTACAATATTACTTAGACAGAAAATAGAAAGAAAACTTTTGAAAACATACATGTTTAAATTATTTGTGAAGCTACTGCTACTTTTTAACAATGGAGGCAATTCTGGCTAGAATTTGAGAAAAATCCAGCTGGATTTCTTTAAAGATCTGGCTGGAACTCCAACCGGATAATTTTTCACTATCCAGACTATCCGGCCAGACCGGATGTCCATTGCACCGTGTTATTTTATTACTAGAGGTGAATGATATAGCTACTAGGAGATGGAAATCAAATTGATAGCATTAAATAAATGACCTAAGGCCTCGTATTAAGCCTCATCACCAGCTAAAAGTTTTTAATCTTCTCACACTTAAGTTGGTCTTAAAAGTATTAGCATATATTAAACTTTCTGTGCCATCTCCATTTGGCTAAAAACTCCCTGCTTTTCAAACTCCACCCTACCCCATATTGATTGAAACTAGGGGTCAGAACCTATTGAACAGTTTTCATGCGTTTTTTTATGTGGATCAGTCAGAGACTTATGATGAAATATACAGTAGGCTACATCAGCCTCTGCTGCTACGCAATGCAAACATCTTGCAAACATTCGGGATATTAGCCATTTTATAGCTGTGAGATGAGCAGTTTAACTGAGTATTTGGCCAGGCATTAAAGGAAGGTACAATTACAGGTTAACTTTCATTAAAACATACCAAAGGTTCCTTTTCATTGTTTTACAAATGTGCATAGACTCTGTTCCCCAGACCCAAGATTTTGTCTCTGTGGGGAAAGTGATCGCCGTACTAGGAGAGGCTATACAGAATGGGGAGTGAGTACGGCAGAGGTTTGTACTGTAATATACAGAGATTTAAAGTGCCTAGGTGGTAATAACATTTTTTTTAGTGCCCAGTGCCAAGTTTTGTCACCAGGTGACTAGTTTTGGCACATCCCTGCACCAACTAGCTGGTACCTGCACTCAGTAATATCAATCCTGCCAGATGTATTGAATCTATCTGACCCTGGGTGGAAAAAGTTGGGAAGCTGGGAGGCTCCTTCCAGGGAAATTTGGGCACTTGGAGGGAAATTTTGGCTACTGGAGGGAAATTTACACCTTTTATGTACATGAAAGTATGGCAGGAATTGAGGAAAATTTGACTCTCTTCCCGGGAAATAAATATTTTTTCCAGCTCTGTATCTGACATAGTGATATACCGTATAGTTCATTTCTGAGACATTTAAGGTAAATCCTGTGTTTATTGTGAAGATTTTAGCTGTTTTTCATTAGTTTAATATTACCTCCAAAAGAAATTGCAGACACACACACACAATTTTAATACAGCTCGCATCAATAAAAATTGTTTCTTATGAAAAAGGATTTTCTGCAAAAATTCACAGTTAATAAACTTTTCTACTGCAAGTATAAATAAAGTTTCAAACCAGGTCATGCAAAGTTTAATATTTAAAGAACAGCACAGCAGTGCAGGGGTATCACAAGAACTTAGGAAACTGTATCGCTCACATGTCACACAAGAGGGCTATGATTGGCATGTTGGGGGTTCACCCTTCCTTTAAAGCAAATTCACGTTATCTTCTTTCATCTATTTGAGATTTTGTTTACCCACCTGACGATAATTGTATAGTGTGGAAGGATATTGAGAATTACGGCCTAGCACCTTACTTTCACATTTCACTGCGGTGTCAAGGAGAAATGAGTCTTGTATTTTATTACAAGCTGGCCTGAAGTATCATTCTCTCAAAGAAAATGTAAACCGTTAATTTCCTGCCTGTCAGATTACTGTAGATGTGCTTGTCACATCTAATAGGAGGACCTGTAATTCCTACTAATACTACTATTTTTAGGCATTCTACCGGCAGTATCTGCAACATTTTTGTTGCAATTTTGTGGTGGCATGTTGCTTCTGTTTTTTAACAAGGTAAGAGGAAACAAAATGTGTAAACAAAGTGTACATGAGAAAACCTCAAATGTGAGAGAAACACTGGAAAATGCCTTTAAGGTCTTTACTTAATGTCACAGTGTGTACATGTTACACGCACGTTTGAAGAAGCATTAGAGTAAACAAAATTTAGACATGTATATACTTTAGAGAAGGGATGAAAAGACAGATTCGACAGTTCTTGAAGGAACAGATGAATATCTTAGGTACTTTGGCTACCTTCTGAATTTCAAGGAAGTTAAATGTTAATATCTGTTGAGGTGAAGTGCAGAGCAGTTTGTCTGGATCTAAAATTTTCCTGTCCAGGTACCTCTTTGTTGATGTGATTGGCTAAATACTGTATTCAATACGGTGGCCCCTAGTTGAATTGGTTTGTTTCATTGATTATCTTAGCTATGCTGCAAAATTTGTTTCAGTTTGTCTAAGAATTTGTGAAGTTGGTCACTGTATACTCATTCACTAGGTTGCCTTATATATTTTGTCATTTCAATGGGCCATCATAAGACTTGCAGAGGAAATGGATTTGAAAGGCCTGTATTTCTGAGTAATCCTACAGTATTGCTGATCCTATGTAGCCCTTATAGTAGCACCCCATTGAAATTTGAATTGAAACAATGAATTGAGTTAGCATTCAGGTAGTGTAACAATAGCATGCTATATAACATTCAATACATGAATATTTATCAGAAAAGAGGGAAGAAAAGAGGGAAGAAAAATAAAGGGGGAGGAAAGGTAGTTCAGTGCTTATGAAGCTCCCCTTAGCCCTGTGGAATTTAAATTAAGGTAAGCAAGGTTAATTTACCAAAACATATACAGAAATACTTTTTTAAGTAAACAGGAAACAGTCATGTAATGCAACTATTGCTTGACATGCAAGCAACATACATGAAATTCTCAGGTGCTTGCAAAAAGTTTGGTGTTATTTGTCAATATTATCAGGACAGCTTACTATGAATATGCATTGGCAAAAGCATTATTCTATCAATACAGTTCAACAGATAGAACTTGAAGAACTTAATTATGTCACATTCTTGTTGAAATATCAGGGCTATAACACCTGATTTCAGATATGGACTCAATTCAGGATTCAGAATTTGCCTGGAATGGGAGGTCCTGGAATTGGAATTGGCCTGGAATGCACTGGAGGTTAACTTGGACTTGGTGCCGATTTCAGCCCAGATGACAAAAATGAACTTTGTATAAATATCATTTAGACGTACATTGTTATTGGTGCACAGTGGAATAAGTGAATGATACTAACAGTCAACTACTGTATTATCACAGGGTGGGACAGACTGTGAAATTAACTCCTAGAAATGACCCTTCTTGTTAACTAGCTAAATTTACGTGACTCGCTACATTGTTAAATGGCTGAACTCTGAATTGGCTCCGAATTGGGGAGGTACAGGAATTTGAACTGGCTTAGAACCTGAGAGTACTGGGTTCGGGAACTGGCCCTGAATGGCGCCCTCTTGTATCGGAATAGGTTTGGAATCGAAACGGGTTTGGAATCAGGTTAGATGGACTTGGATACAGCAACAGCAGTACATGCAGTACTGCTCAGTGCTCTTGCTTACACATACTTCATTCATTCATTTGTTTCATTTGTTTTCTACAACATGTGACTCAAGTATAATACAGTGTAATACCAGATAAGAAGATACATAAACATGATGTGAAGGTAGTAAGCTTGCCCGCCCGGCGGAAGTGTATTACTTACTCCTGCACCTATCTATATTGGCTGCACTGTTAATTCCGTGAACATTTGCAAGAATTCTTCGTCAAACTGTGTAAAAATTGTACGCTATTAGCTATTCATATATACAATCACAACAAACAGAATTATAAATATTCAATGAAAAATTGACTAAAGCAAGTCTTGATTATCATGCTGTTTTGAATGACAAATGTCAATAGGGTTTTAGTGTGTGATTTCGCCCGCTTCAAGCTCACACAATGAAGTCCCATTGACTTACTGTGTAAAAGTAAATGTTGCTAGCTGAGGCCTTTTCGTGCAATATGAATATTTATATATTGAAACCAGTCAACAGTCAAGAGAGTTAAATCGTATTGGGCTCATGAATATAACGAAATTGGATGATCTCTGTCATTGTTCGCAGGTGTTAGAGTATGTACGCCAAAGAGGAGTACATATTCGACACCTGGTATAAAGGTAAGTAGTAAGCTAAAACTGCCTCGGGGAATTGTTGAGAGCTTACTCTCTCAAGTAAAAACAAAGAAGACAAGCAGACTATTGTTAAACAAATATTAATGCAACAATGATTATAAGCACTGCAGTTTTTCTACTTTTCAAAAAATTAGGTCCATCTTTCATATTAAAGTTCTAGGTTCCCAACCATATTTAGAGCTAGAGTTAGATGAGGTTTTATGGCTCAGTTTCTAACCAACTGGTTTAAGTCAGGACGGCCATGGCCTTTTTCCCAGTTGTGGCTCACTGGCTTGTTTTCTCAACTCCATTGCTTATGCTGAGCACTAAGCACAATGGCAGTAGGTTCCATTTTTAAAGTCTTTGGTATGACCCTGCCAGGAGTCTAACCCCAGACCTTCCGGCTGCAAGTCAGATGCTCTAACCACTTGACCATGCAGTCAGACCATATTTAGAAACTCTTTGTATAAATTAAACCACCCTGAGGTTACCAGAAAGTCTTAAAGTGGCCATGACACGTAAATTGGAATAACGCGAGACTAATTTAGCCTAAAGTTCACAAAAAGATCTTTCCAAAACTGTTTTCATCACCCTTACAGCCTTGAGCATTAAAAAGAAATTAATGTTTCAAAAAATTGCACCAAAAAATAGACTGTTGAAAATGAGATTTCAAGCCAACAAAATGATGACGTCATTTTAGGAACACCAGCCTCCGTATACCGAACCTGGCGTACAACATAGCCTATACGTACGTAAGAGAGTAACATGATTGTAATTCGCAGCATGTCTTGAATTTGAACTTTATTCTGTCTGTTTGGAGAGTGGTGTCGGTCTGTTATATTTTGGGGCTGCAGTAGGCTATAACGAATAATTACAAATACTCTTGATTCATAACCGAATAACGAAAAACTCTCGGCAGTGTACTGTTCGGTTCGGTCTGCAGTAATACGTACAGTGAGTGGACTGGCAGCAACCAGCACAACACTGTGCACACTCGATCATAGGCTAGTTTCACGATTCCACTGACACTTGCACGAAAGTAACCTAAAGTTCATATTTTGACTGCCTACATAAAACTTTCCAAGCTAAAGTCCCTTTCAATTGCTCCAAATGCTTCTCTCATGCTCGAATTCTTGTGGTGTTGTACTTTTACCTCACCTAACAGTCTCAAATCGATACGGTCCTATACGCCGTAACGAATTACTCACCCCATCTGCACCACTGACGTCTTGTTCAGTATCGCCTTCGCCATTCTGATTTCAAATCCAAGAAAACTCACTTTACCGACAGTCCAACATTCCTGTCCGATCAGGGAGTTGCCATTAGAGGGCAACTACCTGGCTCAGATCCGCCATTCCAAAGAAAGTATTAAATTTGATTTCACATGGTACCTACTACGAAACAGTGCTGGTGATACATTGTGTAGTATCAGGTATGTTTTGTACTGTACCCATGGAAGTGGTACTTCCATGCTGTACCTATGCTGTTGCGTTGTGAATGTTTGTACATGCAGCTACTTATCATGACACCAAGACGAAAAACCTGCGTGAAATGCATTTAATTGACTAAAACAACTGGTAAGCACGAGAAAAGGGATAGCAACTCCAAAATTTACAACTTTTCACGCAGGTTTTACATTGTATTGACCTTGGTAACCGGTACAATGGAATGCAAACACTGTATCAAATGTCCGAAGGATACCACGGCAATCAACGATCAGTTCCTAAAGTGACGTCACATGACGTAACAAGATTTTGAAAATTTTCGGGAAGACTAACTTTTCAAGGCTGGAAGAGGGTGTATTTTTTCTCAATTTTCGAGCGGAAAAACAAGTTGTAAACAAACTGAATAGTTGATTTTCGTTGTAGGGAACGTATTCCTAAAGATACCAAAGGGTTTAAACCGTTAATTTACACGTGGCATAGCCACTTTAAATCCTTTGTTACAAAACTCCATCGAAACATTATTCCTGCAATCCTTCCTCAAAGAAACAGAACTCTTATTGGTACTCTGAATTTGGTATAATTAATATGCATTGGTTTAAACATAGCAAGTACTTCTCTAGTGCTTAAAAAATATGCTATTACAAAATTGTTGTCAACCAATCATATATCACACAGAGGCCACAACATAGCTCTCACAATGATTTGACCCAACCTACTTTCAACACAGGATTAAGAAATTTTTATCTTCTTATGCAAGCATTTAAAGAGAGAGAGAAAAAGGTAATCAGGACACTGTGCAAACTTGACTGCCAAAAGAAAATCAAAGATCTTTCAGATGTTTCTTACACAAAATACTATTAAAACATCGATTTTATTAGCTTGTCAGCTCATTTAGAACCACCAAAGTATTCCTCTGGATATATGTCTGTCTTTAAGGATGATGCTTTTTTAGTTCGACAAATTGCAATGAAAAGTTTAGAGTTTAAGAGCTCAAAGCCATTAGAGTTGGGGTCATATGTAGGGATATGGAATCAGCAACCAGTTATCTGCTTTGACCTAGTTGTGCTAGTCAGACCTGAAACTTCACAAAAGGTCATTTAAAAGTGTTACCCATCTCATAAAACATAAGATAAAGACAAAATGTTAAACATGGGGGACTCATCTGGGTTTGATGAATCAAATAACTAGTTAAGTACCGTAATCTGCATTTTGTAGGGTTGTATGTGACCCCTGCCCATTATTACAAGTATTTAGCCGTGCATTCCTTCATTTAACATGAGGCATTTAGGAAAACTACAAGTATCTTTCAATCCAAGGGGTTGCTGTAAAAGTTTTCCAGCTCTTGAAGGGCAGTTATTTTATCATGGTAAGCAATTTTAATCACAGCTCAATGTCAGGTGGTTAACCAGCTAGATGATTCAGATCAAACTGCTAACTGTCACCTGGGATAACAGTTAGGAAAGAAACTCCATAGCTTGCTCTAAGATGAGACCCACCTTACTAAGACATGAACTTTGAATTTCCATATTAATCTTTCATCTTGCTTGACCTTATTGGTTCATATGCCACAGCCTAAATTCCACTTGGCTGTAGCACCAATATTTCAGTGGTACCAGTGGCGTAGCTAAGTGGTGACTTTGGGGCATGAACCACCCCCTCAAGTCTCATCTGCAGAAGTCCCCCACTGGAAAATCCAGGAGTGAAAGTATATGTAAGGGGCTGCTCACAAATCAGACCGCCGAGGGCCGCGGGCCGACAAAGCAGTCCACTACTACTCATTATGCAGCCTGCATATCCCTCACGCTTGAGTGCACACAGTCACGGAACCTCCGTGAAAGTTAATGAGCTCCGAGTTTCCAGCAGAGAGGTGCTGCTATTGTTTGTAAACAATAGCTGTACTTGGCTTCTGCTGGTTCGTGGTTTTGCATGTAACAAAGGTACATCGACCACTCAGGAAGAGATATAAATGGCTTAAAAAGCAGTGTGAAGTAAGAAGTTGGCAAGGCTTACCAGTTGCCACACTGTGCCTTATACGGAATGTGTCAAATTATTTTCTGCTAGCTCTCCCGTTGCAAAAGATTCTCGTCCACCCACACTGGTTCATCTCCTTCCTTTGTTCGCTTTACTACACCCTCATGATTTTCGGAATATTAAAAATGGCAGTTACGGTACCTGCATGCAATGTTTTGTCCCATCTACAGTACAACTCAGAATGTAATGGCTGTTAGTTGTGTTAACCTTTAAAAATTTTCCGTTAGAAAAATATTCCTACAGATACGAGTCTAACACTAGAAACGATCACGGAAGTTGCGTTACTATCGTTAACTGCGTTAGACTTAAACTCTGTAATGTTGATTTTACAGTACAGCTCAGAATAAAATGGACGTTAGTAGCGTTAAGCATTAGAAATTTTGCGTTAGAAAATAAAGTTCCTACCGATACGAGTCTAACGCTAGTAACGATCACGATAGTTAAGTTACTAGCGTTAGAGGACTGCTCTACTGCTATTATGGCTAGGATCGTTAATTAAACTTCTACTCTTCCGAACACTGCGTTAGATCGACTTAAATTCTGTAACGTCGATGTTAGCTTTGGTTTGCACATTTGTGATATTTGCAATAACGATCAGGCCGAAGCTTACCCTTCTAAGATGTAATGGTTTACAGTCATCATTGGCATGCACGTGTCCAAAAGTGTAACAGGTGAACGAAAGTCTAATTCTGTTCTTTTTAATGAAGGCGAATTTCGGAAGTAGGGCCTACAGTAAATATCAGTTATGTGTACTTCCGTAATTAATCAAAAGGTTTATGAAGTTTTCAAACGCCCAAAAATGTTTCGGAACTTGCCAATAAATTTCCGAAATATTTTCGAATATTCTAAATGATTTTTAACAAATGTCTGATAATTTCTTTTTAATGGCGGAGATTTTGGAAGTAAATGGCAGTTCTATGTTCTTCCGTTATTTATCAAAAGGTGCATGGAGTTTTTAAACGCGCAAAATATTTTCGAACTTGCCCAGAAATTTCCACAACATTTCGAATATTCTAGATGATTTTTAACAAGTATCCGATAATTTCTTTTTAATGGCGGAGATTTTTGGAAGTAAATAGCAGTTCTATGTTCTTCCGTTACTTATCAAAAGTTTCAAAACGCGCAAAAATATTTTCGGACATACACAAAAATTTCCGAAATGTTTCAAAATATTCTGGATGATTTTTACTTTTTAATAACGGAGATTTGGGAAAGCAAATAGCAATTTTATGTTCTTCCGTTATTAATCAAAAGGTTCATGAAGTTGTCAAACGCGCAATAATATTTTCGAACATGCAAAAAATTTCCGAAGGTAAGAAACGTTTTTTGAGTGTTCTAGATGATTTCTAACGAATGTCCTATACTTCTTCTTTAATGGCAGAAATGTTCGGAAGTAATTTGCAGTTTTATGTTCTTCCGTTACTTATCAAAAGATTCATTAAGCTTTAAGAAGCGCAAAAAATATTTTTGAACATGCCAAGAAATTTCCGACACATTTTGGAATGTAGGGGCCTACTAGATGATTTTTAAGAAATGTCCGATGAACTACTTTTTCTTTTTTTTTCTGATGACAGAGATTTTCGGAATTAAGCAGCAGTTTTATGTTCTTCCACTATTTATCAAAAGGTTCATGAAGTTTTCAAACGCGCAATAATATTTTCGAACATGCAAAAAATTTCCGAAGGTAAGAAACCTTTTTTTTGAGTGTTCTAGATGATTTCTAACAAATGTCCGATACTTTCTCTTTAATGGCGGCGATTGTTGGATGTAGATTGCCGTTTTATGTTCTTCCGCTATTTATCAAAAGATTCATTAAGTTTTTAAATGCGCAAAGTATTTTCGAACTTGCCCAGAAATTTCCGAAACATTTCGAATATTCTAGATGATTTTAACAAGTGTCCGATAATTTCTTTTTAATGGAGGGAAGTAAATAGCAGTTCTATGTTCTTCCGTTACTTATATTAGGCTGATGTAATTTCCAAAGGGTAACGCAATTGATAAATTTTTCCTTTCTTGAAGTTGCGAAATTTTTTCAAACGTTTAAAAAAAGTTCCGTCACGGGAAGGATTAGCAAAGGCGCAAGAATATTTCCGAAGGTGCTGAAAAATATTTGCGACTGAAGGTACCAAAGCTTTTGGAACGTTTCAGATTTCTTCTTTTGAAACTTACGAATTGTATTCATAATTGCAAAGAGAAACTCGAAAGTAAATGGCGGCCCTCCCTTTTTCTTCCTTTGTAATATAAAAAACTCAGGAAGTTTTAGGCTATTAAACTGATATAATTTTCAGGGGTCACGCAATTGATTTTTTTTTTTTTTTGAACATGCGAATATTTCTTCGAATGTTTGAAAAAAAATCGTTCCGTTACGTTTTGTTTGTTAGCCTAAGCCTTAGGGAGATAAAGGTGTTGCAGCTTCGTCACAGGTATCCGCACATGGGCGTCAACCCTGGGGGGGGGACACGTTCCGCCCCCCCCACATTTTGGAAATACACCCATTGACTTAATTTTACACAGTAAATTTTTGACAGAAGTGGCCATGCCCCCCCCCCCACATTCGAATAAAGATTGACGCCCATGCATTTTACACAGGTGTTGCGATGGATATGAATCCCACTTTACCCCCCCCCCCCCACACCTAACCTTTGGAATCACAATGGCGGAATGGCCTTAGTTTAAATTGTAACCAAACGCACCCTATCCTCTACGACGCAATTGCTTAGATTTTGAATCTTACCTATTTTACAAAACTTTTGAAGTTCAAGTCCATAGGAAAAACGTTAATCCAATTATAGCCCATTCAGTGTGAGAGAATGAAGATGACTATTTCGGTATTTCGGCAATGCAATCAATTTTCGAGGCTTGGCTCCTGAATCTCCGACTCAGGGCCCTAGAGCGGAATGCAATTACAGCGAATATACGGCCCCTTTGCCGGGATTCCCCGTAAATTCACTCGCGGTGTACTGTGCTAAGACGATCCAAATTATAACCTGGCCCTTGGGAAACCGTATCTACATTTTCATTTAGTACTGTAACACGCTTTGTATGCTATGGGCGCCACATGTTGCATGCTATTATTAAGTGAGGGCCGCTGCAAATACCTGGAAAATTCAGTTCCTTTACGTGAAGATATCCAATCGCAGCTATGAGTTTAATACTCACTCATTCATAAACGGCCAGCGCCCATTTTTGCGTAGCCTTTTTTGGAAGTCGTATGCCCATTTAGTCTTCGTACGTTTACGTGACGTCACACACATCACTCGGGAATTTTTTGCAACCTTCGACAGCCAGCGCCATCTTGGAGTTTACAAACAAGCGATATTTCGTCCGATACCAAACTCTTACCCAATACTTTTTTCAAGAGTAGACTTATTCTACACCTATGAATAAGATTAGGCATTAAATTAAGCCTCTAATGGCTGATTTTGGTGATAATCTTCATATTGAATTTTCGCTCAAGGCAGGTAGTACTTAACGCACGTAAAGCAGCACGTTACCCAGGATATGAAAGTTACTTCGTTAGGTTTGTGTACCACTATCAGGCCTATACGCGGAAGCGACAGTACGATCGTGAATCGTGCTGTAAGTTTTCAAGAGGTGGGTGTAGCCTAGTAGGGGCGGGATTTAACACTTGATCATTAATGGTAAACCCTCACGGGGACTGGTAGCAGCCAATGGCAATTTTGCACGCGTCAGTCTCTAAAAAAGGCGGGAGGGGGAGGGAGGAGTCCAATGACGTCACTAGCAAGCCCGCAAAAATTGTTTAAACTAGTTAATTACCGATTATGTACCGTGAAAACATGCACTGCTCGCAATGCACAGAACGTTGCATGCAAACTAGTTGGGACCCCCTGCAGGTGCCTGGGAAAATCTCGAGCCGAAGGTTTCTCATGGAATTGAACATAATACCTGTAGCCTACATTGGTATGCTAGCAACGAGCTAGCCAGAAATTGATGTGTGCTGCTTGGGGGCTGTAAGATATAGGGCAGTACAATGATGGGCTGAAAAATAAGACAATGCAGTGAGTTACAGATTCATTTATGCAGGCCTCTGCTTGTCTGCTTCGTATTGCCGCTGAAAATTGTATACCGTAATTTGCAGTTCTCTGTGCGGAAGGGTATGGACACACCCATTCATGGCCGTTAAAACGACAGCGGCATCTCGTCTTTTTACATGCTCTGAGGATGAAAAAGCGCCGCTCACTTCACAAACTAGGAAATAATAGGATATATATTTCAAGAATGGCGGTTCGGGACGGCTGATTATTTTTATGCTCTCCAAGGTAAGGAAGTTTTTTGCAAACTTGAAATTAGGGGAACACGATTGCACATTTTGCGGGCAACTACTACAAACGGGCCTCACGAAAAGCCAACACGAAAACGTCTAGGCTATGATCGCTGAGAATGGGTGGGGTGGGAAATCCAGCCCCCTCCCAACCTGAGAGGCCAAACCTATTTCTTGGGAGGGAGTGAGTGAGATGAGGTTTTACGGTGCAGTTTCTAACCAATTGGTTTAAGTCGGGCCGGCCACGGCCTTTTTTCCAGTTGTGGCTCACTGGCTTGTTTTCCCTACTCCATTGCTTATCCTATTTCTTGGAAAGATTTGTACAAAAATCCAGACGTACCGGAGGTAATGCAGGCTTTTTCAAGCAGCGGCGGTTCAGCCCTCTCCCTCGAAAAATGGCACACGCCTGCCCTTGTTGATAATTGTCATCTAATCTATATTTTGACAGGTGCTTTCCACCCTTCCTATCAAAAATTTCACAGTGTCCGTAAAGGATCTTCGAAACGGTATGTAGCAAAAGTTAACATTTTTTCCGCCGTCAGCGAGAACCCCACAAGTAACACTGTAGGGGGCAGTATGGTGACTCCACTTTCCGTGACTTGTCTTTCTGAAATAGTCAATATTCCTGTCTAAATTTACTTCGCCCTTGCCTTCTTCAAATAGCTTCAAAAAGACGCACAGACACCTTTTTTTTTTCATTCTTTTTTTTTTTCTTTTTCCGATGTCTTCTGAAAGGTGCCGAAACTAGTTCTAGCTCAGTTACCAGTTGTCGGCACAGTATTTCCCGGTTCATAGAGGCATATTTTACTTAATGATGTTATGCATGAAAAGATCGTAGAAAAAGGGGAGCATGAAAATAATACAAAGCAGCACTGAAAACGTTGCAAAACTTCAGAACGCAAGTTGAATTAACAGATGGTTTATGCACTTGGAAGGAGTTTAGTTGAGCCGAAACGCCTGATATTAACGGCGGGCGAGTATGATCAGTACTTTTCCAGATACTGTATGTATTTAGGACTAAAAATAACGGAGCAATCTTTGGTTAGTTAAGGTAAAAAAAGAGCGACAAACATTGCTGTAGTCACAAAGAAAATAGATGTTAGTTTCAAATGGAAATGGAGGTAAAATTTTAGTAACAAATGCTCAATAATGGTACAATTTCAGGCTAAACAAAACATGAACAGAATAAACATGCAACAGAATAAACAGCCAACAGGTGCAGGTGTTTACTTGAAAGACTTTACTGCTCAGTGATTTCATTTGAAAAGGCTTTTGTGTTCAGATTCAGCTCTGGTGGACAGTTCATTGTTAGGTCTTCTTTTGTGTTTAAGAAGCTTATCTTCTGCCTGTTAAGATGTGTGCATACAGCTGTCCACTGACTGTGAGTGCACTGGGAGATGCGTGCACTGAAGCGTAGCTCATTAACTGGTGGTTGCTATACTCATTACAAAGGGTAGCAACGGCTGGACCTGAGGCCCTCGGCGGTCTGATTTGTGAGCAGCCCCTAAACAAAATCCATTTTCAAAATGGATTTTCCACCTCTTTCTGGACAACTCTCTTTGCATAACTTTTTGTAAAATCTTTGACAAATTTACAGCCAAATATGGGAAACAGACTGACTTCTTGTCGCACTTGCAACAAGTAGTCAGGGAATATTGGCAAAACTGGCATTTTCTTGAGTGTTCTTGCATGAATCCCATAGACCCCACAGACAAATTTCATGGAAACGACGAATAAACACAGAGTTTTGAAATCCATTTTGAAACTGGAACTTGTTTGTATATGATTCCATATTTGAGCCCCATGAAATGGTGGAGCTCCCCCAGGAACCCCCTACACAATTTTTTTCTGGCTGCACCACTGAGTGGTTTTATCCAATCAGCTGTTGCAAGAAGAGAACCATCACCCAAAGGTGGATGCTTCAAGGTTACTTTGACAATTTACCGTACCACCTGTTGAAGAACACAGCGGCATTGCACCAAGTGGAGAAGCAATTTAAATGAATAAAATTTCAGATGATTTAGCTCATGTGGTAAATGTAAGACCAGTGACATAGGTTTGGAGGCCTGGACCATGTGCCCACTAGGGCACAGGGTCAGTGTTGGCTAGCCAATACCAATTTAAAAAATATGATTTAAAAATGAGGCAGTGTTCATAAAACCCTGGCCCACTTAGCATGGGGGAGGTCTGGAGGTAGTAGAATGAGAGTAGGGGTGTTATGGATCCACAGCCCCGGGGGAGGTGGGCATAAGTATGTCACCCAATTTTTTATGAGCTATGAATTTTAGTGATGGATGGTGCTCCTCTGAACTTAAGGTGCTGGGTTGTCAGGGATTCTGCCAGAAACTCAAAAAAGGGTGGGGGGAGGGGGTATTTATTACTGCTTTAACCCTGAGTCCAAAAAGATGCTGTCCTTGGCCAAAGTTACTAGTGGTTTCGGAAGGAGGGGTGGGAGCTTGCTTCAAGGCCCCTATAAGGTGCAATTTGAAGGGTTTCAAAGGCCATTAGTTGATGTAAGTTCAAACATTGCTGCAAAAGTGTCCTCTTCTTAAGTAAGAAATGGAGATATTGACAATTTTTTATTTTTTTATGGAAATTAAAACCTTAAAACCTTAGTTGTGGGCCTGGAGGGATGACTGGTGTACATGAGAAAACGATATAGGGGCAAACCTAAGTATGGTGAGTTGTACCTTGGTTCCTTCCATTAAATTGGGAAATTGAGGTTGCAAACATTCCTAGTTGGAAGTTTTGTATGTCCTCTGAGTTGTGTCAAAATGATGTTTCATAATTTCTCATTACTCCTTTTTAAGGAAGTTTGTCGCCTGTGTATGACAGCCAAAGTCTGTGCACATGTAAAATTGTCACTCATTACTGCCTGTTACTGTTACACTCGTTCAGCATAACAGACCTAACAGTTTCGAGTGAGTTACTTTTAATATTTTATATTTGTAGTGTTGCTGGTATTCCTCTGTACTGTCCCCAGTGACTCATACAAGATTTACAGTACATCAGGCATGCGAGTCTCATAGTGCAATGAATAATTCTGCTATGTATACATGTCTGCCATTGCTTTGTAGAAAAGGTCACCACTTTTCAGTTCCAGTTAAAAAGAATGCTTTAGAAGCACTCCTACCATCCTGCTTTCAAATACTCAAGCTTCTTTGATTTCCCGAGTAGGAGTACCTTAAGTAATGTTTTACAACACAAATATTACAGTTTATGGGTGAACCAAGAGTAATTTTGTATGAATTCAACAAGATGATCATATGATTGCAAAAAAATGCATGATTTAGCATACCTGGGTATATAACTTCAAAGCAACAGTGAATGTGTTTGTACTCATTTCATCATATGTCACACAATGTTCAAAATGCAGTCTTTACTAAGATAGTCATGTAATTATATCCTTTAGGTACATGGGAAAAATAACAGGAAGGGAAGTACTTGCATGAATAACTTCTTTCAAGTGTAGGACCATGTAAAGAAAAACAAGCCGTTTTGTGATGACCATTCATTTTTTATGCAAGATCACAATCTTTTTATAGGCATCACTACTGGTGTCAAAGCAAAAGTAATTCTGTATGTGGTATGAAACTAAAAATGCATGCTTGCTACCTACTCTTTATTAGGTTTGGGGAAGTTCATTATTTTTGAAGCTGGGTACCTGCTGGTCACAGCCCCATTAGTCACGACTCTGAGTGGAGTTGTGACTCCTACAGTGACATCATAACTGCCACAAAAACATAATATCTCATCAGCAATAGACAGACAATAAATAGCCTAATATACCATTAGACCAACACTATTGGTTTCTCTACGTCTGAGATACATGCCAAACCATCAATGTCAGAGAATTGTAGTGGCCTTCAAAACTCATTGAATGAAGAAAGACCAGAAGAGCCAGATGTGTTTAAATACTCCAATAAAACCTGTGAAATGACATAGATGGAAACTCCAAAATACAGTTTTGTGAATATTTTTGACACTCTTGAAAATTCCCTAGGAGTCGTGATTTGAAGGAGAGTGGAGTCGTTACTTGACTCCTGGCCAGGAGTCATGACTCTGAAGTAGAGTCAGTTAGTGGACCAGTGGCAACTGTTCATTCAAAGTTGTGCTTCCAGTTTTAAATTGGTTAGAAATTTTCACAACTGCCTCCAAGAAAAAAAATAGAGTATGACGGAATAAATGATTTTGGAGTTAAAGGCAGTAGGCAGTCACCCCAATCAGAGTGAGTGTACCCTGTTACTCTAGTTCATGATTGGCCTATTTTGATCATGTGACAATATTTTTGTTGGTGAATTGTGAAATTCAAAGAGAATTTCTCCTTGTTTTACCTATTATTTGTAATAGTTATGTTCAAAACGTCTTCAGAGGTGCTTGTAATGCAATAAGAGGAGATTTGCAAGATTTGGGGGATTTTTCAAAGAAAATTTTGGGGCGACTGCCTACTGCCTTTAAATGTAATTTGGCTCCATCTTGAACCAGTTGATAATTTCAAATGTTTAAAATAGTAAGTATCGTAAACAAATTTAACATTCCTAACAAAACATGAAAAGAAAGAAACTGTATATGTTATTATCTTTTCACAACAATTAAATCATAACAAATTTGATTTTTTCAAGCACAGACCTCTCTAGCCCTGCTAGTACTCCTGAAGTATAGTGAATAGCATCCAACTCATAATGTATAGGATAGTGTACTTTTAGTAGTGTTGGAGAATTAACATGTGACTTAAAGGGGCATATTGAGTTGATATCAATAACTTAACGAGGGTGTTGAAGGGTACTACCACATGACAATGATTATTATTAGCATAATTAGTCAAGTTTCAAATCCAGTAGTTACGCATAAAGTTAAAATGTTGAATTTTTTGGTATCCGGGCTTGTAACGGTTGTGTGCATAATTTGAAAAAGCGTCTGGTCACAAATTTTTGAAAACCGAATTGAATTGTTTATTACTCACTTATGAAACATTTATTTGTATGCAAGATGTGGGGATTCTTTAAGTTTGACCATTTGTCATTAGTATGTGAAGAAAACTTAACAGGTTTGTCAAAAGTTGGTAAATTTCATGAACCAACTCAATGTGCGGCTTTAAGTACCTTTCACACAAGGCATGACTTGACACAATATGATACAATAAAAAAGTTGAAAACAGTGTTTACTCAGAGCCTTTCACACTAGGCGCGATATGAGGCGATACAATGCATTGCAATAGGATGCGATAAAATTGAGTTGAAATAATTTCAACTTTCAACCACTTGTGTCCGAGTGTCCGAGCAATATTTTGTGCGACCAATGATAAGATGGCATGACTATTCGGTCATTGGAATATTGAGAGATTACAAGAAACAATCGCCTGTACTGTGAATTGGTTAGCGACATTTTTATAGCATGGTATCCTGTCGCATTGTTTCATATCACATGCAGTGTGAAAGAGGCTCAAGGAATACACAGTAACCTGTATATGAGGACAGCCAAGCTGTAACAGCTTGGCTGTCCCCATTTGTGTAGGAGTAGCTCTTAATTCAACAGTAAATGTTTTTCTGTAGCTGTAGTTGAAACTGTGAAGGGAATAGCCTGACATGAAAACTGTGGGGTCAAAGGTCATTTGTGCAATTACTCGCTTATCTATCCTTTATAACCTTGTCAACAGGTTTGTAAACTTGGATGAGTTTACTTTGCTCAGCTTATCAAACAACAGACAAATACAGATAGGCTATGATTTGTGTACTAAACCTCCCCCTGTCAAGATAGGTCTACCACTTCATGACCACATTACAACAAAGCAGCTCTTGCTTGAAAGTAGAGTGGCTTCTGTACTCGATAAAATGGCAAAGAGTCATGCTGATAAAATGAGAAAATACTTGGAGATACCAAGCTACCGCCACATTTCATGGGGGTATTGTTGTAGACTCCATTATAACCCAGCTTGTATACACGTTGGTTGGGGTTCTGTCCCATTGTGGTGGTAACGTGGAGCTAAATTGCATGGTGGTAATGGCAAGTTGAATTCTTTTAGGGTGTCAAATTAGCACAGGTCTGTGGTCATATTGGAGGGGGTTGGAAGACTGGTAAGACTGGTAAGATGGTGAGTGTAACAGGATGTGAATGTTGTGCTTAAAAATTAAGACTTTTCATAGAAGTGACCATGTGAAGCCTTGTTGCACTTAAAGGCATTTTCCAGTGGCTTTTCACAAGGGTCCCATGTGAAAGAGAAAAAAATTTCAGTTCATACCCTCTAATAGTTGTAGTAATACTCTTTTCCTATCTCAAGGTATCTAATATTAAAGACCACTTATTTTTGTCCAAAAATACCTCCAGTTCTCATCAAGGTCACAGAGTGTTATGTAAAGTGGGCACATTGCCTCAGATTTCTTTTGTTTTCCTTTATAATTGAATGTCCTGTTGTCCTTGAAATTTGATACTGTTGGAATGATTGAATATCAATCCATGTAGGTTTAGCATAAATCTACACTACATTTACGGCATAACAAACGAAGTTGCTAAATATTTCCTACAACGGTGTCAATATCATAAAGAAATTCATTGCTTTGTCAAATTAATGTGCCGCGATGACATCACAGATTTCCCATAATGCACTTCATCTTGAGAAAAAATTGCATTTCTTTGAAAATTAGTATCTTCCAAATGCTACAAGCTATTGAGATACGGGTTTCACCTTCTAGAAGAGAAAAATTTTCTGCATTTTTTGAAGTCACTGATTTTTGTCACTGGCAAATCCCTTTAATGCACTTAAAGTGGCACATTGAGTTGGTTCAAGAAATTCACCAAATTTTGCCAAACCTGTCAAGTTTTCTTCACATGCTAATGTAATGAAAAATGGTTAAACTTAAACAATCCCCACATCTTGCATACAAATAAATGTTTCATAAGTGAGTAATAAGCAGTTCAATTCAGTTATCAAAAATTTGTGACCAGACACTTTTTCAAATTATGCACACAACCGTTACAAGCCAAGACACCAAAAAATTCAGAATTTTAGCTTTATGCATAACTATTGGATGTGAAACAACTAAATTATGCTAATAGTAATCATTGTCATGTGATACCCTTCAACACCCTCGTTAAGTTATCGATATTAACTCAATATGCCCCTTTAAAAAGAGTCTAGGCTTGAATGAGTGCTGATATGTTAAGGGGGTACTTATTCTTGGCATTCTGGTGAATTTTGCACTGAAATCTGATGTGTGTTTGTGAAGATATGAGCTGTTGAAGTTGTCAGTGACAACCAAAAGTGAACTTGAAGCAAGCACATTTGATATTAAAACCATCACAATTAATGTTTTTCTTTAAAGTTTACAACCAGTTGTCTGCTAGTGCTATATAATCTCATATTGGAATATTACTGCATGAGAAACGTGGAAATTTTTAACAAGTTCAAATTCCCAGTGGGGAGCTCATATCTCTATTAACTTCAAGGTCAAAACAACAGATTGAAAAAAAAAAAAAGAAAACAAAGCATTGCACATCAAAGCATTGCTCAACCCCTGCCTGCTTCAAGCTCACTTTACAGTTACAATTGTAGTGTAATTAAACTTCATTTGCTGGTATCTTGAGAACTACATGTCAGAACTGAGTGAAAGTTTCACCAGAATGATTAGATTTAGTTCTTGTTTCACATATCAACATTATTTTTTCTGAAACCCATATACCCTAGATCCTTTGAACAGAAATCTCAGTGTAATAAATCATCTGTATGACCATTAATTGACGAAGGAAAAGAAGAAGTTCAACATGAAAGCTGCTATACAATCTCTGTTTAGGTTACTGTTGTTAAATACACACAATGTTTTAATACACCAGACTACATCACTACTACATACATGGTCACTGATATCATCCTACTGGGCCTTTTATCTGCTAGGTTGTGGAAATGTGAGATATTAGTGAGGGACAGACAACTTGGCTGAATCTTCTTCTGTGGGCTTGTTTTGAAGATTCCGTTTTTGTGCACTACTTGTCTTTTTATTGTAAACTTGCATTTCATGTCTTTTTGGAATGAAATCAATCTTTTTATGTTCAGGTCGGTACATTAGGGATGAGAATTTCTTTGTTTGACGATTTCAGTGCAGGAATTTACTGTACGTTTACCATCCTACAACCTTTATCTTGGATTACAAAAAGCAACTAGGCAGTACCCCTGGCTACCTCACACCTTTGACTAGAAAATTCATCAAGCAAAAGTTGTGACGAGTGGCATAGAATGACACAGTAAATTGAAAAGTATAAATTTCTTTGATATTTTAAAGCTGCCATCTGTTTGTAGGCATCAGGGACAGGTCTTTGAGGCAACTACAAGGAAACTGACTTGATCAGTGTTCAGTACTCATGGAAAAGTAATGTGTACTACTGTACTGATTGTAAGCATGCAAAAATTGTTTACATCTTGACATCAGGAAGGAATTAGTGTTGTACTGATATTGCAAGTCGCCACGATATTTACTGATACCGCTATTTCAGTTCTCAATATCGGCCAATAGCGATCCGATACCGATATTTGGGAAATAAGCATTCTGCAACTAACCATAGGCTACGGGCCACCACAGTGAAGTGCTGTTTCATCTTGATGAGGCAAAATACAGGAACATGCATTCAAAAATTCTCAAGTAGTGTTCATTTTCATGACATATGGGATGATAAATATCAGTTAGGGAATATCAGCATTTAAGGTAAATTTTACTGATACCGATACCGATACCAATACAGTCCTGAAGAAAATGGGGAATATCTGCCGATACCGATAGTGAATACTGATTATCATTCCAACACTAGAAGGAATAGCACTGTTAGGAAAAAGCTTGTGTTCCCTTTGTGTTCACCATGGTGCCCTTCAAAAGGAAATCCAGGCAGTGGCAAACTTGCTTTCAGTACTTTATAAGCCAGTTCAGAGTTACTGCACATGCACAGTGGCTTCAGGTCATCGGTCGTTGGGTAGAATGCAACTTCTAAATGTCATTATAAGTCACACTAAGTTACATTATTCTAATTGTGCTTTCCGATACACTTTATAAAATTTAACACAAAACACTTTCAACAAGACATTTCAGAGTTATTGTTGGGTACTGTGTACAATATACAAACCTAAGCACATGCATTATGTACCCATATGACCGATGACCTGAAGACACTGTGCATGCTCAGTGATGACTCTGAACTGGTTTATTTCCTCCAGTTCATTTTCTTGTGCTGTTTTAAGGGTTATGTCAAGCCAGCATGTTATTCCTAAATGTAAAATCTACATCGCCCCTCCTTACCTTCTATTTACCTATGTAACCCTCACCTACCCGCAGTTAGTACCTGGTAGATTTGTGATAGCACAGTAACCACCGGCACCCTTGGAATGAGGGTGCCCTTCCCCTTCCTTGTGATTTTACTCATTGTACAAGTTGCTTATCATGATTTTATGTTGTAATGTGAATGAATTTATCTCCTATGAAAAGAAAAAACAAATGCAAGAAAGAACTTACTGTAAGGATGTAAACATTAAAATAAGATATCATTTCATCAGTTCATCAGATGGATGCATTACACATTCAGTCAGTTTTAGGAGAGACAAATAATACATTGCACATTCTACAAGTTTGCTTGCAGAAAGATCAGTTAAATGCTTGTTTTGTTTTTCTGTGCCAGAAAGGTACCATGCTAAAAATTGGAAGTGACATTCTCTCTATTGTAGGTAGGGCTAGGTAGATGGTAGATCACTGTATATCACAGGTCTTGTATGTTTTGCACTGTACATCATGAGATACCAATCTCTGTGAAGGCTATCTCTCCTAAGTTAGGCCTTAATATTCCCATCAAACGCTCATGCAAGCTTTATACATCCATAGCATCATGTATGTATTAGGCCATGCAGAGTTTGACTTCTTTGTCAGTGTAAACATTCATGAAGAAGACCTAGTACCACAATCTGATCATTGTCCAGATAAGACTAGGGCAGACTATACCAGACTAATGGATTATCACTTGATGATGATATGTCATTGAAGTCTACTCAAGCTTTGGATGTACAGTATGCATGCAGATGTTCATCTGCATTCATTTAGTGAGCTACTGACATCGTTAAGGACTGGATTGGTTGAAATATTTGAGGATGTGGCTATTGAGTTACAGTACAGTAGCAGACTTGTAGTGACTGTGAATGCATACTCATTCATACTTACACATTGCTTGTATTACTCATATATGTTTGTCAGTATGGACTTGTTCTTGTCATCAGTAGTGGTAGACAGAGTTTAAAGTCAAAAGTGTCAGTGCTTAATGTATCAGCTTGTACTGTACTCCTTAAAAAACATGAAGTACTTACTGACATCCAGAGAAATTAATTATGGCCATACTCACAACAGATAACTAGTTTTTTCCTCCATTGATTTCCACACAAATGTCAGTCTGTTTACCCACCCACAGGGCCCATGTAGATGTGTTTAGTGGACACAAGCTACTCTTCATATGAAAGCTCACAAGATGGCCTTTTTCATTGATTTCAAATTTGTGTACCATGACTATGGAGATTTTGAGCTTAGAGACCTTGGATAATAGGATGGTGGTTCCATCCTTTAATTTCACTTAATTCAAAATGCCATTTTGCCTTGTGGAAAAGTTAAATTTAAAACAGCACCTGAAATACCTTAAATTTTCTTTATTTTTGCATAATTAATACTTCAGTCCCTTTCCTACCATATCCACATCACAATTAAACACATCACTTGAGCAACATGGTCTATACTGTGCCCCCAATTCTTTTTTTTTTGTAGGGCATAAATTCATAGGGCAATACCTTCCACTGTCAGGAATTCCCTTGAATAAGTGGTGTGCTACCAGAATTGTCATCGCTGTACTGTACAAATCTGCTAAAGGTGTGAAAAAGTGCAGTCTTTTTATTAAAAACCACTTAGTTGTATCAAGACAGGGGTGCCATAGTAAAAGTACATTTCTTTTTGTAACTTTGAAATCTTTTGTACTTACGGCACATGTGAGAATAATATATAGCATTGGGAAGGATGTTAATGTTAGGTAATCACCAAAAAGTGCAATTCTTTTCTTCCTTTCAATCTGCAAGTCTCAAATAAGCTTAAACCCAGGAAATACCTCTCACTGGAAAGGAGAGAGCTTGCGTTGGCTGTCAGAAACAATTTGTGCGACTAATCTTGAAGACGCGATGGGATGTTAACGTCATTCTTACAGCCCTAGCTCCCTGTACGCATGTTATCAAGACAGACAGTAAGAGGCCAGTACAGGATTCTGACTTACAAAGATCACCGCATCAGGTTGCTCTTGTGTGCTGTGATGTGGTGGTGCCCTATACATCCAGGAATAATCACAACATCCAATAGTTTAATGGGAAATGAGATCTGCTGCTCTTTATTTAGAAATGTGAACCTCGATGTATTGAACCCAACACTGATACTTCAGGAAAGTGTGTTCATGAGAACATCCCTTTTCTAATGGATATGTTGTTCTGTCAGTGGGAGATTACACTAGAACTTCTGAAATGCCCTACTGGTTGCAAGGAAATGAATACATATAAGGTAGAGAGTATTCACAGTTTGCTTTTCCCTTCCTAGGGAGGTTTAATTGATAGGGTCGCCCTGCAGTGGGGTCAAGAAGAGTCATGCTCAGCTTCTACTGTTCTCATGTGTATACATTTTAAATGCTGCTGAGAGACAGCCTGAAGAAAGAGGGACATGTAAAATGCCCTTTATTAAACTCATCCTATGAATCCAAAAAGTCACCTCTAAAATCACTGCTTGATCTACCCATGAAGCAAGCAGATTGATCCAAACACCTGTTGACTTGCTGCAGAGGTTTGCTGCCAAACGTAGTGAGGTACTGTAGGCCTCAATAAAAGTACATGGTGAACTTAAATTTAAAGTAAACACAGTCCTACCCTGTGAATTAGCTGTCATGTTGTTTTGATCATCACTGATCAAGAAACTGGCAGTGCGGGAGATTCTCCCATTTGGCGAAAACCAAAATTCTCTTAAATGGGGGAAAACTTATGATCGAAACACATTGTATAGGCTTGCTAGCCTAATTAAGAAAAGGCTTAGCAAGAATGAAAGCCACTCATAAAATTGCATTTTGCTCAAAAAATGGCATGGTGAACCATAGATTAGACTTCTCTGTAGCTATGACAATACACCTACCAAATATACATTTAATTTCATTACATTAGACCAGAAAATTGACAGTGTATACAAAGAATGCATGGAATTGTGGGTGAAATAGACAGAATGGCAGTGCCTTTAACCAATTTTCTCCCGATCCCGGGAAAAGCTGAGTCTCTCAAACAGGGAATCTCCTGAACTGACTGGGTATCCTACATGTGATGACAGGCATAGCCCTAGAGCTGCCAAGCAGGCTACAAGATGGTGGAATGCTATTATATAGGGTTATCCACACAGTTTTGAGAGGTGGGAAGGGGTAGCAGGACCATGTTAGGAGGGATGTGGAGGAGGGTATTATCTGCAAAACATTGAGAGGAGGGAGGGGGGGGGGCAGGACCATGTGGTTGGGGGATAGAGGAGGTGTGGTACATAAAGAGTCAGTGGTATTCAATCATTCCCATCTACTGTAGCTATTGTTGCCATGAGGACTGAATTATGTATTGAGTCAAATATCACATTTCATGGCCTTTCTCTTCACTGTTTGGAATGGGAATGTAGCTCCATCATTCTTTCTTACAAGTTGAATCTGTCACAGCTTCTTTGTTCCATCAGTTTTTTTGGAACAATGGACTTCTTCAGCAGGTTGACATAGTGGCCAATATGGTTAGAAGCTGGTTTTTATTGGCTGTTTTTCCCTCTTAAACATTTTGAACTTTTATCTAATTTTCCCCTCTCCTAATGGCCTTTGTTGAAATCATGATGTATTAGACTTTCTGTCTGGAAAGCTGATGGGGTGGTGTGTGTGTGTGTGTGGGGGGGGGGGAGTGGGGGTTATTGATCAGGAAGACTGTAGGTTGGTGATTATAAATGATACTTTTAGTCTTTGCTCCTTCCTCTGGGAGTTTTTCTTGAGTATATTGGGGAAAGAGATTCAGCTGGGGGACTCCTGCCACTGTGATTTCTTCATCTTGGATAGCCATGTATTTCTTTACTGTTCAATGTAAAACATAAAATGGGCTTTCTATGAATGCTCTTCGGGTATGTGCAATCTTGATGGTTTTAGAGTCTATTGAAGTATCCCAGATTACACTTATATGCGTGTGAATTCTTAAAGGGAAAAGGCAGTTACCCCAATCAGAATTAGTGTACCCCATCATCCTAATTCATGAATGGCTCTTTTTGATCATGTGCCAACATTTTTGTTTACTTAATTGTCAAATACATTGAGAATACCTCTTTGCTTTATCTTTTGTTTGTAGTAGTTATGTTCAAAAACATATTCAGAGGTACTTGTAAGGCAAATAAAAGGAGATTTGCAAGAAATTGCTGATATTTCAAAGCAATTTTGTGGCGACTGCCAATTTCCACTAAAGGAAATAAGCTGTTGCCCCAAATTTGTTTTAAAAAAATCAGCAGTCTCTTGCAAATATCCTCCTGTTTGTCTTACAAGCACCTCTAAAGATTTTTTGAAAGTAAGTATTACAAACAGAAAGTATTTAAAGCTTCAAGGAGTTACTGTATTCTCCATGAATTTAATGCTTCAGTAACAAAAATAGTGTCACATGATACTTGGGTATACTAATTCAAATTGGGATGATTGCATTTTACTTTTAAATTTCACTTCAAGTGCCCAGTTAGCACAAAGACACAGTTACTGAAATTGCATCCATTATACTTGACCATTTGGTACCCAAAACAGTTTTACAAATACGTTGCAAGAAAGCAGAAAGAGTTACAAATACTAAAAGAATGTTCTTTCTATTCATATTTTTTGTCGGCAGATTTCTTTGATGGTCTGCGCTTTTTACTTAAAACGAATCCACAAAAGGAAGTTATACAGTAGCACTGTGTATAATTTATTATTTCTAATATCTCTCAGTATTAAAAATACCTGAAACTGTTTGTTTATTCACCATTTTGTTACTACGACTACGTTTCATTAGAATTCAGACCAACTTGATTGAAAGAAAGCTCTCTTCGGTAGCTCACTTCTTGTCGGTCCTGTCCATCATCAAAGGACAGAGTAGCTAAACTAGTGGCACTGAGATTCCTTGGATGTACACTTGACTTTAAACCTAATTATCTCTTACTGGTCCATGTATGTCTCTCATCTTGTAATTGATTTGGTCTCAAGGGAGGTTGATGACGTAAAATGATACTGTCAGCTCACCACCTGATTTAGTTTCGTACTTTGACACATTGCCGGGTTTGTGCATGGCAGCTTAGCAGCATGGAGAGAAACATCATTGCCGTTGTTGTAGGGCTCATTCTTTGAGCTAAGCTGATCGTAAATGCACTCTTTGATTTCTTGTAAAGAAGTCAGTATTCACGGTGGGGTTAAAAGTACATGCATTCATCATCCAATGCTCTGGAATAAATATTTATAGGCAGGCATAAGCTTGCAATATTGATATTGTTTCAAAAATTTGTGTGTGTATTATGTAAATGGTAAGAACATGATGCTTATTGTGCACCTACTGAACAATAGTGCTGTAATAATACAAGGAAAGGCATAAGGTTTTTGGTTTGTGAAAGTGTAGGTTCCATGTACTCTGTGACCATGGTAAGTAGGGATCCATAAAAAGTGGTTTGTAATTACTGCTACTGGGTAATATTGAGACTGAACTATGACTGTGTTACTCATTTTTATGTTTGGGGGGGAGGGGATATAATTAGAACATCACCAATACATATATTGTATAGCAGTAGTGTCAAGTGGAGGTTGAAGCAGGTTCTATATAGTCTTGGGGGGGGGGGGTGGTTAGTGGGAGAGCAATTTGAAGGGAAAGGGAAGGGTGGCATGTTTATCTGATGAACTGAGGACCAAGAGAGAAGACAACAGGTTCCATTTTTATAGTCTTTGGTATTTCAGACATATGACCCAATTGGATCGTTATCCATGGTCTCTAGGCTGAAAGGCATGGCCTAGTGTTTCACCAGTAGGTCATGATCCAGTAGGGACCTATGGAGAGGAACATGCGCAAAGTTGCCAAAGGGTTAAGTACTACAGAAGTCCCCCTAATTCTGGATCAGTAGCACCGATTGAACATGTCTTGGTTTCCTTGCTTTCCCTATGCCTGACTACCTATATTTGATTTAATTCAGGTATGTTGACCATCTATTAACAAAATTACCTTATCTTGCCAAAATATTTGAGTAAAAGCAAATATTGAAAGGTTTCTCAAAATATTATTTTAAAAGGATCCATAAAGCCTTAATATACCTGTAACAAACAGCGTAGGAATGTTAATAATGAAAAAAAAGACCACTTGTAACTTTGTGGAACCTTTTACGAGGGGAAGGAGATGGCTTCACAATCACTAAATGATGTAATGTATCAAGAGTTCAGTTTGGTAGAGATCAGTGGTGAATAAACCATTTCAGATTAGAGCAGACCTGCAAAAGGGCATAAGCAATTGCTCCACCATTGTTTTGAAGCAAGAGCTGAATCTATCAAATCTCTTTATAAATATTTCCCTCATAAGTGTGTTCATGATGCTTCAGAACATAAATTTCAAATAAAGGAAAATCGGAAGAGGTATCTTACATGAATGTAATAATTCAGTAACAATATGCTGTCGCATGATTTGAAAACTGAACCTTATGAATATACTGTTAGGGGGCTGTGCTGATTGAATTTGGGATAACTGCATTTATTTCAGAGAAACATATAGTCTGGAGAGGGTTTGAAGGAGAAATGTAAAAGAAACCCCTTCCTTTACTAGGATCATATTCAACGTAGAAAAATATTCAACACCTATGAATTTATGATGCTGTGCAGAACTGTAAAATTTACTCCTCCCCCCCCCCTCGTGAAATATAAGGGAGATGATATCTAGTATAAAATGCCCCCTTTTATTGTGAAGAAAAGCCTGTGCTATGGTGCTGTAATTCATGCACCTTTGAAAGAAAAACCCAGTCTGTGAAAGCAAGCCTGGGAAATTGTGCCCCCCCTCAAAAACAATATAAAATAAAATAATAAAATAAAAGTGAAATAAAAAATATAATAAATAAAGGTATGAAGATGTCCATTCATCTCCACATTGGTGCAAAAGTAGCATACTCCTTCAGTCTTGTCCATAGAATCAAACCATTGTAAGGTAATACATCCACAATCAAACAGATGTTGTTGCACTTTCTGTAGTCGACTGTTCATCTGCGCAAGATGGAGAGCAATGAAGCAGATTCCTCTAAATTTATCCCATCCCTTATCTACCAAGTATAAAACCACCTCTTTTATCGTGGAGACAAGCCGCGTTATACAATGCCAAATGTGCTATCTTGAGAGTAAAAACTCTGTTTGTGAAACCAACTCGTTTGTGATTTGTAAACTAATCAAGTTATCACTAGGCAGCAGCTGAGATGCTTTTTACAATCATTGTAACAACTTACAAGGCTGTACATAAAAGAAAATAGTAAGCCAACCTTATGTTAGCTGGCTGGTCTGCATGCATGTCTTTTTCAACCTACATTTGTGGTGACAAGTCTCTTGTCGTGGGTTGCTGAAGGGAATATACTTGGTGTACTTTCTAATCTTGTACAGTGTACTGTAGTATGGACAAGGAGATAAAATAGGAAATATGTTGAGGTAAAGGTGTTGTGGTAAGAATACATAGGGGTATGGCAGGCTGTACCAGAATCTTACATGGGGATAGGGCCTGGATATTTAAAGGGCAAGAGCAGTCGCCCCAAACTTATTTTGAAGCAACAGCTAAATCTCATAGTTTTCTTCTTATTTCTCTTCAAAGTATCTTTCATAATATTTTAGGACTTCAGTATTGCACATTCAAGGTAAACCAATCAGTTACTTGTAGTAAATTTCACATTTGAGGAGAAAAAATATTGTCACATGACTCTCAAGAGCCAATCATGAAACAGGACAGTCTACTACACTACTTCAAGTTGGGGTGACTGCATTTCCCCTTTAATGAAAGGTGAAATTGAAATGGGTAGGGTTAATGGGCCATTTTAGACCAAAATTAAGGTCAGAGTTACACTGAAAATATTAATCCTATGAATTATACTTTGTACTCCCTTCACCCTCATTGGACAGAGATGAGTGAGGGGGAAAGGGCAGGAGAGGGGTTAATATGAGTAAAATGTGGATGGGGAGAGATGTAGTAGAAGAGGGGAGGAGTACAGTAGTAGTGTCAAGTTAGGAGAGGGCAGGAGAGGGGGTTAATATGTGGAAGGGGAGGATGAAGTGGAGGAGGTGAGGACTGCAGTAGTAATGTAAAGTGGGGAAGAGGGCAGGAAAGGGGTAATATGGGTAAAATGTGGGAGGGGAGGGATGTAGTGGGAGGAGGGGAGGAGTACTGTACAGTAGCAGTGTAAAGCAGTGATGACAGGAGACTTGAGTTGCTGGAATAATCTAGTAAATTTACTGCAGGAAATTAAGTTGACATGTTTTTTTTATTTATTTATTTATTATTATTATTATTATTATTATTGTTGTTGTTGTTGTTGTTGTTGTTGTTGTTATTATTATTATTTTTTTGCTGTGTATTTGAATAAAGGTTAGATGTATTTAATGGGTAATAATTTCAAGGGCTTTTTAGAAGTGATAAATCCCATCAAGGTATGCAGGTAAGTTTCAAGAGATGAAACTTCCGTTAGGAATTGAAGATGTCTTCCATATTGGCAGGAATGTCCATGTTATTTGAAGAGGTAAAAGATGATTCCTCTTATCAAATCACTATGCCTGTATCCTGTATTACACCTCAGCAGGCCCCATGTGTTGTACATATGCTTAAAGGGTGAAGAAGCAAAACTGTACTCTCTAATATTTCTATGTGAGAGTAGCATGACTTTTATAATTGATGACTTGATACCCGAACTGAGCTTTAATAAGAACGTGGACTTCTGTAGTAGAGTATGTTTGAGGATAACACCCACGTGTCAAGTGTCTAAAATCCATCAAACTGTGAAAGTGTTAATGCAAGCGGTGATAAAGGCCACAGGTCAAGGATGAGATAACATTCTTGAATTCATGTACTGTATGAAGAGGGAAGTTGTAGTGGAAGATGCCGAGGGTGGAGAGTAATAGCGGATAGATGAAAGCAGATTTGCGATGGCATGGGATGAAACTTTGGGAAAAAAGGGACCCAGGAATTGATGTGGGTTTCTTCTTAATAGTTACATGGCTCAAAGAATGGTTTCAGAAAGTTTCTGGTTGAAGTTTGAATGTAATAAATCAATTTCACTCCTACTTACCTCATCTATTCTACATGTGAACAATCCCATCTACGGTGGAATTAAACTCCAGAATTATACTGTTCAGTAAAATGTATTGGCACAGAGGTGGCACTGTCCTTTTTTCGGGGTTGTGACCTAGGAACTTGCCCTCAGTTTGTTTACCGTGGAATTTTATCAGAAGAGCAAATTAATACACTGGGTTCTTTTGTCCAAACATAGTAAAAATGTGCTTGTTTTTACGAGCGAATGCGAAGTATAGCAGTCGCTTTATGGACTTGTCACAGTGTTTTCATTCTGTGTCTTGTTGGTTTTGTTAATCTATAAGTGTTTGTAGATTAATAGATGTTAGTAATAAATAGAGTAAATTTATTTAGGGTGTCTCTAGCTTTACTACACTTTGAGGCATTTTCCGTGACAGATATTTTAATTGTACGGTTCCTGGAACGACTGTATCACGTTCTTAAACGGCCTTTTCTATGGATTTTGTCAACAGCTGTTATTTTAGAAAGGATGCACACCCTTATCTGCTCATATTTTGAAACGTTTGAGCGATCTGTTGAAGTAAAAGTTTATGTGTTATTGTGGGCAACAAATTGTATGAGTGAACTCTCCTTACAGTAGATCAAACATACTTGGAAAAAGAACAACAAACTACAGAGTTACGTTTTATTTTCTTTGGAACTGAAGACTTCCAGTAGGTTATGACACAGTGAACGGATAAGATAACGAAGTGTCCCGGATGAAAAAATTGCGCAATACTAACTGCGTAGTTATCTTCTGGCACAGGAGTTTCTTCTGAAACTTGAATTTCCCTTGCAAATAGGTGCTTGCTTTGCCGGTTCCCATTTGATACAGTTGTGGACTTGGAGTAATGATAGCCTATTATTGCGAGCGAATAGCGAAGTATATCTGTCGTGCTTTTGACTTGCAACAGTCGTTAGGTCCAATATGGTGACATTTCTCTTGTCTTGTTATGTCCTGCACTTTTTGTACAATATTGTCATTTTTATAAACTTCAATTTATCCACAGTACTTAGGCCTTCTGTGTCGTTCATCGCCAGCAAAGGGTGGTTGCTGAACTGTTGAACGATCCCCAGTTAAACATACTACCTTCGAGTGAGCACTTCCCATCGTTAAAGACAATAACATAAAAGACAACCCTCCACTAGATGCATAACTTCATCACATTTGTTAGCATTTATTCTCGCAAGGTGCTCTAAAGAGTTCATATATTATTTAAATATCTGTCGTTTCAATTAAGCTCCTGTTGGCACATTGGATAGGGCATTAGACTCACACGCTGGTGGTACGCCGTTCGCTCCCCATAGCTACGTGAATCTGTTGAGTACTTTTTTTCCCTTCAGTTTTACATTCGCGAGTGTGAATGCCTCGCATTCTTGTTTTTCATTTTCTTGGCATTTCCAATACCACCTTAACTGTCTTGCTTTTTTGTAGGTCATAGATAAGTTTGGCATTTAATTGTTAATATTTAAAATCTTTCTAGCATATTTAGTTCTAATTCAGGTTGTTGCCCTGGTCATGAATGATAAAGATGGCTTGAATTTTATTTATTTACCCTTAAAATATGTCTGTGTGAAGTTTGTCGTTTGTTTGACAGAAGTAAAAAGTTTGTTGTTTTACTTGATTTGCCTCTCATGTAGAATTTAATGATTTCATTCTCTCAATCTTTTAGGAAAAAAGATGAAAAAGAAAGGAAAGAACCTGCAAAAAAAGACAAGAAGAGGAAAAAACCCAAATCAAAAGAAGAGGTAAGATAAAAGTCATCTTGATCACCTTTTTACCCCCTTACCCCCTTTTTACCCCTAATGGTTTTAGGGTATTACACTCCCTTTCTTTCCTGTCTGTCATATCACTATCACACTGGTCCATCCTAGCACCAGGAATTCAATTGTACTATGTGTCCTCTGTGGCCATCTTCTCTAGCCCTCTCTCTATTGTCGAACATTCTTTCTCTTGCAACTGTTTGCCAATGAATATTTTGCCAAAGTTTTCTTGATTTCTTTTGTATTCTTCTGTTGTAATAATGTTGTTAGATTTGAGTTCCACCATTCTCAAAAATTCAGGTTGTCTGAAGAAAGTCTACAGGAAGTCTGGGAGATTCTCCGTTTTGGGAGAAAATCATGTCACCCAAATTGAAGAAAAATGTGACTGCCATTTTGCAATTTACCCACAATGCCACCCTGGTTGAACAATGCAAACAAAGGGTCAATCTTTCAAACCCCTCTGGAAATTTGTATACATGTGCAAAGGACAGTTGGATACCTGCATATTCATGTAGTTGGTAACATTTATCTGCAACATTTCCACACAGTGAAAGTATTCCACTGTGCATGTTTTGCAAAAATCTTAAAAATAGCAATTTGAGCTTGTGACAGCCTCATTACTAGATTTTGTACGGCTGTCTCTTACTGAACTCCGACACTCCATATGTATGTGAAATGACTGTTATGAAAGCAAGGCTTTGTTTATTCAAAATGCCTTAAATTTGAATTCTTCTTTTCGGGGTAGAATGGTCTCTCCCAAAATGGAGAATCTCCAGGACTGACAGGGACTTAAACTTATTTTAGTTCTTACACCAGCTCAGCGTTTATGCAAGAAATATTACAGTTGTGTCTTAAGTTTGCTTTGGCACAAATATGATTGGACATTTCAAGGAAGTAAGTTTTAAATATTCATATTTCATGTTTAGGACTCTAGGTGACCAATAAGAAGTGTAGAAAGAATTACCCTCACAACATCCATGATACTTTGTTCAATCTCACAAGTGAGTTTTTGACATCTCAGCATTGTGATACCTGGCCTCAAAACAGTACACATCAGTGTGAACCATATCGTTTAATTACTTTTTTGTACTTTCTTTTGCTGGCAACCAGAAATTTTTACGTGACCTTTGTCAGAAGAAAATTGTGACTCAAATGACATGACTAGAGAACTCTGCCTCAATTTTTTAATATATTTCTCAGCAGCCTTAGCATGGCCTGAATTCAACATGACAGTAGAGGAAGAAATGGGAGTGATGGGGGGGGGGGGGGGAGATGGGGGATGGAGTGAAGTGAAGGTAGGCATTCAATGTCAAACAAACTCAGTTTGGAGGTTTACATCTTTTGTTGTGAATACTTAAGATTTTAATCAGGTCTGTTAAAACCTTATCATGATTTTGTAATGTTAACCTAGATCTTAATGAACTATTGAATGCCAAAAGGACCATGATGTATATAATGATGATGTAAAACTATGTAATGGTGTAGTAAACATAGTGCTAAACAGGGATGTTGTGCTTTTACATGGCCATGTACAAAAAGTACTTTATCATATAGCACTGAGATTACACCATGCTAAAATACAATTTTTCAATATACTGCACATTTGAAAGAAAATGTACATCTCAGATTTTGAGATCATTCTGTGCTGGTTCTCTCTCCATATTCCATATCAAGCAATCTTTTTGACAAATCATGGTTGGGCAAAAAAGTTGACAATACTGTATAGTCATAATGACGATCATGTAAAGTGAAGCCCTGTACTCGATATATAAAGATAACAATATTTTAGATGTTTTTTTTTAAATGGCCATCATATGTTGCGATCAGCTTGGCATTCTATATCCTGTAATCTCTGGTGTATACAGTGCTGTAACACGCGGTACCACTGTGTATAGGTTTTTACTGGAGCTCCTACTACCTGCTCTTAAAAAGTGTGTACCCATAGAAGCACTGATATGTTTCAAGAGCACTTCTATTCGATATACAGAAGTTTACCATTTTAAATAGTGATGAATGTTGCTTGATGCACTGTCAAAGAAGTATTGGTGGAAATTCTGCTCCCTGAACCCTGTCATCAGTGTCCAATTATTTCTGAGGTTTGGTCATTGAACTTTTTAAGTTTGCTACTTGGTGAGATGCTCATGTGATAATGGCACTTTGTTTTTTCTTGACATGTGAATATTTGTGCAGATAAAAGATTTCAGTATTTAAGATTTTGCATTTTAATATTTTATCCTATCTTATATCTACAGCTGTCTTTCATGTTGTCATTCTCATTCATTTGTAGCATTCAAGACTTATAACAACTGTTTTGAGAATCTGTCAAATTTATCAAACAGTAAACAGGGTGACACTGTTTTGAAAGGATTGGAAAATGTGAGCATAATAAAACGTTCAATAAAGATATAAAGCATTTAAAACATATGTCTTTGAGCAAGGTTTTGCTCCACATGATAAAAGGGGCCCACGGGTATAGTTGTAAACCTGGAGATATTTTCAATTAATGTGTCTTTTCCATCCAAAACTCAAGGTTAGTAACTGCCAATAACTTGTTTTTAGTTGTCAGATGGATTTGGGGGGAATGGAACTCTAAGAAAATAATCTGTTGAGGAGAAGAATGAGAATTGTCCACAGATATTCTGTTTCAGGTTTAGAGGAAATGGAATGGAAGTTTTTAAAAAGAATGCCCAAAGGGTTACTAAGAAGCAACAGTCGGCAAATCTTTTTTTAGGCATCTTCATACAGTTATATCTCCATGATCTTTAAATTGTTAACATTATGGAAGCTGTCGTAACTTTTATTACTATCCCTCACGAAAACGGAAGAAGCAGTGGATGGATTGGAAAGGAGAGAGCTCAGTTAGTGGTTCGCAATTTTAAGATGATCAAAGGACTGAGGGAGCTTTTGTCATAGTGGGGCACTGTTCAACTTTGAACATGTAAATTTAGAGCCCAAAGTTTTCCACGAAGCGGAATTTCTGCCCACATCGCAGAATTAGCATTAGAAAATGGAAAACAAAGTTTTGAACAAAAGTTGCAAAAAGGAAATCAGGAAATTTGTATCAAAATAATTCTTATAAATTATCTGAGTGGGTTTACTAAATAAAAGAACAAATTGTTTGAAAAAACATCATAAAAAAGCATAATTACCCTCTCTATTACATAAAAGTAAATCACAGCCTGAATCCCCTAATAACATCATAACGAAACAGTCCCTCCACAACATCCTTTAACTGTGGTCGATCGAGTGAGTATTTTTTGTACTTCCACCATAAGTATTCTTCAGCACAGCTTGTATATCGGCATATCCTTTAAAAAATGGAAGTTTGAGGTTATATAAAGCTTTTGAGGAACAGTATGAATGTTTGATGATGCCTAAATTAAGAAAATGGATTTTGTCACTTACAAAGCAGAAGAAAGGGGAATTCAGCATTTACAAAGCGGAAAACTTTAGGCCCTACTGTATGTAAATTGCTTGTACAACAGTCACAAAATCTGACTATGTTAATAACATTAGTGACCCTGCTATCAGTGCTGAGAACATGTTCAAAAGGGGGTGTGGCCTATGAAGACGCCAGTGTGTCATACAGTAGCTTTACATCTTGTGATATACATCAACTACAACCGTTTGTGAAACCTAGTGTTGAGTATCAAGCACAATGAATATCCTCTATGATGATTCCTAATACGTGATTTTGATAAAGCTTTGCTAAACACGCCCCCAGGCCTTTTTTGGAATGAGACAAAAAATTTCGTGTCCATTTGCTGGTAATATTTCAACACTTTTCTCTTGAAAAATCCATCATCATGGCTAGAAGTAAAAAAAAACACTGTTGACATTCTATAATGGGTATGTTTGATTCTTGCCAGAGGGATTTCAATATTTGACAATTGCTACCTGAAAAAGCTCTCAAAATTTTGAAATGTGACATTCTAAAGTAATCAAATGCCGAAATGTTGGGCTTTAGAATAAAAATAATGCTGGTGAAAAGTTGTATATGTGAAAATGCCTCAAGATAAAAAGCTGTGTTTTGCCATTGATGATGGAGTGTTGGGATATCAAAGATTGTTTATGGATTGCCTTCATTGATGGGAGGATGTAAAGGTGTAGTCAACATAGCACAGATAAGGTGTGTTTGAAAAGAATTAACTTAGGACCATTTTTGAATGTGCTGATATACTATGCAGTAAGTTTTCTTATTTGTGCTGTGAATTGTAGAGCAACGTACAGGGATAGTTTTTTGGTGGGCTGAGCCTTTTTTGCCCAAGGAAGACCTGTGTTACCTGAGAAAATTGCATGTTTTCCAAAAATATGTCTGTTATTTTTTCCAAACTCTGAGGCAGCCCTCGAGGCCTCCTGGCTTGTGCACCCATAAACTTGATCGCCTCAGAGGGCCAAGTCACTGAGTCTAGAACTAGTGACCTTCTTTGGGAGGTAGCCTGAATGGATACTCTAGCCAACTGGTCAAAGATAAGGTGAGAGGTAGGTAGGTAGGTCCTAGGAGATTAACGAGGGTGCCTGTCAAGGGTTGGTATCTGCATCATCCTAATATCTAAAATTATGTACCATTAACCCTCACTTGCATGCCAGTATTTTAATAAGTACCTGGGCTTTGAGGGAACCTGGAGGCAAGTTTCAGCATTTGAAGGAAAATTTGGCTTTTTGATTCCTTGCCAAAGGTGAAGGAATCTGTGCCAAAGGTGAAGGAATCTGTGCAATGGTGGCTTTGTGTGTGCATGTGTGGGTGGGGATGTGTATGTTTGATGGAGGTCAAAGGTCATTTGGGCTCATCAGAGGTCAAAAGGTCAAAATCTTGTACATGGGATATCTCAAGAAGGATAACTGCGAGGGATCTCACACTTAGAAGCTGAAGGGCCCATATTCAGTAGATGGTCCCTATTGTTTTTGGTGGAGTTCAAAGGTCATTTGAGGTCAACAGAGGTCATGTTGTGAAAACCATGTAAATGTGATATCTCAATAAGGGAAAGTTATGAATCTTATACTTGGTAGGCCAGTGGTCCATCATACGGTAAAGGAGCCTATTGATTTTGGTGAAGGTGAAGGCCATTTGGGGCCACCATTTTTCAAATGGATGTACCTTGAAAACTGCTAGTAACACGATAGCTCTAGATGGGTATCAGTGACTGACCTCATATTTGGCAATCAGAAGTCCCATATGAAGGAGATGAACCCTCTTGTGTTCAACAAGGGTCAAAGGTCATTTGAATTTGTTGGAGGCCAAACTGCAAAAATCTGTAAACATGAAATCTCATGAAGGGAAACTTGTATTAATGTCTTATATGGAATGTGGGTGCCCTACATTATTAAAGTAAACAATTTAAGTTTTGATGGAGATCAAAGGTCATTTTGAAGTCATTGGGGGTCAAAGTGTCAAAATCTTATTGACACGATGTGGCAAGAAGGGAATCTTGGGTGAATGTCATATACAGTATAGCAGTTGGGTGCCCTACATTTCTTTGTAAGTTTTGGTGGAGTTAAAAGTTCTTTTGAGGTGACCAGAGGTCACACTGTAAAAACACTGTATACATGAAAATCTCAAATGAAAAAATATAACTCTATAATATACTGTGTGAATCTCATACTCAGCATGGTGGTGGTGCTCCATGTTGTGTGCATAACCACTGTAAGTTGTTTTTGGTGAAGATCAAAGCTCACTTGAGGTTCCCAGTGGTCACACTATGGAAACCTGGTAAAAGTGATATCTTAAAGAGGAAAACATGAATGAATCTCAAAGCATGTAGGTGCTCTGTATTGAGTGATGTTATGTGTATATTGTTTATGGTGGTGGTTAAAGGTTACTTGAGGTTATGAGAGGTCAATCTTTGAAAACCTAAATATGATTTGTCAAGAATGAAACATATTTGCATCTTATATCTGGCATAAAAGGCTCAAAACCTTCAGCCAGAAACTGAGATATGACCATTTTGTCGAGATATCAGTTTGCCAGATCTTTAAAGGTCTGCTGATGTGTAAATGTCACGACTGCATATTTGATGTAGAAAGCATTAAGTATAGATGCATCTTCCATCAAAATCCATCATATATGGACCATGTTGCAAGAAAATTAATTACTGTTTTGCACTTGTATCATGAATAAACATGAGCTACATATGCAAATGTGTGACATGGAAAGACGGACTCATGAGGTGTGTTATCCTTTGTTTTTTTAACAAGGACAGTTGTAATAGTAGATAGATGGATATATAAGATAGATAGTTAACTGTTTATTGTCCATTTCAGTAAAATGGAAAATGATATTCCATTAACAGTGTGTGTATAAGATACAAAACAGTAAAAATCATAAAAGCAAAAGATACACACAAAAAGGATAAACAGTAAAAGACATAAAAGCAAAGATATTCGGTACACAAAAGATACAAAACAGTTAAAAACCATAAAAGCAAAGATATACACAACTAATGGTGCTAAACAGAAATATAAGTAAAATAAAAGAAAAGCGAAAGTAGAAAGATCAAAGATTTACACTGTGGACAGATCGCTTCACATTAGAATTGAATAGATGTAATACCTCGGGACCGACTGCAGTGGTCAAGTGGTTAGAGCATCCGACTTGCAGCCGGAAGGTCTAGGGTTCAAATCCTGGCCGGGTCATACCAAAGACTTTAGAAATGGAACCTACTGCCTTTGTGCTTGGTGCTCAGCATAAACAATGGAGTAGGGAAAACAAGCCAATGAGCCACAACTGGAAAAAAGGCCGTGGTCGTCTCGACTTGAACCAATTGGTTGGAAACTGGGACGTTAAACCTCATCTAACCTAACCGTAATACCTCGGGAAGGAAAGAATTCCGAAACCTTGATGTTTTGGTAAGAGGTACCTGTAATCTAATACCAGATCTGTTAAAAGAGACTAAACTGTGAAAGGGGTGTGTGTAATCTTTTCTTATGCTATCTAGTTTCTTGATTAGGCATTCTTTGTATATGAGTGAGAGTGATGGAAGGCTTGAACTGATATAGCGTTCAGCTGACTTGCAAACTCATTCTAGCTCATCTCGGTGCTTCTTTGGCATACTACTAAAGAAGCAGATAATGCTGAACGCCAGGACACTTTGAATTATGGACTGGTAAAACAGTTTCATTATCGTAACATCAACTTTGCATTGTTTCAATTTCCTGAGGAAATAAAGTCGTTGGCGAGCTTTACCCTTAACAAATTTTGTGTGAACATTCCAGTTGAGTTTATTGTCAATATAAGTTTCCAAATACTTGTAATTTTTTACCCTCTCAATAGCTTTCCTAGTGGCAAGCCCTGAGGTGTTTATTTTGGAAGTAGCTTTTTACTTCTTTGAAATTGTCCACATTAAACACCAAACAAGAAACTATACCTAGTAAGTAATTAACAGATAATGTATATGGGATAAACAAAAGAAATGCAGACACTTTGCAACATTCCACATCTTAATTTTTGCATAGCTCATGAGAAATTTCAGAAATGGTTAACCTTTGAAGAGGTAAATCCTGAGAGCGGTGAAAGATATTCAAATAATTCATACGGGTTTTTCATCAGGGGCTCTTTATCTTCCATTGTTGTGTAAACCAACTGTTTTCAGGCTTGGGCGACTCCTGTATTTTTGGAGGTAGGTACCCGTGCCCCTATTGGTCACGACTATGAATGGAGTGTGGATACCTAGAATGATGTCATGACTGGCAGAGGAACATGCATTTCAGCATTTATAGACAGTCAATTAGTAGCCTTCCATAAGTATTGATACACCAGTAGGCCTATACTATGGTTTCTCAACCTCTGAGGTTGCTGAACCACCAATGTCAGAGAATCATAGTAGCATTAAAACTTGTGTTTGAATAAAGAAAAGATCAAAAGAGCCAGATGTGTTTTAATACTTCATTAAAACCTGCAAAATAACACAAAATGGAAACTCCAAAATATGATTTTGTGCATATTTTGACAGTATTAAAAAAAAAAATTCCCCAGGAGCCACCATTCTAAAGAAATTGGAGTCACTGCTCCACTCCTAGCCATGAGTTGTGACTCTGAAGTAGAGTCAAGTAAGTTGCCCAAGCCTCATGTCTTGGTTACATGTCAAAATACTTAAAACTTTTGATTCCAAAATTGAAGCACAGTAAATTTGCAATGAAACTGTGCTAACTTGAAACTACACTTCTACAATTATATCCATGTTGCATGGAATCACTTTTCCTTTCAGCTTTCTGGTGTTGTACATGAAAATGCGTAAAAAATTGTAGGAAGTTTCACTTCTTTCCTGGACAATTTTCCCAACCCTAGCAAGGAAAAAAGGAAAAGACTGAAGTGTTGGTGGTCTTGAGTTACCTAGAATCTCAGAACATAAATACTACACTTGTTAAGTTCATGGAATCTGATGCTTCTCTGTCTGTTGCCAAGATAAAAATTGGAGGGTCATATCTGGGTCTGTGTGATCTCTTTTAAGACCCTACAGCTTTGATCTTGAGCACAGGATCTGATTGACTTACAGCATGGGCTAGCTTTCAAGTGACTCCTACTTTCCTCCTTTCTGCTTTTTGAATGTTCCTCCTACTTCTACTTTTTTCTGGAAGATCCTGTTTAATCCTACTTTTTACTTCCTTAATCCTACTTTTGGAATAAAAAGCAAGGAAAACAGGGTTTAAAAATAATTGTAAAATTGTCTAAAAGAGTCATAAATTTAATGCTAGCAACATTCCTGAGGATGTATGAATGAAGCTTGCAGAAGTCCTACTTTTGTCTTTCTTTTGATCCACAAAATCCTACTTGTGTCTTGTCAAGAATATTTATTATACTTTTACCCTACTTTGCACAAGGGCTCTCTAAAAAGCCTGCACGAGATGTGATGCAGGTCTAGTGTAAAAGTACCTAATATCATTGGTCAATAAATATCCTCCATGCAAGTTTTATTGATGCAGGGAATGATAGTGCTATACCCTGCCATCTAGTGTACTGCGCAGTTCTTTAGGACAAGGTGAAAGAATGAGAAAAAAATTCAAACCTTCCCATCCATGTCCTCTGCCATCTACATCCTTTGCCACTTTCTGTGTTACACACCATCATCCACTTGAATGTGCATAATTTTGTACGATTTTTTGTGAGCTGTCCTCCATAGGCGAACTTCTACCTTATCATCATTTGTCCCTAACAAGCTAGAATCAAAGTTAATGAAATAAGTTGCGGACACGGTCTCTATGAAAGTCACACGAAGGATATTTTTGCTCTTACTGATGGATTGGTGTTTTAATGGATACTGCAAACTTGACTACTGACCCTGAGAAGATAGGTGTATTGTTGAACTCTCAGAGACAATGAGCAGTTATAACAGTACTATGCTGCCAATATAATGCAAGTCCAATGGACTTTTTTCAGCTGCGGATTTAGAGGGTTTGTTTTACATCTTCCTTAATACGTCAAGCAAACATACAAAATTTATTTGAGTACGTGATTAGCTGGCTGGGAGTGGTGGTAAACATATGAAGTACTTAATGAAACGTCAGAAGGAAATTATGTAGTTCAGCATCAAATGTCGTTAAGACAAAGGTCATCTGTAGGTTAAATCTAGCAGCTTGAACCCAGAAAGGTGTAACGTTCTCATAGGCTGTGAAAAGGGGCTAGTGTTATCTAAGAAGACAACATTTTACCCTGAAAGATTCCAGATGCAGTAACTTCCTATCCAGAATAATTATACCAAAACAGTCTCTACACGTTTTTAGCAGAGGTGGAAATGTTTATATCTACATTTCTAAATTAATGACTTTCAAGTCAAAACACTCCATAGGTCCCCTTCCCCAATCCCTGAGGGTTTGGCCAATGTGCCAAGTTCCAGTTCAAATATACTGCTCATTTGAATTGCTGAAAACTATCTGAGTTGAATGACTTCTCAATAAGAGTTCATCACAACATGGTGATATCATAAAAACGGCCCTCAGTGGCTTCATCATTTTCTGCTTGACCAGTTTTTATTGCTCAGCTGAAGATTACTTCACTTAAACAATTTGATATTTCACTAGTCATATATTTTGTTTTTCTTTTCTTTTGGGGGGAGGGGAGAGGGGGAGACAGAGGCTAGCTTGCAAATGAAATATTGAAACCATGTGCAATCGCGAATGGAACTGCATCTAATCAATAGTCACAGCATTGCACATTCAAAATGACTTTTTAATTTGTGTATTTTGGGACTTGTCCACCAGGCAAATATCATGTACATGCTGTAGTATTACTTCAAGAAATCACATTAGTACTGGTTGAACCTGCAGGGTACAATGTATGGCTTTTGATGCAATTCTAAATTAAATTTATTAAATTTGTTAAATTTGTCGTAATGTTATGGCGCTAATTATTGGTTACCATGATACAGTAGTGTGACAGCTTAAACTCTAATTGTGTATGCTTTAAATAAATGTTGTTGAGCATAAAAATCTGTTTCTCTTGATCAGATTGAGATTTCTCTCTGGCAGTATTCATTGCCTTTTAAAAGTCAGCTTTATTATGCTTTTCAAAGGACAACAGACCAGGGAGTTGCTATTTGACTGGAGATTTGTCTTCACAATCTCTTTGAAGTCACCAAGTTACCGACATGTAACATAACACTCTTATCAAAACAGCTAGGTGTAATAAACCTCCGTGTGCGGTAGCTAATTTGCATACGCCGCACACACTGTACTACAGCGCTAGCTTCGGCTCTCCGTGTAAACAGCAACTAGCCTAGTAAGAGTAATCTCGATGTGAGGATATGTATACATAATGGTTTAATCACCTCATACAGTCGAATGTTAAGTACAGTCAGGGTTACCCTGATCAGGTTTCGCCATAACTGCGTAATACAAGCTGCATGCTTTGACTGCACACACTAATGTATATAGAACAAACACTTGCCGTAAAGACAACGAGAACTAAAAAAAAAAGCAGTAAAGACCACAAAATCGACATAAATCACTTAACTTATTGCCAATTCACATTTCTACCTAAAATAATAACGGTGCTGAACTGAAAAGGGGTTATTTTTCTATCCCGATAAAGATTTCGCAGAATTAGTATATGGCATTATGGACTAAAAGTAACGTTAAAATTTCCGTTAGTTCCGCTCTGCAAAAACGCGCCAAAATTCGTCAACTACAGTAACCATAGAAACAAATGGAAATTTTGCAAAATCTAGGCCCCGAAAAATGCTCTTTTCGGTAAATTGGCGCTTGGTGCCACGTTTTTTCTCTTCGTGAAATGTACGCATACAAACATAGCTACCTACACAGTACGTTCAGAAAATGCGATTCATTGCGGAAAAGCACGAAAATACTCAAATCTGAGGCCCTGAAATTGCAGTTTGACCACCAAGTTTTGTCACAATACGATTTTTAGGGTTCAACAAAAACGGAGGAAAACTTAACTTAGAAAAAACTCCGAGAGAAAAGGAACTTACCCATCGATAGATTTATGTCCAAGCTTGAACTGCACATATATTACAACTGTAACACCTCACTTATTTTCTACTGCGCATGGTATAAAAATAGGGAGAGTCCCATTAGATCATCGATTTCTGTACAGAGCAATGGTTTCAAAACCAGCTCAACCGATAGAGGGTGTTTGGAGCTGTCGGTAACATCCTTGTCTTCAAAGGATATTTTACAGGTCCCCTGGGGAGCCTGTCCTTGGTTAAAATTCAAAGAGTTTGCAAAGGCAGGATTGTGTGTCCTGAGGTAGATTTAAGGACAAGGTTCATAAAATTTTTGAAGACAAATCTCCAGTCAAATAGCAACTCCCTGAACAGACAGAGTAAAAATACTTTACAATGGTTCTGCTTTAAAAGGAATAATACCATTTTCTAAATCTGCTAATCTGTAAACATCAGTGTTCTGATTTTGTGGTTTATATTAATATTAGTAGTACGATAATGGTGAAAATAATACGAAAAGTTGGCAACAAAGGCTGGGAAAATATCTACACTATTTTTACACATTTAAAATAATAATGCACAGGAAGCAAATACTAGTATGATCAGTTTCTAAACACACAAATCTCTAATCATATGATTCACATTGGATTGACTTCGACAATCTTCTGTTTTCTTGGATTGTAATTTTGGCAAGTATGAGGTAAATGTTTACAGGGAAATCCACGCAAGTTGTTTTGTTTTGTTCCTGTTATTCTAGTAGACAAGTATAGCAGACTTGCAGTGCAAGTACAATGTCATGAGTATGAGTACAAGGGCAGTGTCTGTGTTGTGAGTATGAGTACGAGTACGTCCTTTGTCATGAGTACAAGTATACAATTTTGCATTAGCCCCTATGAAGAGCTAGGTTTCAAAATCTGTGAGTACGAGAACAAGTACAAATTAATTCTCATGAGTAGGAGTACAGGCAATTGTGCAAACCCATGAGTATGAGTACATACTCACTACAAGTGTGAAGTAGAGTATGTTGTTGTTCATTCCTGTTATGTTGATATTCTGGTTCATCCTTAAAGGGCAAATGCAGTCATCTTAATTTGAATAATACATACATGGTTATGCTAAATTATGTTTGGTCCTTTTTCATCATGTGACAGGAACTTGATAACTTTATGCTAGAACTACTTGGCTTATCTGTTATAAAATATTCATGGTGTGAAATGATTTGAAAATTTTGTTGAGGTAAATATAAGGCAGGATCTGATTGGTTGAGCTTAGATGCTTCGTACATAAATGTTTACAGCATCTACAGTATGTTAGACACAATTTAAGCACAGTATGTATTGCAACAATGGAGATTTGTATGAAAGTGGATGCAGAATCAATGTAGTACTTTTATCAAGACAGAATATCAGACTGATAAAAATAAGGAAGAGCTGATCAATTAACCTGTGAACTTCTCTGAAAGAGAGAACAGGAAAAACTTGTAGATACTCTCCAATTGTGGATTGTGTATTAGGTGGAAGAAAGTAGCTCTTAATGCCCAATGCAGTAATCAAATCTTTGAAGACTGTAGTGCTACTGGATCAGTGTGTGTGTGTGACGATCACATGATTTTGAGAAAAGTAGGAGAATTTTGACAACTAAGAATCAGGGCACTTAATGTCACACCCCAAGGGTAAATTAAGAGCAGTGAAATTAGATCAAGGCTGTCATTTTTGTGTGTCACTTGGCATTCCTTACTTTTCAATTGCAAAAGCCAATATCTCTCTCTGCCGTTGAAGTATGAAACCCTGTTGTGCAGAAAACAAGTTCAAATACGTGAACAGGATTTTGTCTCCTCCCAGTTTCTCCTTCTTTTTGGATTAAAACATTGAGAAATAAGATAGAGAGTGACATTTGCACAAGCTGGAGAATTGTAAAATCGGTGCCGAAATTCAAGCGCATTATTTATTTCAAACGAGTCGATGTTAGCTTTGGCCTGAAGGGGACATACTACCTGATTTTATCAATTGCATTCAGGCATTACTCGTCGCTGATTGGTTGTTCGAGTTTTTTGTTAGGTGTTGAAGGGTCATGTTCCTCAAGGACAGAACTTGTGTGAATTTCTCAAATGATCCAAACCTATTGTGATATATTGGATGGGATGTTATTTCTCTTATCATGTGATCTGTGCTACCAAGATAAGAGCTGTACTCTACAGCGTCACTATTTTGTGATCTGTCGATCTGTTCTGAACTGATTCTTCCTGTTCCATGACTTTGTGGCTTTTGAGTCTGTTTGAGCTGCTACATATTCAGTGGCATTAAGTACCAGAAGTGTATGCCTCATGTCATCTGAAAAATATTTTTGTGGATAGAAACTTTTTGGAGGTGCTCAACTAAAAAAAAAAACGTATTTGATTGGAATTTTAAATTCTTTTTACAAGTTGTGTGTACATTGGATATGGATCGTAAATGTGAAGTGACACATTCATTTTACTCGAACAAAAATGTTCTCCTGATAGAGATCACTTTCAAAACTTATGCAAAATGTTGAAGATTTTTAGTTGTTTACCACTGGGAATACGTTTATTTTATTGAATAAGTGCAGCAAATTAAATTGTGAATAGCTTTTGGTTTCTGAAGAATTTGCTGGAAAGGTAGCTGTTGTGCAGTTCATATGCAAACCTCAGGGCATGATAACATTTTAACAGGGTAATGGAGTTTTAGTTTTGCCAGATTTAGCCTTAGGGAAAAGGTAATAACAGTGTGGACTTGTTGATATTATCCACTGTGATTGAACCGTTGGCAGTAGTGGAAAGATAACACGAAGATTGCTCTTCAGAGAAGGAAAAACAATCTGAGAATATTCAAGTTGTGATTGCTGGGGGTGGAAGATTTGTGCACTGCAGGCAGGATTAATATTTAGATTTACTCAGCTTGGAAACACCTGTAGCACCGACAAAAACGTGGATAGACATAAAATAGTTTGGCACGTATGGATTAAGTTGAGTGCAGGCAGAGTGCGTTGGTGCAGTGTGAGGCAATGTGCAGTATCCGTTATTATATTTGATTTGTAGACATTTGGTGACGATTTCAATCACTGACTATTAGTATGCATTGGATTGATTTGTTTCTGTGGGAAAATTAAATTCTTTAAGAAAACGTTTTCTCTGGTTGCTATGGTTATTGTTGTCTGTAAGCAACCAGACTACTAAAATTGTATAGATGAAAGTGAATTCATCTGTAGTGGATGACTAGTCTTTTAAGTAAAGTGGACAGGATACATATGGATATGGTAAAAATAATCTCCATCATTTGCATATATTTTTGGCTGTTATATGGCAAAATCTTTTCCATCAAATTTTGGTGTGAGGAATTATTTGTCAACATCAGTGAAAAAAAAAAAAAAAACTGAGAATGTTATCAGAGTGGATTCTTTTTAAAATGTTTATGTTTTTCAGTGTGGAGGGTCATTACGAGGATAAACTAGAATTTTTTTCAGTCTTTGTGTATTTGAATGATACATCTATTGGTTATGCATAATGTGCTTTATGATATCTTCTTTTCAAAATATTGCAAATCAGCTGTATTGTGATATTATTGGGTCACCTACTCGCATCACTTTGGTAATGGTTTTGGTGGATTTGCAAGAGAATGAATACATAAATTTTTTAGTACCATTTATTCACTGACATGGAAATTTCTGCAATGACTTTGTTCAATTTAAATACCCTCAGAAACTGTGCAGGTTAGTGTTATGAAATGTGAAGTTTTCTATAAAGAGTTACAGCTGAAAAAGTTCAGAACAGCTAAAGAGGTCTTTTCATGAAATTTGAAAGGTGCATTGATCAACTGTTCCTGTGCATCATTTACTTTTTATCATCAGAGAATATTTTTGACTGGTGAACTTTTGTACAGTCTCAGTGGCATATTTCTGCCGTTTTAAACTATCGACTTCTTTCCATCATTTGAAGAAATTCTCTCTTGTCTCAAATGTAAACCAAAGAGAAAAACTTCAATTAATTATGGAAGAATAATCAAAGGAGGCAGCAGAAATTGGAGCAAATTGCTCCCGGCTGAGTTTGCCCGATGGAAAGGGTAGATGTTGTATGTAATCAGGGATTCAGACCGGATATTTTGGATGGAATTTTGAATGGCTCTTTGTCAAGATGGATAAATCCTGGCAGGTAAGACTTTTGTACTAAATTAAGAGTAATGATATCATGTTTATCACAAGAGGGATCCAGTGACTTCCAAAATGTGGTAGTTTTGCAAAAACAAGAAAGCGGTAGGTTGACTATTAAACACAAACTTATTGTTGCATCTTTAGGGCCTATGGCTCTTTTAGTACAGTATGTAAATAAGTCAAAGATAAGGATTAGGAACACTTATGTAGCAATTATAACACGGTACAATGTATGAGATGGAAAGGATAAATTTTAGTGCTGCATCTATCTCTCTGCAGTTACAATCTGTTACATTCTGAAAGTTTCTATCATTTTTAACACCAATGTGGATAATGATGCACTCAGTATTTACTGCAGCCTTGTATCAAATGCTGCCCTGCTACAAACGGTGATAACAAATTTTTTGTTTTTTTTTTTTAGGAGAGAGAGAGAATTTAATAGCATAGATGTGTATCAATTTGGAATAAGTTTGGTTAGTGTACTCTGTGTAATGTAGTAACATACTGCTGTACATGGTCAGTACATGAAACTGGTGACAGGTTATGTACAAGGGGTTACTTATCACCGGTGCTGTGGCTGAGTGGATAAAGCATTTAAGCGATGAAGCTTAGCACCAAGAGGTTTGGGGTTTAATCCCCAGCTGGTTCAAAGTAAGGTAGGTTTTTCATCCAAGAGCAATGAACAGTTTTCCAATCTGAACTGGCATTTTAAAAGATACCAAATTTGATCTAAATTGTTGAGTTGTTTAGCCACCTGATGTGAAGTTATAATTCATAAGCCATATAGGCTTCTCCCACATTTGTGTTCACGTAGCATTGTAAAACAACTGCCCTTCAAGGCCTGAATTTATCTGGAGTTTTGCTGTTTTGTTCTCTTGGTTTTTGTTTCAGCTTAACTCATGTGTAGAGTAGGCTTGGTTGTTGAGTGTACTTCCTTGCATTCTAAAGGTTCCTGGGTCATATCCTGGTGGAACCATTGGGAAATTTTCTGGGGGCTCAAAATTCGCTTGTTTGCAGTGATGCTGGAGGAAAATAAATGAGTTTATTAAATGTGTGTGTCTGGTTGTCCATCTCAGGAGTGTTGCCTGACCCAGGAAGTTGCCCCATTTAGGAATTTGTCCACTTTGCTTGGTTCAGCTGTCAAGCAGTGGTACAGAGCAAGGATCCTCCACCCCTCCCAGTCTTTGGGAAAGTGGCTAAAGACTGGGGATACACTCAGGCCATCAGTTTGGGGTGTTAAATGCTGATCTTGGGAGCAGGATTGGGAGGGATTGGCACACCTCTGCCTTGTTACCCTCTGAGCACTTGTCCAAAAGAGTAGGCAAATTTGCTGGTGTTCATCCATGATCAATCTGGTTTAGGGTCTTCTATGGGCCCTAGTGGCATCCTAACCCACAAACATTAAAGGTAACTTCTGAGACCATTCTCAGTCATTACCATAGGCACTATACATCTTTTTTCAGTTAAGGAATGGCACTGCTGTCCCAACATCTTGAAGTTAAAATTTATTTTTCAGGAACCTTTGTCGTACGACAATGTGATTAATGCATGTTGTGCATGCGTGAATTTGGCATGGTTGGAAGTTAGGTTTCTCATACCATACACAGATGTGTGTAATGACTAAACAAACATAGTACCGCATGATGTCTGTCTTTTTAAAAGAGAGTAATTGAATGTTAGTGATCAATATGAACCTGACAATAATCAGATATGTTTCACAGCAGCTTTTTGATTGGCAGTCTTTCTCAGGGGACTGCCCTTCTCCCAAGATTCTTACATGGACTGGCAAAGAATGTTTCCTGTATGAAATGCCAGATGTATGCTAACTGTAATTGAAAGTCCTTTGAACTGTATGCCTATGTGTGAACACCATGCATCTAAGAAGTTGTATGCAGCCTTGAAAACTCTGAAAGTGCTTGTATTTTGAATGGGTCATTTTCAAGGCCTTGAAAGTGTGTGAGTGGTGTTATTTCATATGATAATCATGGAAGAGTGTTGTAATTTGATTTGCAGGATATATAGATACGCAGTTGTGTTTTTGTTATCATCTCCAGCCATTTCCTTAAAGTATGGTTATTATTAAAGTCTATTAAAGTCTGTTTCGCTCTTCCTTACCTCCTATTTACATATGTAACCAAATTTTATTAAATTTTATTAAATTTGATTTACTGTTGAAATGATATGTGCTTAAAAATATTTTTGGTCTTAAGAGAATGCTTGAAAAGATGTGTCCAATGGCAAAACTGTCAGTCACTGCTCATGCACAAAAGGTGTGTTAATGGTTTGTATGCACAACAAGACAATAGATGCCATTTTTATGAAAAGAATGGTGGATGGTCAACATGTTTAACAGTCTGGAAGACATAGTGTGTATATTATCCTTATTACTTTGCAGCACATGACAGTTATATATTGGACAAGTTGGGTAAACACTTTCTTCAACTCCTGTAATTGTTCAATCCACCAACTTCACACATTAGCTGGCCCATTGTAATACTGTCCTTGATCTAGCTGTTGAAAGGTCATGGTACATCTATGCACTTAGCCTGTGCTAGCCTGTTAATGTAATAGCCATTGAGTAGTACTATTAGTTTGTTCACAGCTCATTTAAGGTAGCTTTGCTGAGCTGTGATCAAGTGTCACCAGCTCTCTTGCAGAACAAGATCTGTGTAGTGGGTAAGTTAACTACCTTAGACTTATTCCCTTATAAAATGGAAGTGGGCTCTCGCTGCATGGATGGTAAGGCAGTGTTCATGCTATGCATTTGATATTAAAGAAACTTCAGTGCAGAACCCCTAAAGTGGCAAGTATTGCACCGTCTCAGATGAATCTCTCATATGTTGCCAACACATCAACAGAGTGGTTTGTCACAGGTTTTTACTTCATAGCAGGTGCAGGTATTGAAGTTGGACTAATTACAATAAAAGGTTCATATTTCCATACCAAAATGCAAATAACTCTTTGGCTTTGACCAAAATGTTTAACAAATATTGAATTGATTATTTCTAGTGGCTTTGATCAATAGTGTTTTAAATAGAACTTTGGGCTTGATTTCATGACATTTGGCATTAAATCAGTGTGAAAACAAACTTACTGATATATTAGTCTTGGTTATTTTGTCCTACTTACCTGTGGCTGTTTTGTAGCATATCATTGAGTTTTAATAAAGTCAAATTGTCAAAATTTACCCTCCAGTTAAAAACAGACTAACTTTAGGAACAGCACAGCAACGTTGCATCTAATGTGATTAAATTGATATGTGACTGCAGAACTCTTTATCAACTGTGACATCCTAGGAAGGTTAGTTTGTGGTCACAGAATAATAATAATAATAATGGGCAGAAGGGTAAATTGTTCTGTGCATTCGGCCTAAATTAATAAATACTTTGGTATAATATGTTAAGGATGATCATTGTGAAAGTTGGGTGCTGTAACTTGGATGTTAAGTAAAGCACACTTTATATGACTAATTCCCCTTTTGCACTTCAAGATTTGTAGCCTTTTTAATGTTTTGCTCGTCCATCATATTATTAGCAGTCTGTACTACCACACACCCATGTCATGTACATCGTGTTTTCAGTGCACCACAAAAGAACCTCCATGTTTGGACCTTGGGGGCAAGGGTGAACTGCAGATGTACACATTCACACAAAGTGACCAAAGGATCAAAGTAAGGCAGTGGTGCTACATGTGCACGTACGGTACAACATACCATGTATTAGCTCTTCTACACCTGGATAGGTGTAGTGTACAATATATAGGACTCACAAACTTTCCATGTGCCTCAAATTGGCCATGTTAACAAAAGATGATGCCATGTGAAATTTGTCTCTTGAAAAACCGATTTACAGCAGAATATCTTCTTGTCCTTTTGCATTATAATTTTAAATGTTTATAATACTTAATATTATAAAGTGATTGGCAGCAAACTGGTTCTTTTGCATATTTGACTGACCTAGGTTTACCTGTGGTATGCATACTTGTATTACATCATTCAAGAAACTTGTGATGGAAATGGGAGAGTGAAATTCATGTTTCAAAGAAAGGAAGGGGAAATTGATTGTCATTTAAAACTACCATACTGACGTTGAAAGCACTGTCTAAGAAGGAATTACTACAGTTTCATCAGTGGCACTGTAATGCTAGTCAAGATTTCATCTACTTTTGACGTTAAATGAGAGTTCACTGTCCTCAATTTCTACAGAATTCTTGCAAACCTGTCAAAAAAGGCAAGTTATCAGATATTGTGCTACAATCTCTTTACCTGTCACTGGTAGCCTCCGTCAATTAGTTCATACCTGGAAACTGCGATTGATTAAAAACAAACAAGAGGTAATATTTTCAGAGAGACTATGGTGAAATGGCTCAAAGTATTGGATAGGGACATATGATCACAGCATATGGGAGGGAATCATGTATTGATTTGGTGTCAGTATCTGTGGCAATTCACTGCACATTAGTATGTTGTGAATTAGAACATTAAAGAGGTTACCACTAATCACATGATGCATTTGAATTTTAACTTTAAAGGAAAGGTTTAAGCAAAAAATTAATTTTCATGTGTAAAAGATGAAGTAAATCTACGCAATTTGGTAAAACTTCCATTCAAATTGGTCATGAATTACTCGAGATATCAGCAAAAGCCACACATCGAATTTCAATGCGAATTTCACCATGATGCATAGAATAAGTACCCCTCTAAAATATTTAGACTTGATTTGAGCTTAGACCCTTCTTTTAAAAGGATATAGTGTGTTTGAAATACCCCAACATGGCATGCAAAGAAAATAGCTATAATCAGTATTAAACCATTCAGACTCATCAATAACTCCAGCAACAGCTTTTATCTAAACAACAAATCACTAAATTCCCCTCCGACAAGAACCTTATCTCTTCAAGCGAAAGCTACCATGCTGCCTTCTGTTGAGTTATCTGTCATCCTACATCTATAAATAGTAGTTTTACGAAATGAAAAATTTTCTGTACAACCTGTGTTAATGGAGAGTTAATGTAAAAACCTAGTGATGTAAAACAAGTTTTCCCTAATTGAAATGTGTGTGAGTGTTTAGTTGTGGTATTGTTGTTGTTTTGTGGCTATTATAGTAGTCAAAAGTTTGCAATGATGTAAGTTTTGCTATTATAACTGTGCTAGTCACTTTTTGGTTTCCTAAAGGATAACTAGAGTAATTTTCTACCAGCCTTTGTGAAAAGTGGGTAGCAATGTTATGTTATGTTATGTTATGTTATGTTATGTTATGTTATGTTATGTTATGTTATGTTATGTTATGTTATGTTATGTTATGTTATGTTATGTTATGTTAATGACACTTTATATAGTGCACTACACAACCAAAGGTTTTCTGAGGCGCTGTACAATAAAATATTAAATCTACTATATACTAAATGCTTCATTATAGAGGTGGGTTTTTAACTTAGCCTTAAATATTTCAATGCTTAAACTACATTTGATGCTGTCTGGCAGGGCATTCCACAACTTAGGACCATAAACAGAAAAAGACCTGTCAGCAAATGTGGAATTGTGTGTGAATGGTACAGTAAGGTATATTGACTCCTGGTCACTGTTTATAGTTTACCTAAGCTGTTATTCAGTGACACTGGTAAACAAGTCCTCAATTGTGCTGTAGTTACAGCTGTCACACAGTGAATGAATACCAGGATGCTTTCCAGAAAGAAGTCACTCATCTGGAGTTTGGGTCTTTTGCTTTTTGTGTCCGTTACATTCAACAGGATTTCATTGAAGCATGCACCACGAAATGCATAATATTTTTAAAAGTTAACAGTATATCACTGTTTATGTTTACTGTAGAGGTGGAAATTTTGGGTGGGGGTGGGAGTGGGACAGGGGTGGGGCAGGATGGTGTGGGGAGAATATATTCCCCAGTTTGGGAGATGCTCCTGTTGACTTGTGACAGTTACTTCTGTTTCAAACCCCCCTCTTCTTCATCCCCCCCCTTCTTGTTTTACACAAACCTCTGGTACTGGTTTAGTGTTAAATAGCAATGCCTTAGCAATAGCTACGAGCTATAAATTTTCTTGTCAGAAAACTATTCATACCACTAAGGCTACAGTTTGATTCATGCTTCAAGTCACTGTGTGTTTATGAAGTCACATGATCGAATGATTGTTGACACAGTACCCTAATAGCACTGCACCATCAAACAGTATTATGTTTATAGTATAATGTTACTACCTATTAATGAGATGGGTGATAGCAGTTTCCACAAGTCTGTCATGAGGTGAAGTAAAGCTACAGTAGTTGCTAGAAGACGGCATACCTGGCCTTACAGACTCTAAATTATCAAGGTGCCATGTTCAGACAGTTGTAAAGGCAAGTTATATAGTTTCTCAGCAAGGTTTATTGATGAACTACCTCTCTGTTTCAAAGCTGAATCAAAAACAGAGCTATCAGCTATACAAGTAAAATTTCATACCTCTCCCAGAACTTCTACTTTTGCATAAAATTATAAAATTCATGACTTTTGAATTGAATAAATGCATTCCTTGCAAAATTTCAAAAGAGGTAGCAAACCACAAAAGAAATTTGGGAATGAAATCGATAAAATGGACAGGAAGTACCCAAATTTCCTGTCTAAAGGGTCTGAATACAAATTGACCATTAAATAAGCCCTGCATCATACATAATTCATTGGGGCAAAGAAAATTATAACAGATGTATAAAAAACAAAGAAGGCATAGAGGGATTCATGTGATGTCACACGAGTGAGATTGCTGGGTACTGAAGGGCAAAGGTACACGTAGTAAGTGTATTTACAGCACACCGACATGATCTTGCTCTCCAAAACCAAAGAGACACAAGATCACATTGCATCAATTGATGAAATCCCTCTAAAGTTTATAAAAAGACATAATTATCTTTACGTCATATCTCATAAACTAATGATATCATTTTAGACAAAAATGGCAAAAAATTGTAATTAAACTGTTCAAAATTAGGTGAGAGATTCTGCTTGCATTCTGTGTGATACTAATTTAGTCTCTTGTGCTACAAAGTCATAACATTGATGAATGCTTCATGCTCATCTTAATTGCAAGAAGTCTCCCCAGTGATGCCATGAAGTGAATATTAATTCCTTATCCAAATTTACTCTCATCGCTAATTTTATTTTTTTATGATGGTATGCGATTAAATGAATGATTTAGAATTCTACTAGCATGTGAAATATTTATGAAAGCATTTTGCTAAGTAAGTCTATAATAAAATTTTCATCGGATTTCTCAGGTCTTGCCATCTCAGGTTATTTCAAGTGATGCCTACTTATCATACTTCCTCCTAATATTTGAACCTTCGTCCTACTTTTCCTACTTTTTTCTTGAAAATTCTACTTCTCTCGTTTTCTCCTTGAAATATGGCCTAAAAGACATATTAAAATTGTTAAAAATAATTTGTATAAGAATCAGTATGATGTTGTCAAGGAGGGTGAATGGCAATGAAAGAAATATTGTAAAAGTCCTTTATTTGCCCTACTTTTGGCCTATAAAATCCTACTTTTGTCCTGTATGAGAATATTGATGCTACTTTAATCCTACTTTTTCAAATGAGTCTACTTGAAATCCTATCCCAGCATGTATTGGCATCTTGAATAGTTTCATGAAATCATTTTATCATAATTCATTTTAGTAAAGATTATATCTTGTCATTAAAAGGGACATTACATGATGATCCAAGCATAAATGACATCCTGAATAGTCTAATATTTAAAGGTCTTTATCATTATCAGTTATCCAACTTAGGTGATTCTGTTATTACCAAACAGATATTAGATGATAACCCAAGCTTGTATGGCATTCTGCAAAGTATGTTTATAAGGTGTTTATCATAAGTGTAGGTTGAATGATTTCATAATAATGAATCCTACCAGCATTTACATATTAGATGATAATACTACAGTGTGAATGTCATCTTGAGTAGTATTATCAAGCCATTCAGTATGTATGATCAGTAAATCTAATTTACATGATTGTGAGAGTCAGTTGCCATCAAGTAGGGCTTAACAGATGATGATCCAGCTTGTACGAATTACAATGAATCAAGCCATGTATCAAACTTTGGAAAATTTACATCACCCCTCTCTCTGTTCCTTCTATTTACTGTGCTGTACCTATGTAACTCTTAATTTCCAGCAATTAAGACTTGCCAAAATCTAAAGCACAGTAGAAGGGAGCCCTCACTCAGGACCCACCATGACACCATTCCCTTTCTTTGCTATTTCACAATGAGAATAGAGATTTCAATATAAAGATGATTTGTGATTATCAGTCCTGCTATCAGATTGGGCTTAGTTGATGATATAAGTATGAATGATATCCTGTGTGGTAGCATCGTACTATTAATCATGTTAATTGACTTTAGTCAACTATGAGTTTGTGGTTGTGAATAGATTGTTGACCAAGAATCCTTTTCAAATTAAACCATTATCATGTGAAGATCAACCCTTTATAAAAAAATTTTTGTTGGTAATAATACCATGATTTCCATGTCATAAAATTAAGGTTCATGAATGATGATCACTGGTGTATGGGGGGGCTTTAACCCTTCATGGCTCCTCTCATATAAACCTTGCACATGTAACCTGCAAAATTTTAGAGGGATTTGAGGGTATGGCCTCCTTAAGCCAAATGTGGGGGATGGCATCCCAGTCTGCTCAACCCCTCACACGCTAGTTACAATGATTCATATCATTGTTGCTATTTTATCATTGTTGCTATTTTGACTGGAGGTTGCTAATACTCCAGCATGTCTCATTACCATTGACCCTAGATATGGTGATAACATTTATTGCCCTCAAAATGTCACCATGAAACTTATCGTACCATTAGCTTCCTGTGGAGTACCTGTCTGTATGCCACTACCGACCGATTTCAAATTTCAAGTTAAAAAGTTGAATCTGGAGCCACCCGAAATGAATTTTCACCATCATCACATACAGGTCTTTTCCACTTTTGCTACTGCTCATGATTGTTGCAAAATAATTGCCCCAAGACTATACCCAGGGCCAGGAAATAACAGACTTCTAACATGTAAGATGCTGGCAGCAGCTCCACCCCACCCCCCTTCAGCATGCTCTCCAGTTACATCCTCTGTGGTTTCAGCCTTTTTTTACTTAAGACAGGAATTTACCCTTTTGTAAATGCCAAATTCCATTTTGTAATCTGTTTTCTAAATTTGCACAAATTTCCATTTTGTCAAAGTCAATTTCCATTTGTAAATTTAGGATTCTGTAAGTACTGCAATGACAGTAGTATATGTGTTGCTAGTTATTATAATTAACAACCAATCTTGAAGATGGCGTCGAGCGTTCCCATTTTTGAAGGGTTTAAGGAGTCTTGGATAACAGTTTAGGTCACTTATATGACAAGATATTAGTTTAGAAGTGATGAAAAATTACTAAAATTACTAATATTTGAATGTTTTCAATTCTTTCAAATGTCGTTTGTTCTTCTCATTTTTTCGTGTTTTCCATGAAGTACTACGATTCCCCAAATGTTGTCCATTTTCTGCAAAACTGTAAACTCTTGTCTTTATTTTTGACTGGCTGGGCTTGCCATGTTTGGTGTGTGTAGTTTTTCATGAGACTGAGGAGAACCTTTTCCTGTTAAGAGGTCTTTATGACTGTGGGAATAAGACTTGTCATGGTAGTTGACACATTATTTATTGATGTAACCAATTCAAGTAGGAATGTGAACTTTAAACCAGTTGAAATGCTCTACTGACTAAATACATCATGTGAAAATTTCAAAACACTTCCTAATATTTCTACTTTCTTGTAATGAAATAAAAACATGGTTCACACTAAATACTACCAAAACCCTGTTTTGTTATCTCACAGTACTGTATGGCAGGAAATTCTTTTTGTGCTCTTATTCTCAAAGGGGTATGGGAATTTGAATGAGGCAGACTGTTCATGTGAGCATTAAAGGGTCTATTGCATCATCACAAACAGTTAAAATTCTACCAAACAAGTTTGACTTTTGGCCCCTCTTTCAGTTTTAAAAATTGACTTTGGCAACTTTTAGATGTACAGTCTATTTCACTCCTCCTTACCTCCTATCTACATATGTATACCATTATTGCCTGCCATAATCATCTGGCAAAATCTGATAGCACAGTGGGATCCCCTACCTACAGAGGACGCCACAGAGCCTGTACATATGTACAGTATAGTGTAGTATTAATTTCCCAAGGCATCTAGTTTTGCTTTAGACACTACTTTGTTGGCTGTACTGCACCATCTTTTAACCAGAGAAATTGTAGCCCATTTGCGCATGGAACATTGTATAGGTACTCTCTACACATGCCACTGACCAATTGTAATGGCTTATGTATATATTTCAGAAACAGTAGATGATTTCCCCATGTGCATATCAAAGATAGGTGAGTAATGAATTGACAGCCTTATATCCAGAATATGTGTGAAATGATGTAGTAGGTTCTTTAAGCTTATGACAAGTGAGATATATTGTTTTAGAATAGAAGAAAGGTGACCAGTCATGAATTCATACAGCCTTATATCTAGAATTCATTTCATTCATTTTTTTCACATTGTCAAAATTTTACAGACAGAAAGATCAAAGAAAATATTTAGTGGATGGAAGTGAACTTAAAACTCGTATGAACTTAATGAAGATCACTCCCATGAAAAAAGAAAGCATACTTAGGCCAAAAAAAAAAAAGTAAAACAATTTACCATTAATTACCCTTCTCATATTTGGAGTGATGCAATAGGCTCTTTAAGCTTATGAGAAGTGAAGTATATTGTGTCAGTGTTATCAGTATCTAATTAACAGTATACGTCTGCACTAGAGACACTGATTCACATTTGAATTCAAGACAAGGTACCTCTTTTGTGGGAGGATATGACAAAATTTACTAGTAATAGAAAAATGTCCCATCTGTGTTTGAAGCTTCAGATTAATCACATAGATTGGTGCATTGTCAACATTGCATTTATCAGATATGTGTCAATGTACCTTCTGAATGTCATAAAAACATGTTTATAACCCTGTCAGCTTACCTGATTTTATTAGTGAAGGTTTTCCTCATAACTTTTCGCTTGCAATGTGAAAATGCCACGAAACCCCGCATATATATAATTGCCTATTCAGAGGATGTTGACCTGTCTTTCACAGGATGAAATATCGGGAGCAAATGCCTGTACTGATTTGTGAAACAAAATCACAAAAACAAATAGAAAAAGATATGGATTGAATCTTTATACATTGGTCCCAAGAGGTTAGGCTTAGGCTTCTTGTCTTTCCTTGGTTACTATCTCATGCTGACAGTATTTTATTTTGAAATCAATAATTAATTCCCATTACTGAGATATTGTGAAGAAACAGAAGCAGCCCAGGGGCTAATCAATATGAGTGTATGTGCACATTCTGCTCAATGTAGGTTGACTATTTATTCAATTCATACAACACCTTGCCTTGCTGTGCTGTGCTGCCGATCATGGCAGGGTATCCTTGGTTTCCAAATATGTTTATAATGTCATGTTGTCAGAAGTCTGACAGGAGTACATTGACATTATAAAGTGCAGTCTGCTTTTGTGTGACATTTTGACAGATTATGTCTCAGATTGAAACATGAACAGAAATAGAAAAGGGGGAGGAAGAGTTTATGAGAAGCATGATGTTTGCCAGAAATATGAGAAGGAAATTTTGGGGGAAGGATAGGGATAGAGGCAGTGTTTTATGAAGAACACTAATCCCCCTCCATGAAAAGTGTAGTGTTCACTCTGCAGACAATTACTGCTTGGAACACCTGTTATGGTTATGCATTATTATGTAAAGGAGAGCATGCAAGTTTCCCTTGTGGAAGTTAATACTAAGGGGATCTTGTAGTTACTGTATTGTGCAGAGATGCGAGGTTCCCCATTCCCTTGAAAAAAATGGAGAAGCTTGTCAAGTGCCTCCATGCCTATTGGAGTTTGGTGTCCAATCTCTCAAAAAGTAAATCTTAGAAATTGTTGCAACCAAAATATTTTTATGTCATCGAAACGTAAAATGACGTAACAGTTTTTAAGCAAGTTTGCTTTAAATCTTTGTTGAGTATGCAATTTCCTTTTATGAGATATTCTAAAACATTTTACTTTAATTTGGACCTAAATGCTCTGGATTCAAAAGTGAAATTTCTTCATAGATGTAGTCCATTTCTATAGTATACTTACCCAAGCATGGAACAAAGAAATTCTCAGGTTGAAGCCCCATATGTGTTAGAGATAAGAACCTCATCGAATCCATTAATGACATGTTATGAAATCATCTTTAATCATCCCTTTTTTTTTCATTTGAGTCTGGGATTGTACTGCTTTTGTTAATTTAGTCTAGCTATGTTTAATGGCAGTGAAGAAACAAAAAAGATATGGTACTTTTTCAAGTAAAGGGGAGGAATATTTAAGACTGTCAGTAGAAATGGCTGGTCTAGTCAGGTTGTTCAATGCGTTAATGTAGATGAGAGGCAAAAATGTGGAATTTTTTTGGAATCTTCAGGAACAGAAGGTTGACCTTAATGGCATCTGTCATTTGTGGACAGATGGGAGTATACAGTTACTGAACAGGATTTAACCCTCTTATCAGAATAAACATGGATGCTGCACTTAGAGGCAGGTGTTAAGATCCTCATTGCCTTCAGGGACATATGGGGCATAGCTTTGAACTTGTCCCCATGCCTGAGGAACAGTATTGACTGAAGAGTGAATGTCAAGCTGTCAAGATTATGCAAACAAAATGGAGGTTGTCTGTTTGAATGCTCTCCATCAGATCTTTGAGAGGGATAAAAAGATTGAGGTATTTGAAAGGTTTTATTCATTTCTTCTCAGATCAGGAAACTATTTCCCTGAAGAGAGTGCCTGCCAGTTCTGTAGAGGTCATGGCATGTTCTATAATATTAAAGTGTCATGTTGAATGTTGTAGGTGCCAAATTCATATTATCATTGGGCTGAATTTTTGTATGTGTGCCTGTAGGGTAAAAGTAGGCCAGCCACCATGTATGACCTATAAATGACCTTGCAACCTCAGAAAGGGGTTGGGTTTTAAGGAGCGGTTCATAAGAATGCCTTTACAACTGCAGTACTACCTGGGTGTGCTAAAAGAATTGTTTTGGCTTAAACTTAATATGCGGATACTTCATCTAATTCTGGTGAAGTTTTTATTCAAATCCGATGTGTGTTTCTCAAGATATATGAGCAAAGGAAAGTATCACATTTTCAGCATAAAGTAAACTTGAAAGAAGCAGGTGTGACATTACAACTCTATATTAATCAGTACTCTTTCGTTTTTCTTCTAAGTTAACAACTAATCGTCTCCTCCATAATATCAGGTTTTGATAATGTGAATGCATGAAAGGCATGGGAATTTCACATTCCAGGTCCAGATTTACCTCTCTGGAGGCCCTGGGCCAGCCCTGCCCCATCTTCTTCCAGCACATTGAGCTTGAAACCTAAAATTTCTTCCTTCTCGCTTTTTGTCTTGGCAATATCATTTATCTCTTTTGTTTTTTCCCTTCATTTTATCTTTTCACTCCTCCAATTTGGGGCCCCCTGAACTTGGGGGCTCTGGGCCTGGGCCCATCTGGCCCAATGGGAAATCTGGGCCTCCACATAATCTCTTGCTTGAATCCTGTCTGGTAGAGAAGAATTTCCATAGTGTAATATACAAAAGCTGTTTGGACAGAGACAGAACATGTTAAGTTCAGACTTGAATGTCTATCCTGAACAGTGGGTGTGGCTTGTATCCTTTTCTATTTTTGCATACTCATTAGCAGGGTGGCACCAGGATTTGCCCGACAGGGGACCAAGCTCCCTGATGGGGGGGGGGGCAACAACCCGAAACCCTGACAAAGGGGACAGGTTGCCGAAATGATTTCGAACATGAAATGTTTTGGCGCTCTTTTTGTGCTGAAAATTTTTGGCTTCCTTTTAAAATTTGAAAACTTGCAGTTTTTATAAAAGGAGGTTTGAAAAATTTGGATTTTGATGGAAGAAAAGTTGAAAAATTTGCATTATCCTTGAGGAACAGTGGAAAATTTGGGGTTTTTGTTGAAGAATCTTCCCTTCCAATTGCAATTTTTAAGCAGATTGTTGGGATGACTGTCTGTTGTTGGGATCACATAGTTTATCGTACGGATTAAGGCTCCTGAAAGAAATTGGAAAATGTCCCAGAGGGGGCAGGGCCAGACTTCCTGATGGGGGACATGCCCCCCCACTAGCATCACCCCTACTTATTAGGAATGGGATTTTGACTTTTTTGACTAAGTTATATGAAAGACAGGGTGTATTTAGATGGTCTTTGGTTGTGTCTTCCAAGATAAAGGCCAAGGGATTTTGAGAAACATTGTTCAATTTTATCATGTGCAAATAGTTTATTTGCCTTCCTAGGTTGCAAAAGTGCAGATTAGAAAGGAAGGACAATTTGAGAGGAGAAAGAAAAATGTGGCACAGATTTTTCCTCCCAGTATCAGCAAAACCTGTGTAAATAAATATGTTGTCAAGTTTTTGTCTTAAAACTGCCACTGTGAGGAACAAAGCAACAGTAGATAGCTCAATCGTTCAAGGCTGCACAAATATGTATCGACGGAGAAGCCATATGGCCGGCTATTGAAGATAATTGAGAGCCTGCCTCAGATCCCACACAACTGTAAGACAGCATAATAATACCCATACCATGTAACCCTGTACCTTAGTAAGCACTGCCAGCTGTCATTTGGTATCTAGGTAATTAGGTCATGGCAGGGGCTTGCTGATAGGTTAGGTTAAGGTCAAGAAATTTCAAATACAACCGAGGTTATGTAAGAGCTTGGCCTTGACTGTTGAGTTTACTTGAACTGTAATACAGTGGTCACTTACCCACTTTATTGTTTTGACCCTTTTTAATTACTCTGTATATTTGTTTGTATTTTTGTTTGTATGTCTGTGTAAATTGTGGGTTGAAAAATTTTGTTGAAGTGTCCAAATTCGATTTGAATGGGTAGAGTTAAATTGATAGAAAAAGCTGAATCTATATGGGACAGAAATTTTGCAACTGGTTTTAATCAGAACTGGCAATAATCTGTACATACCTTTCACTTAGAACAACCTTAAATGGAAGACTAACAGCATGTATAAAGGTACCCTCTGTCACCAAATCCCTTACTTTTTGAAGTTTTTGCCCTAATAATGTTGCACCAAGTTGGAAATGAAGTGTCTCAAAATTACATTCTTCTAGCATCTACTGACAGAGAAGCTGTATAATACAACAAGGTGGGAACTATAGTCGACAAAGAGAGGCATATGTAGCCAAATATCCTGTACACCCATCATGTACGTGTGTAGTACTAGCTCTGTTTGTGAGACAAGCAAGGAATGAGCACTTGAGCAAAGCCACAGGTATTGTTGCATAAACAAGGACTGCAGTCAGTCACCTGATGGACTTAAAGGGAGAACGCAGTCCAATGCAAGTTTATTTTCAAAAATCTGCTTAATCTTACAGATCTCCTCTTATTTTGCTCACAGTTATCTTTCATAATGTTGCTGTGTAAAAACATTGAATATTGAAGGTAAACCAAGGAGTAATTCTGAATGAATTTAACAAATAAGTAGCAAAAATATTGTCACATGATTGAAAGGAGCCATTCCTGAATTAGGATGATGGGGTACACTAATTCAGATTGGGGGGACTGCATTCTCCCTTTAATCTTATCAAATGCACATAGCTGGTACAAATATGTGAAGCTCAGAGCTGTGAAATCATTATGCAAAGCGTAAGCAGGTTAAAAATAACCAGCTCTCACATCACACTGTTCTTTTCAGCCAGTCTAGAATGGTGTCTTGCATGGCAAATGTAAGAGTCTAAAGGCTGAGAGGAGGCCATGTTAGGTTCTAATGTTCCATCAGAGGATTTAGCTCCTTTGGAGAGGGGGGGGGGCTGAACACCTTTGGGGGTAATGCTTGGTTTTTGCCCTCCAGCATCCTCATGAAGGGACTTAAAGAAAAAAAAAGTTGCATAAAGCTGATTGGACACAGCACTGCTCAAGTGGGGGGAGGGGGGGAGGGGTACTTTATGTCTAAGACAACCGTTCCCTGTGGAATCTGAGTGAATCTAGTGTCAGCTCTCATGTCGCCCAATCTCAAGTTGAAATGTCAACTGATTGTTTCAAATCCCAATTATTTCTTTCACAAGTATTTTTCATGTTTTAAAAGAGAAATATCACAATATTAAAGGTAGACCAAGTAGTCATCTTGCATAAACATATTCCATAACAGAACTTCTGTAGCATGATTTAAAGACAGACAGTCATCACCCCAAAGTATATTTTTAGTGTGGGGGTATCAAAATTCTCAGTTGGTGACTACTCTTTGACTGACATCAAAGTTTGAAAATTTGAAAGATGCAGAGTAGCTCACATTTCACAAAAGGCAGAGAGAGCGCTTTTATTACATTTTATAGCCTTGTATGATCACCGGGACATGGCCTTTAGCAATAAAACAGGTTTATTCCTGCACAAGGAGGAGCTTCATACAGTTATGGGAGGAGCTAGAAGTTGCATAGTTGCGAGAATTGGAACTGTCTGGGATGAAAATTCCCCTTTAAAAGAAACATGAATTAGAACAGAATGATGTTCTGTGTAGTTCAGCTTTGCATAACATTTACCTTCTACACAGTGGACTTCAACAGCTCATATTTATATTTCTAGGGGTTAGAGTAGGAAAAATATCACTCTACCTTTAAGCACTTGCCCCCCCCTTCCCATCCCCTTCATGGCTAATTTCCTCACTCCCTTCCCTCTTCTCCCTCTCAAAATTTTGCATGTGCATGGTCATTACATCACTCTTGTTATTCATTCATTCTATGGCTACCTTTGTAAGAGTTTTCTCGTGAATAACCACAACTCCTGTCTTTACTGGTACATTAGTTCGATTAAGTGTCTATACCTAGCTTTCACTTTCCTGTGTCAAGCTCATTTTGGCACTTCCACGTTTTAATGCATTTTTTAATATCAAACTTGACTGTTTTCAAATTCTGGGCTGAAATACACACTGGCATCAATCAAGCTTAAACAATTAAGACAATGACTTACCTGTGGTCAAGAGATTTCCATAATTGGGACATGACTATTTCTAGTTTTCTTTGCTTTGTTTTTTGTCTGCATTCAATCTTACTCTATAAATCTCAGATTAACCTTGTTATTGTTTTATAGACTGAAATCTGTCAATTTTTCCTGCACAGCTCTTATTTCTCTGAAGTATGGTAGGGTGTCTTGTGGAAACATCCATTAACCTATTAGAATACATCAATTTGGAAAACCAGAGTGTGTTTTGAGGCAGAAAGCTAAGACTTGTCAGATTAAGATTTTCCCTGCCGAAGGCCAAAGTCGATGGCTGTGGCAGTAATTTGATCAAACAGGTTCGGTCACCTCAAAATGGAATGCTCTGGCCACTAACAAAGAATGCTCGTATTTGATTATTCCTAAAATTGATGTATTTTCATATGGAGCTAGAGCCAGTTACAGTGGCATGGATTGCATGGTCGTTTGTTGTTTAGCTGCTCAGGGCTAAGATTTTCTTTTAAGTTATTTTGATATTTTTTTGCGCAAAAAGTTTGTTTTCTCATCCGTGCAGATTGTATCCCTGAAATTACGTCAGTCTGCCCCAGGCAGAATTGAAACAACTTGTTAAAAAAACTAGGACTCTGCATTAAAAATGGTGAAAAAGATGCCAAGGTGTAAAAATGAAATGTGAAACTATTCCAAGAACTTGGAGGCAGCTAAATGGTAGCTCCAGATTGAAATCAACTGATATGGGAAGCAACTTCAAGTGTTTTATGTTGAAGATGAGAGGAGAAAGCAGACTTGAGCTGGTTTCATAAAATGTTGATTAGCAAGTTTCTGATAATTAAGGTTTAATTTTTTGGGTCTGGTTGCAATCCTAATGCCGATGGCAGCAAAAACGTTGAACTATTGAAACTTTGGTTATGAAGTGGTTGAAGCTGGAGTTGACTTTCTTCTTGACCAACATTATAATATAGATAAAGGGAGCAGGAAGAAATATATGGTAGTGCTTTGGGTTCTCCTGCTAGGAGAGAAAACACAGGAAGACAAGCATGTTGCATTTAATTGGTAGTGTGTGTAACTGGACTTAATTCCTATCCCTACCCTCACCCTCTAAATTAACTACTTCTGTCTACCCGTAGAATTTTCATAAATTAAATGAACAATCAAGTGCTGTTTATTGTTTTAACTCTCAAAATTAATTTTGCATCAGCATTAAATGAAAATGAATATATGTGTGTATGTATAAATTTAAAATTTCATTCTTTTGTTCTATAGGAATTGCTGGAGGCAGAAATAGAGGAACTAAAATGTCAGCTGGTAGACGAGAGACAGAGTACGAGGAGGTGAGTGGTATATAAATGTACATTGCCCTTCCTCAACCCCTATTGACATTGCTACTGTACTTCACATACCCACAAGAAGTACCTAGCAAAAATGATAGCAAAATGGAAGGGTGCCTCGTAGTCATAGTTCCTTCTTTGCCAGGTTTGACAGATCTATCACAATTGGCTGCCTTTTTTTCTCATTGATTGTTTGGAGTTAAGTACCAGAGTTCATAGGTTCCTAAACCAGGGAGCTTTGAGGGCCAAGTGCCTATGTGACTCCTTTAATATCTCCTTATTTACAATGTGAATTCCCTAGATGTGGACTGCAATTATTATCTGGCAAAGATGTTAGCATAGTGGACAGTGTCCTGACCTGAAGGTGCTATGTGTATCATCCTTATGTTTTTGGCAGTCTTCAAGTCAAGGTGCAATTCTGTCATGCAAATCTTTGGAAGATTTGAGCCATCAAGATGATTCATTTGGACACAGAGGTGACTCTTTCTATGAGCCTCCTCCCCCTAGCTTGTACCCTACCCCTCCTTTTACCTATATTCTATCACTTCTGTTGTACTAGCCCACCAATGACAGGCTTTCACACCATGACATGCAATGGTGTTAACATTGATGTTGCAGTCAGAAAATCGACAGCGTGTTTGGTCTAGTGGTAGAGCATCCGCCTCTCATGCCGGAGTCCCGGGTTCGAATCCCAGGTCGAGTCATACCAAAGACTTTAAAAATGGAACCTTCTGCCGTTGTGCATGATTCTCCACATAAGCAATGGAGTAAGGGAAAACAAGCCAGTGAGCCACAACTGGACAAAAGGCCGTGGCTGGCTCGACGTGAACCAGTTGGTTGGAAACTGGGCTGTTAAACCTCATCTAACTAACTAGCAGTCAGAAAATCACAAACTCCTGCCAAATGAATTTATTGTTCCTTCTGCAGGATCTGCAGGAGCCAGAGTTCCTCTTCCATCAAAGCATGTTTCTTGAAGTCTGTTTGAAGTTTGCAAATTAAAAAAACTGAAAATATTGCACATGGAAAAAAAAACTATCATGTACAAAGAAGCAATTGTTACATAGAATGTCGACATGATTAAAACATTTCAGGAAACATTGACATATCACCGAAACCAAAATTTCTCAAAAATGGATGAAAGGCCTATCAATGTTACCTTTTTGCAGAAATACAGCAAAGTGTTCCATCTTTTCTTTAATACTGTCATGGTCTGTCAGTGCATGGGATTTCTGTTTTTTCCATTTTTGATTCCTTGCCGAAGGCAGGCAAGGAATCTATGCGATGGTGATGTTGTGTGTGGGTGCGTTTGTAATGGGCGCCTATTGGGGACACACACCGGTCCTTGAGACGTGAACTGGGGACATGATGAAAATCGGGGATATCCCCGATTTTAGTATCACTTCAAATGTGCCTTTGGGAGTCAAAGTAGTACGCCCTCTGCTTATCATACAGTTTCAAGCAAGTTCCACAGTTCACCTGCTCACCGCACGTTCGTGTGTAAAATCTGTGTAATTTTAGCTTTGATTAAATGCCATACACTCTCTTGTGAAATTATCCCCGGTTTTTGTGTGTGGAAAACACGCCCCTTTTTCACACACGACCATGCGCTGAGCAGGTGAACTGGGGATATTGCAATAGAGAGTAATTATCCCCGGTTCCCTAACTTTCGCAGTGTGTGAAATATGCTCCCCATTTCCATAGCTGGCGGTCCAAGAAGATAGAAACATAAATTGAGTTATTTCAACATGGGATATCTACAGCTATGATGTAGCCATTGTAATTCCAATGACGTTTTGGCTCTAGCGCCCCCAGAAAGTGTATCCCCACTTCACGTCTCAAAATCCAGTATCCCCAGTAGGCGCCCTGAACAGGTATGTGTGTGTGTGTGTGTGTGCGTATGTGACGGCTTAGCTTGTTTACACGATATCTCAAGAAGGGAAAGTTGGACAGTTCTCAAACTTGGTACATAGATGGCCCATATTGAGAGGAAGAACCCTATTATTTTTGGTGGAGGTCAAAGGTCATCTGGGGTCACTGGGGTCAAAATCTGAAAACCTTGTTTACACAATATCTCAAGTTAGAAAGCTTGGATAGATTTCATGCTTGGTATGTAGATGCGTTGTGGTGAGAGGAAGAACCCTATCATTTTTGGTGGAGGTCAAAGGTCATCTGGGGTCACCGGGGGTCAAAGTCTGAAAACCTTGTTTACACGATATCTCAAGTTAGAAAGCTTGGATAGATTTCATGCTTGGTATGTAGATGCGTTGCGGTGAGAGGAAGAACCCTATTGTTTTTGGTGGAGGTCAAAGGTCATCTGGGGTCACTGGGGGTAAAAATCTGAAAACCTTGTTTACACAATATCTCAAGTTAGAAAGCTTGGATAGATTTCATGCTTGGTATGTAGATGCGTTGTGGTGAGAGGAAGAACCCTATCATTTTTGGTGGAGGTCAAAGGGCATCTGGGGTCACCGGGGATCAAAATCTGAAAACCTTGTTTACACGATATCTCAAGTTAGAAAGCTTGGATAGATTTCATGCTTGGTATGTAGATGCGTTGTGGTGAGAGGAAGAACCCTATCATTTTTGGTGGAGGTCAAAGGTCATCTGGGGTCACCGGGGATCAAAATCTGAAAACCTTGTTTACACGATATCTCAAGTTAGAAAGCTTGGATAGATTTCATGCTTGGTATGTAGATGCGTTGTGGTGAGAGGAAGAACCCTATCATTTTTGGTGGAGGTCAAAGGTCATCTGGGGTCACCGGGGATCAAAATGTGAAAACCTTGTTTACACGATATCTCAAGTTAGAAAGCTTGGATAGATTTCATGCTTGGTATGTAGATGCGTTGTGGTGAGAGGAAGAACCCTATCGTTTTTGGTGGAGGTCAAAGGTCATCTGGGGTCACTGGGGGTCAAAATCTGAAAACCTTGTTTACACAATATCTCAAGTTAGAAAGCTTGGATAGATTTCATGCTTGGTATGTAGATGCGTTGTGGTAAGAGGAAGAACCCTATTGTTTTTGGTGGAGGTCAAAGGTCATCTGGGGTCACCGGGGGTCAAAGTCTGAAAACCTTGTTTACATGATATTTCAAGGTAGGAATCTTGGATAGATTTCATACCAAGTATGTGGATGCGGTATGGTGAGAGGGAGATTTCTGTTATTTTTGGTGGAGGTCAAAGGTCATCTGGGATCACTGGGGGTCAAAATCTGAAAACCTTGTTCACACAATATCTCAAGTTAGAAAGCTTGGATAGATTTCATGCTTGGTATGTAGATGCGTTGTGGTGAGAGGAAGAACCCTATTGTTTTTGGTGGAGGTCAAAGGTCATCTGGGGTCACTGGGGGTCAAAATCTGAAAACCTTGTTTACACAATATCTCAAGTTATAAAGCTTGGATAGATTTCATGCGTGGTATGTAGATGCGTTGTGGTGAGAGAAAGAACCCTATCATTTTTGGTGGAGGTCAAAGGTCATCTGGGGTCACTGGGGGTAAAAATCTGAAAACCTTGTTTACACGATATCTCAAGTTAGAAAGCTTGGATAGATTTCATGCTTGGTATGTAGATGCGTTGTGGTGAGAGGAAGAACCCTATTGTTTTTGGTGGAGGTCAAAGGTCATCTGGGGTCACCGGGGGTCAAAATCTGAAAACCTTGTTTACACGATATCTCAAGTTAGAAAGCTTGGATAGATTTCATGCTTGGTATGTAGATACGTTGTGGTGTCAGGAAGAACCCTATTGTTTTTGGTGGAGGTCAAAGGTCATCTGGGGTCACCGGGGGTCAAAATCTGAAAACCTTGTTTACACGATATCTCAAGTTAGAAAGCTTGGATAGATTTCATGCTTGGTATGTACATGTGTTATGGTAAGAGGAAGAACCCTATTGTTTTTGGTGGAGGTCAAAGGTCATCTGGGGTCATGGGGGGTCAAAGTCTGAAAACCTTGTTTACATATTTCAAGGTAGGAATCTTGGATAGATTTCATACCACGTATGTGGATGCGGTATGGTGAGAGGAAGATTTCTGTTATTTTTGGTGGAGGTCAAAGGTCGTCTGGGATCACCAGGGGTCAAACTCTGAAAACCTTTTTTATACCATATCGCAAGGTAGGAAGCTTGGATTGATTTCATATTAAGTATGTGGATGTGTTATGGTGCAAGGAAGAAGCGTATTGTTTTTGGTGGAGGTCAAAGGTCATTTTGGGTCACCAGGGGTCAAAGTCTGAAAACCTTGTTTACACAGTATCTCAAGGTAGGAAGCTTGGATAGATTTCATACTAAGTATGTGGATGTGTTATGGTGCGAGGGAAAACCCCATTGTTTTTTTGTGGAGGTCACAAGCCATTTGAGGTCGCCAGAGGTCAAAAACTGAAACTTTGTAAACATGTCATTACAAGGGAGGAAGCACAGATAAATCCCTTCTCATACGTTTTATTTATTTTTATTTTTTTTTTTCATTTTTTTGTGGTTATTCAAGTTTCGGTTTAAAGGTCATGTGACATGAGCTGATGTGAGCAGGGGTCAAATTGTGACCACATCATAAAAAATGATGTAGAAGAGAAGTATAAATTTGATGGATGAACCTCAGTGTAACAAAGCACCCCCTTTCGGCAAGGAATCACTAAGCCTTTTGGCTTTCTGGTTATTGTACTGTGTAGATTCTCTAACATATGTATCCACACCTGTCACACGTCGTCACCCCCTTACTTCCTTACGGATGTAACCCTTATTTACCGTGCAAAGTTGATAGAACACTGGCAGAGGGAGCCCTTCAGGAGAGGGTGCTCTAGATTGTCCTTTCACCTGTCCAAGTCTGAAAGACTGGTGCAATTTGTTGCCTTTCATTTCAACTCAGAATTATACAAGTTTCTCTCTCGCTCTCTCTCTCTTTCTCTCTTTTTTTTTTGATCCTTGACAGCAAGTTAATTAAACCATTGAAAAGCAATGGTCAAGGCTTATGTGCATAGTCAACTGTGTAGATCATATTAGATTCAGTGGTCTGCACCAAATGGTAAATTTATGCAAATGAGAACGTGACCAAGAACAAATGTGGAACACTGGATGAAACTCATTGTTGGTGGTATGATGGTGGCCATGATGGGGCATTCTAGGTAGACCCTTTGCACCTTCCCCTCTCCCTGAAGCACTCTACCCCACTAAACAAGTCCTCTACCTCTCAAAAATTACAAGCTGCATATATTCTGGATCATAAAGTAAGTAGGATTTTTTAATTCAGATCAGAATGTGATCATATTAGATTCTAGGAGGTTTTAGGGGAAGCTGAGCATTTGTTTGGTCTTAGCATGCATAGGTGGCTCTATGGTCTTTCCCATAAACCAATGAAATAGTTGGTTTGTGGAACCAATAAAATGTGTATATAATTTAGCTTGTTCTGCAGGTATTTATTTACCATTTTCTGGGTATAAGAGCTCAAAGGTATAGTCAGTTTTTAAATCCAGTACATAAGGGTATGCTAGTTTGTGTCCTTTTGAAAACAGAGGGCGCTGTTTAAAAACAGCTGTGTGCTTGTGATTGTCATGTGTGTGCTATTCCATATCAATGCAAATGGCCAATGGCCTGCATATTATCAAGTTTCAAGATTTTCCCAGCAGAGCTAGGTAGTCATTCCAAAATTATTACAGTTTGGTGTGTATCACCAGGAAATCTGAGGTAGTGTTACTTATTTTTGCAAGAAACTTTGTAAACTATCATACCTTTCTAACCCTGTTGGTATACCTTCATAATCACCTGGTCAAAAGTGTATTTTAATGATCATAAGAAGTAGTGTTCAAAAAACTTTTTCCCTTCTTTTGACTGATAATAATACAGGAACTTAAAGGAAATGTGGGTGTGGAAAATTTAAATTTCAGCAGGGGTATCCTCTTTATGAAGGATTTGAAGGGGATTCTGATAAGCCATTTTGACTGTTATTTCCCTGATCAACTGTGTTTAGTGTCACTGAGTCATTCCAAGTGCTTCATTATTTATTTTTCAATACTGATTGAAATGAAATGTAACAAATTATCTTATATTTTGCAATGATATTTGTCCAGTTTGGAATAGTACCTTGGCATCATATCTGCGTATGGTTTTTGTCAAAAAATGACTTTTAACAGAAGAGCTACTGATCACTCTGTGATGTGTAAAATGTGTACTTTGTTGGAAGAATCTTAAAAAATATGATCTTTTATATTTTTATAATTTTGATGGAAGCCTTGGATGACTAGCTTTATAGCTTGGATAAGTTTCAATAAATGAAACTGGCTTTTCTGACCATCTGCTTTCCCCAGTTGAGTCGTTCTTACTCAGCCTGTCCGTTATTTATCTGTTACAATGCAATCACTCACTCTTGATTTCCCAAGACAGCCATGTTTGTCCTACTTGCGGATAAAGCTTCGATAAGACGTTTTTTATCCTCAGATCTTCTCCTGAAACAGAATCTGTCTCTGTTTTCTTGGATTTCTGATGAGAATCATGGGAGTTGAATCTTCATCCTCTTCATTTAAGGCCTTCATATCTGAACAATGCACTTTAACCAGAACCATGCCTCATTTTTTACTGGTGACTGGCTGATATGCAACAGTGTGAAATTAACAAGCGGGAAAAATAAGCATCTCAAGAAATTGTAGCTGCTACATGAAATGATCATATTTCATTCATGTAATAATAGAAGAGATGATTTCAGTCTTTGAAGGAGTATTTTGAAGAGGGGTGTTTTTTGTTGGTAATAAATCTCTTTATGAATATCAGCATTGAAGTTACAATGTTGGACTAAGAAAGTGCTGTAGACAACAAGGATATATCAAGACAGTGCTTTGAACCATTTTGTCTTGTAATGGGAATGAGACTCTTCTTCAGGCACATAGACAGGATTTTATCAATGGATGGGGGAGGAACTTGGGTTGAAATTATGTAACTGCCTCAAAGACACTGCAGGAGTGTGAAGCACTTCTCCCCAAGAGCGTAGAGTCCAGAGGACTGCCTTTATAGGGCCCTAGTGGGGCCGAGGAGCAGGGCTTCAGTGGGGTCCAGGGGGCAAACTCCCAGAAGCTCTGATGTATTTACTAAATTGTGGACATTATAATGATGCATTTAAACTTTTCCAAATGACATTGGCTAGGTACTAAACAGACCACGAAATCACACTTTGACAATTTTTAATTGTACCCTGAGTACATTTTCTTATTTGTAGTCTTAAGGCCGGTTCATACTTCATTACAGCGCTATAAAGCTGTGTTTAAGGATGTTAGCTGGGTCTCAAGATGCCAATGTAAAATTGATTCATACTTCAGTTTTCTCGCATAGCTCAGCTTTCACAGTACTGCCATGCAATGCACAGTCTCCCAATACCTGCCTATGCCAAGGGCCAAGTACAGTACATATGTGTATGTAGTTTGATCTGCTCTATGACAAAGTACACTATTGATTACCGTGATAATTTTAGGGAACACAAGAAAATCCTGCCTTACTAACCATTATGTCTTAATTCGTGGGAAGCAATAACTGTTTCCCTCTATTCCGACAACTCTCACTGTCACAATCAGGCCGCCGATAGTCATGTAATGAGCCGGTATCTGAAAAGGTCCACCATTGTTGTTGAGTAGGATTGTGAACTCGTTTCAAAAGGTCGTTCAACTACAAAGCAGCCAATCAGAAGCCGTTTCCTTTGCGATATCTCGACAGGCTGAGAGAAAAGTTGAACCATGTTCAACTCCAAGCGATGACTGTGAATTGAGCTGACGGCAAAGATACTTTGACCATGTATGGTTATTGATCGCTTTATATCGTGAGAAATTTGGAAGTATGAACCGGCCTTTGCTGCTACTGACTACCGCCGGCCAGGATTGATGGTGTAGGCGAGGATGGGGGATGGTGAGGGTTTCTTGGGGCTTTGAAAAATTATTTGACACAAGCTTTCTTACACAAAGTAATATTGGATAAAGTTGTATTCAGGTTGGGTGTGCACAAAGTGTCCTAAAAAAATTTGCATGTTTTAGACCTTTTTGTAATGTTTCACCTTATTTTACAAACAAAAGTCCATCTGCTCATCAAAGTAGCCATATAAGTAATAGGAAAAAAAGAGAAAAATTTGCTCAAGGGAGGGGGGGGGGGAGGAGGAGAGGAGGGTTGCCTTCTTTGTTACATGCCTGCTTTTCTTTGTTACTCATTAAAACAGTGCTCTAAAATATATATCAATATAGTTTGAAGCATAAGAAGTCTTTTTACTCCACCCACCTGTAGACTCATAGAATGTGATGTCATGTTTTGTTTTGTTTTGTTAATGCAGCCATTTTGGAGGTACAGTGGAAGGTCTTGTATGTGCTGTGCATGCTTTAAAGATGCAGGTGTAGTGTGCATATGCATTGTAATATTTGTCACCTGTCCATTTGGTCTACACATTTTGTAACCTTCACTTATTGTAGCAATATTTTAAAAGATGATCGAATAGTGGAAGGGAGCCTTGACCTAAGAGCACCCTCAATTTTACGATTAGATCAACTAGTGAAAGTAATGCAATTGTAACAGCAGATTTGACAAGCATTTTGACTTTTTTGCCAATCAGTTGCAATTTCTCAGCCCTCTTAAAAGGTATGGATTTGAAATTTGATGGGGTTGTGGAACATGTCACACAAATTTTACATGTGAAATTTTGTGCTGGTCAATGGTGATTTGGAGTTGCTAAAGCTTTTTTTTTTCAAATTTAGACCAAACTTCCATTCTACTCTTAAAAAGTTTGATATTTGTGCTCAGAATTGTGCACAATGTAGCCCTCAGGTTGTTTATCAAGAAAAAGTCTTTGGAATTTATCTACATCAGGAAAAATTGACAGTTCTGGGGATGGAAGGAATTGCTTTAAAAGTAAGCAAACACTGAAAAATTACTGGATCTTAGTTGCACCACTTACTTCTTAATAATCTGTTTTGCAGGTTTTGTTTTATTTCATCAAGGTATTTTGGAGACAGATTTGAAATAAAGCAACCTTGTTTTTGTCTGAAGCAATTGCTTCTACAGAGGACTAAAATTTACTTGTCATTTTGTAGTGTTTGCACCGGGTACCCGACCGACCATGTCAGGACCTGGTCCTGAAATTGCTACCCGGATCCAAAGTTTCACTAACATAGATTGCATGTGTGACAGAACACCTAGCATGTTACTTTTTCCTGGCAAGATTTATCACGCACATGCCTAAGAACACTTGTCATGCCCATACGTAAGGTACGTTGGTGTTATATCATATCAACGTGCAAAGCAAAATTTCTTATTATGACTTTACAACAAACTTGTACAGTAGCCTAACAGAAGTTATATTTTTGGGTACCCGGGTACCCGACCGACCATCCACTTTGGGTAACCGGTTCCGAATTTTGGACCCGGTGCAAACACTATCACTTTGTTTTAAGGGTGCAAGCCAGGGCAATTTCAGGATAGTGCCAATGAAGTCAATTGGTGTTGATTGTAATGTTACAGTTGTCAAAACAAAGCACATCAATATATCAGGACACCAGGGACAAATGGCAACTGTCATGCCGACATTGTTATTTGGCATTTATCTCCACAAAATGACAAAAACGTCACTGTCATACTATGAATTGGCTAAACTAAAGGTCCATAGCCAAGCTAATCACACTGAAATCATGAAACTATGCATTGCTTGCACATGTCTTTTAGTTCTGCTTGCTAATCTTGTGTTAAAGCTGCTAGGCCATACCATATGAGCCAAATTATGAGGTATGATATTTTATGAAATATATATTGCTGGAACTGTTACTTGGTCAACATTATCAGATTTGAAGTTTGCACCATTATTACTCTCCTTTTATTACTCATTTTGGATCTGAATTTCATTACTTTGGAATGGTTGCAAAGGTTTCGTACAGCATGCCCTGACTTAAATTGATTGAGTCCATTTCATAACAATTTTTTTTTTTCCGGCTCTGCTATAAGAGTAGGTGGAATGGGTCATCACTTGCCTATAAGTGGTATGTCAAGGAAGGGGGAAGGAAGAGGACTGGATATGGCAGTAACATAAAATGGCAGATTCCTTGTAAAGTGTCTTATTCTGCTGATTCCTTTCATTGACTAAATTGAAGACAGTAGCATTAAAATTCCTTACATCACAGGGAAACCATCCCATAAGCAATTTCCTGAGTCACATTTCAAGGTTGAGGTAGCAATCCCTTCTCAACATCATTTTAATCTTACAGGTTAAAGTAGAATTATGGGAATAAGTAACTTTTAACTAGCATGACTTTGCAGGATTTAAAACAGCTGGCCTATGACTTTGCAAGATCTGAAATTCAAGTGCAAATGAGGAAGAGACCTGTAAGGTCCCAAATAAATGAAAGGAGCTTACAGCCTGATGCTTCAAGAAACTTGCTTGGGTTAGTAAATCTACACATGAATCTAATACCCATGTGCAAATTTATTTTGCAATTCCAGATTGTTCTGTGTGCAATACATTTCAACAAAAGTGCATATTCCAAAGTATCAGAAACCAATACACGTGGTTGACATAAATAGGCAACACCATTATCACAACACTGGTGATGTAGCTTATGCCTTGTCAATCATGAGAAAAGTAGGCCGAGCTTCTCAAAAAGACAAACATTCAACATGGAGAAGCTTATTCCTCAGGTGTATACAGCATAAAATTTACCTGCACTGGTTGTGATAGTATGTTCACTATTAGTTTGTACATACAAAGTACACAGTTATTCGTTGACCTTTACTGTATGGGCTGTGTGGACTACCCAAAAGAATTTAGATCAAAATGTCAACCTAATGTATTGAAAACCCCTTGAAAAATGATTAGTCTATTTCGCTCCTCCTTACCTCCTATTTACATATGTACCATTATTGCAGGTGTAGCCAAAAACGCAGAAGGACGATTTAGGGTTCTAGGCGCCCTCTACTCTTAGGGGATACTGCGGTGCTATTAGTTTTTTGCCAGATTGTTATTGCAGGCAATAATGGTACATGTGTAAATAGGAGGTAAGTATCGGAGCTCATAGACTCCCAAACTGGTGAAACCATTGATATTCTTTCAGTTATATTTTTTGGCATATGTGATTATGTATGCAAATTTTGATGCCCAAAGAAAGTTTTTGGTTCTGAAATACATGGTTGGATTGCACATGTAAGGTACTGTTCTCTGCATGTACTGTAGACAGTACCTGTAATTCAGGGAACAAAGATAGGTCGTGAAAAGTACATAAAATTAACCGCTCAAGAATGCTAAGTTTATGTGGCATGTACAAAGACCCTAAAATAACTATCCACAATGTATTCACAATCTTTACCTGTGTAGGTATAGGAAGCTGTTTGGGGCTGGGGGGAGGGGATGAAAGATGGTTCAGATTGCTGTCCTGGGGGAGGGTTGCCCCCTCCCCTTTGGAAATTTTTGAATATTTGAGGGTCCTTAGATGCAGTTTGGTGCAACATATTAGAAAATTTTAAGGTAAATTATACTGCAAATTTTTGACATTTCTTGCAGAGGAAACAGATAAGGGGTTTTGTCCTTGGATTGGGGGGGGGGGGGGGGGCAAGGGCAGAAGCATAGTTCCACCTCACCACATCTTTGACATGGGGACTTAAGTCCCTCCCAGCCACCCGCTTCTTATGCCTTTATTTAGCTGGACGGTTTTTCTTAGAAGGGGATCTTTTATGAGTTGCTTTTATTCTTATGGTCCTTTTTGGCCCCTAGAGTTTCATTCTGCCCCTAGATTCCATGAGATAGAAGCCCTATAGATTCCCAGTTTATGAATATTAAATTCAAGCCCTGTAAGCCATAACTTTGCCATTTGCACTTTCATGTTTCCTCATATATCTTTATAGTTACAAAAGGCATTTCCTTATTTATTAAATCTTATGGCATCAAAATAACCCTTTGTACTAAGTGTCCAAATGCTGACAATATGATGGTGTGTTGTTTTATAGCTATTGGTATATGGTAGTATTATGGTGATAGAGGAATCTTCCCATCTCCCAAAGTTTGAGCATTTGACAGACACCATTGCTTTCTGTTTTTAATTCCTCATTTGAGTTGTATAAAATGCACCCTCCTGTCAGGTATCACCCATCTAGTACATACTCGTACATTGTAAATGTGCAATATAAACAGAAACAAACTAGTGTGACATGTGGTTTGCTGTGCACATTGTGGTATGCTGCCCTCAGTAAAGAGCTGCTGTCATTTTACAAACTTCCACTAATGTTTACTGCATGTGTGATGCTGGGATGGTTTTCTTTTAGCTGGGTAGCCAGAAGTTTGCTGATGGGAGGGGGCATGAGTGTTTTGGTATAGCAGGAATGAGTAGTGGGCCCAAGGGAGAGGAAGAGGGAACTCAGTTCAGCTTTGAGAAATGTCTAAATAATTGATTGTCCTTACAATGAATCTGATGTAACATTTGTTATTATTAGCAATTTGTGATCAAGAATTTACTTTTAAGGTCATATAAAGTTTTTCTTTTCATCAGTAAAGAAAAGAGGGGTCATGGCCAATTGCCAACCCATAAAATATACCACTGTTTATTCTGTGTTTTGTCTTATTTTTGAGTATTTTTTGTCAATGCAGAAGTAAGCTAAGTTACCAGAAGAGGTTTTCATTTTCTTGCAAAACTTATAATGTAGCAAGAGCATCTCAGGGTAACTATGGCCTGGAAATATGAAGGCAGTCTATTTTCACTTCCCATGCCCCCCAAAAGTGATGGAATGTACTCAGAATATGACAGAAATATAAATTATGTAAAAGTCAGAGTTTTGTAAAAACTAAATTTTGCAGTGCATGCACAATGCTGATATTTACACTGGATTTTTATGCTCAAGAAAATGCATATTATCCATTTTTCATATTTTGATCATGAAAGGTTATGGAATTTAAGTGTTCTGAGGGTGGGGGAATCCTGATATCTACTTTGTCTTATCCTTTCTTTTTATCTAACTTTAAACATGCTAAGCTGAAATAATGAAAATCCACTCTTTAAAGTAGTTATTGTTTTCTTTACCCCGCCCCCTGTCCCCTACTGGAAGAAATTTGCCTGTTCACAGATTGTTAAGGTGGACATTGTCAAACTCACTTCTCTGATTTTGAATTGTCTTGGACATCAATTTAGGTAAATTCATGCAAAGAAAGAAGTGATTTTATGGTCTCCGTAAATGGTAAATTTCAAAGTAGACTCACGCTAACTGCATATGCATGAAAAATATCTGGACCTACAAATTTATTAATCCTATCCAGTTTGGAGCTGCTGTAATCCAGAAATAATTCAGCAGTCTACAGCATATAGACCTTATGCATATGATGTCACAGAGCAAACAGTGCGCCCTCAGTTGGAGGAAAGTGTGTATCATTGCAAGTTACACCAACAAATGCAGACAGCTGATTTGTGGACCAATTGGATACGTGCGTAAGTCTGCTACACATGTGGCAAAGTCTGTCGTGTGTACAGTGTGCTTCATTGTTTTGCTTCCAAAATGACTTTGTGTGATGTCAATTCATAAGGTCTATTCAGACCTCTGTCATATTTCATATTGTAGTGGAAACGTTATTACTGTGTGCTGGCAATGGGGGTGGGTGGGGGGAAGGGGGGCTTCAGATGGTGTGAAGGGCAATTATTTTGATAGAGGGAGATGGAGTTGGGATTGGAGAATGGCCTTAAAAACAAATTGTGACATTTACTATTGTAATCGTATCTAATATTATTTGAATACAGGATATGTGACATATGAAATATTGTTTGTGTTTGCATATTATTTGCTAGTACAGAAGTTGATTTTGAGTTACATAGGAAAGTAGGAAATAAGCATCAGGGTTTGTGGATTCAGGCACGGATCAAGATATTTTGAAAAGGGGGGGGGGGGGCTGAAAGCCCCCTCGAATATTATCCTGGAATAACATTATGCTAATTTTCGTTTTATTTGTTATTGTTGATGTGGCGAACAAGGGGGGCTGAGCCCAGGAAAGCCCCCTCTTGGATCCGCGCCTGGGATTCCTAAGCAAGTGGCATAATTAGGAGTTGCAAAATACCTTAGCACTGCTTAAAGAGGGTATCATGCCATTATTTACTTACCTGGCTATGCTGTATGGGGAGTGACTGTGTTAGTAATTGCTTTACCTTTTCCAGTCTCATTTATTACAGTTTACAACTTCAGTGATGCCTGTTATACGTGTTCAGTATCATCAGTTTCTGTCACGCTGCGTATACTTTTTTCTATTCGGCTTCCTCAGTGAGATCTACATCAGGCTAAAAATCTGTCAAGGCAAGACTTTACAGATCTATAAAACTGAGATCTTGTTTATTGTAAATATCAACAAACTGTTTGATGAAGAAGACATAATCATATGAGGTAGGGGGCAGGAGGAAGGGGCAATGTGCCCTGCTACCCAAATGTTTGGACAACCCCAAAATTATGTCAGAATCAGTAGAAATTTGGGCAAAATTCTTCTAAAAATGCTCAGAGATTTGCCCAAAAAGCATTGTCTCCCCCCCTCCCCTTTTCCAAATCCAGATGGTCTCATATGCTTATGCTAGAAGATACTGGAAAGTGAAAATCTAGTCTGAATAGCTTTTGCCCTTTGTATGTTTTGTTGTGAGTCCTAAACAACTCAGAGATAAATATTGTTATATTCAAATTATTATAAATGCCAAAATTCCAGTTAATAGGAAATAAGTTAGTTTGTAAACAGTTTGAAAATTTATTCCTTTTTTATTGTAATATACTGCCCTCTGTTAGGTATTGCATGGACCCTGGACTTCACAAGAAGTACTTCACAATATGATAAGCAGCTCTTCTCCAATATACAATTATCTTCCCAAATTTACCGATCCAACACAAATGGCTAATTCTACTGGCGGCTCACTCAAAATAATTGCTTCACAGTGTGAATGCGTGTAGCATGACGTTGCTGTGTATTGTTATGTCAGAGTACGTTGTTCAGCTCAGCCTCTAGTTAAGAGAGGATGTGAATTTGGCTTTGTGTGGAGGATGGACAAAAGGCTTTGATGCCATGTGAGATTGCATCTGCAGAGGCAGTGATAGAAGAAAGCAGTGTAGTATAGGAGAAGAGGATGTAGAATTAGATGCTTCTGAATCTTTTATCTGTTAGAATGGCTGCCAGCTATTGCAGAATGTGGTTTTAGTAGGTTGAACTGATTATATGAACGTAACCTGCATATCGGTTGGAATATATTTCATGAAGAAACGGGAATTGCCAGGTTAGTATACATTTGGTTAATAGTTGAGCCATTTAAAGGTATAATGTTGAAGGACATTCTTCATTTAAAAGTAGTCACTGTTGGCAGCAGACTGATGTATTTGTGGTGTTTTATATTTACTGTTGTGTCATCTTTTTGTGTAGAAAATATTAAACCATAGTATAGTCTATGGGACTCTTTGTACATGTTATTTTGTTCAGTTTTGTTCAGATTCTTTTCAGTTAAATGTGTATGATGCTGTGCTTGTACAATAAATAGGATCAATTACTGAACAATAGACAATTGAGAGGGAAAAATAATCTTTGCTAAAATGAAATTAAAAAGTCTGACCCCCAACCATCCGTGTCTATGTAGTTCTTCAAATATCTTCAAAAATCTTCAAAACAATATTAATGCACAAGGTCAAAAGCTTTGCAGTGGGAGATGAGGACTGTCTGACAGCACTGTCATGTTCATTCCTTTACCCCACCTGTACTCCTGCCCCACCCCTGACCCTTTCTCATTGTGTATAATGAATGATATGTGTGTGCTTCATGCAGATTTTTTTTAAAAAAAATGTAACTTTATAAGTCCATCAGCATACGAGGTAGGAGGGGGGCAGGGAGGCACTATGTCCCCAAAGTTTTAGACAACCTAAAAGTTGGACAAAATGCAAATATATTTGGACAAAATCCTTCTAAAAGGCCTAGAGATTCTGGCAAAAAAGTCCCCCCCCCCAAAAAAAAAATGAAAAAGGTCCCATAGGCTAATGCCATAGTCTTTACAGTTGGGCAGTCTTTCACTTAATTTCATAGTGAGGTGCATAGCCTGCACTGAGTGAGCTAACTAAAGCTGCTCATTACAGTATGTTCTACTGCTTCAAGCTTTGTACCAAAGTGAGAAGATAATGAGAGATTTTATTTAATACACCATTTTATTGTTGACATGTCTCTGCTAGTAAATACACACAAGTGCTTCTGTCTGAGGTCAAGAAGATAGGTAAACTTTTGTTGCATCCTCTGTGGTATAGAGCCCATCCTCAGTTGGAGTGAGAAAGATCAGAGGGGAGGAAACATGCCATGGGAGCCTTGGGACCAGGGGGGCTATTGGTCCCCATTAATTTTGCAGTTTGATGTTTTTCTATTGAAATTATTATGACCTGTGGCTGAGAATTGCAAAAAACTACCGTAGAAAATGCAAAAGGACCAGGGATGAAGGTCTCAATTGTATGACAGGGTTGTAGCTACAGTGGGTGGTGCTGGGCAGTGCCTGACCTGGAAATGTTCTTTAGCACCCAGGACTAATGGTTATTAAGCCTGGCACCTCCAAGTACTAACTTCACTTAAAACTTTTGTAAACATGATGGTTTCAACAGGTTTTGAAGGAAGTTGGAAGAAAAGTCAATTTTTTGTGGTATTTTCCCTGTTTAGCTGACATAGTACCCTATTAAAGGGCCACTAAATCATAAATGTGTCCCACTCTTTTTAACAAGTACATATTTCACTAGGTACATTCTGGTTAGACTCTTCACTTGGAGCAGGGAGCTGGGGCCAGTTCCCTGCTAGGAGCCCACCTCTAAAATTGGTTTAGCTATAAACCCTGCTGTATGAGCAGAATTAATTTCTGCTTAACTATGCTTTATATGTAATGTATTATGTAACAATAGTTACAGAAGTTATGTAATTCATTATAACATAATTGCATTGTTTTGGTATTATAAGTGTGGGGTTAATATGAACTTGGCATTTTTTGTCTGATCTAATCACCAGTTTGGCATATTAAAGCGCCATGGCAACTCTGACACCAACAAAATTTTAAAGCTGTAGTGAACCAGTACACTTAAATCTATACTTTATGTACAGTTTCCTCGTATGGGGTACGTAACAAACAGACTTGTAATAGATACCTGCTTACACCAACGACGTTTCCTTGTAGAAACTCCTTGCTAATACTCATGATTTGGCACATAGTTTGAGTTCTTATGGCACCCATTTGTACCTATTGAAACTTGGTGTGTACCTATTGCAAAGAACCTGAACTGGTTCTCCCTGGAAACTTGTAGACATGACATTGTATTCACAATTATAAGTCTGCGTACAAGTACTAAAGGGGGGCAGGGAGGGGGGCAGGGAGGGGGGAAGAAGTAGGAAAGTTATTATTTAATGAATGTGATAAGGACCCTAAATTTTGATGCTGGTTAAAAGTCATGAGGCCAACTTTGACATATATCACAGTTCAGCCTATAAATAAATGTTGATTCCTATAAATAAATTAGGATGTGTAGTCCTATTACTTGATTGACATGTTTTTAATGCAATAACTTCTCACATATACTTCAGCCATATTTCGTGTAACTTTATCTTATATTCTGATTTCCCTGCTTCATCTATGTCTGCTACAGACATTGGAAACCTGTACAGCAAATACACAGTATTCATTTATCCAAAAGAAAAATGATAAAAAAAAAATGACAGCTGATATCATACCTGCTGGTATGTGGAATAAAGAAGTCAAGCCTGACCAGCAGATTAAACTAACTGACAAATTGTAACCAGCTTTCTGATTGGACCAATGTAATAGTGAGAACCAACAGATTGGTCTCATCTTCCTAAGACTCTGGTTCTCTTCATCATTTCAATCAAAATATTTTAGATTGGTCAATTCCCTTGGTGGTTCCATATGTCAGTCAACTCAGGCTACTGTAGGTCATCGTGAGTCGGAGTCTGGAAAATCAGTGATGCAGAATTAATGAAGAAACTCAGTGGTAGAGAAGGGGTGCAGGAGTGTGGTAGGATGGCTCGCTTGGGGAAAGGGAGAAGATGGTCAACTGTTGGTGGTGCCCCCTGAGGGTTTATCCACTTTATTGCGTTATTTTTGAAGATTCCCTGGGAGTTAGGTGAAGGAGGGCATCCCAAGAGTGTTGATCCACTGCATTGGGCTATTTGCCCATATTTTATATGGGAGGCTCTTGAGGGAGAATGTCACTAGAATGCTGATTAATTGTATTGGGTTATTTTTCCAGATTTCATGTGGGTGGAATGCAAGGGAGGATGTCCCAAGAGTGTTGATCCCCACTGCACAGGGCTATATCCCCATATTTTGTATGGGAGGCTCTTGAGTGAGAATGTCCTAGAGTGTTGATCCATTGTATTTGGTTATTTTCTCAGATTTTCTGTGGATGGGATGCAAGGGAGGATATCCCAAGGATCTTGATCCACAGTGCTATTTTCCTAGATTTAACTTGGAGGCATGTGTGAGAAAGCATGGAGAAATTGTAAGAGGTGTATTTGTAACAGTTTTTTTTTTCTTTCCCCTGTTGCCTACGTTTTGTGTTATGCCACAGATGGTGCAAAAGCTTAGATAGAATAAGGGTTGTGGGGAGATATTTTGAGAGATTTTTTATCAAGAATTATGTTACCGAGGCAGTGGAAAACTTTTTTCTGCTAACAGAACTGTGTAAGATATATACAGTACTTTTTAGATATTGTCCTACAGGTCATTGTGTTCTTTTTTTTATATATCACATCTTATTGTACTGTTAAGTCCATAGACATAGGAAGCTGTTCTCGACTGGGGGACTGAATGTTGTTTCCTACCACCATCCTGGGGAGGGGTCTTAATATTAAAGGGTCCTTAGATGCAATTTGGTGCAACATATTGGGCAAATTTTAAGAAAAAATACTGCACATTTTTAACATTTTTCTACAGTGGGAACGGATAAAGGGGTTTCCGTCATTGAATTTAGGGAGGTAGAAGCAGACAGCCCCACCACATTTTTGAGGGGGGCTTTAGCCCTCCCCCCCAGCCCCACTTCTTATGCCTATGTCTAAGTCTACAATATACTACTAAAGGCTCTTTAATTTAGGGTTGTAGCTTGATGCAAAGGCATTTTCCAGACCCAACATTGCTTTCAGAATGTTAGGTTCCTATTACATTTTGATTTTACATTGAAAAACCTTTAAGGTCTCATGGTAAAAATGTAATTATGGTGCTGTAATGCTGGAAAGGTTTCCCTTTGTTATGTTTCTTAGCAGTAATCTTCACTCCTTTTGCAAAAAAGGGATAGCTAGTTTTCATGATTTTCCCCTAGCTTTCACCTTTAATTTGGGGTTGTAGCTTGATGCAAAGGTTTTTTTCTACAGTTCACCCAACATTGCTCTCAGATTGTTGGGTCTTAAATAGGTCATGGTAAAAATGGAAGTAAGATACAGCAATGCTGGAAAGGTGTCCCTGTGTTATATTTCTTCACAGTTAATCTTTACTCCTTTTGCTTAGAAGGGATAGTTAGTTTTCAGGATTTTTCCTTAGCTCTCACCTTTCATGTACCCCACCTCTCCTGTCTCCCACCCAACCCAGGGGCGGATCTAGGGTCTTTTCTGAGTGGGGGTCCAACATAAAAAGGGCACATTCATTTTTTTTTAAATTTTGGTTCCCATAAACGTCAGCGATTACACAACTTACTGCATATTGACAAAGAAAGGACAAACCAAGAGACATGCAAAAACTGGATTCAAAACCTGGAATTTAAATAAACGGTGAAATTGCAAAGCGCGCGAAGCGCACGAAAATTTTTTGGGTAAGCCTACACTTATAAGAATTTGTACTAATTTAAAGCTTATATAGAACAATTGAGCAGACAGTTGGGCCCTATCGGGCATAACTTTATTGTACTTCCCTCCTCGAGTCACTAGACGTACCGTACGACAGACACAAGTGAACGTTAACCAGGTTTAGCGAAATGAGATCCAATTCCCGACATTTACATAAATCCATGTATTCTACTTATTAACTTGAAAAGGTGGAAAGGGTTTGTACTATATTTAGCTATAAGTATAACTGAACTGAGGAAGAGTGGACAAAGCGTACCGAAAATTTTGGGTTTTATCCCAGAAATTACCCTTATGAAAGCCAAAATAAGTAAACTGACCATGGGTGGCGGCAGAATTTTTTCAACAGGGGGCCGGACCATGTCAGCTACCCCAAGTTCCGACGTTCCCTATTTCGAGGGTATGATGAGAAGGGCAATATGGGAGCCTCATTATCCCATGCAATTGCAGGCATATTTTGCATTATATCACTTAATACTTCATGATCCGAGTTGTGCACTGTTAGTGTTCTTTGAATCTGGATCGTGAAATTGAAAAGCGCGCGAAGCGGGCGAAATTTTTTGATAGGCTTACACATAAAACATATGACGAAACGAAAAAAAGAACTGTAGGGTTTGTAGACCGTATCGGGTGTAACATACATTGCATCGAAACCACCTGGACTACACGATGAAATAGCCAAACTTTGCTCCTTAAGTCGCTCACCAACTGACTGTACCGCATGACACACACAAGAGAACACCAGCTAGGCTTTGCGATATGGGATGAAAGTTACGACCTTTACATAAACTATGTATTCTGCCCATATGTTATCTGTTAAGGTGGACAGGACTTGTGCTATCCTGCTATGTGGAATGGAACTATTGAAAAACTAGAGTGACTCTTACGCGCGCCGAAAATTTTGGGTTCTTATTACAGGAATTATCCTCTTGAGAGCAAAAAACAGGTAAACCGTCGATTGGTTGTCGTCAGGGACTGCGTACTTTCGACTAAGACTCCCCTACGAAACTGTAAAACTTCTCCCCCGACGGGGGCATGAACCCATCCCCCACCTGGCGCTACCGCTATCTCGACTGGGGGAGGAGGTTAAAATACTGTATGTTGTGTTCCCTATATAGTTGCGTCGCGACTGTCAAAAACACTCTGTCAGAACAGATGACTGAAGTCAAATGTTTGCTTTTCATTTGCGACAGCAGACCGGTCATCGGTCCAAAGACGTCAAAAAATTGAACCAACTGACACTGCGTTATTTGACCTGGTGGTGATTTTATATAGTAATTTTAAAATGAAACAAACACCGATTTGTCTATTGTGACTTCTGGTCAACTCTAGCTGTGGACTTTACCTAAGACTGGCTTTTTATTCCCATCATTAGGGCAACACTATAAAAGGAGAGTAATTCCAGACTATAAATATCATAGCGAAACATATTTACCTACTCTCTCTTGTTCACGAGAGGATGGATACTAGAGGGTGGAGGGAAGGTTTCGTAGATGTAGCGTTTATGGAATGTGAACAGATCATTATTTTGTAAGACCAAAAGACTAGCTGTGACCTTTTGGAATCAATATTAAAACCCAGTAATAATACGTTGCATATAGTGAGTATGACGTAATATCTGCGTGTTTTGTGTCATTCTGAATGCCCAAGCACGCCACACGTGGTTCCAAGCGAAAAGTGATTGTCACGCAGACATACCGTAGTCACATTCTCTGTAAAACGATTATACTGTTCGGGTTTCGGGGCGCCCAATATAGGTTACCGTAGTCAAATATGTTGCCGAAAGTTTCTGCGATACATGGTTAGACTTTTACGAGTGGATTGATCGATACTGGATGGGGGTAACCAAAATCTCCTCGGAATTGGACAACACTGTCATTACCTGTGAAACTCTCGTTTTTTTTTTTTTTTGCTAGTGTGAAAAAAAAAAACATTTTTTGAAAAAGGGCACATTGGAAAATTTGAGGGGGGTCCGGACGCCGGGGACCCCCCCTGGATCCGCCACTGCAACCACTCCTATTCACAGACCACAATCAGGGCTCTTCTTTTTATTCTTCCCCTCTATCAGGTTTTTTCCTTACAGGGTGTTTACCTTTTTCCACATTTATAAAGAAGCTTTCCTACTCAGTTATGAATAATATTTCCCTTCATTCTTTCTTTGAATTTTAATATCTGACCTAAGTCCTTAATATTCGGTACAGTCGGGTCCAGCCTTACAAAGCTTTATACCCATTTTCTCATCTGCAACCACAACCTTACTTTTTTAGTTCAATTAATGTTGTACAGCTTAAACTGAAGCACTCACAGTTTCAAATTTTTGGCATTTTCCTCCTTCACAAAGCCATGAATGTGTTATCCTATTTTATGCTCTGTGAAGCGGGAATTCAATGGGAAAACTTGTTCGTAGAAGAAAATATCGTGAGACTGGCGTCTCTGAGACTGGGATGAACGTGGATGTTTTCAATATCTGAAGATGTGCAGTGATGTAGATATTTCATTGCCCTGATGACTTATATATTTTTTCATGAATGTGATGGCTTTCGACCTTATGATAAGGTTTTATTTATTTATGTCTTTTTCTGTATTAAAAAATTGTGTGATTTTAGTGAGATATAGCACAGTTTTCGATTGTGATGTGGTAGGCAGCATTGTAACCATCGCATTCAAGTTGGCTTGTGTACGTGTGTGTGTGTGTGATTCCCAGACTTGTTTACGAGCAAATTCATAGTGATAAAGGTCTGCTGTGCATGATGCTATTTAAGTGTATTGACCCTGGTGTGAAGTTGTGCCCAATTGCTTTTGCTGCCAGTGTAGGTGGGTGGGACTAAACTTAAAAATTTTAAAATGGCAATATCTCCCAAACAGGATAACTGATTAACTTCATATCTGCCACAAGTATGCTGATAGGCAAAGTTAATAGCTCTTTGGTGACAGTTCATCATCTTCATTAATATTCATGGGTGACTATTTTTGAAAATGGCTGAAAATGCTTGTGTACAAGCAAACTCACAGTAGGAAAGTTCCATTTTTGCAAGATTAAGTAAGATACTTGATAGGTCATATTAAAAGTCATTTTTAACAGCAACGATATTTAGGGAGCCTGTAATGCAAGTAACTGTTTTGACATCAAAACCTACATGGAAATGTTGCCAGTATAATAATGATAAGTAGTTCTCATGAGCCATTTTATTTCTCTACAATATTTCAGGTTTGCTCTAAAGGATATTTATTTACAAAATCTAACAAATATTAAGATGGCGCCAGCTTCCGACTTCATTATCATTGAGAGTCGTCTCTTGTGGCTGTTATTATAATTTAATGCCTGGGCTAGTCATGTTATGGAAGCTGTGAAATTAAGGCAAGAGAGCATTTAATGAAGAATATGTGAATACATTATTGTCTTTACACAATGAGTCAACATGAAGGTTTCTTGCCACCCAAGGGAATCATGCAAAATGAATTCCCAGTTTCTCAGTAAGGGAAACTCCTGGGAATTTACTGTAAATTTGAAAGACCCAGGGAAAGGAAATATTTTTCTTCTGTGGCATACACACTTCTTTTCCATTTGTGCAAGCTTTGTCCTGTATAAAATGTGGCTAGATAAGTAGGGTCTTTTTAGCTGCTCTTTGTGATTTTCAAGAAATTTTGGAAATTTCACAATATTTTCAAGAAATTCTGAAAATTTTCTGGAAAGTGTTAAGAGAATCCAGGAGCTCTTGCTTTTGTGAATGCTGTAACCATCTATGCAAGTTCTATGTAAGATCTTGCAAGTTCTTGTTTGAGATGGAAATGTTCTCATCATCTTCTACAGAGAAGCAATAAATAGCATGATGTGTTCACGCCACCCTGTGTACTTTAGAGATGTAAATTATTACGCTGTTTGTATCAAGAACCTTGCCATGATGGGATGCTTCTTTAGACTTATACGGTACATGCTGTGTATATTCATTGGCCCCTGGGTATCAGTATCCTGGCGTCTCTTTAGTGTGCTTGATAAATTATCTTTCCTTTAAATGTTAAATGTTGCACTTTATACATCTTGAATTACAGCAGAGCAGAATAAAAATAACTGAAAGGACGAGTATCCAGCTGTGGACGTGTCTCCATGCGGACTACTTGTGATATGTATCTTCAAAAGTGAACGAGCTCTAAGACTTTATGCATAGTCAATTTGCATTTGTATGTCTTGCTTTTGAAAAGTTTGCTAAAGTAGAACTTGTAATGCTTTTCATAACAAGGTCAAGTGAACTGCAGTATCTGCAATTCAGACAATCTTGTTGGTACTTCTGTCCTTTGTATCCTATAATGTAGTGCCATACTTCAACTGCAATATATAGCTGTTGACTGTAGCAGTGTAGGCCAGTGACAGTTTTCAACATGTAACTAGACAACTACTGCAACTGTGAGTGCCTTCTTCTGTGAGAGTGTTGTTTATGTCACATACTGATGCTTTAAAAAAGAAAAATACCCCCTCCCCATTTGTCAAAAATCCTGGATGCTAAAGGGTTTCTTTCTTTAAACCATATATCACCAATCGGTGAAGACTACAAAAATATTTACTAAGTAGTTTAACTTAATAACAGTTGCAAACTTTGATTCTCAATGAAAATAGCAGTAGGGTAGTGTGCATTATCAGCATAGGGAGGTGCCAACAACTTTGATCTTTGACCCCAAAATGCTCCTCCCTACTTCCTACTTCAGTATGTTTTTCCCATAATGCCCTACAATTTCTATCTGGCAAGCTTTTGGCATAGAGGGCACTCTGACCCTGTCACCTTCTTCATTACCTACTGAAACCATATTGTAAGTACAAACATGTGTGTTCTTTCTGGAAAGTTTTCTGCAACTTAGAACCCTACCTGGTTTCTCTACCAGTAAAACAAGTTTACCATCTGCTAAAGATGTTGAAATCCTCTGATAGAATTTTTGAATAAGTATCTTTTCCTTTTCTTGAGAGAGAGAGAGGGGGGAGGGGATCTGAGGTGGTTTTCATCTTGGAGGGGCATAATATCCCCTACCTAGGGTGATGCCAATTTGATAGTTACTGTGTTATCAATTTAAACCGTTTTTGCTTTTTAAGTTGAATTTGTTTCTTACAATTAAAGAAAAAACTGAATTTGATATTCAGACTCATTCAATTTTAACAAAATTATTCGAACTTTTGATTACATTTCTTCATAAAAGACTAAACCAGCTGTCATACTTGAATTATTGCAGAGGTCAGTGTTTCTAGTGGTGACCTTGACATGAGTACTGCTAAATAATTATCAAAACTTATCTAGTATTTAAGAGATCTCCCAAATTTAATGACAAATGCATTACCAGAAATGTGAGACATGATTTATGCATGAACTACGGTTTTATTTTCAGTCAATATTAGTGACATTTATGGCAAGTGTCATCATTCAAATAAACCTACAACATCTCATGTACCCCGACAATGTAGGAGTACGGCACTTGAATGCTACACACGTCATCTCCCTTGTGATGAAAATTGCGATTATTATCGTCGCTAATGTAAACATGATTGATAGATGTGACGAAAGCTACGAAGGATAATCAGATCAAGTTACATTAAATTTCTCCCTCTAAAATGTAAGGTTCATTTTGACTACAGCTGGTCATCACGTGTCAACTCTCTGGTAAAGTTTTTTTCTTAGATAATATTCAGTGATATATTGAGTCTGTGCAATTAAGTTTTCCATCAAAAAATGTAAATTATGAAGAAGTTGGATGCAAAGGAATTTTAAGATGTACATACTTTGCCTTGTTGTCCTGATTTACTGTTTGGAATAATTTTGTTCTGAAAAAATGACTTATGAAGGGAAGCGTGTCATTGAAAATGGCTGCAAACTGTAGTTGACAGTTTCTCAAGGTTTAACTTAGATGTGTTGCAGATTTCAATCGTTTAAACTTTCACTGAATAGGGAGGTTTATTGACAGGAGATATAAACTAAAATTTGAAACACATAGAAAAAAGCCAGCATCTTATAAAATTGGAGCATTAGATTTAAAAGGGGCGTGTTCTTTGTACAGCTGGATCATTCGAAAATAGCTGTGACAGAGGGTGGGGAGCAGATTGTGTTAGATGAATGCTTTTTAACTGGAATAGATGTAAAGTACAGCCACAGTCTAAGAAGACCATCCTTATGAAAAAAGTGACAGTTTCTATTAATTAAATGAGAGCTGTTTGAAGCCTTTTGCTTAAAGTGATGCTGTGAGTTTGCAAAAAATGAAAAACATAAGATTTTGCTTCTTGTTATGTCTTTCTTTATCCTTCAAAATGCCACGAGTGCTATACAGAGTTGAAGAATACAATTTGAAAGCTCAAAATGATAGCGATAGTCTCAGGAAGTAACCTAAACAGCATAAAATCAGAAAAATTTTGAAGGCCTTTTTCAAAAAACGGTCCTCATTATAAAGCGTTCGACCACTCCTATGCAACGAACCTGATGTTGAATATGCAATATTATTGAGGTGTCACCACATTAAAAAACGTACTATACCACTCAACCCAGGCTAGCTCCACAGTACAGCTGTTCGCTCACGGCCGGGGAATGATGACCTTCTTGCATAATCGCTTGATAATACAACTAACGTTACTTGTACACTCAATATAGCTTTCGGCTCTAATTTAGAATCAACTTACAGGCTACTGTCTTTCACTCATTGGTACGCATTACAGTGCTGATTTGAATCTGAAAGTTACAGGTTTACAGCGAAAGTTGCACCACTAATAGGCCTACTATCTCTTTTGTCGCCAAAACTGTTTCTGAATTGAACGTCAAACACGATGGTAAGTGCAAATAAAAGGCAGAGCATCGTCTCTCGCTACTAGTAGTACTAATGTTAGCGCAAGTTAGGCTCAATTTACTGAGGTACCACTCGCCAGTAGCCTAAAGTTAGGCTACTACAGTAAAACGGGATAGTTTAGCCTTGTGGTATTACCCTGTACGGTGTATATTGCAATAACAACGTTACTTCTTCAAGATCCACACATTCAGTCAGTCTTGTTCGCTTGTGTTGTTGTGCTAAGACTAGCAGCTAAGTCGATCAGCTGTTTACACCTAGTGAATATGCATCAGTACTTCGTTCTCATTGGTCTGCTCAACAAATGTTCGTTAGGAGACTGAATCGTGTTTGTGAGCAGCACATTTTTGATTTCCTTGAGTTTAGTCGTTATTTTTACGAAAATTTCAGGGCTGATGCCGGAATTCGCACAACAGGCCATATTTTTTCTCCCTTACTGTTCATATGGGCCACTCAAACGAATGACTAAGATTTTAAACTCGATTTTTTAATGTTTTTCCCTTTTTGCAAACTCACGGCATCACTTTAAGTAGCACAGTGGAGGACACTACAGTTGTATTATCTGTGTAGCACATTCGATTGGGATTAGCATTGTCTGTTACAAATTAATTAAACATTTCAATGAGTATGTACTATTAAAAGCTACTTGTTATCTGCATTACTGCAGGCAGTGCACATACCATACTGGCCCCACTATCTGCATCACACTATCTTGTACACCAAACCTGTATGCCATAGTGGTCCCCTGTCTCAGCTGAGCTCAGAGTTCTACTATGTCATTTTGAGAGTCATACTGGTCTGCTGTAAGAAATTTTATAGCCTCACTGGCCTATTAATTTAAGTTTCAATTGCTAATTCTGAAATAATGGGACACAATAGGCAAATTGTATGCCATAGTGGCCAACTTGATTCAACGTTCTTTCTTTACTGACCTACTAGAGCAACCTATTTGTAAAGTATCAATTCAGGAATTAACTTTTAATTTGAGACAGTTGTACTTACCCATTTAAATGGAGTTTGCCTTCATCCACACATTTCTCATTTGTGTAGTTTTCTACATAAATTCAAAATAGGGAAAATTTTTGTCTCCCCAATCAAAAATTACAATTGCCTTAATGCATTTTAGTATATGTCCCCCCTGAACATTCCCCCGAAGCTATTTTGCCCCTCTTAAGTACCTTGTCTTGTCTGGTACACAGTATACTAAGTACCACCTTTATATAACTCATCATGTACTAGTTGTATCTTCCAAGTATGCAAATATGTTCTAGTAGAATATTCTCTTGGTTACAAGAAGATCTTATTTCATGGCACCTCGAAAACAAAATGAGGATTTTTGCATCAACAGATAGACCACCAATATTTATGAGTGTGTTTTGCATTTACTTAAACTCATCTCAAACTATTATTTTGCATTTGTTTCTGCTAGCTCAGTGTCATTATTCCGCTGCATTATGTATTACTCAATGAGGCTTTTCCAGCGCCAGTCGGGATTAATGTATAAATTGTGCTACACTATACATGAATTGCTGGCATTAAAATTCCAGCCTCTCTTATGAAAACATATGTTCAAAGAGAACTTGAGCAAGTCCAGACTCACATGACAACAAAACAAACATCTTTGGTGGATGTGATCATTGTTTTGTGGTATTCCTCCTTGGATGCATTCCTTGAACCCTCTTCATCAATCAGAGAGAAGATGTATCGGATGATGCAGACAGGAGGAGAATGGATGTATGCATCACATTAGATTAGAGAGCAACCCACACATACACACAGATGGCGAAAGCATTACAACATGTGTAGGCAGAATTGCAGGGAACATTTGGTTGACAGCATATTAATGGCGTTTAAGCTGTGAATTCAAATGTAAACAAAGACAGAAGGAACGGTTAACAAAATGCAGAGACAACTTGAAGGCAGGTATGCCTTGCTCAGTATAACATGCTTCAAGACAGCATGATGTCTTTAGCTGAAGTACATCAATTTGAATTTGGACATGTTATGCTTGTATTTTTAAGACTTGGGTTCATTCTTTACAAAAGATTGATGGAAATGTGTTGCAATATGCTTTTAGCAAGTAACATTTGTATATATGAGACTATTTTTGTGCTGATGATAAGGGAAGTAAGGCATTGGAATTGTACTACATAAAACAGGCTTACAAGGAACTTTACTATACACTGTGTAGTGACCACAAATGAGTGAGGAACCTTTAATTATTAAGGGCAACAGATCTTACACCAGGCAGTAAAATTTTCGCTACTCAATTTACTTTTAGCCCCTCCTCCTATTCAAGCAAAAACACTTGTCAAAGCTAGAGAATCCTGTACTTAGTTTAAATTGCTCAAGGCCATATCCACAAAATACTGTGTGTGAGCTTCATTGGGAACACAACTGACTGCACATATCATCACTGACCAACCAGAGTCAAGCTCCTGTTTTAGGGATATGATTATGCATATTCCTAAATATGTTTGAGGTGATGCAATAGCCCCTTTAAGGGATAAGGACAAACAGCTCTCTACATCTGGTGGTTTCCAGTCAAGCACTTGTATAAACTCGAATTTACTATCTTTTCGTTAAAGAAGTTACATTTGGATAACTGTAGATCACTGTTGGATGAAAACCTACCACACTTTGACCTGACCTAATTCATGCAATCGGATTGTTGCACTTCATTACTTCAATAGACACCGTCTTCATCCACTTGGCCATAAACCAATCAAGGAATGGGGTAAATAATAATAACAATGATAATGTTACTGATGATGGTGCCAATGATGATGAAAAGAATTAAAAGGACTTTTACTATAGAAGGGGGATGCTTTTGTACTCATACCCTAGACATTGTGCTGACATCACTAGCACCAATCTCATCATATTTCCTTCAAAAGTATTTTTCCATCATACCTTAGGATACCTTAGGAACCTCAGTGGACGCAGGTCTAATGACCTCTATGTCCGCATCATCTTAATCTTCATGATCTGGAACTGTAGTAACGATCAAAGAGCTGTGGGTGACTGCCATACTAAACTTACAAAAAGTCTGCCATGTAGTTATATAACATCTCATGGCCAGCCCAAAACCTATCCAAAGCCTTCTCAAACTGCAAAACAGTAGTTGCAGAAACTACACTCTCAGGAAGGCTATTCCAAATATCGACAACTCTACAGACAAAACTAAATTTTCTAATGTTGAGTCTACAAAACTCTTTGAGTAACTTCCGACTATGACCACGGGTATGAGTTATTGAACTAAACTTGAGAAAACCTTCAGTAACACCTCTGTCATACACACCTGAAACAATTTTAAAAACCTCAATCATATCTCCTCTTAATCTACGGTACTTGAGAGTTGGCAGCTTAAGTTTCTTTAACCTTTCTGTATAAGTTAAACCCTTCAAAGATGGAATCAACTTAGTTGCCCTCCTCTGAACATTTTCAATAGCATCAATATCACGTTGATAATGAGGCGACCAAACAGCAGCAGCATATTCCAAATGTGGCCTAACAAGGGCCTGAAATAAAAGCTTGAAGCATTGCTCATCCAAAAATGTATAAGTACGTCTGATAAGGCCCATAATACTATTAGCCTTGTTTACTTGGTGCTGAATGTGCTCTGAAAAACCAAGACCACTGTCCACAAGAACACCTATATCCTTCTCACAATCCGACTTTTCCAGGAACACTTCATCCCCACTATCACCATATAAGTGGTAACTCCGAGGAAGACAATCATGGTACCTATTGAGAGAGATGAGTTAAAACTTTGCACTTATCAGGATGAAATTTCAAGAGCCACTTGTCTGACCAACTCTGGAGTTGATCAAGATCATTCTGTAAATTCTCAATATCGTCCATACTTCTAATTTCTTTAAAAATTTTCGTATCATCCGCAAATAAATAGGCCGTACCATTCACACACTGAGGTAAATCATTAATATATATAACAAACAAGATAGGACCTAAAACACTACCCTGCGGAATACCACTAGTAACTGCATGCTCACTAGATTCAACTCCATTAACAATAACCTTTTGGCTTCTTCCATTTAAAAAATCTTCAATCCATCGCCTAATTTGAATACTAAAGCCATATGCCCTAAGTTTCTCCATAAGTCTTCTGTGTGGCACTTTGTCAAAGGCCTTCATAAAGTCCATATATACAGTATCAACACAACCATCATGCTTCATAACAAAAACTATTACAAATAATAAATGGGTAAGTTGAGGAAAAATCGTAATAATGCAAGGTTATAATTGTAACATAAATTTATGCAAATTGGTGTCGTGGTGGCCTCCTTAGCAAATAGAATGTTTGCAAATACTGTATGTACACATTAGACAAACAAACAAAAGCAACAACAGTGATCAGCCAAATTAGGCTTTCCTCAAGAAACAAATATACTCATAGCCATATGAGCCAGGGGCCTGCAGTTCCCCCTTGAGTTTGGAAAACCTATTTCTTGGACAAAGTTTGGGGGAAAATCGAGCCATGTTTTCATGTATTAGAGGTTATCCTTGGGCAAAAATTGCTTACCCCCTCTCCCCCCTCTCCCCCCCTCTCCCCCCCAGGAAAAAAAAATATCCTGTACACTGATGGATGTACTTGGATCACTGTGATTGCTACAAGGCCAATCAGATTGAGAAACCATTGTAATGATACTGTATTTACTCTTAAATGGTAATCAATGCCCCCTCTAATAAATACAGCCCCCGCTCTAAATTTTTTTTCAAAGGCACTGCTCAAAAAAATGAGTGTACTACATTATCCATCTGGTACCTCAAAGCAATTTCCCAACTTGTGACTTCAGTGCATAGGCCTGTTGTGCTTGCATGTGCAGTGTACAGTATTAACATGTAGTGTATAGTAAGTTCAAACTGAAAATTCAACCTTAGTAAATGCCCCCTTTTAAACATTTTTGTCTCCACTCTTTCTTCCCCAGGGTGTTTAGTAGAGTAAGTATGGTAGACTTCATTTAACTGGTAGAAGCATAGGAGTATGAGACCAGGGGGTGGGGGTCTAGGGACAGCATCACCCTCACCTCAGCCAAACAGAGTTTGATTTCAGGGCAAAAATTGTCATTTTTCAGGGCAAATTCATGCCCTGATTGTGTTGTCAGTTAGGGTAAGTGTATTCCAGGGCAAATATCCCCCACCCACACATAGGTCATTCAAAATAGAACAGACTCTTAGACAGAATTCTCTCCTTTATATTTATCTATAGATAGATTACATTTCCAACCTAGGGTTGATTTTGTAGAGGCTCATAGTCTGATTTAAGCAACTTTTTTGCTAAAAGGAGCTGAATAATCCTGCATTAACTTATTTTCTGTACAGAATTCTTTTAGCAGATATTGTGAAAATCTTAAAATTATGCATTTCCAGGGCTTATTGCCTGATTGCAAACACCACATATATCATGGCTATCTCTTTCACATTGCTGTGCATGAACATTATGCCATAACTGTAAATGTGCATATTTTACATGTGTGCGATCCTTCTTGAATTTTGTTAATTAGTGCAGTTGTTCGGAGCCTTATACAGTGCAGTTGACCAGTTTTCATCACACTGAAACGTGTGTGATTCGTACTTACATTACGTATAGCTACTCTTCACAGTTGCACGTAACGTTCTTTTCTAATGCAACCTTATGGAACATTGACTGGCTACGTCACTCAGTATTTTGCACTGTGTGGATTCATAATTAATATCATCTATGTGGCCAGGTCGTGAATGATTTTGAGCGTAAATACCAAGACGCTTTGTAGACAGTAAAAAATTCCCAGTTTCATTGCAAAGTCTTTCTTCTTGTAGCTGGTACGGCAAATGAATAGTACACGTTCATGTCAGCACCCTGAACTGTTTTAATTAGGTTGAAAGCTTAATGCAGAAACATTGAAGAAAAACAGAGGAAAAGAAATTTCAAGTTGTAGAATGAATTGAAACATGGAAAAATTTTAAACCGTCTGAAGTTTGACTGTTTAGATAGTTCATGGTGCCAGATTATTTGATATAGCCTCTGGCTCTTGTTATTGCCGGGGGGTGTGTTTGAAGTATGTTAAAACATCAAGAATGATATGAGTGCATAATTGTGTGTTACATAGGGTGTTAGTCATGGAGTCGTATTAGAGAAGCTATTTTACAGAGCTTAATTTACAGCTTAAGGGTAGGGGAAGGGGACAATATGAGGCCAGTGAGAAGTATGTTGACATCTGGGATAGGAATATCTTTTTGAACTGTGTTTGTGTGACTGATGTCTACTGCATAATCTGTTGGATATGCTGAGGAGAAGGGACCACTTTGGTATTGATAAGATTTAAGTGTATGAACATCTGCGCCCTGTTTTATAGTATCAGTCGATCTTAAACGGTGTGATCTGTCTAGCGATAGTCCTGTTGAAGTCAAACTTAAGACTGATTATAACTTCCTATCAAGCAGGGCCGTGATGTAAGACAATCTGCCATAAATTTCCTTGTGGTTGTAAGTTGTAACTGGTGAATAAATCTTGATTAACATATTAAAATGTCTGTCTAATGAAGATGGGATTATTTTTTTCTTGTCCCCCCTTGTGTTCTCATGGAATTTACACATAGTATAGGAAAAGTAATATTCTTCTTAAGATGTTCAACACCCTGACATTTTCATTTGAACCACCTCTAAATATAGAACACTTGAACTGCAGATGTTTTGTTCAGCTGTCTCCTCATTACTGACACCATAGGTGGCCTATTGTGGGGGAGGAGTCAGTGTTACATGTACTATTGACAGGGTTTTCTTGAGTAATGTCACCATTGGCATTAATAGATGTGCATTTGATAACATGCAGAACCACAGGAATGCGCTGAGGGAGCTGTGAGAGACATACTGACCACAAGGCCGGTTTAGACAAGCCTGCCGCTGTTGGAAGAGTAGTGATCAAAGATGGCAAGGGGACGATGGATGAACTGTGAATTTAACACATCCAGAATTATTCTTGACCTGTTGTTCAGTGTGCTTGAGAAACTGTCCAGTAAACAAGATAACTGGCAGCTGGAATGTATCAAAAGTGTCTCTGAGCATGGCTGATTTGTAAGTTGGAAGAAGTTTCTGTCTCTTTAACTTTGGATATATTCGAAATTTCAAATGCATTACCAAGTATTATCGTGCTGGAGTTTTTGGGTGTGCTTGGATATAATGCTGTTATGTTCATACCAAGTCTAAAGGATTGTGTCAGCTTGTTTAGAGAGTAGGCATGGGTGGATGTTACAAACAAGGTGTCTGCTTGATGTTCCATCTTTTTATTTTTTTATGTTCGGAGGTTTCTATGTTCCATCATCTTAGGGGATAAGGTTATGTGTTAGGAATTAGGGTCATGGTCAGGGATAGGGTTAAAAGCAGAAGCAATTTATCTTATTGTTTCTGTGAAATCAAAACTTTGTGAATGTGTTACTAATTGCCTCGTCTGCATGTTTATACAGTAGTGTCAGAACATAAGGATTGCTGCGGAATGGAGGCGCATTAATCATGGTCAAATTTTTGTGCTGATGTTTTGTCTTATAATATTCTTGAAAGACAATGCATGGATTGGCCTAAGTTATTTTGGGAAGACTCTTTTGGTGTTGCAGTTTCTCCAGAGATGTCATGTTTTAGTCAAACATTTCATCAGTGTCAAGGATTTGATGTTTTTCCTTTGGAATTTTGATTACTCTGTAATGTGCCGATAGGGTGGACATACAGTGAGTAACTTAATATAGAGTTAATGACCTGCTGTCTGTGTATAAAATATCAACTTATTGTGAATACAGAGATCTATCCTTGTGAAGAGAACATTTGGGGATGGAGCATGTATTGTTTTGTGCCCCCTTTCCGTCTCGATCATATGACCCTTTCTGTGTGAAAGTGGCATTAGACTGTGCACTGTGTTCTTCACCTTTTACCCAAACGTATTTACAAGGGTTATTACACTAAGTGGGCTCTTTGTTGTTGGTCACTTTGTAAAGGTAGAGCGCCATCCTTAAACATTAAATGAATGACTTGGAGGATTCTCTTAACCTCCTCCCCCCCCCCCCCACTGCCCCATTATTCACCCTTCCCCATTCCCTCATTTCTCCTACCTCCATCGTGGTCTTTTTCACATATGTGGTTTTGGCTGGACCATCCTGATGGTTGTATGCTAGGCTGTCACATATTGCATTAAACTCGTACATATGTTGCAGCTATTTCTTACTATCCTTTTGTAGGATGTTAATAATATTGATAAGATTTGACTTTACAAACTAACCTAGCTGGGTTGAGTTTGAAATTCTAATGTATCCAAACCAAGGTTTTCTCATGCATGTGTTTACATATTGTGAAATTTGCACAGTATAATTGCTAGAAGGCAACACTGTTGGCAATTACATGACAGGTATTTATAGTAACATGTGTTCAGGTTACCATGGTAACACTGAACATTCTCATTTTATTGTATAGCTTTCAGCTTTTATGGCTTCAATTACAGGTGATACTATTCATAATTTAATAGTGTTCGACCGATCATCTGTTAGATAATCGGCATCGGGCCGATTATCGCACAATCGGTAAATAATCGGCATCGGTAAAATTTTGTCCTTCAACCGATTACCACCACCGATTCTTTGAAAACTGGAAACAGGGCTAAAATACACTTCAAAGTCTCTGCAAAAATCTTTATAATTCTCCAAAACACGCATTTCTTTAAGTTCCCGCCCAAAATATCAGCACTGATACTCACAAAACTTGCAACATTTTAAGCTCTCCAAATCATAGCAATCATCGTAATTGTTGCCGTAACTCTCAGTGCAGCACAGTTCAGGTGCGTGACAGGGCACACAGTATTACCTACAAGGTGTGCATGCCATGGACCATGCCACACATCTGCATACAAATTGTACTACAGGAAGAAATGACTTCTCGCTACGTTTTTCCAAGTTTCAGTGCAAACCACATCATCTGTACACATTTGGTGCACGTACTGTACTGTAGCAACTTTGGAAACCCGAGGCTTATTATCCTGCATAAATTGTGCCACTTCCCGCATTCTTTTCGTTAAGTTTTTAATTACCTATGACCTGCACATGCGCACACGTAACTGCCGTACAGTTCTTGCGAAGTTGAAGTTCACCTACGAAAGCACACCAGTACAGTGTGTATTTACGTAATGCAAGGCTAAGTGCATTGCCTGCGCATTTACGTAGCATGTTGGTCATGAATTCCGTCCGTGCTCCTAACTGATGAACAAAGGGAAACGGGCCCCGTGTTAAATTCACGCTGGAACGGCAACAGTTTTTCAATCACGGGACTTTATCGGGAATTAATTTTACGTTTCATTTGGTGAATCTTTTACATAAGACGTAAGTGTTGGGCAAGACGCTTTACAAAAAATATATCCATATCGTTAAGGGAGCATGGGATGAGTAAATCAGGCAAACTGAGTGGAATGTTTAGTGGCCCCGAAGTGCCAAGGTAGTTAGATATTTTTGCGTAAAACTGGGTGGATAGGCTACTATATAGCACTACTACAGTCCAGTACAGACCTTTGCACGGAATCTTCCGACATGATCGGTGGATAGAACTACTGTAGTTAGAGCCGTATGTAAGCCGACAGACTCTTTGCCTAATGTTAAGCCTGTGACATCGTACGCAAGCGTGTATTTATGGTTGATTTTTATCATAGTATTTGGAAAGGAAATCCTTCAAAAACATTTAATATTCTATTCGTGGAATGTAGGGAACTGTTCTTAATCGTTCATCTCCAGTGTGAAGGTTATGTTATGGTGTGTGTACAAAGTTAGAAATATGCGACAGACGGCGAGAAAACATGACCTTCCTATACATGTAAATAATCGGTGATCGGTAATTGGCATCGGCCCGATTGTGTAATTGAATAATCGGTAATCGGTGATTACCGATTATGGCATAATCGGTCGAACACTATAATTTAACATCTCCTGAAAGCTCATTTGGTACAATAAAATGAGTTCCATACCCAGTTTAGAAATAGAGCTGTGAAGGGTATGAATATGAATTTTGTAACAGTCTGTTATATTAGAACTTTCCCCAAAATGTTGTTGTAAAGACCATGCACTGTAGTTCATCTTATGAAAATATGATTTTACAATGTCCCCCCCCCCCCCCTTTCTGAAAAATTGTCAAGTTTGACCCATTTAGATGTATAGTAGTACAAAATTTGCACCCCACACCAATGACCCTGAAATCAAGGCTAGATAGGCTGCCTTTCTGATTTGTAATTTTGTTCAGGGTGGATGGGGGGAGGGGGAGAGGTAGAGGGTGTGTAAAGCTGTCCAAATGTGGCTGAATGATTCTCTCGCTAAAGCCTTCACCCCTGTAGACAATTTTTGGACCCTGGAACATCTGTCTAAATTAGAGGTGATAGTTCCAGCAAGCAAAATACCATAGTCATATTAGCACCATACTGTATGTGACCATCTTCCTTACCTGGCCATGAACCCCTGCCATTGCTCGCTAGTGAAAACAAAATGAGAGAGGGTCTATACCCCTTTTGAGAACTTTTTGGGTGGGGAGGGCATTTTTTGATTTTGGCTTCAGTTATCCCTCTTATAAAAGTTACTTAATACTAGTTAAAATGAAGTATGAACCCCTCACATGAAAATATTTTCTTTGCAAGTTTCTAGCAGATGGTCCACAAATCCTGCAGTTGTGCTTACCAACATTTTTCTCAAAAGACCTAGGTTTCCCTCTATGGCACTTCACACAACATTGTAAGTGTACCAATCAATGCTGCCCTCACTGCCTTGAAAGCAATGGTTTCTTCTGTCACTAGTTCTAATATTTAGGGATTACTTTCTTCAAAGTTACTCTCATTGGGGGAAGTAATTCCATTGTCTTTTACAATACATGTTCCAAAATTATGTGTTATTTTCTCTTGATAGTTGTCTATCAATCCCCAGACCTATGCTATATGATTAAAATGAGTATATTTACAGCACCCTATGGCCTAGTAATCAAGCAGTTTCTAGTGCAACATTTTCGCTCCCAGCAGTGAGACTAGCATTGGAAATGGTTGCACATGTCTCCCATGTGTGGTCAGATGGCTGTAAGGCGCCATAGAATCCACAACCGTGAAGTATTAGCGATGTGCTGCTCTCTCCTTAGTTCGATGCTTACAAGGTTAACGGGCTGAAAGAAACAGCTATATGGTTCTGTGTCTTGTCAAAACTTTATGGTCTTCAAAATCTGTTATGGATGTCAATAGTTGTCGCCTATGTTGACTAGTGGAAGGAAGCCAATTACAAACGGTGCCTGTGTGACTATACTGATCACGGTTTACGGCCATGAATGTCTCCAGTTATTCTCTGTTTTCCTTTATCAATTGTGCAAACGGCTTCGGGAAAAGGGTTGATATGCTAAGTGCATTTTGTGAGACGCGGAAAATGTTAGAAGCCAGAGAAGATGCAGTGAAGTGTTAAATGGGGTTTTTGTGGTACTTTGTTTTCAGCGTTAAAATATTGGAATAGGCAAAACAGTGGATTTTACTGCTGATGATAGGGATACCATTGTACGGGTCAACATTTGGGTTGATTGGTTAAGCATTTAATTAATAGGTTAAAAACAAAATTTACATTTTTACTTTAAGATGCACGAGCATTTTATGGCATTTTGACTCCAGTCAGGAAAGTCGAAGGAGTCTCCTTGCTGTATTACATTTAGAGAGTAGGTGTTAGTTCCGCAGTCCTGGAAAGGCTTAAGTGTTAGTGTCAGTGTAACTTTGTAAGTACTTTTTAGAGTCCAGCATAAGGTCTGCTTGCCAAGCCATTGATGGAAAGGAACGTAAACAGATTGTAGTTTTGAAAAGTCTGACATGTTAGCATCAATATTTTTTTGTGTGTATATTGACCACCCTTACCACCAGCTATTTCCACCATTTTAAAATGAGTCCCTAGGGGGTGATAATTGTGTCATATAGTTCAAATGATATTTGGGTGGCTTTGTGTGCAAGGAAACAGAAGGGGGCGTTCATCATTTGAAATATGTTGTAAAGATATAATCTACATGGCCCCACCCAATCTGCTATTTATATATGGAACCCTCAAATACCTGTGATAGGACCTGCCCACAAGAGGTTGATGTCTTTGTTTTCCTCATGGCATTATTGCTGGATAGCAGAATGAGAGTTGGGAGAAAAAATGCTGTGGTAGTTATTTCATTGTAGACAACTTTATACATATCTGATAATATCACAAGCCATCAGTCAAGTAAATACCACTTCAGATGTGACCATTGCATTAAAATGGTCATTCATATGTCATGAAAGGTCAGTGCTGTATGCATTGTACTGCTGACTTGTGTATAATATATTCCATCTGAGGTTGTCCTCATGAGATATCCAACCTGCCTCACCTCTGTGTTGAGATCAGCAATTAGAATATCAGTAAAAAAACAGTCCTTTTAATCAGTTTCAGCAAACCTCCATACACAACTTCTTTTGCTGTTTCCACTTAAGTCTATCCTGAGAAGTTCTTTGGTTCCACTTTACAATTTCCTAGTCCATCTTTGGAAAAGACTTTTCACAACTGTTAGTGTTGGGGCATAGTTTTGTTGTACACTGGCTTGTTTACCCTGTCCATTGCCTCAAAGCAGTGTTTCCACTAAGCTGTTATTCATGCAGTTGTGACCTCACAGGGAACAGCTGCTTTACTAACAGAGTATAAACATAGTTATAAACAAGTTTTCCACAGCCCCCTGTTTTCATCTCAAGTGGTTGTAAGTTGCTTAATTGCCTATCCCACCCCCACCCCTACCACCAAAAATGTACTTTACACTTTCTGATGTACTTATCAGGTCTATTTCATTCAGACTATGAACACTTTCCATTTTCATGCCTTGGTTTGTTCATTCTTAATTGTGTCTTATACACTGGCTTGTTTACTCACTGTCTAATATCAAAGGGAAGATACATTTAAATGACCTTAAACGAAGGTATGATGTCATCCAGATCTAGTTGAGTCACCTAGTGTCAATATAGACTGCTATATATAGCTGAAAACTATACATTAAATGGGTTTGTGTATATAGACACAACTTAGTTTGAATGCTAAGGATGTTCCATTGTCTTGAAAGTACAGTTAGTAGGTCAGGTTGGGGGTAGGGGCAGGGGGTTGGTAGAGGTGTTAGGGTGTCATTTGAAGAAGACTACAGGTAAATTTTGTATTGCATTAGAGTGTGTCAAGAGTTTGACCTTCAGATGGCTTAATTGGGTTGAAGTCAAACTTAGCATATCCCCAAAAGAGTAAAATACATAAAGATGTTAACACATCAGGAAAAGGACCAAAAAATATATTAAAATATATGGAAAGCATTTAATTTGATAAAACCCACTTCAAAAAATGTAAAGAAAGACAACTTAAGTAGATAGAGATTTAGGAATTTTAAAAACTGTCTGTATGAAAGAGATGGATGAAGTGGACAGTTTCCTTATTTCAGCACTCATTTGGTGTCAGTTAAAAATAGGTTATGTATTCGGATTGCCATGTCTAGAAAAAACTGAATTATTAATAAAATTGTGAATTAACTACTGTTTATGTAAAGCCCTAAAGTTTTCTTTCTGAACTAGTTCTGTAGTAAGTGGTGGTGTAATACAAACATCACTATGATAATATGGGTGTTAAAACTTCATGTTTGTAGAACTTTGTGATTTACTTGTCATACCTGACAGAATCATGCCTACCATTTTGATGTCAAACCTTTCATTATAAGTTACAGGAGCAAATGTAGTAAAATGCAGTCAAGCATGACCTGATTAGCTGTAGTAGACAGGAAGGTATCAGTGTCTAGGAATTAACTAGGTTAATTAACTGAAATATTACATAATTTAAGGTTAATTGGTCCTTAGCATGTAAAACGACCAACTGATAGTAAGCCTTACTGTTTCCTTAGTATTTCAAAGACTAGAATTGCATAAAACCATGTGAGAGGTGATCTGAGTTCGATGTTGCCTCCTGCTGATGACGACAAACATGATCGCAGTCACGGTTACAGTAATCAATTGCAAAGTAAAGGTTCTTCATCTAGTGATTGCAGCACTAATTAACAGACATGTTGAAATAAATCAATACCCAAAGAGGTGTAGGCCTATTTAAAAGCATTAATGAATTTTATGGACATTTTGCAAGTTCTTTAGAAGCTCAGTAGAGTAACTACATCTTCAGAAATTTCTACCTCTGCATTAGGACTAAGGTTTTTCTTAACAGATGGTGCCATCTGCCTTTTTCTTTTACATGATAACATTTCGGATAGAAGGTTTTTGCTCAAGGCAGCCTACATTTTGTTTATCCATAACTGTCAGTCACAAGTAATCCTGTGTTGTAAAATGATCCATTGTGTAATAATAAAGTGACATCCCTCCCATCTTGGAAGCTTCATCTCCTGAAGATTTACGAAGATTTCTGTTCAAAGCCCTTTGACCTTCGAATCAACCAAGCTATTTATTAGCCTTGATTCTTTGCAGTCTATTGGAAGTTATGAATCTTTCGGCTTGCACAATTCAGCTGTTTCATTAGATCGTCTCTTTATCAATGCTGTTGATGACTCACCCTCTTAAACCCCAATGTTTGCTGATGAAGGCCCTAGGGCTGCCGGACTCTTTTGCTGTGAATACCAAAAGCAACACTGTTAATGTGTTTACCATTGCCATCATGTGTACAGTGTGTAGTCACAAAGAGCAATTACTCTAAAAAGTGTTAATGGGAGGAGGGGCACAGTGTTTAATCGATTTAATCAGGAGCGTTTGCGAGTCTAATGTACTATATTCATGTTGTTTACTAAGGAGGAGTCTGAATGACTCGGTCTGCTTCATTCGGTATTATATTTTGTTGTCAGATATACCATCTTAAAGATTTTTTCTCAGACCAACTAGGTAAATTTAGATCAGCAAGCTGTATTTAGCTATCCTTTTTTTTTCTTTTTGAAGGCTCATTACTTTTGTGACCCTGCCATTTGGAAGACATTTTCATTTTGAAGTATAAAGAGATCAATTTTTGTTAGTGTTAATATTGATTTGGAAATCTGTCAGTCTTTATTGGGGCAGCTCAGTCTAGCATATACTACTTACAAACAGCATTAAAAATAAGTTTACTTAGAAAGACAGTAGGAAAATCGACAAAAATTTTGTTGTAAGATGTTGGTGAACATAAATTGCTAACTTCATGTCTGCCTCTCTCATCCTTGTATTAATTTTCATGAATAATGTTTCCCCAATTTTGTTCAAGTCATTTGGGTAGTTTTGCCAGTAAAATCTTCAAAAGACCATGGGAACATGGGCTAGACAAATTATACAGTGAAATACTACAGAAAGTTGTCTGAATGCTTTGCAAGTTTCACTCAACATTGAATTGGAGGCTGAGACATTAAACGTTGTACAAGGGCAACTTGCGTACACTCTCAGAAATGTACCCTTCCTGCAAAAACTTGATGTTCGTGTGATCTAGGAATCGCCAATTTTCAAAACCTCAGTCATTTGCTTCCCTCTTTCCTTCACTGGCATTTTTCCCTCCTCCCCCCCCCCCCCTTCCTGTGATTTATGCCTTTGTAGGAGTATGTTACTTGGAGAAAACAATTTATCAGCAGTCACCCTGTCTGTACCCCAGAAATCTGTCAGTTTAGCTGGTCTTTAATTGCTTTGTGGTTTTTGATTGCTTTCACTCATATCCATGGTGTTTATTGGTGTCATTTTAATTAATTACATAATTTGTTTTCTTTTGGGAGAACTCAGCAGTCATGACCAATGTATGGTTAATTGCATCTTCATATTGTATGTTAGCTATACATATGGCTTCTAGAGGGAATAATTAATGCAGTATTTCATAAAATTTTACAAGAAAAGGCTGATGTAAGTTCCACACAAATTTGCTTAACTTTTTGACACAAAAGCTAGGAGGTTCTGTCTGATTTATGGCAAGTTAAAGAGTACCTAAAGTCTGAAATTTCGAAAATAATGTTTAAGCTTGGAAAATGAATCCAAATGGTCCAACTCCCATCTTCACAGCACATTCCAAATTTAAAATATAAAGCGTTGAAGCATATTTACTCAATTTAAAGTGGTAGATTAAGTAATAATTTGTGATGTTATTCTGGTACTATTCAAATTACCATCTTTGTCTTTGTTTGTATGTGTGTGTGTGTTTTTTTTCAAAGCCACTGCACCTTGTGCTAAAATCAGTCTTGCTGTTTTAGGATGGCTATTGGCTATACAAGCCCTATCCATACAACATGCTATGTGATAAAACAACAAATTTTTCAAGGCCATGTACTCTTTTATTTCCAAAGGAAATAAAAGCAGGTAATGTGTGGTGTACAAGAAGGAAATCATACATTTTTGTGCAATGGACTATGTCAATTAAGTGAATAAATTTCAACATTTTATATCTCAGCAATGGAGTGTTAAAGCTCTGAAAATGGGAGTTAGCTGAATGAGATTTATTTTGCAACCTCTAAAAAATACTGTGTCTATTTCGTTCCTCATCACCTCCTATTTACATATATGTAATTCTGTATATATATTCTTGTAATTCTAGACTTTAGGTTCACTTTAACAAATTTACAAAGCATGATGAACACCACATCATTTCATACCCAGTAGTAATGGGTACTGTATTAGAAAAATCTGACCTACCTCTTAAATGTATCATTTTCTTAAATGCCTCTTGGTCTGACATATGTTTTGAGCCCTTTTCGATCAGATTTCAGAAGAAAACTGTCTCAAACCTTACTTGATAATTGATGTGTGTAGTGTGACAACGGCAGTGGGTACTGATCGGGGGTTGACAACTTTAAGGCCAATCAGAGGGTGAAGCAGTTTAATTGCTGCCCTCGTGGATTGTTCAGGTATAACATATTGAAATTAATACTTTCTTTGCTACCTTAATACTTTCAAGTAGTTTGATATCATGCAGAGGGTACCCAGCTAAAGTTAAGTTTTTATTTTAAGTTTTATTATATGATATTGAAAAACGTCTTGCCGATTGGAAGTTTCAGCAGTTTGCTATCATGTAAGGTTTAAATTTTTGCTTTTTCTGCTTTTTTTTTCAACTGTTTTGGGGAACAATTACCCCCTAAGAATGTTGGGCAATTTAGTTGTTTTGTCTTCAGTTATTAAGGGGGAAGGAAGGTGATTTTTGTAACATTTGGCAGCTCTTTCTCCCTCCTTGACATTTTTTTGGGAGTGATTTTGGCGCTGTGAGGACAAATGGCCATTTATGGTGAAACAAATGTACAAGATGTAATGGTTTTGAGTTATCTTGATGAGGATGTGTTTTCCCTCTCTGATCCTTATGCTACCAAACTACTAAACTAAACTAGACTAAACTAAACTAAAAACAACACAGTTTGGTGTTATAGTGCACACACTGGTTACTGTATATCATTTCAGCACAACCTTTTTTTCTTTGGCATGAGCAAAGTTACATTTGTCATCTAAGCACAACAAGAAACTTTGAAGACAGGAGTTGGACCAAAAACTTTTATTCAAAGGCTCTATAATTTCATCCCAGACAGAAAAAATTCTCCCTACTAAGTTTAACTTCAACCCCCCCTCCAGTTTAAACAAAAACACCTATCTGGTACACCTCCAAGACAGAGCCACAGTAGCCTGCACTGAGTCTCAATTTCTCAGTTCCATATTTTCACACAACTGTGTGTGAGCTTAGTTGAAAACACTTGACTGTACAAGTCATTGTAGCCGACTTGCTATGATTAAAGGAGCAGCAAGTCAGGTAAAGTAATTTGTAAAGTTGGATAAGGTACACAAACGACCTCAACATTACTAGGGGGATCTGTCACTGCAAAATTGTGGGGATGAAGGTATCACCAATGGCTTACACATTGACACAAAATAATTACACACGACAGAAAGCTTGAATATTAATTGCTATGCAGTATAATTTCGAAATGCTCGGCTCACATGCAAACACAACTAAATACAACTGTTTCAAATGGTTTGTCAATGGCCAGTTGACACTTAAAACTTAATGATAAACAATAAAGGAATACTTAAGTGGACTGGAACAAGCAGGTCTGAGACGGTCCAGCTGCAGCTACGCGGAGGCCTCAAAAAGAGTGTTCAGTAACAAAATTCGCGAACGCGGGAGTCCATACAGTGATTCAATTGACGAAAATACCACAGCTAGGCACGGCCATCCTCAGTTGGTCCTCAATGAAAGCGGAGCTGCTCAATCGTCGTGTCCAACCAGGGCAGAGACATCAGATCAAAACACATGCAGAGGAAACTCCTCACAGTTCCAGGTACATCTCTTAAACATTGTAGGGACGGCTTACAAGTTACAGAAAGTGCTCGACTCTTCCAAGACAGTGGGAGCACAAGTAAAGTAGGGTGAATGTCAAGTCAATTAATCTGCACTCCTCCTTGGGTAAAATGTGCAACTCCAGTAACCACATGTACAAAGGTGAATTCCAGTGATGTTGACAGTCAGATCAGATTAGACGAATTAATTTAAAACAGCAGGAACAGTCCACCACAATTAATCTTCAGCAGTTCACAAGTCCTCGTTGTATAGACGGTGAGGACTATACAATAAAACTTTACTAAATGCGTTGCAGTTATTAAAACAAAATAAGGCAACTCTGCTTTGTATGTGAGTCAATAACAGGCTTCAGTTATAAAACAGGGACATAACACAGTCAGCTTTCTAAGTCCACAAACAACCTGGACTCCATGCTTGCTAAATTTTAGAGCTAGCCGGTAAAATTGGCTGTCTCCTAAAGTTTACTTCAAAGAAAGCAGTCAGAAGCTCTCCTTTTAACTTCCAAAAGATTAAAATCAAAGCAGCGTTCTATTCTATCAAAAGCAAAAGCAAGCAGCTATTTACACTATGTACAGTGACTGACCCACGTTAACACAAGAAGTGAAGCCTGAACAGTAAGTGTTTCTCCTAGCTGCTCTCTCTTTTTACTTGAAAAGCTTCCCTCCACAAAACTAGAAATTACACCCAAACCTCTGTAACAGTTATTATTATGGGATGGTATCTATGCTCCACTCTGCTACTCCAGGAGAACAGTTACCTAATTATCATAATTTTGGAAAACGCCCTAGCTGGTACCTAGCCTCTCTCCACTACCTAGCACACAGAAGAATCAGCTGCAGGCAAAATCCTTCCAGGCCAAGCCTAAAGATATCCCATAATACACCACTGGATGACCCGCAGACACTCCCCTTACTCAAGAGTAACCTTTGGACCTCAGAATAGGTCATCCCATCAACTGACCAATCAACACAAAAAGGGAATACTAAATATTCAACAAGATCACCCTAAACTCTGGATGAACCGGCACATTTCCAACCAAAAGTTCCACATCAGCATTTGTAAAGTTTGTTAAATTTGCTCAAGAATTGTCAGCACTACTTAAACAACCCTATTCATCACTGTCCCTAGACCCTACCTGCACTCTAGTTCCCTTCTACTAAGTAGACCCCGGGGTAGCATTGACCAGAAAAGGAACCAAGAAGTGAAACACTTGTTCCCTACTAATGGACAAAAGATCACACTGGGTCACTTGAAATATGCAATAAATGTGGTAAATGAGCTCAGCCAACAAGGACAACAAGACACATGTCTAGACTAGTTGCGGTGCCATGACGGTAGCAAACGGGAGATACAACTATACTAATTTATAACGGCTTTATTAATATGGTTAGGTTGTTTCATATTAATTATTTTCAGATATGATAATACAATCAGACTAGTGATGGATGGTACGTCTTTGAATACATGTATGGTTGCTTAGTCACAAAATGATCATAATTCGAATTATGACATAAATAATAGGGGGTGCATTTCCACCCCAATTGGGTAATAAGATTCAAAAAATTATGACTCCACAACCCTGCATCCTAGAGACTTTTTTTTAGTATCAAAAGGCCTTTGAAAAGATCGTTCAAATAACATTTTTAGGAAATGTGTAATAATATAAAGTCAAACTTTACATTTTGTTCACAAAAATTACACTTCTTGATATGGCTGCTATCAAGCCTGGCAAGTGCCATTTCCGGCCATCTGGGATGTATTAAAATCTCAAATTTTCTTGGTACGCTCCTCGCCAACTTATGGTGGCGCTCGGCTTAGATAGTAAATGGGAGCCCCGCCCCCAAACGAAAAATCCTAGCTACGCCACTGCAAAGAGAATTAAAATGGAAAATCATGCGAATTACAAAGGCCTTAAAAGTGTCTTTCCCGGCCATCTGGGATGTGCTTTTACCCAAATTTTCTGGTATGCTACGCATACGGGGGGTGGGGGGACACGTCCCTCCCTAAAATTTTCAGTGAGGGGGACGTCCCTCCATAAATAAATTCCTATGGAGAAAAATGAGGAATTATGAATTAAGTAAAAATCAGCAATCAACAAGTATAACCATACTCAATGACAAACTAAACAGCCAAATGCTGTTCTGCCAGTTAATTAACCCCTTGATTTTTCTCTGAAAGACGTAAAGATTGGCCTACAGTGTACAGTGCACGTCACCAACAAAATTTTATTTAGAAATATAGTGGTCGAATCATTACAACTCGGTCATTCAGATTTGATACTATGTAAGGCCTGCAATAATACCATGTTTACACTGCATGGACGTACCCCCAAAACAATGACAGGGCTGCCAAGTCTCGTGCATTTTGGGTCATTTTCACTTTCTCACTGAGTCCACACAAAACAAGAAATTAGGCAGCGGAGAACATGCACGTGATAAAACGTACATTTATGCCCTGATGTCAATGCAAAGTACCTGGGTCCTGGCATCAAGTCGAACTAAGATATGGGTCACAAATTTCTCAAGGAAGTCCCTCAATATTCACCAAATTAGAACATGACTACTAAAGATCTGATTAGATGCCTTGAACAGGATGCATTGTAGTAAAGCACTGTGCCTATGATATGTGTCTTCTGTTAATAACTTGTGGAAAAAATTAATGTTTTGAGAGTTGAGACTGAAAATATATGAAGCAGAAAATGCAAAAATAAGACATGGGAAGTGCTACTACCGGCGATCTGGGAGGTCTATTTTGTCAAAAATTTTCTTGTACGCTCCGCGCCAACTGATGGTGGCGCTCCGCTTAGATGGTATAGTGCCGTCAATCACGGGTCGAACAACCTCGCCCTCCCCCCTCTTTTCAGAAATCCTGGATCCGCCCCTGACATTCATTGACATGTTACTTTTCTTCCAGATTCACATGCCTTGTCTACACTATGTACACTATCCCTTTGTTTATTTGTAACATTGCAGTCTCGATAACACTGATTAGGCCTATCTTCTATTTCAAGTACTCCGCTTGTATAAACTAAATCAATGGCACGATATCCAGGGCTAACTATACTACTCAAAGTACCACTCTGCATCTGGATAACGCAACCACTTCATTCATCACCACATATCCTGTAGGCTGTAAAAGTGTATATGTCACTTTCAAAAAGTCTTGCAGCATGTAAACAGGCCCTTAGCCAGAATAACCTATGGGTGTGTGTGTGGGGGTGGGGGAGGGCACATCGATGCTGCGGTTTCGCCGGCCTGGGAGAGGGGTCTAAGGGGAGGGGTTTCCCCTAACCTTTGAAAATTTTTGCCTAATTCGAGGTCTCTAGATGCAAAATTGTACGTGACTTTTCATTCTTTTCTTCCTATATTTGTATTCCAAACATGCTGGTCTCGTAATAAAATTTTCCTCCTTCGCTGCGAGACCTTTTATTGAAAAATTGGAGGGGGGGGGGGGGGAGCACGTGCGCCTCGTGGCTTCGTGGCTAGTTGTAAATATCTCAACTTCCGTAGACCATGCACCATCCTTATCCATTTCGGTAGATGCAATATATTCTTCCACACTCACAAATAACACATGCAAATCGTTTACACATATTGATGTTACAATAGCCTGTCTTAAATACAAATAATTATCTTCTACACCTTTAATCAATACTGCCAAACACCTAAAAAAGTTACCATCTTCTCTTAGTCTTTGTTTACACGAAGCGGCCTACTCTCACTCCGAAACGCACTTTGCAATATCCATATTCGGCAAATCCAATTCGCAATTTTCCACAAAAACCATATCCAAATTTATCGACATTAGTTTCCCTAACTACTTTTCCCTCCAACTTCAATTATCAATAACAAAAAAAAAAAAAAAAAAAAAATGAAATGTACCTGTTGAAACTTCAGAATAACATCTGCATTGTTGATCGTCATGCCCACCACTTCCACTCGGATTGTGTTCATTTCTGTCTTCTTCATCAGCAACATTTTCTCTTCAACCATTTTACCATTCAGCTGTCCAGAATTTCTTTCTCTTTAGAAAATTCGTTCCCTTGAACGAAGGACAAAATTGCCTTCATCTGCTTCAAGGATTATATCTCCAGATGTCACATTTTTGCGGTCAACTCACTTGCAGTGGACATCAAGTGGCTTGAAGCATAATGAAGTTATTTTCGCAGTTATACAAAATAATACGCTGGAACTGAACGTCATGGATAAATTGACGTCAAAACAAATTTTAAACCAGAAAAATTGGTCCAGGTTTGGTGGAATTATAGATAATTGTTAGCATGAAAACTGTAACAGAACAATGGTCAGTTCCTGGCTCTCGTGCAGGGTAAATATTTGCTCCGACTAAGCAAACAATCGTTTGTGGTTAAATGACGTCCAAAAATCGGCCATTTCGTGCCGTGGTCGGCCAGTTCGGTCCGTCGTTCTTCAAGGGGAAAGGTTTTCTTGAGAACAGCACCTCCTCCATTCGCAACTCTTGATACGTCTACTTTTAGGCATTATAAAATTTTCACAAACTTCCAAATAATTTCAAAACTAGTAGCAATAACAAAAACCTCTAGCAATGCCAAATGAATTAATAAAATAACCACAAGCAACCGCTATCGTGTATCTAATATTGTAACTACTATAACTCCCTTTGTACAACACTCAGAAGTGCAAAAACAATCATAACACTTTATCTGTTTATCTACACTGTGTCAACTCAATTCGATGGCGCTGTTCACAAAAGTAACCTAACCGACCATGCTCAAATAAGCTGACTAGTGTGTGTAGAAAATTGTCTAAAAATAGACACGGCCCACGCATTTACAGAAAGAAAAATCCCAATTACACCCCCTTAAAAAGGTCACAAGGTCCCCGAAAGTACCTTACCTAAAAGAGTCCAGCCACCCCTACAACTTGGACTACGTCGTATTTCGATACAACCAGCCGACTAGGAGGAGTTACGGTCCAAAGTCCAAAGTCGCAATTTTGTGTCGACGACATAAGTTGCGTGTGCCTGCGTGGCAGGCACCGCAACTAAAAATAGAATCAACTTCAAAGAAGTTATTAAACTAATACATCAAAAGTACTATGAAAGGTAAACAGTTTAAAAGGATTTAATGCAAGCAATGATTAAACCAATACACCTGATACAAATCTATAACCAGAATTTGCCCTGGTTACATCATCATTGACCATTGAACCAGAGTAGAGCTATTGATTGAGTGAATATCACAGTCAGTCACCAATTGTTTTTGGAACTACAGGGCAATTCCTAAATATGATTGGGGATGCCACAGCCCCTTTCATTACTGTTTCATATGTTTTCTTAACAAGTATTAAATTCAATTCAGCACCATGCTATTCATTCCTATGAATATGTTAATGCAACTCTTAGTTTACATTATTTTCATTTAAATGATATACATCTTCCTAAATTTACAGTTTGCATTTATTTTCATAATCTTCCTTAAAAGAAATGTTTATTCTCTGTATAGAATAAAAATTTGATAATTTTCTTCACAGGGAGAAGTTAAATTGTGCAAGATTACAGAAGGAGTTGTCTGAGTGCCAAACAAAACTGGCAATGGTAAATATATGCTAATTTATTCGTAAATTTCCACTTGTAGATCATCTTACAGAATTTATTTACGTCTGTTTCGCTCCTTACCATACCTGCCATATTGTATTCCCCCAAATTGTCTGCAGTTTCTGTATAGCAAAGCTGAAAAGTTGTAAGTCCCAGGGTGGTGCTCTTCCTAAAGGGTACTATAGAAAACCTCCTTGCCTGTTTTTCAAGATAGGATGCTCTTGTACCATTTAGATTTGAGAGAATTCATCAAGGTTTTAGGCAGGCACGGATCCAAGGGGGGAGCTTTCCCTGGCTCAGCCCCCCCCCCTTTTTCGCCACATCAACAATACCAAATAAGCGAAAATTAGCATAATGTTAATCTAGGGGAATATTCAAGGGGGCTTTCAGCCCCCTCCCCCCTTTTTGAAATGTCTGGATCCGTGCCTGTTAGGACTTCATTTTTGCCCAAAGTATAGTATTGTGAGGTTTGCATTAGCTTCGTTCTTAATTCCAAACAGTTAAGATGACTAATACTGCGTTCATATTACCATAGGTTAATTCATCGAGAAGTTTTGGATATGAAAGAAAAAACAGATTTTCATATTATTAAAATCAAGCCTTGGGTGAGTCAAAGAACTAATTCTTTGATTTACACTGCTGGCTTTCACATCTAATTTTTTGTGTAGTCGTCCCAAACTTTATGGTTGAGATGCCACTACTGGCAATGAAATTCAATCAACACTAAATTTAACCTTCAGAAAGGTTAATTAAATAGACTGTGTGAAATAATGCATGTAAAAAGTCCAAGCCACATTTTATAAAATACAGATACGCCATTTGAAAGCCTGCTGTTTGGCCTGTTTGATTTCTTCATGACCAAGGCAAACCTGACATTATTATGAAATATGATATACATCCTAGCTGACCGCTCGTTGAGTGTACAATGCTATTTATTGTTTGTTAGGTGTTGTGAAACCCTCAGACTTGCTATGATGCCAGGAGTACATGCTTGACTTAATTAGTGCTCCAAAATTTTATGACCATCGTGAAATCTCATGGGAAATGTTGGTATGAAACTGAAGATGGAAATCAGCCTGTAGGAATTAGTCGTCGCATGTTATTTGCTTTATGATTGTGATTTCATTCTGTGATAGACTTGATGATTATTATTTACGATTATTATAAAAGTTCTAGTAACAAGACTCCATGGGAATAAAGAGTAAGTGTAGTAAGCAAGACAGGAAAGGCTTCTCGTGCATAGTGATTTGTAATGGTAAACTTTGAATTCTCCAGAGGAGGGCTCCCTCGTCCACTGTGCCACCTTCCACCAGGTACTTACTGCAGATAGGTGAGGGTTACGTAAAGGAGGTATATACATATAGGCATCGTAGAGTCCCAAACCAGTGAGGTTTGGAGATGAAATGGGTTTTCAGGTAAAGCAATGAAATATGAGCAAGGTTCATTTTAACCATAGGCATACCAGCTGGATCAAGGGGCTGTAGGAATTAGTTGTTGCATGTTATTTGCTTTATGATTTTGACTTCATTCTGACTTCATTCTGGGATCAGGGGACCCCCCCTCCCCAGAGTTTAGAAAAATCTTTTTCCTGGACATAGTTTTGGGGAAAGTGGGGCAATTTTCTCAGGTCATAAAGGTTTTCTGTGGTTAAAATGGTTCAGACCCCATAGAGAAAATCTGCGGTATCCCTATTTTTGTAACATTTGTTTTGTGGCAAAAATAAAGCCTTTGCTAGTATGTTGCATATTCATTATGTTGCCATAGCCTATCACAGGCTGTATTTCAATTTTAAATTTATTTGTCTTCACCTAACATAAGAAATCTTTGAAGCTTTGAAACTTGAGTGAAGTACCATTATTTTTCCAAGAGTACTGACAGAAATATCTTCCCACCACATATTCTTCATTTAGTTGTAGTCAAATAAAATTGAGTTACCTGTCAGTTACTTATAAGACACTCTTGATAAATTTAAAATTGAGTCCATCATGGTATAAACCTTCAACATGCAAAATCTAGCCAACATTGATTATGAATAAAATGAAGCTTTCTGTTGACCCAAATTTCTAATGGCAGTATATTGACTTCATCATGTTTCTTTGACGTCACAGAAACAAAATTTAGATGAGGAGAAAATGAAGGGATTTATTACAGCCTCTCTGCAAACAACTTGAGAACATGTTCTTTTCATATGTTAATCCATCATGTACAGTAAAATATAAATTTTTAGTTTTTTAGGAGAAATCAGTGCCATCTTTTATAGACTGCTAAAATAGGTGTAGCTTTTGTTAGAAATAGTGAAATGCTTGATATGAAAAGAACAAATTTGATGTCAAAGGGTATAGTTCTGTGAGAGATGTATGGTGCAAGAGTGAGACATTTCCAAGGATCATCTTTATAAGATATAATACTGTCAAATAGTGAGGAGACAATTTTATGTTTTGCAATCCACAATTGTGATAGAGGGAGTAGTACAAGTAAGTACAGTAGCCTCTCCTTTTAGGAGGAGAATTTTGTTTCTCCATGAGCAGTCATTGTTATAGGAAATATATCTACATTGGTCCTCATTGCCTTTTGATTCATTTGTAACCTTCGCTTACCCTTTATACTGTTCACTTACTGTACTGATGTGCCATTTAAGAAGAACTGAGGGGGTCCCTCTGGGTGAGGGCTCCCTTCCACTATGAGATCATCTTTTGTCAGGTTGTAAATGCAGGTAAGTGAAGATTGCTTGAGTAAGTAGGAGGCAAGAAGTGGAATGTATACATTCCTAAACCAGGGAGTTAATAGTGTGGATTTGATAGTTAAGTTTGACTGGAAGATAGATACTGCTTAAGATGTGTATATTGATCTGTTGTGTGGAGCTTTTCACATTGGGAATAACTCTGATTAAAAGTTGTTGGAATTTTGTAACAGTTTTAAAATGAAATTGTTGAAAAAATACAAGCTTTAACCAAGGTGTGATGTATAACAAGGTAATAGTGAATAGATCACATAGAAATAGACCTTATGCATTGACATCACGGTGACGTCAGTTTGGAGGAAAACAATAAAGCGCACGTGCACTCACAGCGTAGTTTTTGCACTTGAGTGTAGTGGACTTTACATGCAGGTTGAATACAAATCAGCTGTCAGCATTTGTTGGTGTAACTTGCAATGATATGCCATTTTCTTTCAAACAAGGGAGCACTTTCTGCTTTGTGACATCACGTGCATGAGGTCTATTAATAAATTCAACCATAAACATTGTAAAAATAACACTTCCGTAAATATGAAGCTTTAATGCTTTTTCAGGGCACAGAGGATTGCTCTGCAAAAGCAGTATCTCTTGCACATACGGTCAATAAAGGGAGCATTCTCATATGAGAAGCTGTATTCATGCTTTGAGTTTTAAAATTTTGTCTTAGCAACTCAAACTGGGATTTCAAGGGGTAGAGATTTCTTGATAACATCTTGCCTCCTAAGCATAATAAATTTGATAAGAATCTTTCAAAACTTTGCATCTTTCAAAAAAAAAAAAAAAAAATGTTGTAGTTAGCACTTCAGTTTTCACTTTTACTGAATGGTACCATAGTTGTGAACTGTCAGTGTAATGACTTAATTTTGCAGAAATATGTTTGATAACATTCTATCCTTAAATTAGAGCTTTGGAATCCTTCTGTTACCCCCTACCCAAAAAAGAAAAATATCAGGTGAAATGTCAACTGCCTGCATTAACATATCCCATCAATGTTATAAGTGGAAACACATGGTACTGGAACTGTGAATTTTAAAATATTGGAAAATCTTTTGAAGGTAATTGCCTCTTTCAAAAGCATTTTTCCCAAAAGTTATTTTTAAATTTTATAAATATTCATGTTAAAATTAAAATGAAGCTTTCACCATTTTTTTTTTTGAAAGAATTGTTGATTATCCTATAACTGCAAGATATGAGGAATAGTGTTTCCTCTAAGAAATTATCCATTGGGTCAATATAAACAATATGAGAAAATTTAATTCACTAGAAATTTCAAAGCCATGTATTCACACAATATCAACATTAAGGAATGAATGAATCTCTACTTTTTACATTTTTTGCCATGAATATCAGTGCATCAAATGGAAAAGTCACTGCATCATAGTGGCAATAGCAGAAACACTGATGAGGAGAACTTTCACAGGGAATTGCTCTCTCCATTAAATGTGTACTGTTGAAATTATTCAGATTTTTATAATATTTGTCATCTGCAGAAAGAAACCTTGGCCCAAGCTTTGGTTCAGGAGCAAGAGCAGAGGAGGTTGGCTGAGGAGAGACTGGGTAATGTGCTGGCTGACAACGAGACATACAAGGCCCAGCTGGTCCACTTGAAGAGAAATTCATCGGTGACAGAGAAGGCTGACAAAGAAAAACAGGAGAAGTTACAGGTGAGGTTTGTGATATGGAGAAAATGAAAATTTAGAAAAAGTTGCAATCATTTGTTTGTCAGTTTTGGTCATTTAAAAGTAGTTTGTTCAATGGATTCCTTAGAAATTTTTATTATAAATCCAGATGGGGATTTGTTTTCATCTTGAAGTACACTGACTGATTGCACGTCTTTAGCACTAGTAAAAGTTATTGGAAACTGGGTAAGGCATCATTTTCATATTCAGAACGGATCAGTCCAGTAGGTCAAAGCTGAATTCTGTTCTCATTTCAACAAGTGTTCAGAGGATAATGAGGTAGACCTGCAGTTGACACTTCTGAAATTGACATTTTTCTGTCCCTATCTGACGCATGTTTCAATTATGCAGGGGGGGGGAGGGACTCCAGTCTTTGTAGAGTCTAGTACCCACGGCCTTCGAAGTTGTGCCTCTGAGTAGATTCATGGTTCCATTGATGACATTGTAACTACCTCAGGGAATGTATGGAACATCATTAATAGACTGTTGTATTAGTCTAGACCACAGGTCTGCTCAAGTTTTTAGCGACAGAGGTGTGGAATTGAACAAGTTGGTTAATTGTAGCAGCCATCTAAAGGGAAAAGTTTGTGATCACAGAAAGAATTAGACTAAAGATCCAGTTTTGTTACAACTTCATAAAAACTTGAAAAATAAAAATAATAAAAGCTCATGCAGATGTGTTAGTCCACAAAAAAGTGATTTTTATGAATTGCTGTAACTGTACTTAGGCTGAAATTTCTGGAGGAGTTGCAACTCCGGGAAAAGTGGAGTCTGTACTCGACACTTGGCTAGGAGTAGCGGCTATGGAGTAAGGTTGGGTAACTTTTCCAATGCCTAGTTTTGACCCAGCTTTAACTAGGTATCTTTCCAAATAGGCCTTGTACTAAAACAGTACTAGGTTTAGGAATTCATGAACAGGGTTGACTTTTGATCTGTGGGTAGGGGGAGGGGTCCAAGGATAGGGCTTGCTCTCCTCAACTTCTGAGAAATTTTGTTTAATAGTGAGTGCTTAGATGCATACTATTACAACAATTTGTCCAAAGGTAATGAAATATGTTAGTAATAAACATGGAAAATTGCATAGCATTTTTCATATCTGATAAAATGGAGGGAGGATGATTAGTCACCCTACTGTAGTCTCCACCCCTCCACCCCCCCCCTCCCTCTAATGTATCTCTCTCTGCACACATCTTTGAGAAATTTTTCCCCATATTGTTAATAGTCTTGAGACGGATAATGACCTCATGATCTCATACAAACTACTGCTCCATTCCATCTTACAGAATGCTTTAGCATTTTTTTCCCAACATAGTTTGCAAAACTTTCAGCAACAGTCGCATTTTTCCAATCCATCTGTTATTGGTAGTGCTTTTAAATGAATCATAGCAGATATGTACCTTTTGTGATCCTCCCGTCATTAAGACAGTTGGCATACATTATCACCTGTAATAATATACATGTATAGCTTGTTGCAGGCCTGCTGCACCGCAAGAAATGCTACGGAAAAATCAGAAAATGAGTGAAGTATCTGCCACCTGACGGGTGTGGTCGATATCAGGTTCACCATCACCTGTTAAAGATCTCTTGCCATTGAGTCTCCTTGGGTCATTCTGAGATGAAATAGATGAAAGAGAAAAATTAGCAACATCCATGCTTCCCTGCTTCCTTTCCCTAGTTACTCATTTTCTCTCCAGGGGCTTAGCTTCCATTTTGAGATATCCGTTTCTGACAGGTTTTCCCCCACCGAACCCATCACGAGATAGATATGGCATGCAGCGCCTCCGGAAAATTAATTTCACCTGTGCTTCAGCGGGTGTCAGCATTGCACTTTCATACATATGTAAAGCTATCACATATCGCTCTCGTGATTTTACCAGTCTCTCGATTACGAGGGGAAAATAAGTCTGGTTTATGGACAAATTCCAGGGTGCTATTTTAGTTACAATTTGCAATGGTACATTTCATTCATCAAGCGAGGTGAGAAATTCATTTGTCACTGTTACTTGGATAATGCATCACTTTACCAGTAACATTGTTTGCTTTTTTAAGGAAAATGTTGATCTTTGCTGAGTAAAATATAAATGAAGGAGGATTCTCGTTCTAGGTATCAATTTTTTCGGAATCGGCAAAGGCAGAGTGCAGGCATGCAGTGAGTTAATTAGCCGGTCATTGGCCTTGCTGTGTTCTGTTATGATTTGATTGATAATTTTTTCCCAGACCTGTTGTGTACAGGGGTCAGATTGAGGACACAAAGATTTTTGAGGTATTTTTCAGTGATAAGTTAGATTATGTTACAAATAGGAAAATAGAAGAGTGAATCAAATTTCCTGAGATAATTTGAATAGGGGAAGACGTAATGGTTTTGTAAAAATCAGAATTTTGAAGTGATGGGAAAATTTTTGCTCAATAACATTGAAGCTTTCCTGAATGGTTATATGGACGTAATATAAAGACGTATGCAATTGTATAAAATTGTGAAACAAGGTTCTTACAGCCATCAAACTTGCAGTGTTGATTGAAAATCAATTCCTGGCTTTCTTTCATTGGTTATTTCATAATGCTCTTAGTGCCTACATGCCAGATATGTTTGTAGTAATGTGAACTTAATACTCCAGACTTGATTTGATTCAAAATGTTTGATACCACTACAAATGAAGAAAAGTAGGCAGTTTAAGGGAGTTCAGACATTTGCCTGTATTTACCTGTACCCCTCCACTTCTCAAGGGTTGTAAGGTGGAGGAGGATGATGGATCAGAGAGCCAGTTCTCTGGCTCATATGAGCTCTCATACTATGGCTTGATTGGTTGGTTGCTTTTGAAAAAATCTCTCAAGAATCTCTAGCCAAGGAAGAATTCCATTCATGATGGAATTCCACACTCCATTCCTTAACAAGAATTGTGACAAAAAGAATTGAAAAAAAAAAAAAATCAGAAGAAAAACGACTCGCATTAAGTTCCAAAGCTTAGTGACCAGATTGAGTGAACCAATGCCTTAACTTCAGTTCAAATGTAACTTCAAGATGCAAATTGGACTTTTTGAAATGAGGCCAGTAGGAAGTGAGACCCTGTACTCTAAGTATGCCACCACCTTGGTGAAGCCCCAGAACTGATTGAATTTGATCCTTTAACAAAATGGTAGAAATGATGCAAGTGTTAGTCATGCTAACTAGACCATTACAGACCCTTGAATGTAATACAAACCTATGCCGGATTCTTTTGTTGGCAAGCAGGTAGATGTAAAGAAGAAAAGGTTTAACGAAAAAGAAAAAAGGGAAAAAGGAAGGATGAGATGATATAGTATGATAGAAGCATCCCCAGGTAAATCCTGATGGTACAGGTCACATGAAAGACACTTATCTCCCACCTGCCGATAAGGCTGTTTCCTTCTTTATTATGTGGTCAGCTGCATGTGAAAAAGTTGCTTTGCAAATCTTTAAGTCTTGCAACAGGACATGATTTCATTTAAAGGAGAGCTCCTTTTTAAATCTTAGATTAAAGTTCCCTTCAAAGGATGGAAAGCTTTAGGAAGAAAAGAAAATTGAGTTTAACAAAAAGGTGTAATTGTTTGAATGAAAAGGAGAAAAGGAAGAGAAAGCCAGTTACTATACTTTTTAAGGAGGGGAGGGGTATTAAATCCTAGAAAAGCAGCTTACCTCTTCCAATAGAATTCAAGCCGGTTTGGCTTGCTTTTTACTTTTTTTTTTTACTTTTTGTTACTTTTCATGTTCTGGACGGTCTCATTCTTACATTCAGTGAGATGGGTGTTGCCTAGGCAACTTTTACTACGAGAGCTTACTTGTGATATTAACTGGAGCTGAATTTTGTTAAATCTATCAGGTGTAGAGACAATATTTCCCCTACCCTTTATCTAATTAGGATGCTCACCTGGAATGGTTACCATGACAACTGAAAAGCTTATTGTGATAAGTAAACTTCAGTTGAAACTTAATGAACCATTAATGACATTTTATTTGCATGGATGTTCATAAGTATAGTATGATAACACATGCAGGCAGGTTGACTTCTGATACTAAGAATGCCTGTAAGCAGTGTTTGAACTGTACCAAACCTAAGACAGAGAAAGTCCAAAATCCAAGAAAAATATTGATGTGATTTGGCTACCAAAAGTAATTACATCGCAGATTCGGTGCTCAAATTGACAGCAATGCTGTCGGTGAATAATTCACGATTTAGTATAGGTACAGATTAGTCATTGTTTGCATAATGAATACTGGAAATTATTAACACACATGAAAGAATACACACAAACACATTGACCAATCACTTTAATGTACAATGTAGCTGGGCCATTGAGTCTGACACTGTGTAGCCATCTTGATATTTTGTATCCTGCAAGACTATATGTAATGGCAAATAAAATTATGGAGACAATTGGGTAATTTCTTCAATTTTTATGTCAAGAGACAGACATTTTTCAAGTTAAACAAAATGAGTGATGTTACTTTACAGATAGGTATTTTTGGGGGTGGGGGTTAAATGACTTTAAATTGATTTATTGTGTGTATGCATGCATGTCTGTGTGTGCGATTCTTAGGTTTGTCAGTCACTGCTGAAGTATATTTGCAAATAATAAAGTACTTCAAACTGCAGCATGTAACCTTGATTAGTTTATTGAAATATTTCTGAATCTGGAATTACCAAAAGAATGAAAAAAAAATGAGAGTGGACTACAACTAGACAAACTTAAGAAAGGGGCCATTGCCATCAGGGGCATAGCAAGATGGCAAAAGGGGACATTGCACCCTCTTAGAATCCTTGCCATCTTTTAAATCCCTCAAATGAATTAACTGCCAGCATGACAGTATAGAGAGTGCAAGTTTACAAAATTATTGCTTGCATTATTTATCTCACACCTGAAATGTGTTACCCCTCCCACTCCTGCCACCCCAAGTGCCATATTCTGGACGTGGTACAGATAGCCACGAGTCATATCTAGCTATCAGACTTGGATTTTGAAAGAGGAAGGGGGGGGGGGGGTTGCATGTATCTACAAAGAATGCCCATGGATTTTCTGATATGGAGTGAAATGAATTTCATTGCAATGTGTTTTGAAAATGAGTTTTTCAGGGAGAAGAAATCAGACATGAAGCATGTCTGTGTTTAAGAAGGTTGGGTGTTCAAGTGCTTTTCATGTTTTTTGCCTGTTTTTGTTTCATCAGAATGGATCGGTGATGACCTCAGCTGGACCTAACAACAATGGAGAGGTGGAACCAAGAATTGGGGAGGAAGAGGTAAAGGTCTTTGTCCTGATTGTCTCTGGACTATACTAACAGTTCTTGAGAAAGATCTTCTAGAGAAAGAAAAAAGAAAAAAAAAAGAAAAACAGATTGAAAGAGGGGGAGGAATAGAAAGGGTTCCTCATTAATATTATTTGGGGGAGCCATTTGTTAACATGTGTATTTCTGTGTCTTGTGAAATAAAATTGTGATGTCCCATGAGGATAATATAAAGGTCCTACTCACTATTCTGTTTATTATGAAGACTGCTGTGTAATCTTATACTTAGTATGTCATGGGGTTAATATGCATGATAGCAAGAAGGGATACATTTAGCACAGCACCCAGTCATTAACCCCGACTACCAGTTCACCTCAGAACGTAAGTGCCACTGTCAGTTCACCCCAAAGTGTAAGTCATTTATCCCCCCCCCCCATATGTTACCAGTTGATTTTACCAAAATTTGCATGTGCGTCTGTAAATGTGCGCATTTGTTAAAGTGGGCATGACATGGCCAAAATAACTTTTGTGTATTGCAAGATGGGGTACAGTAATGTAAAAGTATCATCTCACACACAATTAAAACCGGCGCAGTTCAGCATAAATAGAATTTGAAGAAAAACGTCCAGAAATCCAATTTCGAAAAATGCCGCAACAGGTCACCTGACTTTTATGACGCAATTGGCGGCACCCCGCACTGCGCTATGTAAGGACGCGTATCTAGATGTGAAAATAATGCAACGCTCTGGGAAAGTTTCATATCTTAGAAACTTCATGAAAAGGATTACATCACAATACCCGCCCAACATACAGAGCGCAAAGCGCGGTGTTCTAGCTTCCCTGCATATAATAAACAGCTTTGTTTTTGTGCAAAAAGAACGCGGTCCGGGCGCGCTGCACAGAACAGCTATGAACATGTATGGACAGTCCATAACAAGCGCGCCTTTACTCAGTGAGCTGTTCAGTAACGTTGCTATTGTGAATGGTAAGCAGTCACCGCGCAACGACGCACAGTTCACGATGTGGTCACTGGTCACGCGCGCTGCTGTATAGTATCGTAGCACAGGTGTTTGCAATGATGTTCCTGCTAACACGCGTTAGCATGCACATAATTCGATGTGTAGAACGATGGGTGAGCTGCCTGGTACAGTGTTACTAACCGTGCCTCCAATGACGTCACGATCTTGAGACGCGCTCACATACTTTTTTTCGCTTTTGGATTTCAGATGGCCGAGTCTGGCCTGTAAATGGGAATTCACAAGGTCGTATTACTGTGTTTATGGACATAGTTGAGTCGGAAAAACATTTGCTTCATTTCAAGCTGTACCCAAACAATATTTACTGAGAAACGTTCTTTGGCTGTGTCATACCCACTTTAAGTTGGTCACCACTAATCCATAAAGGCTTGAATGTTGTTTCAAAACAATAAATGTGGAAATTGATATTGCATGGCAGTTTGAAAAAATTTCTTTGAAACTGGCAACAAAATATGAAAAATGTTACTGGAAACCCAGAAAACAACACAGAAGAAAAAAGAAAGAAATAGTGGAATTTTTTCAAAGAGAGCTAATGATATGTGGGAGGTACTCAGTATGTTCTGCAGTTATGCAATTTGTAACATGAACTATCAATTATCTGAATAATTATGAGGACATTATGCAAAAAGAGGGAAGAGTAATACCATTTTGCCTAAATTTAAGCTTCATATTTTATCATCAATGCATTTTTAACCTCCTTTGAAAAGTTTTGTAACTGTATGCTGAAAGCATACAAGGGGTGATCTGGTTGGCACCTGGGGCAAACTGCTTGGTCTTTGTGGGAGTGGTCAACACTTGGGGGCAAACTGATGGGAGCAAACTGGTAGTAGGGTGAAATAAGCTTAAATGTATGGTACATACCCACAACAGTGGGGAAAGAGAAGTTCAGAAGTCTGTAAAAATATGGTGCACTTGTGGGTAAACTTACAAACTGTGACTCCAACATTACCCCATAACAATTGAAATTAAAAGTGCCAAATTGGCAGCTGCCACAATTCAACTCAAATTGGTCAGCTCAAATGAAAGAGAACATAAACTAGTGGTATGTCTAACAACAAAGGAATGTTTTGTGGAATCAGGCCAATATAGTCAAAGCCATAGATACTGCAAACTTAGACAGTAATTAAACCAACCAAGTCATTTAAAAGCACTCCTGGTAAGTAGGGGCAGCATAATAACAATTACACCCTTTTAGACACTATATTAAAGCATTGTCGGTACAGTAAGTGTTCTACTTCGGTTACTTTTAAGGTTCTTCTTTGTTAAGATTCATCCCTTTTAGGGCTCTTTCTTTCACAACTGCATGCTTATATAAATGTAATGAATTTTATGTTGCATGTCTAAATTTTTGCTATTGTTAAGAAAAACATAAATGAAATGCAAACTAATAGAGAGTTTAAAATAATAATTGAAACTGATATTATTACAGCATATTTTAAGAAGATTTGAGATGTTCACTAAAATTGATATGCTGTTAATCTCAGACCTGTAAACCTGCACTAATCAGCTAAAGTTTCCCCAGGTAAAGTAGGAAAGTAAAATTCATTGATTGAATTAATGGATGTCCTTGGAAGTTTTCAGACATACTGGTACATTTGTGTTGATATTTCTGTTAATATGTTATTTAGCATTGGTTAATAGCATTGTAAAATAGTTATGGTAATTAAGGGTTTAACAGCCTTTTTAAACAAATCACACATCCTGAGCACTGCTTAAACAAAAAAAAAAATGTTTGAAAGAATGTAAATTTCTTGCTTTATTTCAGAGCATTGTTCAGGCACTTCAAAAAGAAAAGGCACTCTTACTGGAAAGATTACGGGTTCTTGAGAGCGGCAATTCTGCGTTAGTTCTTGAAGGAGAGAAGCAGCAAGAGGTTTATGAACGGTGCCTGGATGAGGTAATTTAATTATGTCTTGCATTTAATGGGAAAATCCAATTGGAAAATTTTCTCACAGGGAATGTTTTTATGCAATGCTTTTAAGTTATTCTTGCTTTGAAACACATTTTTAGCATAACAGACGTCTGCTTAGACTGTGCATCATTTATGCTTGGCATTGTCCGCTTTTTATATTGGAAGAGTTTTCTGGAGTGCTTTAATATATCACATGTTGAGGAGTGACAAAAGTTTGAATTTGCAGTGTTTTAATTAAGGAACACAAAATGCCAGAACGTAGTTCCACTTCTATGTAATAGAAAAGTAAGATTTTGAACATATACTTCAAGCGTCAGTAAGTTTTTATGAGGATTCATGGAATGATTCTTTGGGAGTAACTTTTTGTTCCTCTTTGCACCTTTCTTAAGCTTGTAAATGGACACCCACTATCTTGACTCTGACGTGATAATTCTCATAGCATTGTCCATAAGGAAGTATCATAGCCTTCACCTCATCCACTTTAAATTCATGGAATACATTTGTTGGTGCAGAATAAATGTTCTCTTCCTTACATCTTCCATGCTTTGCATTAGCATTGTTGTCTGTGAATGTGACACAGTTTTGTATTCATACAAAGGCAAGGCATGTCACAAAGTTTACACATATTTGAAATTTGTGACATCACAGAGTACATACGCATCACACCAGAATGCAGCTGCATTGTAGGGTTAATAGAAGATGGGATATTGAACCATTTAATCAAGGAAAAAATTTTTGAAGTAAATTTTTCACACATGTTTGCGCCTTTCTAAACCCTTGAGACGGACATCCTCACAATAGATACTAGCACTCTCATCATCACATGGCTGGTATGTGAATCTTCTTATCTGCTCTCTCCTGATTATGATCTTTGAATTGTGAATAAAGGCCTTTCAAAGCATTCTTTTCATCCAATTGGAATTCTGCTCTCACACCAAAGTTAAGCCTAATCCCCTGATTGTTAATGATGCGTGTCTGAACCGTGTGTCTGTTCAGCCTTCTCATTTAAGTATGATCTAAACTGCCAAATGCGTCTAGTTTATGGACATATTAGATTGGTCAGGAGTGAAAAGTGTGCAAGAAGAAAAGCCAAGATGATATCAAGCTGGGAAAAAAACTTGAGTCTTGTAAATCATACATTCAAATAATAAATCACTGTGGATGTTCATTTTGCAAGGTTTATTAAATTTCATTTTTGTTTTCAAAGTTGAAAGCAGATTGTAAAACTGATATCCTCACAAATATGTTTCTGTAGGGGATCATATCCCACAGTCATTCTGTTGATCTGTCCATTACTTATGTTGTAAATCATTTTACAACACCCTTTGATCACCTCAAAATTGAAATATGATGAAAATGAATTCCTCCTAGAATATGCTGCTGTTTTTGAAGGATTAAAAGCGACTGTACAATGTAAGAACACGATATGCGCAATAGTGTATCCGAAATTAAATAATGTCACTAATTGAAGTTGAAATCTGAGATAGCTGTTTGTTTCAATGTGGTAGAACCTTGTCGCAGTCTCAGAATTTTGTATTAACATCAGTCTGCAATTTCTTGTAAGGAGATTTGTTGAAGTTGAATGTGTGGAAGATAAATTGTGTTTCGGTTGTGTGGATTCCATACTAATGGTTCACTGATCACGTAAGTCTGCAAAAGTCTTGAAAATCTTTCAGCCAGTGAATTTTGGGATTCTTTGTAGTCTGTTCTGTTGGTCCGTTGGAGAAAAACAGCTGTTGTACTATTTCTCTCTCTTTCCAAATGAAAGTAGTTATTTGACTTAACGTAAGAAGAGTGACAGTGGAAATTTCCTCTCGACTCTGCTTTACCTATTCAGCACTTAACACCAAAGCTGTACTTATAGGGGGGCATAAGGGGAAATCGCTCATGGCCTCCTGAAAGAGGAGGTCCTGTGTATAAGAAACTGTAGCAAGTAACATATAGTTTCTTTTCTTTAAATAAATGGTTGAGTCTTTTGCTTTGAAGTTGTCAAAACTGTCAGTAAGTTTGTATTTACTGGAAATACATTTAGATGCAACTTACAGGACCTGTTAAGTACCATTTCTGGCAATCTGGGAGGCATTTTTGGACAAAGCCTTCTTTGAAAAGTACACAATAACAATAGTGGCACTCTGCTGAAAAAGATTCATATGTTAGTTAGCTACTGCACCTAAATAATAATATTCCTACAGCCGTGACTGATGAGGGACCCACCAAACCTTACTTGCTGCAGCCCCAAGACTGAAAGAGCGCCCTACTTGATAACACTGTTTCCATGTATTGTGATACTTACATGTCATTTCTTGGGTGTTTCACTAGCATACCTTTTTTGTACCATCAGTGGCATAGCTAAGGGGCTTGTTGGATACAATCCCCCTAAAAGCCTTGTGCCCCAGGTTCCCCTCTTCCCAGCACCCCCTGTCCCCACACTGAAAAGAAATTTAGTATCTTATGCTGCCATTGTTAAGAATAAATCTACAGAATAGCTATGAGCATGTCTACTTTGTTTCACTGATTACTAAATCAAGGCTGTCTTGATGTTTCTTTGGTAAATATTTGCAGTTAAAATAATGGAAAAGCAAGCATTTGCATGGAATTTCCACCATATGTGGGCAAACTTAAAAGGTTATGTGAGCCTTCAGTGATTAACTTTCCATAACTTGAACCCAACCTCAATAGGAACAAGGTCGGGTACACCAGTGTTTGCCCATCTTTGCGTAAAACTAACATATGTCTGCTGTGACAGCCATGCTCTATGGTGCTGATGTGAAGTTACTAATACGTAATTGTTAATGATGTGAAGTTTGATAATATTAAAGGTGTATCAATGCACCTGTGCATTGCTGATGGACATTCAGAGTTGAAATCAACGTGCAGAGATTCTCATCTCCACCCACAAAGTAATTCTAAAAATGTGTAACTTCATCCTCAAAAGTACACGCAGAAAGTGAATGTAGGACTTTTACTCCCTCAAGGTCTTTCAAGCTAATTTAAAACCTTTCATTCAAATTGTTCATCCTTTCTTCTGTTGGATAAGTTTAGATTATAATTTGCTATTGATTCTGTACGCTTGTAGTTGCATCAACTACGACATAGAAAACATCTGGAGAAAGGCAGAAATTATGTGCAAGAGATGTTTGTATATAGGTTTTAAAATTAAAGATAACAATATCTGCTCCTCAAATTAAGGGATGTAGGCTAGTTTATTGCACCCAAGCTAATCAATACAATGTGAAACTTTTATACTGTATCAACAATAAGACTCTGGCACCTGGGAGACACTGAGAGACTTGTAAGGTTGAGTCACTGCCCTTCCTTTGAAAAGTGCGATGACGTCTTTGACGTTTCTTTTTGTTTTTTCTTCTTTTGAATGCCATCTCTCTGTTTGTGTGTCATTGCCATTCAGGAAGCAAATATAGAAAGTGCTGACTATGACAAAAAAAGGAAAAAAATTACGATCAGTGTAATTTTCTGATAATATACGACCGTAAAGCTGAGTGGGAATAGAGGGGCTTTCATAGCCTTAAGGTGAATAGATGTAAAAGGAAGGTGAATTGGATGACAAGAAATCTGATGCACAGGCTGAGAATAAAATCTGATTTTTTTTTCTGTGTTTGTCGTCTCTGGATATATTCAGCCTTGGCGTTTATTTTGGTTTGTTTGCCCTCCCTCGTGAGTTTGTTATGAATGCATGATGTACAATTTATTAATGGAAGACTGCGCGGATGAAAATGCTCTCCATTTCAAGACTGATATAGGCTGGAAACTGAAAGACGGTCGGATTGAAAGTGCTGTATTCATCTGTGAATCAGTCATTAGTCTCATTGTTGACTTTCTGTTAGCTTGTAAAGTAACCAATGTTTTGATAAAATGGCTCAAGAAACAAACTGAAGTGTTATGTCAGTCCTGAGTAAGGAGGTAATGTTAATACCTGAATGGGGAGGGGGAAGGAAGGGAGAAGGTGACGTGCAGAGGGGGATTAGGGTAGTGATGGTAACATTTTTTAGAACTTAGTAAAAGTCGTTGCTTGAAAGTCAAATTGTCACATTTCTTTTGTATACTTGAAAACATTTCTCTTATTTCTGCAATCCTTGAAAGTCCTGGTAGTTTCAGAATTTGTAAGTTTCTTTTAAATGTTGCTTATGTGGAATGCAGTTATGTGGAATGCGGTTTGCTGAGTAGGGACTCAGAAAAACTATGATTGAAAATGCAGTTATAGTTTTATGATCTGAATAAACTAAGACTTAGTGCTTCTTTAAGGAACTAGTTGTAGCCTACATTTGCCCAAAGTTTGTAAAACATTCCAGATTTGTGCAGATAAACTATTTAAAGTTTTGGGTCAGTCCTTTTGATCTGTATCTTCTCTCACTGAAGACTTATAAGTGATCCATTTCACTCACTGTTAAAGTATAAATTTGGCTGCCAGTGACTTGGTGTCATGGTTTACTTTAAAGAGCCTATGAAGTGACAAAGTACAGCCATTTGATGTCATTCTCTGACCATATCTATCACCAAAAATAGCCCTATTGTTCAAAAATATCACCCCATGAAAGAGAAATGCTAAAATGAAATGGTACCTCTTCCAGTACAACAGCTCAAAAAGTGAAAGTACATTGACCCAAGAATAACGTCAGCTCCGGAACTCAACTTCACAGTGTGTGTATGTACAATGCACTTCCCTTCTAATGTTCTTATCACGTCAATATCAATTATGTACAGAAACTTGCCCTAATTCGCCCAGTTTTGACTGAGATAATACAAGAATGATGACAAAGGGCCACATGAAGAGCTCCAGTCTGTGGAATTTAGCCCAACTATCTCAAGTCGCTGGCCTAAGAACAAGAAAAAGTCTGACAGTGTGAGGAAGACAGCGAAAGAGTGGTTCAGAGAGACTCCATACTTCTAGTAACGTTTTGCTCACAGATTGTGTAGCCTGAGTCCGTTACTGGCCATATAATTTTGTAAAAACGTATCTGAAGAATGTGCCAGCATCAAGCAAAAAATATATATATCATAAAAATATGAAATTCTTACTACCCAAAAGGGGATGTTTGTCACTACTAGCTCGAGCTTACATCCAGACCCTCTACATAGAAGACATACACTGAATCTTGCTAGCCCATTCGCAGTGGTGTCCGATGGTCTCCAGTTTTTCAAGAATTGGTATTGTAATGGGATTTGAAAACTCTGAAATGCTCGTAAGCATAGAAGCACAAGTTAAGGCAGCAAACGGAAGCCATTTTCTCTCTTCTTCTTCTTCCGTATTTCTAAGTATTTTAAGCCCATCAGTTTGACCAGGGAGTTGCTATTTGACAGCAACTCCCTGGTTTGACTTTGCAGACTACTTAGCTGAACTTCAATTAGACAGCGACCCTTTGCAAAAGAAAAAGAAAACATTTAACTCACGTTTAAATCAGATTGTTGGGTAAGATGGCTGATTTATCTCCCAATATTCCTTTGAAATGCTTCCTTTCCAAGTTGTCACAAACATTAGTTTGAAATTCGAACAATGGATCTCGTACTAGACTTTGAAATCCTTGTGAAACTCAAATAGTAACTTAATGTCAACTTCTGAGAAAAATACTCAATACTTCCTTCGACAACTAAAATTTTGGTCTCCCTTCACACTAAAATTGCCTCTGTTTTATGTTCCGTTAACTTTCCTCAGTCCCGTTTTCCCGTTTGTACGAAGTATGACCGAAGCTGTTTGCCACTATGTAGAATAGTACATTTCACATTTGTATATGGGCCTGTGTATGGATGAACCCCCATATATACACTAGTGAACGAAGCACTACTTCTCACCCCAATAATAATAATAACGGTTACGTAACACTGGAGGAGAAATGGATGCAATTACGTATTCCCAAGGGATAATGTTCTGTGTGTATAACCTTTTACAAGGGAACTTCCATTTGCTTGTATACCAGACTGACAGAGAGTCCTTGGCAACTCTCTGCTTGTACCAAACCAGACAACTCAATGAAGATTGTCTTGTGAGGCAAACGAAGGTTTCTTAGAGATATAACTTTGATGATTACATCAATTATTTTCTTTGCAAGAGCAGTAAGCTATGCATCATCTTTATAAAGTTTCTGATACATACATATCGTGGAAAATTCTGTAATATCAACAGTACAAGATATGTTCAAAGCTCATTACTTACACACACTCCGAAGTTGAGTTCCAGAGCTGACGTCATTCTTGGGTCAATGCACTTTCACTTTTTGAGCTGTTGTGTTGGAAGGGGTACCATTTTGTTTAAGCATTTCTCTTTCATGGGGCAGTATTTTTGAACATAAGGGCTATTTTTGGTGATAGATATGGTCAGAGAATCACACCAAATGGCTGTAATTAGTCACTTCATAGGCTCTTTAAAATCTATTAAAGTTGACTATTTTTCTTCAAAGTTTCCATTTTTCAGCTACATTATGACTAAACAGAATACCATATATGTAAATCAATAAGTGATGATGTGGAAAGAGATACTCACAAGATATTTCTAATGTTATCCTTTGTTTGCTAAGCCTTCATTTGAAGTTGTGATGTTGATATAGCCCTGAGGGTTTCATCTTGGAAGTAACAGTTGTCTGCTTCGAAAATGTCAACATCACACATCCAAATTGTAAACCAGCTGGCAAAAACTTAACTGATACTTTTCATGTGCAGGGTTTATAAAAAGAAATGCTATCACTTTGCAACACTCCACATCATTGCTTTTGTGTATTAAATAATAAGTTACCTAAAATGGATCAAACTTTAAAGATATGTACCTCAAGAATGGTAAAAACTATTAAAAATAAATTAGACAACAGGTTTTTGATAATGGATTTAATCCAATTCTGTGGAGTAAACCAGTTGATTTAGTATTAAACCTGTTGACATACCATTAGGGGACACTGTTCCAGTATTTACTCACAGACCAGTCCTACTCTTGGTGACTTGACTTTTATAGAAACTTCTTGTGATACTAAAGAGGAGTGAGAAGTGATGCCTTTAAATTGTATTTACATGGCACAGCCTGGAAGGCACCATTGCCATTATAAAAGTATTTAGCCTTACAAATTAACTGTGGTGACAGTTTTGGCCAAAAAATATTAGGCATTTCAGGAGTTAATATGGATGTTGCATCATTTGAAAGTTTAGATGAACAAATGTTTTGTGAGCTACAAAGCAGTGAATTTCATTTGGTAAAAATGTTTATTCATGAATGTAAAGTGTTAACCCAACCCCCTGATTTTGAAGTACCTGTCATTCTTTAACTATAAATTTCAAAGGTATGAAAGTTCTTTATATCACCTACAATCTTGGACAAAACTGTTGGAACACCTCCAACCGTTGTACCATGTGCAATATGATGTTGTGCACGATTTACGAAACCCTCGTCCGCCAGTACAATGCTGTGTCCAGTTGAAAGCGGTGTATCTCCAATTGAAATTATTACCTCCAACATTGTATGGGGGAGCAGCGGTGCAGGGGTGTTCCAACGAGTTTTGTCCAAGATTGTAGGCACACCTTCTGTTATCTTGACATTTGATTCTTACTCCCTTAAGTTGTAGAAATACTTAAGTTTCAAATATTCCAAGGCAGTCTTCAAGTCAGCAGATATTTTTATGATAAAATCAGTAAAATCAGTGAATATACTACTGTTACACATACAAAAACCTTAACGTCATATTTTTGAATTATGCATAGCACTTGTACAATCATGTACAGCAGCAGTGTAATATGATACTGGATAAATGTTCCCTGTACTTTCCATACAAGTTTGTTGCTAAATATGAGCTTCCAAATTCATATTGTATAACGTTTCTTTGTCCCTTTTGTCGGGTGAAAGATGTATTAATAATGAATATCTCAAGTAAGAGAAAGATTTTAGTGTTTCATTTTTCAATGGTGTTGACATTAAATGATGAAACATCATCTTCCTACTTTTTCGTTCCCATTTAATCATGGTTCTGCTTCTAGCGTGCATCAATCAAGGGAGCTGTTTGCAGAATATGACATCAGAAATGTAAACAAAATGAAATTAGAGTGATGTTTCCGTGATGTTCTTTAAGGCCACCAATGTACCGCTTGTTTATAGTGCATAAAGCACGCACATTTTTACATGATAAGAAACTAATGTTTGCTTTGTATCCCAGCGATTAAATATTCTTAGATTAGTGTAATTCATATGGATACCATTCATGATTTTAGAGAGACTGTCAGTCTGTGCCTGCAAGCTAGACCTGTGATGCATTACTGTTATCTTCTATATCCATCTGCCAATATCCAACCATCTCTTTCGATGCATTCATCATCCTCTATTTTGGGAGAATGACTTCATCTGAAATCTATTTCAATTGAACGTGTGATCCGTCTTCTTAAGCCTTTGGTCGTAAAGCTTCATTGCTGACGATGATATACAATGATTGCATCCACTTGCCACATGTAGATCACATACTCACTATCAGAGAAGTCAGATTCGGTTATTGAGGGCACCAGGGGTTTAATTTTGTAGATTGGTGTCGTTAGCGCGACAGTATTCCCAAACTGAAGACTCATTACTCCCTGGTGTCTGTCACCATGTAACTTGTACCTGCTTGATGAGTCTGTGACACGGTTCAGGGACTCCTTTTATCATCCAATCAGCTTCTCACATGGAGTCATTTGTCACTATTTTGAGAACATGACATCATGTTCTTTAAGCGGTCAGTCCCCTCCACCTAATAGGAGCCTGTTGTGCTAAAAGAAAAAAATCATTTTACAGGAGTGTAGTCTGCAAAATCAGTTTGTGAATCAACAAAAATTTTATTCAGGTTAGGTTATTCTGAAATCCGTTCCATAGAGACCCCTTTTGGTGATTTTTAGGAGAAAAAAAGCAGAATTTTCAAGAGGATTTTGACAAGTTAATCCAATTAGGACTCAAGACAGGTATCCAGGCATCTCTGACTCATTGCTAAGAAAAAAGTAATAAGATATGCTGGCAATACTGTTTTGAATGATGGTGAGGGATTAAGACCATGCCATTAAAGTCTCCCCCAATTGGAATTTGAAAAGGTTCATTGGATTGATGTATTGAATTTTTTCAAAATGATTAGTTTGGGGGGCTTAAACATTGACATACATGAGCCCTGGTTTGAGGGTTTTAAGCATGTTAACCAGGTAGGATGTATTAGTCTTTACACCGTTCATCTGATGCTAAGTGCTGCTGAGGGAAGCACTCTGCCTCATGTTGAGAGTTGTCAAAGTAATACAGTGAATTTTCAGGTCTGATATAATGATTCAATTTGTGTGAATATTTGAACAGTAATAGCTTAAAATCTGAGGCCTGATTCATGAATAATATTTATGCACAGAACTAGAGGAAGTTGCATTTATGCAGGGTTTCTTGCATTGTGAGTATTCACAAAGGGAAAGTTTCATATCATATATAAATATTGTGAATAACTTTACTCAGGCTTCATAGTTGTAATATGTACAAAAAGTCATGGCAACACATGCTGAGGTGCACTGTACGATTAAGTTGTGCACAGGAAAATTGAAACTACCAGGCGTGTCATTTTGATGAAAAGATATTCAATGTGATTGTCTTAAAATGTGGCAGAACTAAATACATCAGTAAGCACAATTGGCTCAGTGCTTTTGTTAAAGTTAATATGCTGTGCATCTACATCATACATTGGATCTGTGAGTTCCACCAGTGCATAGCCAGTTAGTACACATTTTAACATAAAACTTGATCTGTTCTTTATGAATCTGGCACCGGAGCCTCATCTCCTATTCATGTAAGAATATGTAAAAATTCAGAATTTTTAAAATTGTGGAAACTGCATAACACAAAAGTTGACAAATATATTCAATGGTGTATATTTATCTTCCATTTTTTGAGTTGCCTGCTGTGAGTTTGAGACACATTGAAGTATTTTGCAGACTGATTTTGCTTTAAATCATTATTTCTTTATATTGCCTCATCTTGCTTTAGAGGACAAATTAACTGTCAGTTCACCTAAATTTGAAATATCATTTAAAAATTCATACCAAATCTTAATTTATGGTCCCCACAAATATTGTTTGCAGTGTTTCACAACACAAATTAAGCTGATAAGCTGAGAGAAAGGGTTGTGTAAAGGAAAGAAAACAGTTGTTTAACAAGCACCGTTGTCACATTTTTAAAGTCAACCATTACTGATTTAGTACACCTGGGTATTTAAAGAGGATATGTCAATCCTTTCAAAGTAAAGAAGGCCTTTACTATGAAACTATCAGTGTTTTTTCAGTACTGAATGACAAAAGTGAAAGAAAAGGAAGTTAAGAAAATCGCACAACTTCACACAGGAGGGAACTGGAAAACTTCTTGCTTATATAGGAGGTAACTCTACCAGGAGGTGTGAATGTACATTGCCCCCCCCCCCTCCTTTATCTCCCACTTTAGTACTAATGTAACCCTCACTTACCTGCACTTAGACCTTGCAAATGAAAAGATTGCATAGCAGAAGAGAGCCCTCTGGTAGACGGAGTTTTGTAGAGTACATGGGTTTTATTAAATCATGCTATTTTCAGTGATTTATTATTTGTGTGATGTTAAGGACTCCTGAAAGTTTATTTGTGATACTAGGCGATGATAAATTATGCATGGAAGTACTGCTATGCTTCATGATGATTCCTATCTTTCAGATATTAAAGACAGATACTCATCACCCCAGGTATGACTTTTACTTGGGAGAAAGCAAAACTCTTAATTGGTGACTGCTCTTTGATTGACATCAGAGTTACAGAATTCAAAAGATGCAGGGTAGCTCATATTACATAGCATGCACAGAGAGTGTTCTGATTACACATTAGTGCCTTGTATGCTCACTAGGATATTTCCTTAAACAATAAACTAGGTTTGTGTCTTCATAAGGAGAAGCTAAAGACAGTCGTGGGTTGGGCTAGAAGTAACCTACTTGGGAGAATTAGAACTGTCTGGGATGATGAGGATCTGTCTTTAGGCTATGTTCAAAAAGGTGGTAATAGTTTGGGATGACATGTTCAGTTTTGTTATTATCCTTACTGACAATTTGTATTTAAGTTAATGCGGTTGGTTTATTTTCAGACAATTGGAGTGCAAGTCTATTAAGTAGCAATGAAGCCTGGGTTCCATCTTTTTGGATCAACAAATGGTTAACTTACAATAAAATGTGCAGTGTCAAGAGTAGATCATAAATGATGCTTTAAGTAGAACAGTGTCGTATTGTCTTTCAACTACAATTGAATTTAACAGGTGAATCTGTGTTTCCAATGTTCTTTAAACTTTTCTTCTGTCTTCAGGTAGCAAGTCAAGTGGTGCAAGCTCTTCTGATTCAAAGGGTAAGTACACTTTGTACTTCATGGTCTCTTCATATGCACTTGTCAATTGAATGACGCACCCCACTACCTCCAGGCATGGTCAGTCAAATGTGGGTCATTGACCAGGGACAGTGTGGCTCGCATGTCCATTATTGTGCCAATATTGTCAGTCACCAGAGTGACAAAAAGGTGAGTCATGTTACCTCAAATGTCAGTCACTTTACTGACCAAGGGGTCAGTCATTGTGGGACACTTCTTGCCCATTGTACACATATGCCAACCTTCAGCATTGCTCCTCATGTACAATCATAACTTTTGCCAGTCATTTTGGTGACTCAAATGTCCGTCAAAATCACAAATTGTTCATTAGTTTGGTGACTGAGGAGTGCCATTTTACACAAGTTGTCAGTCACAGACTTGACTGAGTGGTATGTCAATGTACATGTTTTGTCAGGGAAGTTGTGGACAATGACTGAACATGTCCAGGGGTGGTGGGGTGACCATTCAATTGATAAGTGCATTACCCCTTCAAGTGGCAGTACTAAGGGAGCAAGTTGGGAGGGGGGTATGGGGACATTGTGATCAGCTTATGTGCCCCTTAAGTGTTGCAATATAAAAATCCTGCAGAGCTTGAAAAAATCCTGCACAAAAATATTTTAAATGCAAGACTAACAATTATCCCACAAAGAAACTAATTGTTTGTGGGAAAAAACATACATTTTAGCCGTCTGAACCAGCATGTTAAACACCTGAAGTATGTACAATATAAAAAATCCTTCATAAAAATATTTCAAATGTGGAAACTCCTTCTTTGCCATTGTCTAATACTGCAAACACTGCTTGTAAGTAGTCTGTTATGATGTCATTGAGACAAAATAAAGTTGGACATTTTTGTGATATCCTTTTATTGTTTCAGCTGTAAATTTGGAGATATTTTGAGCCAGTCCGTGTACTGTAATTTTGATAAATTAAAGTACATTAATACAATAAAGAAAGCACAGAATACAATACTTGTGACTTACCTACTCTGCTCCTCCCTTCCTACCATTTACACATGTAACCCTCACCTACCCTCAGTATAAGTACCTGGTAGATGGTGATAGCACAGTGGGAGTGGTAGCTCTCATCCTAAGGGTCATTCTCCCTACCTTGTCCTTATTTGTGGATGACCTGAATAGATAGTTCTCAGTGATGTCACAGCTAGGGGTTAGCAACCGCCATGTCTGAGGGCAAGCCTGAACACACATGCCGGGGTTGCCCTCCGACATGGCTGAAATTATACACGTGAAAAGCTCCTATGACGTCACGTGAGAAGTATCTATATGAAAGTAACATGCTCCTTATTGCTGACATGGTAACAGACAGACATATACTGTGAGCCTACATTGCCCCCTCCTTACCCCCTGTTTACATTATGTAACCCTCACCTACAATTAGTACCTGGCACAAGCTGATAGTTCCTTCAAGGTGTTCCCTGGTATCCTTTGAATATATACATTTTGATAACCTGCAAAAAGAATATTTTGTTTGCTGTTTGCAAGATTTAATTTTATCTTTGAAATCTTCCCTAAAGTACGGAGAGAATTTCAAATGCATTTATTTTAATCCTTAAAGGCTTTACTGCAGTCCTTGGCGATTATGTTTGTAGCCTTTTTATGGGGTCTTTGCCTCCACATGTGTATAAACTTGTTGAAAATAGTCTAATTTCCAACTAAGAATTTTATTTCAAGTTCGTTGCCATTTACTTGAAGTCACAAGGGAATGCTCCAACTGGAGTTTTCTCATGGGATAACTTTCCTATGGATATGTTTCTTCGCATTTAGTCATTTATGTAGTGTGCCTGCAAGGTAGGCTGGTGAAAAAGTATTAAAGTGGCTGGCAGATTTATGATTGACATACTGCCAAATGTATCATGAGGTTATTGACTTATAGTCAGCGGAAATGCTGTTAAGAGTGGAAAGTCGGCCAGGTGGCTGCTTAAGATAATTGGACAAATCAAAAGGTGTTATGACCATAGCTTCAGTAAAGTGGTTTAGTTATGTTTCTTCATAATTTATTAAACGTGAAATATTAATATGTTCACATGCCAAGTACAGTATAATTTTCCTGTCAACAGGACATTGCTCCCTTTACTTTAAAACAAAGCTGTTTTGTCTGGGAATTGTGGATCCTTCCCTTATTTACAGAAACTGGCATAAAAATGTTTCATCACATTTACGAGGCTTGGTTTATCACAGCCATCTACTATCCTTTGAATGGTCCTGTGGGTCGGGGAATGAAGTACAAACTCAGGACAGGGCAGGGTAGCAGCATCATTGATAAACTGTTTTCTCCCATAACCTTAATGGACTAATTCATTCCATCACAACTGAGATATTTCCATCTGTTTGGCAAGAGTGGCAAAAAGATTTTTTTGTCAGCAGTTTCCTCCCCCTTTTTTTGTCATTAGGATTGTTTGCCCTGAATTATAGCCCTGACAAATGTTTATTGTAATTCTTTGTTCAGACTTCCTGATAATGAAACATGCTCCCCTGAATTTCTCATTTTATGATACTGCATCTGTTTATCTTTTGATGTGTAATTATTAATTATCATTTTATCATCTCATCCCTTAGGGAGAAACCCTTGAATGAGCATTTCCATATAGTCTACTGCTGATACTAAAGTCATAATCTGTTTGGCATTTAATTACAACAATACCCCATTCATACTTAGTTCTAGGCTTTAGGGCCTGTGAATCTCTTATTCAGTTAACGATTTCCAGTTGTAAAGATAGGCCAACATCCTCTGTAAAATTGAAGATGATCATTTTCCAGGATGTTCTTTATTTAGAAGCATTTCAGGTTATATTCAAGGTTATATACATATGTGTTGTATACAACATAATGAATATTGTCACTACTGTAGAAACATGCCAATTTTATGTAAGCATGGTCGGATATAATATTGCTGAATTTGCGTAATTGCAAAGGAACTCCCAAGCGATTACCATCAAGGACAGCTTTTAAAATTGAGTGCAGTGCTTTCAATTTTTATATATTTTTGGTGACTGGATTTTCTCTGTGGATTTGTGATAACCTGCTAAAATATCTCTTGATGATCTGCTTTATGAGTCAGGATTAATGAGACATTTTTTGTGAGAGAGAGAAGTATTTTTATTTGAATCCTTTTCAGGTTTGAAATCTCAAACAGGTGATGGTGACAAAATTTGTGTCATTTAGCAAAGAATGTTTCATGTTCTGCAATAAATTTCTTGCTGTTTTACTACTCAGCAATTTGTTGGGTGCTTTAGAGGCTTTGGCAGATGGCTCACAGTATGGCAGAAGTAAAGGAATAAAAATTGAAAGTGAATTGTTGCCAGGTGGATAGAAGGCTTGATTTTTGTTACAGAGTTAATTTCGTCTAATGTAATTCTTTTATTCTGGCCTCAAAGAGGCAGTTTTCATGGCAGTAAGATACCAAAGAGTGGAGGATGCCTATGGTTTTAAAGTTATGACTTCATGATGTGTGGCTGACTAACTCCTCTATTTATGTTAACGGATTTTTTCACTCAGAAGATTCAGTTCAGATGTACAAAACCTTGAGAAAGTTTTTTAGATTTTTGCTGTACTGCTTTGAACCATTTGAGGATTGAATATCAAAACTTTCCAGATGCAAGGCCACATTGTTTCAAATGCCCTGCCTTCATACGTTCACCTGTGGTACATTTTTCATGTACTCTCCTAGTTTGGAGCCAACAGAAAGTTCTCTAATTTTGTAAAATATTTAAAATTTTATTACATTTTTTACTCAAATGCCATAATATTCATGTCTTAAGAAAGTTAAGTCACGATGTAATGCAGTTCTTTAAAAGAGTACATTATAACCAATTATAAACAGAGAGAGTGGTTTTCAAAGTATTTGCCCGACTGGCTCTTCTGTTTGCAAGAAGACCTCGTCTAGGAGGTAACTATTTAGTATGTACACAAAAATTGTTGCGAACTTATGTTTAGCTCTGCTTTGCTATGAGCAGTATTATGGCTTCCATTATTCATAATTATAATGGCTTTGTAAGTAGCATCAAACCAGATTAATGTCACCCACAAAGTTGTTTATGCATAATTGTGCAATTAGTAATATCTTTTCACTCAACATACTCCTATTTGTAAGTTTCATTTAAGCTCTAAAACTGGCACTTAATCATTTCCCTTGCCTCAAGGGGTGTCTATTTCATTCTGTTTGCATTTCATTTTACTTGAAAAAGGTGGAAATTTCATGCTCCTCTCTCACATTTCTCAAGAATCCTTTATGTAACAGTAGAAGTCATAACATCAAAAATGCTGTTTCTTGATCGAATCTTCATCCCTACAAAAATAAAGTACTTCCCTGTGATTCCATAGTATTTTTGGCACCATACTGGTGATACTTTTTGTAATTTTTGATGATAAAATCAGAATTGTATTTTATCTAAAACAGTCACTTACATTAATTCTGTTTGACAAGAAAATTCATCCAATTAACTGCGACTTTAGTCAACCTATAGAAAGATTCCAGATGAATTTACAAGGTGATAGATAGCACTGAAAGCAGTGATTGGATGTCACATGCTTAGCTCATGTTTCATTCATTCAATTTTATGTTGCTTACATTTTTGTCTGCCATGTTTCTCTATCATCAGCAGTAGATAGTCTCATTCTTCTTTACACCACTGAGATAAAATAATTTTACAAAGTATCGCATTTCTGATAAGCCACTCTAGAATATTGACAAAAATTTATTAATCCATAATTGTGATCTGTTTCGTCGGTATTGTTTAAATTTATGGAGTCTTCCTTTATGTAAAGTGGTTTTAGAAAGCGATTCTTGGAGCCAGTCACAGCAACATGACAAGAAAGCTAATTCTTTTAGGTTCAAGGGAGGGACCAAAACTTTCAGTCTTGTAAACTTAACTGTAACAGTATAGCACTTGAACAGTCTCTGCTTCTTGATTCAAAGATGAAACCGTAAATCTCTTGGGTTGATATCAGGTTTGCTGTTATTATTCATCCCAATGTTGCGTATCATTTACTGGCAGAGGAACAACTCAGGCTACCACTTCTTGCAAGATTGCCCATTGGCAAGATTTTCTGCAAGATGTGGCCAAATTTAGATAAATTTTGCCATAAAAATTGTATCTGGCATAGGAAATTTGAATTTGGTTGTGAAGTTGTGAACCAGATTTGTAGTATTTGTACAGCACCTTGATTCTTTTCTGGATTCTGATTTGCTGGAGACCATTTGACTGAGGCTAATCAGTATAAGTGTTTTCATCATTTTTTATTTAAATTTGGCCTTGAAATATCCCATTTGGCAATGATTTCTTTAAGGGTTAATTTAACAGTAAGGAAAGATTCAAAGATGGCAGCCATGCATGTTTGCCAGGCCTCCCAATCAGTAGTCAGTATAAGCCTTTAACCAATAAGAAGGGTACTGATAATATCCTTTTTAAGTGTAACATGCTTTCACTGTTTATTTTAATAGAGGATAATCAGTGGACACACATAATTCGAGGCAGCATCACATGACCTTCATATTATTACATGAAAGGATGTTCTCATTTAATAAGCTTCATGTTTGATTGAAATTAATATTTCCAGGGGAAGGATGGGAGAGATGGATGGCCTGTTGTTCAACTTTGATCACAGCTTGAGAAAATGATAGGCAGAGTGGAGACGAACCATCATTAACAGCTTGGTTACATACTATGAGGGAGGGTGCGTAGAGGACCATGTTAGTCAGGCCACAATGATTTTAGTCGGGACTTGAACAAAGCTGGGGCATATTTCTGTGTCCTTGGGATGTACTATGTGCTGCTTAGGAGTCTTTTGTTTGGTCAAAATTTTATGTTTTTACTCTCAAAGAAATTTTCGTATACTGGTGTGGGGGATTAAAAATATTTGAAGTGTGAAGAGATGACCTCTATCAACCATGTAGCCAACTGACATACTTATCTGCTAAAATAAAATGCCGTAGTTGTCAGTCGATATATTTGCCAGAATAATCACATCCAAAGAACACTTTGGGGGTGGGAGCAATTCATGCTGTGAGCTCCTACTTAATTTTGTTTGACTTCCATACCCCAGTGGATCAAATCTCCTCTCCCCTGATCCCAGTGGGGATGATGTAACTCACAGTCCAGTAATGACTGATGGATGAGCCAGTGTGCTGTAAGGCATGGAGTGGGTAAACATGATTCTTTGTCGGGGTAAAATTTATGTCATGTCTTAGCATTAATGTGAGTTAGCCTTCCCCCCTCTCACCTTTCCCCCATTCCCCTGCCATCCTGCTTTCACTGCCATTGGATCAGGATGTGAAGAAATGCATGTGTATCTCCCCAGTCACACAAAGTCATTAATTTTGTGGAGTAACTCTGAAGATCGAGTTAACATTTTTCATAATCATTTTGACAAATGCCAATAGTCATTTCAGGATTTCCATTAGGTTTTCTCCCCTAGGGGTCCGCAGACCATGCATACTTTCATGTGAGGACCCCAGTCTAAAATTGGGGGTCCCAGACTTTCAGTCTAAAATCCAGTTATTTCTGTGGCAACAACATAGTTGATAACTTGTGTCACTTTTGTATATCAGTCACAGAACAAGGCTACTCTATGTATTTTGATACTGGAGCGCAACACAGTGAAAGTGAACTACTGAGCACAAGCCACTTTTAGTTCGTTAATACTGTCTACAGACATCAATCTTTTAGAAGTTCCGTTGAGATTAGTTGTCACTGACATCCATATCAGAGAATATTCACTGTGACTCTTGATAGGCAGGAATATAGGAAAAACTGTGACCATACATTCACTGCTCTGTCTGAGAGTTTATGGTTTTCGAGTTTCAAGACTTCTGCAAACATCTGAGAAAAGTTGTGATAACCACAGTCACTGATCACCATCACTTTAAAGGGACTTAAAGAAGTCTTTCATGAATAACTGACCTTTTACTTTCTTATTGGTTGCAATTTTCAATGTTCCTGTTGAGTATTTGGTAGAAGCAACTGGGTATAAGTAGCCTGTCATATGGCTTAGAAGGGCCATTGGGATGTCTGTTAATATTTGAGAAATAAATCAATGATAATTTCACGTATGGTGCTTTATCCAGGGTGACCAGATTTTGAAAAGTAAAATATGGGACACTGCATGGTTGGAAGGTGGATTGTGTGCACATGTAGCGCGAAGTCCCCATCAGGTTGGGTCCAGGGGCCCGCCTTAGGGCCCCTGGTGTGGTCCAGGAGCAAAGCCCCTGGAAGCTTCTGGATTTGAGTGCATTCAAAGCACCAGAAAGTCGTACTTAGAGTGGTCCAAGTTATAAATCACAAAGTTCAAAAATATGTTGAAAATGTCAATTACTAGACTAGTTATATTTCTTTTTGATGACACAGCTTTGAGTAATTGCCTGTAAGATTGGGTATATGTAACAAACTTAGAACATGTCATATAAAAGTTACAATTTGCAGTTCTGATTTGATAAGGGAGACACTGCAACTATTTCTGCAGGCTACATACGACTAGTATGCCAGAGGCACCAGTGTTTATATGCGGGACTAAACTGCGGAACTGACTACGAACCTTGACACTATCCTACGTTGGCCCACAATTGTAATACATAAACACGTGGGGGTGAACAGCTTTGAAAAGCTGCTAACGCGCTCTACAGTAGATTTCAATTTTCCTTGCAGTAGTTGTATCTGTCCATTCTACCAGAGTTGTGTCTCCTTTTTTGTGTTTATTTTGTAAGGAACCCGCTTCAGCAACATGGAAACACGGGACAAATAGGCATCCCGGGGAGGTTCAATACAGGACGCGGGACAAATATTAAAACCAAATACGGGACAATCCCGTATTTTACGGGACGTCTGGTCACCCTGGCTTTATCCCTATAGGAAGTTTCTAGACACTAGCAGTATCCTAATGTGCATTTGCAGCATGTATACATCAGCCTAGGCTATGTATGTTTGAGTTCCTGCAAACTGCCTGTTGTGTATGAGTTCTGCATGCAGCTAGCTGTGATCAGGCTGTTTTGCTAAACATACCGCTACTTTACGTTAATGCACAAGCAACTTACTGCGTTGCTGTAATGTTAGTAACCTGAGTCCTTCAACTATGTAGGTATAGTGAACATACCTGTAAATAACATGCAAGGATACTTTGCTTAAATTGATCTGCAACATTCACCTGGTACTGTTTTACATGCCAGACTACCCAAATTTTGCTGCATTTCCTGATGTACTGTAGTCAGAGTATTTCTGATACTTTTACACCAAAGCATCAGTCTAATTTTGAGCCCTGTTTGTCTTGAGGTTTTCTGTACAAAAAAGCCATGCATCCCCAAAACCCACTGCCCTTGCTGACTGTGTGTCCTGCATTTTTTTGTGCATATTTCACCAGAGGTTTCAGGTTGTCAGTCGCAAGCCCTGTTATTTTTTAAGGATGTGAGAGTAAGACACATATCACCTGGAAAGATTATCATACTTTGATTGTGTATACCTCAAGGAGTACATTAGATACCATCTGTTCACATTATCAGTCACATCTACATATAGTGGAATGCATTTGCTTTACAGCACTAGGCTACTGCACGTCATGATTGCTTGATGTGATAATTTTAATGAGCTTAAAATTTTCAGAAAAAAACTTGTTTGTAATTTTTGTGAATAATTCGAGGACTTTTTTTTCTCATATGCACAGAGGTACAGTGCACAGCTGTTGTAATACTAAAGAAATGAAGCAAGTACTAGATAATCTATGCATAGTAACTAAAGATATTATCTGCCTTAGACTACCCAAACATGTTTTCAAGCTCTTCCAGGGATAAGCAGATGTACTTTTAGCAAGTGTGGCTAATATTTCCACTGGTACTCTCAAATCTCTAAATGCATTATGCTGAAACCTTCTTACCATGTTCCTAACTTCTTATATGGTCATTAAAACTTTAGTACATGCCAATGTGGTGATCATCTGTAGACACTGCAAACTATCAGACTCTTCAAATTTCCCCTACAGCTTGCATGGGCCAACCAGATCCTGGTCTTTTGGAACAAAAGACGGAAAGCAAATACTAATTAACAAGGAGTTGATTCCATCAAAAAACAGAGATGTCTTTGTGTACCACAAGGGTTTCTATACTCTATATTTTTGCTGTTCTAAACAAAGATTCTACTGGTTTGAGAGAGCCAATTTTGGTTGGTCTGTGGTTTTAAAGTTTCCAAGTTTCTCAACTCTTTTGTCTCATGGGGGTGGCTAAACACAATAGATCACAAGCTGAGGTTTATTTCTCCTCAGCATTTAAGTCAAAGTTACAGAGAGAAAGAGTGCAGAAGGAAGTTAAGTCTGGCATATGTGGCCTATATGTCTTTTGAAGCAATTGGTCCTCATTCTGTCCAGGAATATTCCTGTAGCTGAGTGAATTAGGTTTGAAGTGAAGGGATTTTACTCTTTCCTTGGCTTTCCACCATTGTGATTCTATTTCAAAGGAGCATAATGTCCTTGTAATGGACTCAAGGATTACACTGTCAAAAGGAGTTCATCTAAAATACGTTAAGGAAGCTGTGATCACCTGTTGAGGCTTCAGCTTTTCTGCTTATTTCCTTATTGGCTGAAAATCTCATTAAAAACTCCAAGACTGATTTCTTTTTTGAGATTTTCCCCACTTTGTAATACTGTCATCTGCGTACCTGGCTGATGCAAGGCTGATACATTCATTTTAACTCCTTGTTTTTACATTGTTGGCGTACTCAGAAACAAAGTGCTGATTTTAAAATTATCTCAAATGGATGTATTTTGTTCAAAGGTTTGATATTCCAGGTGCAGTACAACTGTAAAGCGAAAAGACAATTTTTGGGAATTTGCAAGTTATCTATGACCTGTATTTGGATGAATTTTAAAAGTGCTTCTGACTTCAAATAACTCGGAGATGTGATTCTTTGCCTGAAGCTTTGTAATTTGTTACAAATGTCCTTGAAACCGTGTTGAGGAAGTTCAAGGTTGCTCTGTCTGTAATAAGAGTTAGATCAATTTTGATGGGCATTTCTTACTATCTGGGGAAATTTTCCTCAGATTTTTCAAACTGATTCATGAATACTTTAACAGTTGCCTCGATCGGTGACAACATTGATAGTTTCCTGATATGTATGGGTACAGTCTCATCATTTCATTCATAAAAACTTGATTTATACTGAGTTCTGCTGTTGTTCGCAAAGAACTGAAAGTGTTCAAACAATAAAATGGATGCTCTTTGGGATATTGATTGGACCGCTGTTAACATTGTCATCTCAGCTGTTTCACTTGCCACGCTTTGGTGGTTTGCTAATGCAAAGGTGAGCACCGATTTTTGCATGACCATGGCTAAGCTTTAGGCAATGTAAAGCAGTTGATGCAACATTATTTGAAAGCATTTGCTAAAACTTTCAAAAGTCTAGGAATTTCACCCTGCAAGGATCTTTTAGATGTTTCAAAACATAAAAATTAAATAATAAATGTTAACTGAGGAGTTTTCCTGCACGAATCTGACAATTCAGTGACAAAAATACTGTATTTTCACATGATAAAAAAAAGTTATGAATAAGGATACCTTGGTATACTAGTTCAAATTAAGGTACTTGTAGCCAAGGGGGCAGGGGGAAGTACCTCCCTCCTGCAAAAGCTTTTCCTCAAGAAAATTTTTGAGAACAAAAGTTACTTTGTACCGTGATACATCTTAATATACAGTATCATACAACCCCTGAAAAAATCCCCCCTTCCCAAAGCTATCTCACCACCTCCCCTTCAAAACTTTGCTGTGGACCTGTTTTAAGTGCAGTTATGCTGCTGTACATGCGGATCTGCAGGACTTAAAACTGTGGAAATCATATGTCAGTAATACTCTGCCTTTTTTTATGAAACACCAGTCAAATTAAAACTCATCATTTTGAGTATTCTCATTTCCATCAAAAGTGTATCTGTCATGGTTTGTCACTATGTAAACACGTACTGCAGCTGCCAACATGTTGCCTTGTGTAAATTTAAAAGGAACATTTGCATTTGTGGTACAGAAAATTTTCATCATATTTTTAATCCATAATTTATAGATATAGATATAGAATGATAGGTTGTTCAAAATAATACAGCATGGTAGCTTTATTTTTTTTTAAGAAATAAGATTCGAACAGGTAAAGTTCAGTTATTTATGGCTCATGGCTAAGTAATATTGGCTTAAACTTTCAAAATTTCAAATGATGCATCATCAGTGACTTTTGTAATGCATAATATGTTAGAGAGATCATGCAAGCTATTGCTTGTGTCTGTTGGTAAGGCTGAATGGTTTAAGAATAATTACACTGACTACTTTCTTTGTATACCTTGTTGGTGCATTGTAAATTCAATATTTTGTCCTATGTGTATTCAATAAGGGGACAGTGGAAGAAGCAATTGGATCAAGGGTAGCCATTCATAGGAGATGCAAGGGACATTGTACCAACCCCCACCTTACCCTTTATACCACCAATTACTTTGTTGAGGGGTATTAGACTCCTTAATATCCTATCCCCACACCTTTTGTCCGTCCACCAAACAATTGGTCAGTAACATATTTTTTAACTTTCATATACAGCATGCTCCTTGTACAGATTTTACAAAATGCATATAATACCCTCATGGCCCGGAGGCTGAGCCTGAAAGCTTAAAAAGGGGTAGCAGATCCTTATTCTGCACTATTAAACTGTGACAACTATGCCAAAAAAAAGTCTTGATACAGACAATTATCTGAAACAGACAACAATGAACCCATTTTAATATCCATTTTATGAGCCCTCTTCATCAGTTCCGCTTCAGACAGCTTTCCCTGAAGGATTCGTAAAGTCCCCAGAAAAATTCAGTTGATTCAATACCTAGTTTTGAACTTGGGACCTATGAAAGGGTTGCATGGTCTTACACATCTTCTGTTGCCAAGAATAGCTTTTGAGAGTTCATCAGCCTGTACTAGGTCAGTGTTAACTTGTGACTTCCTGATTCTATGAGTTACAGTATGTGTTTTAATACTAAATGTCATTTGCTTTTCCAGGAACTCAAGGAGGAATGTACCAAGCTACGAAACAGGGTAGAGGAACTTGAGATACAGAACAGACAGCTGAGACATTTATTTGAGCAAGAAGTGTGGAGTCAAAAACAGGTATGGTGTACTCATAGCATTAGGTTTGGGTGACTCCAGTATGTTGGGAGTCAGGTACTGCCTCCTCTTGGAGTCAAAAACAGGTATTGTTTACTCAAAGCATTAGGTACAGGTGACTCCAGTATTTTTGAAGTTAGGTATTGCTACCTAAGTCTTGACTCCCACAGTAATGTCATAAGCCACAGGGTACATAATACAGCAGCAGCCTTGTGTCCAGTACTAACCTACAAATGAGTGTTTAGTCCAATATGGTGTACCCATACTTAGAATTAGGTTTGGGTGACTCCAATATTTTTGGAGTCAGGTATTGCTACCTTAAGAGTCTTGACTTCTGCAATGATGTCATAAAAACCCATAGGGTACATAATACAGCAGCAGCCTTGTGTCAAGTACTAACCTACAAATGAGTATTCAGTCCAATATGGTGTACCCATACTTAGAATTAGGTTTGGGTGACTCCAATATTTTTGGAGTCAGTTATTGCTACCTTAGGAGTCTTGACTTCTACAATGATGTCATAAAAACCCCTAGGGTACATAAGACAGCAGCAGCCTTGTGTCAAGTACTAACCGGCAAATGAGTATTTATGCCAATAGGACTACACTTCAAGCCAATTTCCAACAGCAAAGGTATTGATTGTTGTATGGTAATGTCAAATGTTAAAGAACTGTTTGAAAAGTTAAAGATACTGTACAAGGAAAACTGGAAAAAAAAACTCGTGGCAAAGTAGTCAGCATCCTTCAAGTAGATGTTTCTACAGTAGGTCATGTCAATATTTATATTGTTCGCAATCGTGGTAATACCCTCAGTGCATGAAAATTTTACTTGTAGCTACAGCAAGATGCCTGTATCATTACACTAGGGCCCAGGTGCTGATTCCCATCAATCAATAAATTGTGAAAGTGACGTTGATATGATCGCTGCCTAATCATCGGTCATTTTTAATTAGTGGACTTTGAGTAATGGTCAGAAATCAATGGTAAATTGCCTGGAGTAGCTCAAAGATCAATAAAGGTATCTTCAAAAGCAAGTACATTGATCTGTCGACATTGAGTTGCATGGAGGCCATTTGACGCAACTTGAACTCTTGACGTACAAAATACCTTAGCTCAGAACTGAAGCCTATGCAGTACAGTAGAAAAATAAGGTCAGTGCCTCCCAGGGTGCATAGACATCTGTCACATCCTGCTAGGATTGAGTGCCCTGTATGTTATGATATATTTAGGGAACTGGTAAGATCGTGATTGAAGAGAAATGCTGATTTAGTTAGACTGACCTGTGAGGTAAAGGTGACAGATGGGGGAGGCAGTATCGCATAAGGAAAAAGTTTTTGTTTTCATACTTCTTCATTTGTAAGTTTAGACTGCTTCAGTCCCTCTATTTATTCATCAATCATTTCAAAAGTTTAATTTAGTAGGATGGAAATTATCAGCTGGATCTTTAACTTTCATTTGTGTAGTGTAGAATATTCATATTGGCTGAAAATAAGTTAGAAAGTTGTTGTCCAGGCATTAGAGAATGGAATTCACCCAATCAGTCTAAAGGGAAAGCCCATGGGCTATAGGAGGGCAAAATTGTATGAAAGAGGATGATCCCTGTGTGCTGAAAATAAAGTTGCTGTCCAGTTCAGTGCTTAATTTCTCTTACTACCCTTAACTGTTTTAGTAAAAGATCAGATTGTCAAAAAATTACAAATGACAGGTGGAGGGGAAGGGAGAAGGGGGGGGGGGACGGGACAATAGCTGCATTTGACTGCTATTATCCTTTCAGGCTTCTAGCAAGAATGGTAACCTGTACCTTTGTAACACATAGCAGTTACCCCAGAGACTGGAAACTGTAACTTAGCAAGGTTTCTTTTATGCAGGACCTACTACTTCAAAGTGTATGCTGCCCTCACTTCTGCTTCATAACCATGGCAAAATGTTGAAGACCTGTTCATACACTCTGCAGCCTATAGGACACTGTGTAGTCATGCAGCCCACGTTCAGGGCCAGATCCAGGAATATATGAGAAAGGGGGGCATAACTAGGATTTCGTCTGGTCCTACCTTTTTCAAGGGCTTGGCCATATAAAATTCTGTTTAGAAAAATTAATGCTTTGCAGAAAATAGGGGGTGTACACCCCGCCCCCGGATCCGGCCCTGCATATTTAATTTACATACCCATGATTCATAGGGTTTCTGTTTGAGAAGGGACCAGACATTGTACCATAATGGAGGTTGGTGGGACTACTGACGGCCATGCAATGAGGCCTCTTTGGAAAAAAAACACATTGCTTTTAAAAGTATTTGTGGACCATGAGCCCTCATGCCTTGAGCCATTCTTATGTGCAGTACCCTGCTTTTCTCAACTTTGCTTTCTTTTCCTGTAGTATGCAATATTTATGTTATGAAGCATTATGAGATACACATTTGAAGAAATGAATTTGATAGGATAACTCAGGGTTCAAACAGATTTAGGACCTCTGGTTAAATTTGAATCTAATTAACTTTACGTTTTCATAGAAAAGGTCAATTTTTTCTTACAGCATTGTGTTTTCGTTTTGTTTTTATTGCTTTTTTATTTTCTAAAGAAAGCTCTTGGGTAACATGACAATGTTAAAAATAATGGAGCTTTCATACAGTTTGATTGTTACCTGTGGCTTTGGTAGATGAACTGTTGTATACCTGGAAATGTCCCAGGTGCCTAGTATGTAAGTAGTCTAGTCTGCATGAGTCATCAGTGGAGAATCTCAAAAGATAAGCACAAACAGGCAAACACATCTTGCCCGAGCACTGACTCTGTTTGGCCTGGTTTAGAGCACAGTGTTGATCTACAGTAAGAGAAGGTTGACGGAGACCTTGTGTTGATAGCTGGGAAGGAAATGCAGGAATTGCTGCCAGCGACCTGGTGACTGACACATCAATTATTGGGAGGATGTATGGGAAATATTTAAAGTAGCATGTGCTAAGTATGGATGAAAAGTCAATACTCTAGATAGCGAAAATGTTTTTACGGAGATTAGTGAATCATTATTCTTGCAGTATGATGGGTCTGTACTACTGTGTCAGTAGATGCTGCAAAACCTCAGCCCATAGCATGTGATGGGGATTATCATAGGGTATCTTTTAATTATATCTCTTGAATTGATTCATAGTGAATGCTATGTACTGTAACAGCTAGTAACTGCCCTACAGTCCTTTTTGCCCATTAGTTCTGTAGCCAATTGCCAGTACAAGTCATGAGTACTGAAGCTAATTGGCCCTTCAACCAAGCCATACATTAAATGGGTGTCAGGCAATTTTTACCCCCTGGTCCTGAGGATGTAGCATGTGGTTTGCTTCAAAAATGTATGTGGTCTCTAATTTTCTTACAAGAGTCTGGCCATACTCACCAACTTAGCAAATTCAAACTGGGGTTAGTGTTTTGATTGTATGCACCACTATGTTCCAACATCCCGCTGTTCTGACACACATATCCCTAATCCTCTCACCCTAACCTAACCCACAGAGCAGGATGTAAACCTATAAAGCTAACCTTAATCATTGACCCTCAGTGTAGACTTGTTGGATCATAGAGATTTCAGAACATAGAGCGGTCACTGTTTTAATTAATTAGTGATCATATGAACTTTCCTTGATTTGTGAGCATACTGACATGGTTTATGGGCTCATTTCACAGTCTCCCAGCTCCCTGGTAAAACCAAAGTATTCCTGGAGTCTTGGCAATGGATTTGAAAGTGTGGAATGGACTGGTAGTGGTCCAAGTCTACTTGACTTCCTTTAACTGGTTTAGTCCTCTGCATAATTTTGACACATGGAAGGCCCACATTGAATGAATAATGGACTACTAATAGTAAAACAAAATGCAAATATTAGACAGTACATCTTGTAATGAATTTTGTTAGCAGTTTTGAAAACAGAAGAAGGGGAGAGAGTTTGTTCATTTCCATTAAACCTCTCATGTTTAGAAAATGCCACCACCATGACTGTATGTTAACCCGCAATGTTGCCAGTGCTGTTTATTCAGTACCATGTGTGTCGAAGCCTTCATTCTAAAGTGGCTGCTAGACATGATTACTTCCTATCTGAGATGAAATTACTCTCAAAATTGCCAATGAATTTTCCCAGAAGGGAGTTCAAGAACCTACAGTGACAGACATCATTACGTGAGGGCATCTTGCCAGACTCTTATTACTATGTATATACAGCAAGTTGTCATTATGCAACCTTTCGTCTTTTGCTATCGATTCATATTCATTTTTCTTGTGTTACTTTTTTTGAAGGGTTCTAGGCAAATTTCACATCCATAACATTGCTATGGTGTAGTGACTCCCCAGGGCAGACACATCATGATTTTTCAGTTTTAACTGTTACTTTTGTCTACATTAATGTTTTGAGGACTTCAGGCAGACAAACCTGTCAATCATCTTGTTGCCGTAACAATTTACAGGGTAGGATTGTCAGAGGCAGTTGGATCCTGGAGGAAAATTATTTTGGTAGAAGATAAATTTTACTAGGCAAATTGACAAAAGACATGCAATCCTAAAACAGTATATGAAGGAACTATACATTTTATGTGAAAAGGGAAAAAAATTGGAAATTTTCTGATGCATGAAATGTCATTCATGAATATAGTCACATGCTGTAGCTGTAAACCATGGTATTTCATATTTTATTGAAATGGAAATCAAACAGTACACTAATGATTTGGGAGATTGCTTTTGATTTTATCTTCTGTCACTCAATTTTTTTTTAAAGTGATTTCCTCCATCGACCCTTCCTCAATGAAGTCATTGGGCCTTGCTGAATATAATACAAAATTTATATTTTCACCAGGTTTAATGTGGAATTATCATTAATGATTTTATGGAATCGATTTTTGATTTTTTGATTTTTGATTTCTACTTCCACTCCCTGGTTGTAGACAATGGGCATTCTGAATATTAAAAATTTTTTATATCATTAACAGTTTAGTGTGGAATCATGTTTTTTTCATTAAGAGCATCTCTGGGGGTATTGTTGCCTCTTAAAGTATTGATCCTTGTCATCTGTAATAAAACTAAATATGACTTACAGTAAGCAGTTGCTCCTAAAAGCTTATTGTACCTTGGCCCCACTTGTAAAGACATATTGATCTTAAGTTTGATGTACCATGCAATTGGCCTATAAAAATCAAGCATAACACTTTTTGAAATGGGGTCCTCTGGGGCGGATAGCAGTCATTCTTCTTTCTGTGAAAGTACTGTATATTACCAGGGTTTCTGCAACCTATAAAGGCATGGGAATTTTTTAAAATTACTGGAGTTATAGCATTATGCACAGACCACAACTTCAGATGCATGTACACTATATGATTTTTATCACAACTTCTTAAAGTCTAGGGGAATGCCTTTTGTAGGTTTTTAGCTCATACCAGCATGCTGGTGTGAGCTATTGTGATCACGCGGCGTCACTCTATCTATCTATCTAACTATCTATCTATCTGTCTGTCTGTCTGTCTGTCTGTCTGTCTGTCTGTCTGTCTGTCTGTCTGTCTGTCTGTCTGTCTGTCTGTCTGTCTGTCTGTCTGTCTGTCCACACTTGTTCAAAATGCTTCTCTTCCCACATGCTTTCATGGATTTTTTTGAAACTTGGGCACAGTGTTCCTTGGGTGGTGGGCCATTTGGGGTGTTCAGGAATTTTTGGTCCAAGGTCCAATGTGGACCCTAGGGCCCATTTTATGAAATTCTACAAAATGCTTCTCCTACAGATTCTCTTGTACAATGTTGATGGTTTGCCATAATGTTACTCTCTTATTGGTCCCTTCGGGGTGTTCAGGAATTTTGGGTCCAAGGCCCAAGATGGACCGTTGGGTCCATTTTGTGAAATATTGCAAAGTAGTTAACTTCTTCTCTATTTAATGTTCAAAGAGAGGTAACAGCCTCTCATTATAATGCTTGGTTAGTGATTTCATTGTGGTGTTCTTGAATTTTGGCCTAAGGTCCCATGTGGGCCCCAATGGCTCATTTTATGAAATTTTACAAAATACTTTTTCTCCTACAAATTGTGTTGTACAGTGTTGATGATTTGTCATAATGAAGCTCTGTTAGTGGTCCTTACAAATTACTTCTCCAATTTGGGATGAAGAATACTTTTGATACCTTTCTAACCAATTTTGTGCCACCCCTCTATTTCACCAGTCTCACAAAATCACTTTATTACCTATTTTTCTCTGTACTACACCCTCTTTAAAACTGTCTGTGTAGAAGAGGTCAATCCTGTGCAATTGTTTAGGTTAGTTTAAAGGGAGCTGCTTAATGGGATTTCCATTGTGTATTTCCATTGTGTGTGCATTGTCAGAGCACGTGGGTGTGTTTGTCATAGTGACGGTAGTGACCCTCTGTTTTAATGGTTCTTTTAGGGTGTACAGAAATTTTGGGTCCAAGGCCCATTGTACCTTAGGGTCCATTTTGTGAAATATTGCAAAATGGTCAATTTCTCCTCCAGTTAATGTTAAACAGAGTTGAAGGCCTGTCATAATGGTGCTTGGTTAGTGATCTGTTTATGGTGTTCTGGAAGTTTGGGTCTAAGGTCCCATATGGGCCCTATGGCCCTTTTTATGACATTTTGCAAATTGCTTACTCCTGCAGATTCTCTTGTACAATGTTGATGGTTTGTCATAATTATATTCGGGTAGTGGTACCTTCAGGGTGTTTAACAAGTTGGGGTCCAAGGCACAAGACGGACCATAGGGTCCATTTTGTTTAGTATTGCAAGTGGTTAACTTTTCCTCCAGTTAATGTTTAACAGAGTTGACAGTCTGTTATAATGATGCTTGGCTAGTGATCTGTTTCTGGTTTTGTGGAATTTTGGTCCAAAAGCCCATGTGGACCCTATGGCTCTTTTATGAAGTGTGCAAAAGTGCATCTTCAACTACAGATTCTCTTGTACAATGTTGATGGTTTGATGTTGATGTCATAATGATACTTGAAATTTGGGGTCCAAGGCCGAAGATGGGCCCTAGGTGCTTTGCTTTCTTAAATGGTATTCGTGAAACAACTTACAAAGCAAAGATAGCATGACAAATTTTTTGTGACATTCGGGAAGCTGCCATCAGGGTATGTGAGATTTGGGGTCATAAGCCATTTGACCTCATTTAAAGTCATATGATGCTTGTCCAAACAAAGACTAGAAGCCAGGGACCCTTAATTGGATGAAGGTATGAGCTTCAGCACCATTGGTGCTCTAGTTCATGATTTGGTCATAGAAGCATATTCATGGAAAAGTTGAGGAACTCTGTTGCCCTTATTCATGATTTCCATAGTGTGGTCAGCCTGTCCTAACATGCAGTAACTGCATACAACTTAGGCTTATCATAAAGCCTATACATGGAAAGTCCTGATGCTTTTGTGTCTCGCAGTCCTTGCTTTTTAATAGTGTTTGCACGGGTTACCCGAAAACCCGGGTACCCGCCCGTCATATTACTACCCGGGTTTCGTGTCCTCTACCCGGTTCCAGAAAAATAGCACATTAAAAATACTTTGGATATTTCATGCTATAAACCTGTAGCAATGCTTATTACATTCACTCACAATCTGTCTTAGGTTTCTTCTTCTTCTCATGCTCTCACACATTTTGTGCTTTTCAGGGGACAAAATAACCGGGTTCGCATCGCAATTTGCTACCCAAGAATGACTTAGTTGCTTACTTGCGAATCTTTTTCAATTTGGCCTCGCGGAAGATGCGAATCATTATTTTGTCAAGCCATGTTCGAGTTTCAACTCCAATGACGCGGTGTATAACAATTGTCGTATTGTTTGAAGCCGAAGCCAGAAGATCCGCTTCTGCTCTTTTCCTCTTGACAACAACACATAGCTAGAAAAGTTATAAACAATTAAATACTGAGCCGTGCACATGTCATGTTTGGCTACATAATACACACGGCTGGGATGAAGTGTACATCGCACATATATGTTAGTGTTCTATCCGGTACGGCGAATGCTGCAATACCGGGCCTGACACTGCGAGGTCAGTTTTATGTAGTAGACAAAACCCTGAACCCTGAGCTAGCTGACCATGCCTCCCCATTGCAAGGTGCTATTACGTTCGGCATGCTACTAAAACTGAGCCATGCATGTACGGTACATAGGCTAGCCTCTGTCGAGTCTTTCCTGCGACAGTTTCCCTCCTCCCTCTGGAAACATTAGCAGGAAACATTGGCTGTTACCTTCTGGGTGTTGTACTCCCCCTGGAAATCGCTACGCAGGAAAGCCTCTGGACAAAGTTAATTTCATGCACAAACTGCTTAACTATTACCTTTAAAATCTGCTACCAAATCGGTAGTAATTAGTGGGAACCAATCAGAGAGTCTTCGGTTTCAATGATTCATGAATATGCACGACTGTACCTTGCCTGTTCGTTCCATGGCGAACAACAACTGGGATCAATGGGATGATTCAAGCGCACAACATTCAGCAGCTCTAGACCCGAATTCATTAATAAATCGGCAGCTTGAAGCTCTGTTTCAAACGGGAAGGACACATTTGTGAACCTGCCGTATGGATTTGGTAAGAGTTTGATTTACCAGTGTCCGCCGTTCTTCGAGCGATAACGTTGGGTCGACGTAATAATGCAAGGTCAACAACAGGGACTGGTTATGCGAGTGTTTAAGCAACAATAATACAGGATCGAGCAATTTCATTGGTCAATTTCCTTTCGACGACATAGCAGCATAATAACAATTAATAGTAAGTAGTAGCAACGTGAATATCATAGATGCATATATTAACATTTTGTCCAAAGGCTTTGATGCCGACGCGAGATCCGTTTGCTTAGCAGTCAGTGTTACGAGGGCCTAGCTTTAATGGTTGGAGCGCGTAGGCTACTTTCAAGTCGAAGTAGGCCTAAATAAAGTGAGGGATAACAAACGGCAGAAAAGCCTTGACAAAGGCTATACATAGGCTGGCTATGTACTACGCAATATGTTGTGCATTCAGTTCAATACGGAATTCCCCCTCGTGTTTGCCAAAAGGGAAAAAACCTCGATTAATGGTTAAATGCATCTCTGATGATGTGCAAATCAACACCTTGCCACCGTGCGTAAAGTATCTACGTAGATTTTGAAGTTAACCATGCTATTGGATCTAACATTGGCTTGCACCAAAATAATAGCATTCGTAAAAACAAGCTAATTAGGTAAAGTGCCTGGATGTCAACACATAGATAGCTACGTACAACGTAGGAAGCTGTCCGTGATAGTGCGTACACTAGTAGTAGGAAACATCATAAAAGTGACGTCATTGTTTACTTCCTGTAAAATTGGACGTGCCAGAGAATACTTACAGTAACTTCTGAAGGCTCTGATTGGTTGATATTTTTTAAATCGGTATAATCTAAAAGCCTGCTTTTTGATTCGAAAAATGCCCCCAAATTCAGTACAGTATGAGGATAAAGGCCTTAAGAAATAGTGATTTTCTTATCTAGTTGTTTTTATCACGTTTCTTTCATTCTTAATTTTCTATTTGAAACGACGTGATTTTGTTATGATGATTTTTAGTCTTCTTGAACTTGTGGCCACTACCACTCTGATACAGGTGTAAATATCGGGCAAGTGTCATGGAGTATGTGTCCAATTACGAAATGTTGCTTTATTTTGGTCATCGTTATTTATACTGCTAACCAAGATGAAGTCATCACTAGTCAATTCAGATTTTGATAAGCAGTTACTGCTAATCAATTTACCCAATCTTTTTTATCCTTTGCTTTTATTGCACTAATTAATTATCCCCATTCGAGCGACACGATACCTCCTCCGAACAATACATGTAGTACAACAGTATTGTGAGTTGTTTATAAACTTTTTGCAGTTTCTGCGGTTTTCGGGTACCCGGGTAGCACTTTTACTACCCGTGCAAACACTACTTTTTAAGTATAGGATGTCTGTGGACTAGTCTCATTAATTTTATATCTGGGGCAACTACTTTTGACTGCTATTATAAGCAATTTTTCAACATTTCTTTATCAAATGCAGGGTTTCCCCTGGGTTTTAGAGAGTGTGAGGTGGTGTTAGTCCATGTGGGTGATATGGTGCCAGCTTTGGAGGGAGAACTATCAATACTTCTATAGCTAGTACAGTAGAGGTAGTAATTATAGCAAATTTCTGTGAGGTGGTGGCCAAAAGCTGTGAGGTGGCCACCTCACAAAAAGAATGCCAGGGGAAACCCTGAAATGTTTTACATCAATTAGTTAACTTCTTAAATTTTTTGAATGTCTTTACAGATTCAGGATAGTTGCTTTACAGAAAATGGGAGTAGCATAAGTCATCAGTTAATCCCAGATAATGCTGGACTCAGTCAAATCAATGCTGGATCTCTGGTAAGCCTTCTGTTGACAAGGTGTAATTTGATTAATGTTGTTTTGTTTGGGAATTTAGCAGTAAAATATAGGGATGGGCTAGAATCACTCATAAAATACTTTTGTGGTAGGAAAGGAGTTGAAGTACTCATCAGACAAAAATGAAGAAAATTGAAGGTATTTTATGAACCATTTTGCAATATATCCTTCTGCGATGTGTAAGGACACAAACGCTGTAAACTATTACCAACACTAAAATATGATATTTCAGGTTGTTTGTGACAGTATTGAAAAGCCCCTAGGATATGCAACTGGAGTCGCTACTTGACTCTCAGCCAAGTGTCTTGAATCTGCAAAGGCTCTTATAACCTCCCCAAGCCTGGCAAAACTAAGGAGGAAATTCAGTCATCACTTCAATTTGAGTTTTGCCTAATGAATTGTTGAATTTATCCAGATCCAGGATAACTCTTTGACTAATTTGCAATATGTTAACTTTGTTTTGCGAAAAGTGAAATATAATCATGAAGGAAAAACAAGATTTAAAACATCCAGCTGATGTTTCAAAATGAGTTTAAAGGGCAAATCTCATCCCAGACAGCTCCAATTCTTCCAACTAAGTTTTTCTTATCTCCTCCAAAACTGTCTAAAGCCCCGCCCCTGCTTTTGCAGACACAAACCTAGTTGTATCCTGTTGAGCATACAAGGCCCTAATGTGTAATCAGAACTCTCTCTGTGCATGCTTTATAATGTGAACTACTCTGCATCTTCTGAATTTGGTGTCAATCAAAGAGCAGTAACCAGTTGAGAGCTTTGGTTTCCTTCAACAAAAATTAGTTTGGGTGATGAGTGTCTGCCTTTTGGTGACTGTCTTTTAAGTAACTGCTTCAAAATGCAGTGCAAGCTTGTTGATATGCTCCGTATTAGTGAATATTCATGAACTTAATCTTTGTCACTTAACTCTTCTGGAGGTTGGTTTTGTTTCTTCTATTTTCCCAAATCAGTTAAAGGTTTAATGACATATAAATTACATAGTTGGAGATTTGATGCAAAAAGCATAAAAAATTCAGAAAACAGCTGCAGTTCCCATCAAAATCCATTTGATGCACAAAGTATCAAAAATTCCAGAAAACAGCTGCAACTCCCTTCAAAATCCATGAACTATTGACTGTTTTACAGAATAATTACTATTTCAAACTGTTTCATGAAAACACATAAACTAAATATGCAAATTTGTGACATCAAAAGATGGACTCACCAAATAAACTCTTAACTTGTGTATACCTCAAGTCTGATTGACATTACAGTAGTTGTCAAATGGCTGTGACTTTCTGATGCATATGTATAAAAAAAACATGGCAAAATATTTACATTGAGGTACTCCAATTTAACTTTTATTATTTGTGAAATTCTAGATCTGCTGGTGAAGTATATGGTATATTTATCTCTAACTTTTTATAATACAAGCAGAAATGACAGGCATGTCAGCATGTGTCAAAGTATCTGCCCATCAGAACATCAGTTTCAAGACACTCTTTCTCCTTTTTTATAACATATTACAGACTAATTTAAATCAACCTTGTAGGCTTGCTGATTCTCATGCTAGCTAGTATGATGCCTCTTGGAATGACGTAGACGACTACAATTCACAGACTAGTAAAGGGATTGCATGGATAGCATGTCTATGTTCAAATTTTCTGAAGGCAAAAGAAACTTATTCAATACATTTTGTTTTAAATGAGCAAAGAAACTTGTGGAAATAAGTGGGCACCTTCAGGTTTTGACTGACATGGCACCTCATGAAAAAATGCAATTATCAAATTCTATCAAAGGGAAAGAAAACATTTGTTTTAAGTCGTACAGGAATGGTGTTGGAGACCTTTCCTTCGTAGAGCATGGTATGAAAGCCCCACAATTTGACATGGAAGATCATTCATAGTTCATAATGATTGCATGTGAGATAATTGAAGATTCCGTCAGAGACTGACTCAATCATTTCATTTGAGGGGAAGATATTCCATCAAAGAATGGCTTTAAGTACTGTAAGTTGACATTATAGATCATTTTGTTGTGTTTTTATACCATGTTAATTTGTATGACAGTTTTGTCCTTAAGTGAAGAGGTACTGTACATATATGGTAATTGAACAAATGTCATTTCTGTTTTCCATATGTTGCGTGCATTTTTCTCCTTTCCTCCTAATGACATATTTCTTCCTAAATGGCCTGCAATTACTGTCTGGCAAAGTTGCTAGCACAGTGGAGGATGTCCTTCCTTACTAGATGGTGCTGTGTGTGGCCTCTGTTGCCATCAGGTCAAGTATTGTACTGAACAGGCATGATTTTCTTACTATCGGTGCTTACCAGATATTTGTATGATATACTGTAGATGGTAAATTTTGTCATTATTAGCATATATCTCATTACCAGTTGTTCTTTTTCTACTCCCTTGCATAGAATGGACATCACCAGAGAAGCATGTCAGCTATCTACAAACACACCTTCTTCTCACAAACTGAAATGCACCATCTGTCTCATCATCTACTAACATCTCACCTCAATGGCAATAAAGACCCGAGGATACGAGACCAAAGCTCGGGTAACTTTCATCGTCAAGCATCCTTGCCAAACTCATATTTCTGCAGCAGTCTTCCCCCGGGTCATCCACGTCACAACCCTTTCTGCAAAAATTTACCATCTTCCTCTGCAGTGAACAGCTACGAAGGGTTTGCGGGGGGCGGAGAGTGCCTCGGTAGCAGTGATGCTGTCAGTGATCTTGGCAACTTTGATTCTGCCTGCCTGAACCCCTCAGGTAACCAAATTTCCAGTACTTGTGGTGTCTCAAATATGTTACGAAAAACTCAGAGTCTTCCAACGACACCCCTTACCCAGAGAAGTGCTGCCTATCGGAGCCACTTGAACAACCAGACCACCTTTGAATTCACAGAAAACCAGAATCATTTGAGTGATAAATACACTAAGCCATTTGTTCATGCACCTTTAGATTATGCTCAAAGCTTGCTCCAAGAACTACAGGAAATCGGTGCTAGCATGAAAACCTTTGAGACTCTGACTTTAGAACCAAGGGCAAACCCCTCACAAAAGAGGAAAGTCTTTGGTGAATTGGAGCAGACTCCACAGCCACAAAAACTTGTCAAAGGCCATGGATTTGACTACCTAAGGAGTAACTGCTCTTCTAGCATTGCTGAAAATGCAGATACTTTTTCCTTGGAAGACTTCCCCCCGGAGAGTACTAGTAGCATTGCCAGTGGAGAGAGCATTGAGACAGCATATGAGAGAATTATTCCCTCACCGGAAAAATCACCTCAGAAAAACAACTTAACTGCAGTCTCTGTCACGAAGATTGGAGGTACCCCTTCACGTACGGACAGGAGAGGAGATGCTCTCTATGATATTGACGAAAAATTACTAGAAAATGAACAAAAACCTGGTGGGCAAATTTGGTCTTCTTATTCGGCATTTTCTAGACCTGTCAAAAGCCATGAAGAGAATTCTAAAAGTGAGGAGACTTTGGAGGTAAAATCATCAGAAACAAAAGTTCCTGATGTTAACAGGACTGAAACAGTTGTATGTCCAAATTTAAACAATGCACAGGAATTGGCAGATGCCAAAGTTGTCTCTAGTGGTGATTCTGAGGATTTACAAATGAAAACAGTTCCACCAAAAGTGGATAATATATTGGAAACTAAAAAACCTTCTGTTCCCACCACTGAGATAGAAGTTCTAGTGGATAAATTAAAAGATGAGGCGGAGAACCTTGACTTGAAAGAGATTGATGAGGGTGTGTATGAAAAGGAAATTCATTACAGCCCACAGTGGGAGGAGCTGCGAGATGATGTTGAGGAAGAACCTCCATCTCTTCCTCCCAGGTGTAGATTGATTAATAGGTCTTTTGATTCCATCAGTGATGATGTGTTTCTTGGAGATGGTGATTCCAGCCAGCTATGCTCTATGGATGGGGATAGAAAAGAGGCAGGGGAAGATGAAAGACATTGCATTGAGAGGAGAAATTCTCCACCAAAGCGTCCTCCGAAACCACTTTGGATGAGGATGGCTAATATCAACCTGTCACCATCTGGTAGTGATGAAGCTGTGAGCCCGCCACCAGTCCCTGAGAGGAGGCCTATTCAACCTGAAGGACAGGAGTGTCATTCTTGGCAGTGGACAGAAGATTTTGGCACAAGGTAAGTTAGATAAGAGCAGCATATATATTAAGACTGTTTCCTTTGACTTGAATTGCAACGGTATCTTTGTCAGAAAGGTCGGCATTCACTATGTGCATTGTCTGACATGGCAACAGTGCTATGTGCACTCACCTACTGTATCAAGACAGATCAATCCTATCAAACAGCCATATTGATGAGTGTTCATGAATATGCTTGAAAGAGAGACTACCTGTAGGTATATTGTCTGGTATGGCTACATTGCTATGTGCACTCATCTTATCAAGACAGATCAGTGCTATTACACAGCAATATTGATGAGTCTTCATGAATATGCATGACAGGGAGAGTTGCTTCACCCAATCCATAACATGATGTAAGGCAAATAAGAAGTCTCGATCCTTCTAACCCTATACCTTTCCTGATTGCTTTAACCCTAACCTAACCTGGAGACATGATATCATGCATGGTGGTTGCTTTAAGTATATTATATGATATGACTACATTGCTGTATGCACCCCCTTATCAAGACATGTCAGTACTGTTAAACAGCAGTATTGATGAATGCTCATGAATATGCATGACCCCACAGTTAACAAAATTTATGATCCAAAGAATGAAGGATCTATAATTTCTATGTTTGGCATTTGTATTAGCATTCAATAAATGACCCAGTTTCATTCAGAGAGCTACAGATGTAGCACATATATACTGTATTTACAACTAGGTTAGGAGAAATTGCAGCATTTAGAAGCTTCAATGAATTCATTGTTTGATATGCCTTATGTGTGAGCTAGGTAAAAAATATCAAAAGTACCATTGTCACTATCTTCAAAAGTTTTTATTTCCCCCCTCCCCCATTTCATCTCCACCCCTACCCCCACCCCATCCAGGTTTTACTATCAGTGTGGCTCTATGTATATTCTGTTATAATGTTCCTAAAATTGCGTTTGAGCAAACTGATGTACAACTTCAGTAGGGGTATACCTTGAAATGTAAACATGGTATAGGATACCTATAGGTAGATCATGTCCAGGCAAAAGGAGTACAATTCCAAGAATGCGTGAATGCTATGTTGGTACACTCACTCAAGTCCTGACACCCATCATTGAAAGTTTTCTGCAAAATTTGCTTGTAAGAAGTGAAGTTGTAGTTCACCTCCAGGGATCATAGCTGTTACTGTACATTCTATTTTATCAAGCATCTCGAATGAACGTGCTAGAAACTGAAAACTTTTAAAGACAAGTGGCTGGAACACTTGGTTTAGAACGTAATGCAAAAGCAGGTCACCATGAGATTTGTGTACTGCATGTACAGGGAGATGGCTCTCTTAGATGAGAAACATATTATCTCCATGACAACCTTGGAAACAGGTCACAAATTCACAGTGAAGATGTATTCAAGTGTGTACAGTGAATGGGAAAATTATGATTTGAGTAAGTGGAACATGACATGTGACCCTCCATGCTGCCCTCAATTTCATGGTGTGGTATGGTCTGTGCAGCTTTTAGTAAAGTTTACGTTTGGAAAGATGACAGCACAGCAGTTAACTTGATTAAGTAGCAATCTGTTTCGCTCTTGCTTACCTCATTTATTGTACACATGAACAATCCCATCTACTGCAGAAAGCAAACAGCCTTTTCATTTTACTTTTGGGGAGAACCTTCAAGAATGTAGAACTTTTGTAGAAAATGTCTTAGATGCCGCCATGCTCCGTTTCAGCTGGTATGAATGTTTACAAAACCTTACTACTTAAAGACGTTAAATGGTATCATTTTAGCTGTTTGATAGCTGGTCATGAGAAGCGGGATGACAATTAAGCTTACATTGCATGACAGTTGAATGGTCAGATTGTAATTAGCATCTTGGAATAATTTACAAAAAATGACAAAATGATAAAACAGGTGAATAAATGTGACTTGGTTGGTCAGTCATGTTTTGATAATTATGTGACATGTTTTGGTTACTTGTGGGCATATGTGCATCTAAAATAGGTTTATGTTGATATGTTTGGCTGGTGGAAGTATTAACAAGTTGTCAATTGCAGTCTATGGTGTAGAATCAGGTCAAGGTGTCATCCATTGCAAGAAAAAAAGAAACATGGCGGAGCAGTTTAAAAGTAATTTGTGGTTGGTCCAACCAAAAGTAGTTGAAATTAACATTTTCAAGTACAGAGTGATCCTTCACACTATGTTTATAGGAGTTAAATTCATGAAAGACACGAATCTGATCCTGTTTAGTGGGTTTAGCACTCAACAATGCTTTTAATTTTGAAGAAGTTAAGTCTTTTTGCATTATGGAAATAGTCTTTTTTCTGGTTTTCAACATTTGTCCTAAAGTTCGTTTGTTCTGAAGAGCAGTAACTGGCCAAAGGAGAAGAAAAAGTGACCAGTTACTGTGGACCATGCATTCAGTTGCACCTGAGTCGGGGGGAGGGGGCATTTTTCACATCTATAATTTGCCTTAAATGGGCAACTCTCCCCCTACCCCTTGTGACAATTTCCATTCCAATAGCATACAACTGAACTTGGGTAGGGATAGATCAATTTCTGTTACACACAGCATACAGCTGAACTTGGGTAGGCTTAGATCAATGGAAGATAGCTGAAAGAAAGCTCAAAGAAAGCTTATTTAATAGAAAGTACAATATCTTTGGGACTATCAGGCTCAGAGGGGCAGTTAGTTACTCCTAGTCTGCATAGAAGCACTCTGTGCATACCTCTTAGGGGGCTGTCCCTCAGTTTTTTATTCCTGGAATAACCCATAAACCAGGTGGAAAGGTTCCTTTTTTTCCAGTTAGCTATCTGTTAAAATAAGCCTGATGACTAAGTGAACCTGTGAACTTATTTAGTTTGCAGTGGAAGTTAGTCTCATATGTTGTTCAGTTTAAAAGGTTTACATGACCTGTCAAGTAGAAATGCCCCTTGAGTTGTAAATGAGAGGCACTTGAGCAGAGGGACATGCAGTAAATGTCCTTCAGTATCATTTACCCCTACTAAGTACCCTTATTTGTCTTGCTGGCCTACTAGACTTTTTAACTCCATCATGATTCCTCAAGAAGAAGTGTCTTGTTGTCAGATGTCACTTTAGTGGAGTGTAAATTACTCTAACAAGAGATTTAAATCCTTGGCAAATATTTGTACTGCAAGACTCCCATTCTCCTCTCACAAACCAAAATATTTGTTTTTGGACAGACAATAGTGACTAAGGTTTGCCTTTTCATTGTCTTGATCAGTCAGAACACCTCTAGTTTACAGTGACCACTCTTATCACTAAATAGTGCCATTGAGTATCATTCATCTAAGAGTGCAAAAGGAGTTAACATATAGAGTAATCAGCAAGTCTTATCATGGTGCATACTGCCATTGAATCAGTACAGGGTAGAATAAGCTATTACCAGTGATTGGGTAAAGCCGTACTGTTGTATGACAGTGGTGGAAAGGTGAGAATCATTGGATGTAGTTTGTACGTTCTCAGTAAATGGACGGCAGATCAGGGAGTTGCTATTTGACAGACACATTTACAGGTATGTAGTTTGTGGTACTTTTGCTTTACTTTTTTTCATAATTTAATGCAAAAATTTAGGTGAAAGCTAAAGGAACTTGGTCTTGCATGACTTATGACTATACTGTAATTGTTCTATTAACCTTTACAGGTAGATCAGTAGAGTCATTGGCCCAGAATTTGTTAAATTAAATAGACTGTGCCTGGATGGTGTTGTTCCCGAAAACCAAATGTTTAATAGTAATACAGTTTCTACCTCATTTTGTTAGTCTTTGAAGGCCAGTCATTTAAAATTACTACAATGTCAACTACTTAGCATTATAATAGAAAGTATTTTAACACCAAAAAGGATCATAACATTTTGTTGGAACATTCTACACAATTCCTTGTTAATTCAGAGAGATGGCACCGTCGACCAATGGAGCCTTCTCAGGTTCGTCAAGAATCCAGACGTGTAGTACCCATTGGGGCCTGGGAAGCATTATAATAGAAAGTATTTTAATACCAAAAAGGAACATAATATTTTGTTGGGACATTCTCCACAATTCCTTGTAAATTCAGAGAGATGGAACTGTCAGCTAATGGAGCCTTTTCAGGTTTGTTAAGAATCCAGAGGCGTAGTGCCCATTGGGGCCTGGGTAGCCCAGGCCCCCCACATTTTGTCAAGGGTGTCATATGATTTTGTCTGAAAATGAATTTGAAAACCCTTCACATGTCAAGTCAATATTGGAAAGAACTATTTTCGAAAAAATATAGCACTTTGTCTTAGGCTACGCTATTTTTCACTTTCCCCCTCCAGAAATATTTTTCTCATGGCACATCAATACCTTCAACCAGTCACCACCTCTCACAGTCCCCCCCCCGAAAAAAATCGCACAACACCCCTGAAATTATTGAGGTAGCCTTCCTTTCTTGTCTAGTGTTTAAAGAATAACACAAGACCTGCTGAAATATTTGGTTGCTTCATAAATCAGCTTGACATTGTTTTGCTTTTTGTGCTTAAAGGAGCTGGTGCATCAACTCAAACATTTAGAAACCGATATATCTTTATTTACAGTTGGTGACTGTACTCTGATAGACATAAATTCAAAGGATACTTACACTTTCACTCTGATTGGTCAGTGATGTTTTGTGCAAATCCGTGAATGTGATATAGTACAGCCCATTTATACAATGACTGGTAAGATTGGAGTAGCATTATCACACAGACACTGAATAGGCCTGTGTACTCTGCAGAAAATAGCCTTAAAGACGGATTCTTATGATTCCAGACAGTTCCAATTCTTCCAACTAGGTTACTTCTAGCCCAATCCACTACTGTCTTTAGCTTCTCCTTATGAGGACACGAACCTAGTTTATTGCTTAAGGTCATATCCTGGTGAGCACACAAGGCCCTAATGTGTAATCAGAGCACTCTCTGTTCATGTTGTGTAATATGAGTTAGTCTGTATGTTTGAATTTTGTAACTCTGTCAGTCAAAGAGCAGTTATACCAGTTCAGACTTTTACTTACCCCTAAGTAAAAGTCATACTGGGGATGATGAGTATCTGCCTTTAATCAGTTGTAACTCAGTACAGCCAACACTAGTGTTGTCAGGGAGGTGCAGCATATTTTTTCTTGAATTGGAGGGGTGCCAGTAAGAAACTTAGTTGAGAGAATTTCGACTCTCTAGGATGACATAATTAGCCCTGTAAGCAACTAGTGATCAGTTGCACTCCCTTGTTTTAATAACTGCATTCTGAAGTTAAACCAGGGAGCTGTCCATTGCAGCTCCTTGGTTTGCATATTGTAAAGGGAACAGTGGTGACTAAATACTCGTGGCTAAAACCTGAATTTCTTTTCTATTTTTGATGGCACAAGGAACCTGCGGAATTTAAAGTATAGGCCTTGAAGTGTCTTTGGCGCCCTGGAACCATTAACCCCATGTTGAATGGTGCAGAGAAATATTTGGGGGACTCGAGTGAGGAGGAGGATGTGTGGACATCCAGTCTGTAGTTAAAGGAAAAATGCAGTCCCCCCAATTTGAATAAGTGTACCCCATTATCCTAATTCAGGAATGGCTCCTATCGATCATGTGACAATATTTTTGTTACTTATTTGTTAAATTATGCATTATTACTCCTTGGTTTACCTTCATTATTTGATGCTTTTGTACAGAAACATAACAAAAGATACAGTACTTGTGAGTGAAATAAGAGGAGATTTGTAAGGTTTAGCAGATTTTTGAAAATAGACTTGGGTAGACTGCATTCTCCCTTTAACATTCTTAGAATTGGTACCACAACCTTCTACCCTTCTGCTGCACTTTCAACTGCTAATCTGAATGTTTTTCTGTAGATCTGCTTGTGACAGCAAAGCATCATGCAAAAACATAAACTTTCTTTCCTTCATTCCTTCCTGCTTTTCTTGGTAATCCAACTATCATTTTCCTTCCAGCTTGCATAAAAAACAATTTTTATGGGCCAGCCATGTTGTTTTTGTAATAATTATAGAATGTTCATTACATGCAGGCAACAGAATGTTTCTGTACTCTAAGCTGAACTTTCCAGGTTTACATTCGTTTTGTTAGTTTTAGTGGCAATTCCTGGCTTCATGTCAAATCTATCAAGTCAGGGGTTAGCATTTTCATCATGAAGCTTTTTTCATTTATTTGTAGAGTCATTCTTTGAAATTGAAAACTATGCAGTTTTATGTTCTGAGAAACCATTTAAAAGGTCCTTTCATGTTTCCATGGAGATTCTTTAATGCACTTTTAAAATAGTGTGATATTACCCTCCAAACTCTCTCCTGTGTGCCCTTTGTAATCTTCCTGCATTGTGAAAATTCCCTAATGTCACAATTCATCCCTAAGGGCCCATACTTAAACATAATAAGGTTAGATTTCTGGCTCCCAGCCACTTCCTCTGAGGCTTCAATACTTTGTGGTTGTGTTGCTTTTTCCTGACAATGTATCTCTAGCTGTAAGTAATAGCTTCATGACTGTACATATATTAGGAGGGATCGCTGCTATGTATATAAACACACTTCGTTTGGATCCATGTAGCTGGTTTAGTTCATACAGTGACATACCGTACCACATGAGTGGTCCTGAGAGAAGTTTGTCTGTCATTCGTGATTTTTGACTCCTCTGCTTTAATGAGTGGGATGGATTCCTCACATTGTTGTTTGGCATGAATAATGTGGTGTGGAAGATTCATGCTGCTGTACATCAGACAGACCCTGTTGGTGTGTTTGATCCAACAATTCTCTTGAAAATTTATCATGTGAATCGTGGCACTACATTGACTATGTATAATGTGCATTGGTATTACCAGTGGAAAATTGTCCTGACACTGATTCTAAATTTTGATGAATAATTCAGGAGCTTTATTTTAGTATCGTAGAGCAAAATGTGTGCACTTTGACTATTTTATGCTTCTTTTGTTTCCTTTAGTGAGATGGATAACAAGGTTTCACAATCTCATCCGCACACGACCGATTACGGTGCTGGGGCAGTATCAGCTGAGGAAAAAGTGAGTTTGCCTCTATTGTTTTCTGAGAATCTTTGTTTTGCCTTATCAATCACCTGCACCTGACCCATGCAAGACAGAACTTGGTCGAGTACACCTATATAGTGACACAACCTAATAAGGCCACTTTCGAATGTCGTGCATCGATACAGTCAACAAAGCGGGTCAAAACTGCTGTCACAATCAGTGCGTCAATTTTTGATGCAGCACGCGCATAGCAAACTCCCTTGCTAATGCGCGTGAACCTGTTTTTCAAGCACTTGCACGCTAAGATATGCAGCTCAAATTGAACGCACAAACTGCCTACACTGAACCGGTACATACAACTCTGTACAAAAATTGTAAACAGCGCCCGCTGGCCTTAATAGGTTACTTCTGATTTTAGGCTTGAGCTGGAAATGCTGAACTTGTCGTAATGGTATCTCTTGAAAGGAAAAATCTGTGGTAAAGATTTATAGCTCTCAAATAAGGTCAAGTCCGCCAAAACTTTTTCAGGTACAAACAGATTAAACAGATTCATATTCTTTTGTCTTGTTTTTTAAAAATGAAAACTTTCTTAGAGTGGCCTTGTTAGGTTGTGCCATCATAGTACTTTTTTTTTCTTCTATGTTTAGGTTCCACACCATATTGCATCATATGTGTCCATGATACTTATTCCAGTGATTCAGATGCAAAAGTTTTAATTCAGTTTCACCATTAGCCTTGAGTTATAGTTGATTCAGTAATTTCGGAACAGGAATTGTCGAAATATGCCATTTGGCCATGTTCACAGTTTGCTGTTGGCTATGTACTTTTATGTTAGTGTTATAGTGAGGACGTACATTGTCTGATATTGAAACAAGGTTTGCAGGCACATGCATAGTAGGGGCACCACAACAGTCAGACCCATCCAAAGAATTTTGTTTTGGACCAGAAAATTTTTGAGAAAGGGGGCAATTGAGTTCCAGGGAACCCTGACATTTGGTAGAGTGCAAACCTTATGTTATGTGAAGAGCTGGCCTAGACCATGACTGGACAACTCCCGTGAGGAATTCCCACCTGGACAACTGCCCCTCACTCCTGAGAAAACTTCCCCCACCAAAAAATTTGGAAGTCTGTTTCACTCCTCATTACCTCCTGTTTGCATATGTATGCCATTATTGCCTGCTATAACCGTCTTGTAAAAATCAGTGATCCTGCAGTATATACTTATAGAGGGTGTCTATAAGCCTAACTCTACCTTCTCCATTTTGCCTTCACCGTGATAACCCATTTTGTTATTTCATCTGGTAAAACCTTTGTTAAATTTACTCCTAATTTTCTGGAAATCAATTAGTGCCAGTCTGACTATCATGGGTCCAACATTTTCTACCATCGGAATCATGAGTATCCTTCTTTATATACAGTAGACATTAATAGACGTGTTGGGAAATGTTTCCACGCAATGCATTATGGTAATGAGTCCAAAGGTGAAGTGTACCACGCCTACAGTGTCCCAGCGCGGGTGTTGCATGCTGAACGCGCAGAGCTAAACACGTTGCCGTTGCCATGGTACACTTAACCTTGCGACCCGACCGGAAGTACCGAATTTCCTAACACGCCTATTTCGCAGCTGATTGCTCTTACATTTGTATCTCGATTTCCACCTTTTTGTGATCCTCACCATTAGGATTTGTACAGGAGTACGTAACAGTCTTGCAGTACTATCTTGTTCTTCTGTATTAATCCTCATCCCCAGAGGAGTTTGGGGGTTTGTCCTGAATGGGAATTGTACAAGAGGGGGGGGGGATTGTCCAGGGTGGGAATTGTTTGGAGTAAATTCATGTCAGGTACTCCCCCTAGCCGTCAGGGTGAAGGTAAAAATCAAAACTGGGATACACTTAACAGTATAATTATTGATTTTGACCAAATTGTGATTGTGATCAATAATTTGGAGATACTGAGGATTATCTCTCTCATTTTAAGACATGTAGGACAGGGTTCAGCCATGAGTACCATGACACAAATATTTTAGCCTTACTGTAATACCCACATTCCAGTGGAAGCATGCGGAAAACGTAATCCCTGGACATGTAAAATAATGCTGTTTTTGCAAATTGTCCTGTTTTCAGTTCTAGTTTGTAGTTTAGTACTCTCATCATCATCATCATCATGATTTGCATATTGAGAAATTGCAGCTGGGACTGCTGTCATGAATATTTACGTAATTATTAGTCTGTGGCTGTTAGTTGTAATACAAGGCTTGAGAAGGTCAAAGTTAAGACAAATTGTCATGTTAGAATGATCATCATTGTCCCATAATTTGTGAAATCAAGGATCAAATTTGACTTACAGTACAGTGGTGCAGGAGGAAACGTTTGTATCACATGAGAGCTTGAATGATGGTGATCCCAGCCACCTCTCCTCCCCCCACCCACCATAGCAATATTGGCAATCCTAATAATATAGCTGTTGCTATGTCGTAGTTGTGTATGATTAAATATGTGAGAAAATATTGTAAACAGAATGGTCGCTGATCCCTGTTCAACTGAGGGGACAATGTTTATCTGAAAAATGAAGGTTTGTGAACAGATGTTTCCAAACTTTGATAGAATTGAACCTTCTTATCACCCAGCCAAGATGCTGAAGCTGTCTATAAGAAAAATTCATATGATATACTAAAATTAAAAAAAAAAGGCAGCATTCTTTTGAGGAACTTTGCATTTTATGAACAGAATGTAATTTTGTAGTTTGAGTTCCATTGAATGAACAAAAAAGGGAATGAACTGTACAGTACAAATAAGAACAGTGATGTCGCAAACAAGGCCAAGCTGACGACAGTGTCGATCAAAACACCAATAACCTGCCAGTGTTGTGACAGGTGAAGAGAAATTTTGTACATTTGATGAAGAATGAAAGAAAAAAATTGTGTGATGGATACTACGTGAATTTAAAGTCTGTAAAAATAAGTTATCATGAGAACTTATAGAAACAAGGCGAAAATACTTTGCAAGTGTTCTTCTGAAAAAACTCATCACCATACAGAGTTGAAGTAAGTAGGATACGATTAAGTAATAAAGTGTCTTGTAGGCCGTAGACAATGACCTGTGAAGGCTTGAAAGTTAAAATAGTTTGGCTTCAGTCTGTGGTAACTTTTGTACCATTTGCTGATTTTCTTTTTGCCCCAAAGGCCCCCATTTTTTTTGTAAAACCTTGTCACAGTACCTTCTGTGTTTGTTGGGTAATCCAGGAATGAGTAGTATGGACGCATACTCATGGTGTGACACATTTCCCTGCACTTGTGTTTGTGAGAGTTGGTTTGTATTTATACTCACAACTTTTGAAAGTTAATTGCAGTACTGTAGGCTTGGTGCTAATGTGAAATATTATGAAAAGAGTTGTGTACTCACTATCATACCCGCAGTCAGGGACTCTACATTTGTACTCATACCCGTCAAATTGTACCCACACTACCAAGTTTGGTCACTAGAGAATTATCCTGCATCTTTTTAGAAATTGAAGGAAAAACCCCACCTTGGCAGGCATACCTCAGTCAGTCTGGATTGAAGATACATCTGCTTTGTTGAAATCCAAATAAATTTCCCCCATGAAAAATAGATGATATTTACATCATTTTCTCATGTACAGTACCCAACAAAAAATTTGATGCAGGTGAGTTGGGGCCATTTGTCAAAGGGCCTACCAGCAGGGCTTTCATGCAGATACAGTACATACCTACAGTTAACTATGAAGGGGTAAAGTTTGGAGGTGGGTGGAGCCAGGAGTGGGGCTAACAGTGGGTGGGGAAACTGAGAGCACACTGTTGGCATGCTGTTTTTCTTTGAAAGTGTACAGAAGATGTCATATTTGCTTGGTAAGACTATTGCTAAAGTGTTTATAATTAAGATTTTTTTCATATTTTCAGTTCTATAAGCAGACTCCATCTATACAGTGTTCTCATGTTAATTGGAAATCCTAGCCCTCTCATGTAAAAGATTATTGAAAGTGTTATCAAATTTTTAATAAGTAAGTTTTGTATTTTTTCATCATGCAGGTTCAGGAGTTGTCTGCCAATTCTGATCCAGAAGAAGAGTCCATAGAATACCTTGCAATGTGGAAAGCCAGGGAGAAGCCACCTTCGTGGACTACCCCATTTAATCAGGATGATGTCAAAACCTCTGTAAATATTACATGTCTTAGTTTTGAGTTTCTATCATTTTACTCGTAGACCTATAAATTTTCTCCTACCCTAAATATTTAACTGTGCAGACTAGCTGACTTTGAATATTTTGTGTTATTTTTCATTAGTGTTTGAGATTCTTTCTGCCCACATCTAACTAGTGTCAACAAAACTGACCTAGAACTACCCTGTTGACTTAATAGAGACTTAGTTGAAGTTTTTACTGTGTTTTATGTCTTCTCTTTCAACAACATGGAGTAAAAATACTGAATTATGTATCTTCATCTTATTGTTCTCTCATCCAGACTCCTGCTGCTAACAGTCACCCTGAATCCCACATCCCTAAACGGTCACATCCTACAGGTACCAGAGAGGAAGCAGCTGATGTAGGAGGTAGAGTGACTGCTATGAGTGCCTCAACACCTCAGGTCGGAGATGGAGTCACAAGACCAAGTTCTGGGAATCGTCTGCCAGATGGCAAACCTGATAAACTTGTACAGAAGAAGAAATCATCTATACCCCTTTTCAAAAGCAAGAAAGATTCTTCTCGGAAGCCTCCGAATGTTAAGGAAAAATCTGTTGTGAAAGATATTGTATCTAGTATCAAGGCTGTCATGGATAGCAAAGGAGGAGATAAGATTAAAGGTGGAAATCCTTTGAGGAGATCTCTTAGAAACAAGACTCAAAAGGGTGAGAAAAATGAGGATAAAAAGGTTGTTGGAAATGGTCATTGTAACAAGGGTATAAGTCAGGTCAAAGGTCATGACACAAGCATTGCATCATCAAAGAAGGATAAGACATCTTCCAAACTTCCAAGAGTCATTGCCAAACAACCTCAAGTGCCAAATAAAGTAGACCCTGTGGGGAAGGGAAAACCTTTTGTAGCAAGTTCAAAGCAACAGTCTGTGAAGGGTACAGCTCAAAATATTAAAGCAGCACCAAAAACAGCTTTCAACCAAACATCCCCGCTTCAGTCGGAAATAACATCAAAAGGTAATTCCTTGGAATGTAGTTCTTTAAATTCTATTTCTAATGGAAAGCAAAGTATACCAGTCAGAAAGGACATTGACAATGCCTGCAGAGACAAGGTGAAGGAAGCGTGTAAAGAGGAAACCACTGCTCCAGCTGGTGAAAATAAAATGGAAGCTGAGAATGACAAACTAGCTCCACAAAACTTAAAATGGCAGCTTGATTTAAAATCATCAAAAGGGAGTTTGAATTTGGATCTTTCCGAATCGGAGTTTTCAAAATCACGAAGGTCAAGTGTAGAGTCGCTGGGTAGTATAGGTAGTTTTACGGTAGAGGGTGTGCCTTTTATTGATGACCCAGGCAACAGTCCAGATCCAGATACTACCAGAGAGATTCAGGAATTATCAGAAAAATTTTCAAAACTCTCAAATATTGCAGTAAATCAGGGAGGCGCATCACCTGATGATGTGACAGACTCAACTGAGAAGGAATCATATGGTCACAAATCAGATTTTAATATTTCAGTAGAATCAGATAAATGTACAGGTGGCATGGTGTCTGGGAACTCAAGTTTGTTGTCAGTGAAACAGAAAAGGAGTCCATTTAGTGTTGATCAAAAAGAGATTGATGACATAAAGAAAGGAAAGTTGGTCCGTGATTACGACCCAGTCAGTTATAACTTGAACATTCTTGCAAACAGATCTGCCTTCACCCTCCCTACTATGGGTAAAAACTATTCAGACCCTCAACTCAGTAGATCAAAGATCAAATCTCTGTCCAGGGGCCACTCACCCCCAGAGAGGCAAGGGAAGATGACTCAGTCGGACTCGGACCTTCAGGGAACACCAAAGTATCCCTTACCATCAAGTCATCCCCTAAGGGAAGAGAAGGTGATACATGTTCCGTTGGTGAATGGAGAAGAAATCTTTGATGGTTGTGATGAAGTGGCGATGGATGAGAATGCAAGTCTTGAGAATGGAGGCGAACATGAAGCGCAACTCAGTGAAAAGGTTTGAAAAAGGGTTCTTTCTCATTAAAGATTTCATCATGCTGTTTTATGACTCATCTTTGGTGAACTGGAAGAGGTGTTTCATGAAAGCAATGCAGCATTTATGTCAAGCAGCGAGTTGCAACTAGCTGGTAGTGTGGCCACGTTAGGCATTCCTTCCCCCCCCCTCCCCAGTGGCGTTGCTAGATATTTTTTATGGGGGGGGGGGCAAAAGCAAAAAATTTCCGACAGATTATTATCTTGAAGTAATGATGTACTATCCTAGAATAGCGCCACCATCATGTAGCGTGTAGTGCACGGAAAAAATTAGATTAAAATATCTCTGAGATTGCCTTAAATGATACCTCCAGGCCTTGTCAGTAACATAGCTCCCAAGTTCCAAAAAGCTAGATGTGGGTCCACCTCTGACCTGTCCGTTGTTGGACTGCTGGCCTGGGGGATGGGTATAAGGGGAGGGGGTGTACCCCTCCCCTTTTGGAAAATTTTGGAATTTTATAATTGTCTACATGCAAAATGGTAGCACTTTTTTGGCAAATCAGTCAACGTAATTTCATTAATTTGCCACCAAAAATATCTGCACTGATACTCACAAGCTCGCAAAATTTAAAGCTTTCCAAATGATAGTGATCATTGGTTGTTTATTGTTAGCCTTAATTTCTGATGCAGCACAGTTCAGGAATCACTTAGCACGTTCGGCATAAACGACACCATGCTGCTGCTAAGTGATATACCACCAGATGGTATATTATGATTTTAGCCTAATATCAATCAGTTTGGCTCACCCCTGATTGAGGGCAACAGCAGTGCACACCTCAGTTTTTTAAAAAGAAGGCTTTGCATAATTCATAAATAGTAACAACCATTGTCATCATATCTTGCACTTTTTCCTACACTATGGCTGTTTGCTGCAACAGGTTGCCATCCGCAATATGATAACTCATAGTAAGTCTGGCTCAATGTCATAGAACCACAATAACTTGGATATATAAAAATTTTTGTGTTATTCCTTATAGTCTGACTCAAGTTTATTCTGTGATACCATCAAAATTGTAAAGTTTCTTTCCATCCAATCTGTTTTCTAAATTAATAAATTTTGAGATATGATGAGCCAGTTCATATAATTTCCTCAAAATGAAGTAATTAAAGAAAAAATGCATTGCAACATGGCAGTGGTGGGGCCTTGAATGGCTCATAATTTTAATTCCTAGTAACCAAAGATCCTACTTGTTTGCTTTAAATGAATACAGTCCTATTTGTCTTTGAAATCATCATTTAAATGAGGATGTATTTATACTGTAGTGTCTGTCCACTTGTCTTGTCATTTACACATTACCCATCAAGTACCTCTTGTTGAATATTCCCTACAGAATTACACTAATTTAATATCCTTGATATTTTCTTTCAATTCCCCAGGAGCGTGCCACCTTACTGGATTCCCTGTTTGAGACAGATTCTGATGAAGAGGCAGACGATGGGAGCTGTTCTCAGGATGCCTCAGAACTGACCAGCTCTGACAGCCATCCTGATGAAAAAGAATTCCTCAGATTGTTGGAGGAGAAAGGTACTCCTCTCACCAAAAAGTTGCAGAGTCAATGTCTTTGTTATGAGGATAGCAATATGAATTATTTGAATCCCCTACAGCTATGGTGTAGCCCAGAGGTTTGAAAACCATCCTGAATCCTGCCAGGGGCGTAAGATGGACCCTGAACCCTATTTCAACAGGAGTATCACTAAGTTTAGTTTGCTCCTCATGACCTTCTGTTTACATATGCAATTCACCTACATGCCTGCCAGTACCATCTGGCATAATTTGTTAGCACTGGGATGGTGCCCTCCCACTACTAAAGGTACCATGGTGGACACTAATCCTCCCTCCATGTTACCCTACTTAAAGCAAAACAGGTTCTTTTGTCTGACCTTTTGGAGAAGTTTCTCAGTCCTTTTTCTGAGATTTTACCTTTTGCTTATGCTTCTGTATGGTTAACAGGGTTCTAGCCTACTTGTTATCTTGCTCTCTCCTGCTTGAGCTAATTCATTTTTGTGTGTTTTGGATTCTGTTTGTTGCTGTTCTGAGAAATCTTTGCATTTCTCCATTTTGTAGCCTTCTGTTTAGCTAGATTTATCAGCTAGAGTCCTGGGGCTGATAATCTCAGGCTCTGCAGACTCACAGGGCTAATTCTGTGGGGTGCATTTTTGTTTCTTGCTAGGTAGCAAGGTCTTCGGGCCTGGTGTCTTGTATTGGGTGGGGAATTTTGCTTATCTGTGTGGTAAGGCCTTTGATAGGCTCTTTCACCACCCAGTCCTCCCCTCACCTCCCCCCTCCCATACTGTAAGTCTGGTGACACCACTGGTATGCTCCCAATTTTGGCTTTTTTACAAGGCAGGTTCATACAAATATATTTAAACTATCAGCATCTGGTAGCCAACCTCAACACGTTGAAAGTTCCTGAATTTGAGAGGGTCATTGTTGATGGTATTGTTATTGCAAAGTGTGTGAATATCATTTACAGGGTACATATCTAGAATCACTGTGTGTTCTTTTCATTATAATATTCTGCATCTTCTGACACTAAGATGCTTACTCAAAAAGTTTATGAAAATAAAATGTGCTTTAGAAAAATTTTTGATTTTCAAAATCTGCTACAAGTGTGCTTAATTTTGTAATTCATGAAAGTTTTACAAAGACAAGAAGTTTGTGCAGTAAAATTACGAGGTGGTTTAGTAACTCAATATTCTTTCTTCTCTTTTCTCTCAGGGGATGCCAAGCGACACGTAGTTCGTCAAGTTAATACACACAACAGGGTGTCCCTGATGCATGTAGATCTATGTTCCATGTTCAATCGATATGGAGACAAGGAGAGGCAAGCTCTCTCGTCTTTTGACTTCTTGGAGAAAGTTTTGAGCCAGGATTTAGATGGAGAACAACCCTATCTGGATGAGGTGAGTGAAGTATTAATTTTGCTATGGTGAACTATAGAATTAAGTGACCTCCCTCCCATATATCATATGTTTAAAAAAACTGTAAACTTAGGGTTTTTTACTTTAAACCGTACAGACTCTTTTTGTGTTGCATGTGCATTGATTTTACCTGAATAGGTAGTTTTGCAATATATTGAACCATTTAGCTAAGCCCAAGTAAAAAAATGCAAAGTATACTGTACATTGTAAATGTAAGTCAAGAATCCTCTCAGGCTCATTGGGGCTTGGGAGGGGAAAAGTAAGGAAGACAGGTAGGTTCATCTTCTCTTGTGATTGTTCGACTAGTGCTCAGAAGACAGATTAGCTGCACTTAGTAATGGATTTAAAATTTTGTTCGTGCAACAGCCATGAAACATCCTCATGTAGCCATAGTGGTGCCACTTCCTTCAAAAGAGTGTCACCTCTGCCTTCGGGCAGTAATGAGTTTGCTCTCTCAAATCACAACTGCAGTCTTGCAGTGGTATGTGTAACTCAATTTTTCACTAAGAAGTTCAAAGTTGATAGTGCAGTGGAAATGTGCCCTTCTAGAGGATGCGCTTTGGTCCGCAATCCTTTTTTGCCATATCCAAAAGACCCTAATGCAACCGAAGAGTGAAGTTTTGGTGGAATTGTAATTCTTGGTCAAAAATCAAGTATTAAGAGATTTAAGAGATCCCATTGCAAGACTGCATCCAAGACTTAAGATCCAATTTGCTTGAGTATAGATATTTTCAGTTACTCAGCAGTCTTAAAATTTTTCCTAACAAACTGCAGAAAACAAAATGGGGGAAAACGTGACTTAAAAAGAAAATATTAAATTTTAATATGGTCTGAAAGATTTAAACGCAGGTGAAGCCTAGGGAAGGGGTTTAATATATTCAAACATTAGCAAAGTATGGTGTGTGGTGATAATTGATTACAAACAGAACATACATTGGGAGAAAATTCTTCAGAATCATGGTTCTGGTGCCAACAAGTACATATAGATTCAAAAATCTACATGACCCCTCCTTACCTCCTATTTACCTATTTAACCACTCACAATTAAGACCTGACAAAGTCAGTAACAACGTAGGAGGGAGCTGTCACCTAGAATACCCTATTTTGTCATTCCCTTTTTGCCTGTCTGTCATATGTACACAGTTATCTAGCTGGGAAAGTTGGTTTGTTTTCCAGTGAGTTTTGGGGATGTTGTGGAATTGACTAAGGCTGCTGCACAACAGATTCAGTAGGCTGATTGGCTAAAGGCAGCACCTAAAATGCAGTGTCAAGATGAGTGATTTCTCTAGCAGTACCCAAATTGCCTTCAGAAAGATGTTGAGGAGGGCCAAAAAATGCCAAATGTTACAAAAATAGCACTCCTCTCCTCCTAAATAACTGTCAACGAAAACAGTGAAATATCTGCTGTAGACTTCATAGTAGCCCCTAGGTTTAAGGTGGTGATTTTTTCCGACAGCATTTGAAACCCCCCAAATGTACTCCCCTAAAAATATGTACCTTTGATGAAAGAGCAGAAGACAGAATTGTAGTGAGTATGCACTCATATTCATGTCTGGGCAGTGGTTCACATCATACATTGGAGATGGAATGTATTCAACTTTTTCCTTATTATTGGTTTTAAGATTTATCATTTGCTTTGTGCCTTAAATATGGATCCATTTTGAAAAGTTTAATGAGTCCATACAAAAAACTCTCTTGATTTATTTTCTGGTTTTTTTTTCCCCTTCAGCTGAAAAATGGAAGCAAGACGGCAGATTCACAGTATGAACTTTCTCTACCCAAATTGCGAGAGCTTCGGCCCCCCTTACAATTATCAGACATCAACAGGTCTTACCCAGAAGACACCCAGGGGGGTGATGGTCAGGTGTCTCCTTTTGCAATGAACAATGAAGTTTCCAACACCAGTATGTCATCCTCACTCTCAACAGGAAGTCTGTCATCATGACATACCCCAACATGATGCAGTGCTGCACAGTGTTGTTAGATACAGTGGTGGTACCAGAATGTACCCAAGGGGGGCAGCAACTCCAAGCCCTGATAATGGCATTAGAAAATTTTGGGTTTGATCGTAGAAGATTCGAAATATTTTGGTTGTTTTTGAAGAATTTGCCTACCATGAGAGCAAAAGAAGTAAACTGTTGGGGTTACTGTAGAGCCAGCCTTCACTGAGGGGATGCCCTCTTCCCCCCCCCCTCCCCCACCTGGCACTACCCCTGGTTGGACAGGAGTAACTGTTGACCTAATCGTCCAAACCTAAGGTTAGAGTTTTGCGGTTTTAAATTGGATAAGGATTTGAAGGAAAAACGAAGCATTGGTCATTTATGTGAAGCTATGACATCACACTTGCTTGCTTCAAGTTCACTTTTGATAGAATCTGCAAATAAAAGATTGCCTAAAACACCTAGATTCAGTTGCTCCTAACATATCAAACATAATTTTGGGTCTAAACTCTTACTTTAGTAAATGAAACTGTGTCTAATGAAAGAGATTAAATAGAGTAGCTTGAGGGCAAACCCCTTTAAGTATAGAGCTTTATCGAGTCTCTTTGCCAGCATATCCTACAGACCCTGTAGCTTGCCACGAGCAAATCAATCTTTTTCACTATTTGTCAGGTTATATTTCTGCATTGAAGTCTTTAAACTCCACTTGTATCCTAATTATGAAAACAACAAAACAAAAGTGGGTGTAGAAACAATTTGAAATTCATCCATCTGAATCTTAAGGATCATTTTATATGAGACATCAGGGCATTTGTGAGGTGCTGAGTAATACTGCTTGTCAGAGGTGCTTGGGATAGTTGCAAGTTTTTTCTTTGCTGCCATCAGTATAGGTTTTATGCATAACGCTTTGAGGTTAAGTAGTGCAATCATTCTTTTCTTGCAGATTGTCATTGTATGTCTTTGATAATAATGTTTTTAAACCAAAGTATGCAAGAGTTTTGAAGTCACAGAGGCTTCCTCTGAATTTAGGAAGTGTATTGTCTGTGAAAAGCTTTAATTTAAAATACTTTGAGGCTTAACTTAAAATTAAATGTGGTGGGTCTTACAATATTAAATTAATACATCATAAAGAAAAGTACTACTATACACATGGGGAACTATTAACATATTTGAAAAATATTGAAGTGTTATCGACTCATACTTTCTTGTGAAAAATGAAAGAAATTTGAATTTAATTTTGATGAAAATTACTGATTGTTTTATTAGGTTCTACTTTATTTTTGTTTTAATGTCAGAAATGTTATCATTGATTTAGCCAAAGTATTCACTCAGTAAAAAGCTAAGACAGTGGCCACTCCAAAGCTCAAATAGGGAAATAAAGAATCAGAGAGACCTGTCCAGTCGTGAAACTGGTAGTTAAATTGTTGTTATAATTATTCGATGAATAATGATTAAAGCAGTAACATCATTCAGAGTCAGAAAGGTTTGTTGGCTATAGAAGGCATTACCACCTACAAAAAGTTAGCTACCCCGGAGCCATCCTAATTTACAATATTGAAGTTTGTTGAAAAGGTATCCTTGGTTACCTCTAGTTAGAAAAATACATTGTATTCATTTCTTGTTTTATAGAAACCTTAATATCACGCTCAAATTTATTCAACATGAAGTCCCTACATATGAACAATATTAGGAAAATTCAATGTAACTATTTTTCTGTCTTGTTTGATTAACCTTTTACAGAGAAATTTTCAATTTCACGTTTGAAAGGAATTATGAAAACTCGAGGGTCATGATATAAATAAACATAAAAATATTTTATGAAGCAAAGATGTGACTTTGTATGGTCTTTAATAGATTGTGGTGGGCTTTGTGATCCTAAGTTATACAAAACTGATGTGTTCTTTCCAAAGCGATAAGTATCACTACTACACTGTCCATCATAAATTGATTGTTACAATGAGCACAAAGGGCTCAAAACCCTGATCGTCTTATTGCAACACATTGCCTTAAACAAAGTCTCCCCGTAACCATGGTTTTAATATGTTATGATAGCTTGATGTGTTCAAGAGATAGCAGTAACAGTGTATGTACAGGTTTAATAATATTGAACCTGGAGGGAAGATATTCTTACTTCCCTAAGCTGTTTGACTTTGCATGTATGATTTGATGCAATTTGGCACTCTGCTACATATCGCGTAAAATTTGTTTCATGTAATGCTATGAAGCTTTTTCATGTGACGTCAGCACATTTCCCATTGTCATTATGGCAGTCACTGTGCTCTTGCTTACAAGGTAAATGGTACACGTGCAGTAAGACCCTAAATACAAGGAACACTTGCATGTCAAAATTTCCAGTGAACCAAGAGTCATGTGATGCAGTGATATCAATGAAAAGCCTCCTTATGTATCATGTTCAGCTGTCTCACAATGAACATTTTAGCACTATTAAAAGAGACATTTATTGAAACTGTGTATGCAGGGAGAATGAGTAATATGCCATGAACCTGGCATGTAAGATATTAAATGGATGGTATGTACAACAAGTCCAAACAAATTGTTACATTTAGAAGGGTATGTGGATTGAGAAAAGCTGAGAGCTGTTGGAAACTGGCAGATTATTCCTTTATTACAGTACATATTGCTGTAGGTGCATGTGTGAGGTTATGACAAATTACTTTAGATTGATTGGGAATTAATAGTATCTTCTTCATTCACTTTTTTGACGGGAGGGGGGAACTTTCAAGTTGCCAATATAATGTAACTTCAGACAGCTTCAGCATCACTAAGTGCCCTACATACGATGGAATTTGAAGCAGAGGACGGAGCAGGGAATCCTTTAGTATCTGCACAGTTTCTTCCAATATTAAACTGCAACATGAATATCCATGTGGCAAGTCCTTGCTAAGTTGTCTGTACTCTTATTAATAACTGTACAAAACTAACTTTGTTTCACTTTTATTTATAGAGAATGGGCTAGTATACTGGACCTGAAGCATTACCAAGTAAGGTTGCTATCAAAAATTAGCTGCAGTGAACTTGAAGATGTTTTTCCATAATTTTGAATCCTTCCTCTCCTTATGAATTTTAAATCAATTTTAAAGCAAATTGCAAGGAAATCAGTGTAATGTGTGATTTGTTACAAGAGAGCAAAAAGAATCAGGGTTTTACTATTAGACTTCTGATGACCGTAGTTGGCCGTAGATGACCATAGATGATCTTTAAACAATAACTGAAAGGTCAAGTCTGTTTGCCAAGCTGGTATTTTCTGCTCTTTGAAAGAATTTTGTTCCTCTTGATTCTGAAGAATTTTGTTAACATTTACATTCACTATTTCATATATAATAAAGCTATACCAAGGAAATTTTGAGAACAGGGTTGCATGATAGATCTTTTTATCCATTGCATGACAAATATCAGCCATCATTGTATTATCTGTCCCTAATCAATTTGCATGTTTTATTTACAGAGCAATTTTTTTATTTTTTTTTTTTATTTTACTGGAAAGAAGTTTCCTTTTCCACCTGTAGTGCTCTTTGTTTAATAAAAACTTGTGGAGGGACCATTGATGATGTTGAAATAGGAAGTTATAAAAAAGAATTGGTGGGATTTAGGCTGAATTGTGGGATAAAAAGGGATCACACTAGGTGCACCTTTAGGTCTTGGGGGATGCTTGGGCTCCATTTTGCTCTTTGGGCTCAACTTCTTAGGTTCACAAGGTTTTGTTTAGAGAGGTACTGGCATGGCTCCATTATGGGGGTTTGTAACAAAAGCCATGACTCAGTAGAAGGTTATGTGGGGTGGGGTGAGGGGGTGTGCATAATCCAGAGTTGGGAAAGTTTGCCTCAGAATGCCCTCCCCTTCCCTTGTTGCCTATTTTTTTATCGAAATCAGTTACTTCTCTTACAGAAGTTCATTCACACATAAGTATAAAACGGTAACCTCTTATCATTAAATGATAATTGGTGGAGCCCTCCTCTGGACTGTTAACATAGTTTAAAACACAATCATATGTTTCAGTCAAGTGTTAATCCCTTTCATGTTGTATCTTTTGACAAGCCCAAATCTGTTCTATATCAATAACTTGATGGATTTCTGCAAAATGACTTCAGCTGAAGTATGGTTCGATGGAAATTGAGAAGTTGAGTAGTAAAATTAATGATGAAAGTCCATCCGTTTAGAACAGTAGTACCATATTTTCTTGTTATGCACATTATTTTCATGTCTGTATGTATGATTAGTTTGATTGGGGCAAAATGAGGGGGTATAAGGATTATTTAGAGCCCCTTGTTGATAGACCAGCCATTACTCCCTCTTAGCAAGTTGTGTACCATCTTGTAAAATTCTATTCGTACGTAGTGCAATAAACATTTTTGTATCCACACAGATTCATATTTTATGAATGTAGAGAACTCTTTTGTAATTTATGCATTTTCTTGTAAAATTGAAATATTTGTATTTATACACGACTGAAATGTTTGATGCAGAGTTAAAATAAAAGCTCCCAAATGTCTCAGCCATTCTTGAATTGTCACTTTTTGTATGCATTTTGTTGTGCTTCTTGGCCCAATAAGCCAGTCCAGAGTTACCCATGCATATTGAAGGTCAAGGGCTATAAGGGTATCCAGTCTTCCATGTGTGAAAGCTGCTATAGCAACGCACAGGAGAAACGTACAAACCACGCACAACGTTTGACTTATGATTGCATTATATACCCATATGACCTATGACCTAAAGAGACTGCACATGCGCAGTAACAACTCTGAACTGGCTTATTAATTTCCTTAATTCTGATATTAAATAATAACACATTATAAAGCAACATTATCCGGAGAAAAAGTCTGCACAAAGCGGCCCAAATTCTGTAGGACCCACCCGCAAAAAAACATTTGAAAATGAGTCTTTAATATGTACAAGTTGAATCAGAAAACCTCTCAACGTCTCAAAAAGTAGAGAAATTAATTTCGTTTATTCTAAAATTCCATAATAACACTTATAAAGCACCATTATCCAAAGAAAAGGTTATGTGCACAAAGCGGCAAAAGTTCTTTAGGAACCACCTCAAAACGTTGAATCAGAAAACCATGCACTCGACGTCTCAAAAATTAGACTGTACAATCACTGACAGAATCAGCACCGGACTGGGTATTAAAGCAGTGACGGCAAATGTCATTCCCACGGACAAGCCCCTTTTCGTAATCATATAATTTAAACAAATTGGGAAAGAATGATCAAGTGGTTTGTAATTTTGGTGGGGCATTTGCGCATCCAATACCATTTAAAGACTGATATTTTCTTCTAATACAGTTTCACCAACCAAGAGATTCCAGGGTTTTTTCCCCTGATCTCTTTCTGGGGAAAAGGCCATAGACCAGCAAACCCCACTAAGGGACTCTTCGACTTTACCTGGACCGTACTAATGGCCTTTGGGAAACCATTTTGTGATCCAGTGGCACCTTTAGCATTGCTGTTGCCTGCCAAACTAATTTTTCCCCATTACGAAATTTTGCCTGCTATATACAGGCGCGGATCCAAGGGGGGGGGGCTTTCCCGGCCTCAGCCCCCCTTTTTTCGCTTTTCGCCACATCAACAATAATAAATATGCAAAAATTAGCATAATGTTAATCTAGGAGAATGTTTAAGGGGGCTTACAGCCCCCCCGGCCCCCTTTTCGAAATGTCTGGATCCGCGCCAATGATATATGACAGGCCATGACAACAGAAATGTATACCTGGTCATGAAGCGGAACATTGTGACCCCTTTCACGTTGGAGACGAAGACACATTCACTAAATCCACCCCCACCCCACTTTGCTAAAAAGATTTCAACATAGACTATGAGGCATTACTAGGCTAGTGCCTATTGAAAAAGCTTCACACTTTGATGAGAAAAAGGTTCCGGAACTTGTTTGGGGATAGTTGAGTTGGAATCCAACTAATCAGAACGAAAAATAAACAGTCATGTGATGGGTATTTAAAGCATTTATATTTGCGAAGCTTCCTGGGGCACGTCGAGTGCAACTGGGTCCACGCCTTCTACACTGGAAATTGTTGAGGTAACTTGGTCCCATTCCACGCCTCTGTTGGCGAAGCGCCTGATTCTGAGCAATATGTAATAAGTGTACCTTTTTGGAATGTTATTTCAACGGACTGGATAATGAAATGTTTACGGGGAAAGGTCCTTTGCGCCGACCCACCCCCACATGCTCCGACCCACCCCCACTGGCAAGTGACCCAAGATACGCTAGTAATCAGAGTCTGGAGGACGACAGTTGAAACAACGGCCAGTCCGCCCACTTTGTTTAAAAATTGTCTGACATTCAATTCGTACGGGCATATGGAACACTTCGGTAGTTAGAAACACATGGATTTATTGGCTACCGTAGCATGGTGAATTTTTCCTTCTCAGTCTCTTTTGAAAATTTTTCAAAATCCAGCAAGAAAACGTTAATTTCGTGACATTTTGCGAGAAAACACTTGCAGAGATTACTATAAATATGACGAAAAAGCAATATTTGTAATGGAAATGGAACTTTATTCAACAATATTTCCGAAGTAAATTTATTTTCAGGGGTTGGTTAACTGATTTCCCCTGAATGCAAGGAAGCATCGATGGAAATGTTGAAAACTGCTTGAAAATACCTCCAAAATTATATTTTGCAAGAAAAACTACAAAATTGCTCGGCATCGTGGAGTAGGTAAAGATCATGAGCAATGATGGTCAGTGCATAGTTATAAAAAAGTCTTCATTTGTAGAAAATATTCCCATATTTTCGAAAATGATAGTACGGAAAAAGCTTTAGAAAATTTTGCAACGCTTGCGATTTTGGCATTTCAATGGACCTAATGTTACATTTTCCAATAGACGTTGAACAGATGGACCTAACACACAAAACAATGCTAAATTTAAGACCTGGATATTTCTTAACTGATGTGCCTAAAATACTTGAAGTAAACTGGAGAGTTATCGATAAACTGTGCTGATCAGACTTTACAAGGGAAAAAGAATAAAACAAAGTTGAAATGTAAAATACGGGTCATTTTTGAAAAACTACGGAGGCTTGTACAGGTCATACCGATCAATAGCAATCATGGCATTGCAATTTGAAGTATGTTCAGTTGACAGGCAAAGTGTTGTTTAGAGTTTCGTTTTTAAGCATAAAAGAGGGGCAGAACAGTAGTTTCGATGCTCTTATATAATTTACTTAATTTAATTTTAATAAATTAAATAAAAAGACCTCTTCTCTAAATTTTTGAAGGTTTTGTGTTTCTAATTCAGAAATTGAGCACGATTTAGTTAAATAGGACGGTGATTCTATATGGCTGGGTCCTTTGCCAGCATATAGTATTTTGTTGCAATGGAAAATATTCACCTTATTGGAATTGATATATGATGGTCAAAATAATATATACTTGTATCATTTTACAAGTTTTAAGGAAGGGAAAAAAGAAACATCAGGATATTTGGTACATAGTTGTAGGGTCAGGAACGGATCCAGACATTTTGAAAGGGGGGGGGGGCTTAGAGCCCCCTTGAATATTCTCCTAGATTAACATTATGCTAATTTTCGCGTATTTGTTGATGTGGCGAAAAAGGGGGCCCTTGGATCCGCGCCTGAGGGTCTCAGTTGGAATACATAAACATTACTGAGTTTCCCGATATTACAACGTTCTTTTACACGGAAACAATGAATTATTTGCTCAAATACGACTTAATTTCATATTTCTAGTTTAGTATTTCTAGGTCAAACTGGATGTTAATTTGCTTTTACTGTGGTGAATAAGTGGGCCGCGCATTTGTAAAAGGTGTTCGTACTTGAAACCCGTTCGAACTTTGCCTCGAGACCACCCACTTCTTCTGAAGCTCAAATGAAAGTGAAATTCTTTCATTCATTAAGGTACCCGAAGCTTTAGACATTATAACCTTCCCGGTGGGTGGTTTGAGGTAGGGGAGGGAGAGGGGACAGCGCAGGATTGCCTGAATTATGACAAAAGCAAAAGTTTAGCGGCGCGCTTTGACGCGGGGGGAAATTTAAAGTTTCTTTAAGGGAAAATATTAGAAAATTCTGGCTTTTTGAGGAAATTTGAAGATTGTGGGATTCAGAAGAAATTTTGAAAAGTTTTCGGTTTTAATTGAAGAATCTGCCTTTCTTAGAACTAAGATCCGGTAACCGTCGGGATGACTGGTAGTCGTCGGAGATTACATACCGGTACTTTAGTTGGTAAATTTCTCGAACGGGAGGGCCTGCCTTCTTTACAAAGGGGGGCTGACCACCTGGTGTCACCCCTGGGTTTGGGTCTCTTCCACAGGCAGACACAAAACTGCATCAGTTTAGAAGGGTACAGTAAGTTTACATGGTGTTGTATAGTCAAGGGGGTTGGAAGGGTGCTAGAGGAGAAACTCCACATATTATTGAAATGAACATATTATCAGATCTGCAAGATATCATTCTGCATTTTGTTTTACAACTTTTTCAATGCTGAAAGGTGTGTAGGAGCCTTGCCCCACACCCAGCACAAAATCAGTGTAAGCTTATATGGACCATCTGGTTAAAAGAATTAAACACCTACTACTACATCTAGTTGGTGTCAGCTCCCTGGCACAACATGAAACAGCTGCCCTTAACACATCGCTTACAAATTCAACGGAAAAATTTCATGTGAAATATTACTCAGGACCCTTTGCTATTGTTAAAGGTAAACACCCTTTGGCATTAAGTCAGCAGCTCGCATCTTGTGGGGCATATTTATGTTGTGGGGGGGGGGGGGGAGAAGAGGGTGAGTGATTACATGCATTATCCTATGTTACTGAAATAACAGCTGTGAGAATGTTTTCCCCAGGGATTACATATAAGAAGACCCAATGGTACCCCACCCTGATACTGCAGGCCAGTACACTCTACGACCAACGTATAAATCAAGAATACTCCCATCTCCATGGACTTGCACATACAGATCTATGGCAGAGAAGACTGGTGGTATATCCAAAGCTTCTTGACAGGGGGTCTAGGGGACAAACATCACCCAATACCAGTACATAACTAAACTAACAAAATTCACACAGCAAAACTTTGGTGCAAGGGGCACATGACTTGCCCTCTAGATCAGCTCACATTGATTGTCAATTTTATCTGATGGTAAAACAAAATTCTGTCCTTTGTAGGCCAAGATAATCATCATCAATGTGTGACTGACACATACATTTCCATCCAGGACCTCTAATGTTGGTTTGGGACAAAACTGCCATTAATTTGGGGAACAATAGGCCTACTTCCAAAGCAAAGCATAAACCTCATTGGTCATGGTTCAGGCTCAATATGGCCATGGCATCCTATCCTGAAATGTCACATACCTGTCACTTATTTCTAAGCCTGACTGAAAGTTTTTTTCTTACCCTGAAAAATTGGATGTCTATGTATTATGCACCTCTAATATTTCTATATCTTTTTATGATAATACTTGATATCTGGAGAGGGACTGACAATCAGTCTGTACATGAGGGGTTCTCTTACTCAAGGTTTACTTGAAATTTGTCGGACTAGTCACAACTGCATTCAGCTCATTTCCCTTATTAAAAGTTTGGGCTCATCAATTCTTCCGCAAGCCATTTTAGTGCATGTCGCAGGCTGCAAATGGCCACCACATGAGAACCTAGGGTCTACACCATGCTCTCATGCTGATGTATGAAGTGAAAAAAGTATAAACTATAAACACTACTTATTTGCCTTGGTTGCTAAAGCAGGAAACTTTATCTTAATTTCTATGTAAAAGGTAGGTAAACTGGTTGCAGTGTATGTACATGCGCAAGAAGAAAACAGCTCCAAATATTAAGAATACAACAAAATGTTACTTGAAATTTTGCACAGGAGAGTACACATGACAAAAGACAATTTACAAGTTTATAGGTAAGTACTTGTATATTTCTCATAAACATACAACAAATACAGAAGGCCCACAATAAAAGGTAAGCTTTAATTTCTCTCCCATTCCACCACCCCCCCCCCTCCCTTACACTTTTCCCCCAACTTTGTCCTTCTACTACCACCTACCTATTCACTAAAGTACTTAACTCAATGCTTGATAATATTACCTGTTTTTGAGCTCACCTGCTGCCAGGTTTAGCAATACATTACCCTGGTATGAATGTTTGTGCAACATTTAATATGAATTCTGTCAGACCACACATGAACAATAAAGATAGTATCCCAGGAACTACCTACTTATGAAAAATTTTTCTCTGAAAAAATAGGTAAATCACCCTACCCTACAAGTTCTACACTAATAACACAGCCGTTATGTGACACTTTTTGTTCTAGGCTTTAAAAGACAAATTTAAAGCATTTGACATAACCCTATCATTCTTAAATCTTCTCAGTCCAACATCCCCTTCCCCCAAGGGGGAGGAGCATGCAAGTAGCCAATTATGAGGCATCCTCAGTGAACCTCTTAAAATGTTTTACTGTTCCCTCTCCTATATCACACAATATTAAATCTCATACTAATTAATCACTCAAAAAGTAAATGATGAAGCTAAAACTTTCTAGGCAAAACAAGATGACAAGGAAACAGGAGTACAATAAATCTAAAAGTGGCAAACATTTGTGAAAAAATATCAACAGCAAAAATGATTATACTTTCAATTTTTTCAAGGCATATTAAAGCAGCATTCTTTTAAGTAACATAGTATTTTTTGATCAAATATACTGAAGCATGCATATAAAGAAATTACAATTCTTTTCTTATTTTATGTACTTTAATAATACATGTTACAGCTAACTAAAAGCTGATTGGTAAAAAAGTAAAGTGGTGAAAAATTTACAAAAGACTGAAAACTTCAATTATCGCTGCTTCCTATTCACAACTAATTTCTTTGAGATGTTATTTCGTAAGTCACTTCCTTGTCAAGGTGGGTTTTGACATATACTTCAAGAAAGAATGCAAATTATGCCAGTGCACGATAAATGCAAATATTGTGAAATAATGAAAAGTAAAAAAAAAAAAAAAATGGTATGACAAGAACATGCAGTTTCCAGTCACACTTTTGACAAGTACCAATCAATCATCTTCATTCAATATTCCTCTCATTTTTTACTTGTCACATCAGTGAAAGTATGTAGCAGAAAATTTACCTGAGTTGCCTATACTATGTAAACAACTATACTGCTGCTTCGTATATGGGCTAGTAATGTGTGATAAAATGTAAACCGTTAACTTCAATAACAGAAACTGTAACACACTTTTAATATTGTTAATGACTGATGCAAGTTTTCCTCACCTCTGTTGCGAAGTTCGGGTGCATGAGTCCAAAACACTGCACCTATAACTAATTTTATCACTTTTGCATCGCTGTATGCACCAAAATTTACGTTTTAATTTCGTGTGACAAAATACAACCTACCCATGAAGTAGGTGAGCATAAATCACATGCCAAGTGCCATTGGAAGGTATTTAAGATTGGGGATGCTGAGCAAATCAAGTCAAGAATTTTGGTATTTTCTAAGCTAATTTTAGGTATTTTATGACAAAAACAAAAATGTTCAAAGTGAAAATTGATGGAGGACTGCACCTCTGCTCCAATAGACCTGGTGCTTAAAGTAAAGTTCACTTCACTCTGCACATAATTTGGTGGAAGGCACATACTCAAAGACAGACTGCAATGCATAAACCAACTGACTAATGTGTCACAACTTCATGTAACAGATGAACAAACAACAGATGTACTGCATGCCATGAGAGGCTTTAGTAAGAATCTCGGACTATTTATAGTCCACTTTAAAAAGTTATTGAAGTTACTGAAGTTTCACCTTGAAATATTAACCAATTTCTGTCTTAACACATTCCCAGTTGATATATTGATAACCTCTTTATCTACTTGAATGGCTGTTAGCTAAATCAGTCAACATTTTTGTCTAACCCATTAATGAGAAATGCATTCAAAAGAATTCCCTTCAATGAAATAGCAATTTATTCAATTATAAACACAGAACTGGATCACTTTTATAACTTAAATCAGAGAGCAACAAAAGTATGTATGAAATGCACCAGAACAAAAGAGGTATACATATGCTTGAGACCAACACCAAGAATAGCCTACTGTTTCAACTGACATTATTGCACAGTTTGCTAAAAATTAGACTGCTGACAATTTCAAACATTGTCAGAGCCATAAAAACCATTTGCTTACAACTTTAATAAATACCACCCCTCCCCTACTTTCCCCCTCCCCTCTCCACAAAAAAAGCAACTGTGACACCAACCAAGTTTGAGAACATATTTCTCCAACAGAGGAATGCTATTAAACCACCAAAACTGAGAGCAATATATTCATGAATATTACATGTATCCTATTCCTTAAACATAAAATTTAGCCCCACCCACTCATTAATATGCATGTCCAAGACACACAAAACAATGTAACTTTAGATGTTGCTAAGGAGCAACTATGACCTATCAAGACACACCTCCTTGAAACTATCCTGGAACTATAAAGGAGTGGACAGCTGGTGGCAAAGCTAAGAACCATTTTGAAGACCTCTGACAAACCAAAAGTAGAGTTGAAAGAACTGTCTTCATTGACTTAAGACTTTCCACTGCAGGTGAAACCTGAAGTGGGAGAGAACTTTTCTTACAAAGCACCCACATTTCACTAGTGACATAACTCAAATAATAACCATTTGAGAAACCAAACACTACTGCAATATCACTTTTAATTAAAAGTAGAAGAGGAGTTGGCACTGTATTACAGTATTTATTGCAGGTTTAAGGCAAAAACAATTTATTTCATTCCTTTTTACAATTTTCACTTACATACATCCATTTGAAAGCTACTCTTGAGATTATTCCATTCCTGGAGTCAAGCCTATAAAAGTACACTTAGAGATTTAGAAAGACAAATTTCAGTGAGAGAAAAATGAGTTGAGAAAGCAATTATTTTTCATTTAACTGCATCATATGAAATTTCTGGGGATAGTTAACCTAACCACATTCCTCTATTTTGACTGTCGTTTCTTCCACCAAAAAAAAAAAAGGACAAAATATCCAGGATAGTCATGTAATCACTTTCACATGGCCTTTCTACCTCTTAAAATGTCTGTATGATGAAACTGGTCAGATATGACTAAAATTAGTGTCATGTAATTATTACAAGAGTTTGGCTTTCAAAACTGACTTTTGCTCAAAAATGCAATGATGGTTTCACTTCTTGGTTATTTTTGGAGTAAAACAATAATACATGGAACCTGATCATAAAGGCACCTTTGCCTTATTTATCACCCAGTTCTAACATGACAACATGCTGAAAAATATTTATTTCAAAGCCTATGTCTGAACCTACCAATGAAAAACATAATTTTTCAGGGTAAGTCACAGGTCATGTTTCCATCAACGAAAGTGCAGTGAAACAAGTCTTGATCTTTTAAATAACTGAACCCTCACAACGAAATGTTTGAAATATGAAGTCTTGGAGAAGTACATTAAGATCACATTTGACCTTTGACCCTTGCATAGAAGAATAGTCTACTCATTCATTGTTTTTACCTCTGAAAAAGGAAAGTAAAAATGTGTAATAACTTGAAGATAGTAGAAAAATAAATTTGGGATAAATCCTCCATCCAATCTTTTTGGTGGCAACTTTTAACTGAGAGAAATATTCAAGTTTCCTCTCAACTTGTCCCTAAGTTATCATCCTACATGAGTGACTTCCTGACAAAATACAGCATGACCAGGAGGAATTCTTCTGACAACAGCCACACTGGAGTTGTCTTGTAACAAACCTGTTTCCATAGCAACGAGGAATATCACTTCCTCACAGGTTATTGAGCTTTTTTTCTGTGAGATAGTCGTCTAATACTTTTAAGACCTTCCTTAGGGCTGTAGTGAACTCTCCCATATCATCAAATGCCGACTGAGCAAAAGCTGGGTTATCTACATCCTCTTTCTTCAAAGCCATGGAGAGCAAAAAATCACGTTGACTTCCCAGAGTTTTCATGGCTCCCTGAAATGAGGAAAACGAAACCCATGAACAATGGCACTTAACTAGATCTTCTGCCAAATGGGATAATGTAGCTCAGGTAACATTATTTGATACATCCACTACAACTTACAAATCTCATGTTATTTCTTCTCCAAAATATATTTCATATTTCAGAAGATGAATACTGCATATAAAAGGTAAATCATGGTTAAACAAAAGAACTAGTCAAGGCCAAACCAGTTTTGATTGGCAGAAAGAGGGGTATCAAGGACAAAACTTGCGAAGTAAACAACAACAAAAACAGTATGGAAGGTAACAAGGCCATTCTAGCCTTTGAGTGTGGGCAATATATGAGTGGCATCAAGGCATAGTGAAAGGGTCCACAAGCCATGACCTCCTGAGCCTCTGCTTATTTTGAACCTTGATATCAAGGAGTTTTCCAGTATGAATTTAGTAATTGTCACAATTAAGAAGAACCATCCATGAATATGGGTACCAGGGTATACTCATTTATACTGGGGTGTTTGTATATGCCCTTCAGAGCAGCCAATGCCCTGAATTTATTATCAAAACTTGAATCAATGCTTCATCCTTTCTGATGTTTTGTTGCTTTTGGTGACTGCAGGATTTAGTTTAGTTGATGTACAACAGCCATTTAGATGAGTTTTGATATGATAGCAGGGGACTTACAGGATGTAAAGAAAACTTAACATAGTGATGGGACTAATCCAGATAACACTCATTCAGCTTGAACTACAAACATTTAATCCAACACCAAAATGACTATTTGGCAAAGTGGAGTAATTTGAGAGTCTGCCTCTCAACCAGAAAGTAAACTGGTGGAGTAATACTGTGCCAAAGATTCTGAAACAGGAACATGTTGACTTCTCACTAGGTGCCTCAGAGTAATAGTTTCAACAGAGATAAGAATATATAGGGAATGTTTAATTGTGAACACCTGAGAGGTAGCATGCCTGTATCAGCTTGGAAAACCTGAGTTACTTGTTTTTTTCTTCCTTTTTCTTCTTTCTTTTCTTGACTGAGTACACTAATCATTCATAAGTCTAGAGTTGATGTGTGCACAGGGGCAGGATCTGATGTCTGAAAGTGGGGGACAAAGCCGGGTGGACTGTCAAATGGCACTGAAGGTGCCACAGGAGCACAAAGCACTCCCCCTAATGGTGTGAGGTCCAGGGGCCTACCTCAGGACCCCTGGCAGGGTCCAGGGGCACAGCCCTGGTAGAGGTCCAGGGCCCGAAAGCTCTGGGATATTTACAAAATCGTAGGCATTAAAATGATGCATTTTAGCTTCAACTTCAAATGACACAGGATGGGCAATCACAATATCACAAAAATCACAATTTGACTTTTTCAATGATATTCTTACTCCATGAGACTAACATTCAGATGGTATTGACAATGCTGAGGGCAGTGTTTACGCTAAGCTGCTATGACGCGATTTTAATGCAATGACTTGTCCATTTGACGCACTGCTCTTTGTGGCAAAAAATAAAAAAGGAGGGTTTCATTTGTTCCTAAAGTTGATGCTGTGTGAATGCATGGCACTGAAATTTCTAGTGAGTCAATTTTTTTTTCATATTGGGTATAGTGACCAAATGGATAATTTTATAGAGGAAACACTGGCTGAGGGCTTGAGGAAGTATATATGAAGTGATATGAGTAATAGAAATGCTAAGAAAGAAAAGTATCCTCAAGGAGAGTGCTCTCCCCCCCCCCTCCTTCAGTAAGCACCTGTCCCTTATTACTGTACCAAAAATGACACTTTCCGTCCCTACAACTTGCATCTAAACAATCTTTAAAATTTACACAGATCAATGGTGATCAAGATTTTGCTTTAAAAATTTCTGAGGGGGGGGGGGGGGACTTCCCTTATTCTGTGTACAGCCACAGGGGCAATGGTGGTTTCAATGATCATAGAAGAGTTTGTACAAAGCTTTGGCAAGCAGGATGTTCTACAGGAAACAACCCAAAACCCTGAAGCAATATTTAAAATGGGGGAGTGCGAAGTGTGCAGACGAAAACAGTGTTGAGACATTTAATTGTAGCCTATTGTTTTTTTTAGTTTTAAATGCAGTATTTTTATTGCATAAAAAATTTTCCTACTTTCCCCAGGTGCCTGTTCTTTCCATAGAGCAGGATATGGGAACCTATATCCTGCTCTATAGAGGCTCTCTTTCATGTTTCATTTTGTCGATGGTCCGGGACAAGTGCCCCTTAACTTTTTTATTAGAGTGAAAAATAACGTTTGTGTCGATTTTGAAGGTTTTAGACTATGTGATACTTAGAGAAGTCAATGAAATCTTTCGTGGGTAATTTTTACATGGACATTGGACATTGCCAAGGGCATTGACAGTTTAAGTGCCAGGGAAGTAATTTTTATTGAAAGCTGCATCTTGGGACGTTGTGGTTGGCAAAGCCTTTAACCTCCATTGCTGAAGGCACAAAGCCAGAGGCTGGGGACTGAGGGTCCTCCCTGAGAAATCTTTCTTAAATTTGATGGTTAACTTTTTGCAGCCATTCTGGACCATTTCTTGAGAAAATCCTGCTTCCTCCAGGTGTAATTTGAAATATTAATGAAAGAGTTTTCATATAAAGATCGCAATTTTAAGACAGTACCCGTCAGTTAATTTGCTGAGGATGGTGGTAGTTGGTAAGGAAAGTGAACAGTGAGAGGTGAAGCAAGGGTTAAAGAAATGGTAATTCAGTCAAGCTGTCCTACAGGAAGTAATAACGAGGCAATTAAACCAAAGTTCTCCTATGTACAGCAGTACTAATGAGACATCGATTTATGTAAGGCTCATGCCAAGCACGCCAAGAATTGCAGTTCCAGGGTATAACACTTTGAAAGGACCATGGTGCATTTTATAACATACATAAGTAATTTAAGAGGCCCTTATTTCAGACCTTCAAGTCACAATAGTGTAGCAGGTAGGAGGAAAGATATTTTACAGTACCAGACAAAATTGTATTAGTTAGTTTTCGTGGAGGTAGAGTATGCACGAAGCATGCCAAGAAAAATATTCCTAGCAAGTTTATGGTTTTTGATATTAATATTTTCCTCCATTAAACACTGCAAAATTGAATCAAAATAGGCTACTGAAAATTCTCTAATATATTAATTTCTCTGATCTCCCTTACTTTTCTAATTTTTTTTTTATTATTTTTAGTTGTTGTTAAGTGCTGGAAAGAGTGGGGGCAAGCACGGCGGGAAAAAATCGGCAAAACGGGAAGCTCCTTGCCGGGAAATTTTGCGTCTCGCGGGAAATCCTGCCGCGTCCAAAAAAAAAAAAACGAACGTCCAAAAAAAAAATCTATAACGACGTGAGAATTTGGAATGATTTTAACACCTGCATGAAGAAAAATAACTGATCACTACTCTAGTTGAAACCTTTACGAAAGAAACATTTTAATTTACCAGCTTACTAGGAGGTTTGTTTATGTGTGTTGTTCTTTTATTTTTAACTGAATCCCTTGGTCATGCACTCGTGGCTTCGATCAGCGGCCGTGCACCTCTAACGAATCTCACTGTACGCAAAGCTAATGCAGTGCAGACTACAGGATGTTAAATGTTTCGGATACTGAGTCACTCCTACCATTACCTACTGTGGCTTTGTGTCCAGTGTGCCGTAACGTGCATGGTAACAAAAAATAACGTTAAATTTGTCACTGCAACTTCTGCACTGTAAAGTACCTCAACCATGTGTTCAAATTCCTCGTTAACTGCTTTCTTGTATATCAAAATCCGTTACCTACTATACACACTGATCCTTCGTGATAATTACAGTAAAAATCTTTCTAATGCGTGTCCTGGGCCGAGATTTCACCCGTACAGTACCGTTAACTATGTACGGTACGATACGGCAGTCACTGTACATGTCGTTATCACATACGAACGTTCGTTCGTTGCCTGGGTGCTCTCTTCGATATGCTGTACCAAAGCAGTGCACGTGACTTTGGCACGATCCACTAGCAAATGGGGGTACACAAAAATGGGAAATATTTTGCTCTTTTTTGTCATATATTTGGAAACTTATAGTTTGGAAACAAATAGTTTGAATAGCAATAAAAACTTATGAGCAGCATAAAGGTAGAAATCATTTTAGTTCTTAAAGTAGTAACAGGATAGATAGGACAGGATAGAAGATTTTTTCTGAGCACACAGCGCAATATACCCCTTGAAAGAATGTGCACGATGCTACAGCTGATGAAGTGAATTTTGTTTCCAAAAAAGGTCTCTCCACCAAAAATTTGAAGTCTTAGCGATTGATCTGAGACACAAAAATATTATTGTGGTTGGAATATGTGCATAGTTTATGTAGCGTAACTTTTTACCAAAATTTACTTCTTTAGATAATGAAAGCATGTCATTTTAATGTAAGTCGTGAGTATGAAATGTATAGTAACATCAAAGTCAAGCCAATTGACCTATGTATTTGGGTATGCATTTTACAGCAATGGCAAATTTTCAGCACTTTCTTTCACTCTACTTCTCGGCCTTAGTAAGAACGGGACCAATTTGACACAGAAGTGTATGTGCCCACAAATACTTATCTGGCGCAGGAGTATCTGTGGTCACGACGGCGGAACTCCCTGGCGGAGGTCGTTCTATTCAGCCAGTCTAGAACATGACTTCGCACGTCAGGTTGGTCGGTAGTGCTGTTAAGTAAGTTGTTTCTTGGGGACGTATAGCTCATTTAGGGAGCAGAACTCCTTCGGGAGTATTGTTTGGTTTTCGCCCCTGGCTCTTCGCCAGAGAGTTGGGGGGACTTTTGGGAAAAAAGTATCGGAACGTTCCCAATCCACACGCACTAATTGCAAAACACGGTCCCCAGCTGTCTTTTGATGTTCATGTATGAACAGTACATACAATGTAGGTGCTGAGCCTAATGGCCTGACTGTACGGCGCGAAAGAGAATTGAGCCTAGATCGCTTGACAAAGGAACAAAACTAAAATAAATGTAACAAACTTTGAAGAACAAAACACAAGGAGACTTTACATATTAATAATCCATGCACAAACAAGTCAAAGTACAGTATTATGAGTGCCAGATGTATATGCGTGAATTTAGTTGTGTTGGGTTCAAACAAAGTCCTGTCGGGCTACCACGTACAGTCTGATACCAAAAACCCCGAAGGCTACTTCTTTCAAACTATTTTCCGAGCCCTGGCCTGAGATGCAACCATCAGGGCCTGGGAGGGCCGTTTCCTGCAATTTGGGAGGCTTCATTTTGCCAAAAATTTTCTGTACACTACGCGTGAACCCATGGTCGCGCTCCGCTTAGATAGTAAAGAATTATAATCACGCGGGAAATAATTTCCGGCTTGCCGGGAAATTTGCATTTTTTCCAGCCCTGGGGGCAAGTGCCCAACCCCCCCCCCCCACCCGCAATCCTGCCTATGTGTGTGCATAACAAATATTCCAATATTATTATCTGAATACCTTCTCCTAAAGAGTGAATGATGTAGTTAACTTTGAGGTGCATTTAATTAAAGCATAACAGGATATGTTGTCATGCCCATTTGCTAAACTCATCCATACTTGTACTCTAAATTGAAAAATCATGAATCTTGAAACCATCTTTCCTGCTACAGCATCTACAGAATCTAACCTAAAGGCAATAGGCAGTCGCCCCAAAATTTTCTTTGAAAAATCGGCAAATTCTTGCAAATCTCGTCTTATTGCTTTACAAGCAACTCTGAAGATGTTTTGAACATAACTATTACAAACAACAGGTAAAGCAAGGAGAAATTCTCCTTGAATTTCACAATTTACCAACAAAAATATTGTCACATGATCAGAATGGGCCAATCATGAACTAGAGTGACAGGATACACTCACTCTGATTGGGGTGACTGCATACTGCCTTTAAGCACTTGCTAAGTTAGTAGGCTTGCATAAGTTCCCTCCTTTCACAACTGAAGTAAAAGTTCCTGCAACTCCCTCACATGCACCCCCTCCCCTAAAATATTTACAAAAAGAAGAAATCTAAATAAAAAGATCATCATTTATTTATTTCCTGTTAAACAAAACATTTTATGTACTTTGTCTCAAAACTTATTTAATACCTTCTTAAACCAGGATCACAGGCCTGCTTCAGATTATTACTCATTTATACATTCATTTCTTTTTCAGGGAAAAATGCCTGATATGCTCATTTGAACAAGAAATCTATTGTTAATCATTCACTACACATATACATCTATGAGAGAAACAGGCCCAATACCACGTATTTGCTAGCATTCAATATTAACAGCTTGAGGAACCTGCCTTCAGGCAAAAATATTTGGAGGATTTAGTTCAAAATGTAGTTTAGTACAAAATAGTAGAACAAAACCTTACATAGAAAATTGGACGAACATAGAAGCGGTGATGGGGAGCTAGACTGACTTCATAGGCTTTACCTTGAGAGAAAACAGGAGACAAACGAAAATGCCATTAGTTACATATCAAAAACATATTAAACAGACTTGCAGTTATTGCTTATTCTTCTGCACATCTTCCCTTTATACAAAACCTCAATTCACATGGAAAACATGCAATACAGGGAGCCCTCTCTGGCATGATCTTCCTGCAAAACCATACTGTACACAGGGTCCGCCCTAAGGATTTTGTTTTGCATAGCAAAACTGCTATGCATTTTATTTTGTATAGCAATTTACAAATTTTGCATAGCAGATTTGTTGTTGGCCAAAAAGTAATCCATATGTTTAAAAAATACATGTCGATTTCAGTAAACATATTCTCGTAATTTGATGCAACTTATTTTGAATGTTTAAAAGGTTAAACGAAGGATTGGCGGTTTACACAGTGCCAAATTCAACCAAACGATTAAGTGGATTACCCGCTTTAAAATTACGAGGGAAGGTTAGCATTTTTTCTATCCCGTGTTTTGCTTTGATATCTTTTCATTGAAATGATGCTTATTTGCCAGTTTAACAACCAAATGAGCCTTCCAGAATAGACTGTCGTAAGTTGTGACTCTTCATTCATAGCATATAACTCCGTGATTCTCACCTGCTAATTCCCCCCAAAAACAAAATACAATGCCTTTAATTATATCCTGTTTGTAGCAGTAGCCCAAATCTGCTTATTACTACGTCATATCGCTATACAAATTGATTTACACTGTCTCAGTTTTCTTTTTAGACCATAATCGTAGCCCAAGTCTCTCACAAAACGAACAAAAAAACAGAAATACTTAGATCCCTTCAAATGCAGTTACATTTACTTGGCCATTTCACACCATCCTACCGTGTATTACCTATACATAAGCAGAAATGTAGGCTCACACGTGTGTAGTTTCATACAGCAGTACGTAATGCATGCATGCACTACATATTCGATTCCTAGTGAATATCTGTTTGATGCTAGCTAGCTGTGCGCAAATCATTTTGAGGAACGATCGAATACAAAATCGAGTGTGTCAATCTAATTTCTTACACAACTCATGGGGCCACGTGCGTAAAATGCGTAAATACAAGGCACACTTTTATATCACACAAATTAACATGTGTTTTACATCAAAAGCACCCACCGTTGCTATCGCAAACTGTGAGGAAACAACAAAAAGCAGCGATCAAAAAAATTCTGTAGGCTCCCCGTACCAAGCCTTAATGTTCTTGCAATGTAAGCAAACTTCTCAACAGAGCAGGTAAGTAGCCTAATGTATGGGCATTTGCATACAATTACGGACCTACACTGACTTTACTGTGCTTTCATCAGGTGTTTCACTTGAACGTTTGTACAGAACACAGGCTTGGCCAAAGGTATCGGTGTTTGCGTACATTTTGGCCCTATATCAAACGTACTATCAATGACTGCGAATTCGACATTCAGTATCATGCATTGATAATTTGGGTGAACAAAATAAAAATCTGTGAAATGTTCACTAAATTTCGACATACAGGTTTAAAAAGCTTGTGCGTACAGTATTGAGAACATTGTTATGCATGCATGGTGAAAAGAGCCATAATGCATTACACGGTTAATACCCAATGTGGACATCGTTTAACAGTAAACGGACGTTTATTCGGGCCGTTTAACGCTTAGGAGATTAAAAAAAAATGGAAATTGACAGCCCTAGAGTTATTGAATTACTAAAAACTCATACAGGGAATGGATTTATTTTAATGATAGTATTTAGGTTGGAATTGAAATGTAAAAATTAGGTGTGCAACGAAGTCAAGTCAAATCGTTGTGTGGATGTCAGAATGCTTGTAGCCTACCTGTGCAAATAACTTCAATCGATTTGCAGGTTTGTGTCGCAAATCTGCGAGGCGTTAAAATTTTTGTATCGCTACTGTGCTTCAATTGCATCGCAAATTGCGATGCGATACCGGCTATTGAGGACCCTGACTGTACATACCTCTTCCCTTTGATCTTGAATTATTTGCATGGTCTGTCAGGGTTTTCACTGACCCGGGCACCCTGGTCAATGATGCACAACTTTTGATTTTGACGCACAGACACAAAACCTCTGGGGTCAAACTGATGCACAGCTTTTTCACCCCAACAATCAGTAATGATAAAGCAATTTCGCCAATACATTCATTGTGCAAATTTACTCAAAAAATGCAGCAATTTCCAGTTCCCAACTTTGTTCGGTGAGACATTTTCCACCTCTCTGTTCTAATAAAAATCTAAATAAAAAACTGTAATAAAAAAAAAAAAAAAAAAAAAACTACTGCAACAGTAGGGAGCTACCACCATTCCCACGTATACATTAATGCCTAATTAACTAACTGCACCCGCATGCACCTCGTTAGGCAATTACACTTGACTCGAAACGAGTGTACGTGTATTGTAAACAGATCACAGATGTCAGTATGCACAGATGATCGGAGTGTTCTGGTTCGTAATTCAATTTCAGTTGTAAATATAAGGCTAGGCTAGGGGTAAACATACACTAGCCTAACATGATCAGTAGTAGATGTTACGCAGGACATTAGTGACGCAAGACACACATTGCCAGTCTCTGTACCGTACACTATGTGTGTGGTATTAAATAAAATCCGACTCACAGCATTTCACACTGTACGATAACTGCTGTACAAGTATGCAGATATGAGGCCTTGTATTACACAAAGCTCTGCTGTGATTTATATGGATGTAAATGTCAGTCATAGAGTAGTATTATAAGAACTTATAATACTGCTCTATGGTGCCAGTGCACAACGCATTTACAGCAATGATCGAATCATACAGAGAGGACTACATCGTAGGCTTCTGTACATGCATGTTAGGGCTGTGAACATTTAGCGAATCACTAAACATTTAATCGCAAAATTTTTGCGATCATTTAGCGATTAATCGCAAGTACCTATGATCAACTTAGAGACTTTAATAAATGTGGTCTTGAACATGATGAATATGTAAAATGCGTTAGTGACGTCCAGGGGACATAGTTTCCATGAACCTCAAACACCGATCCTCACAGTAGCTTAACTTTGATGTCGTATGTTTACGTGTGCCAATTGTAAAATTATGTATTTCACTTTTTTGAAAAGAGTTAAATTGAACATCTAATTTTCTGTAATGACTGCAGATTGTTTTTTATTTAGTAAGGAAAAACGGGTTTTGCGATTAATCACTGGTAGCTTTACGTTTTTTACACATGCGATCATTTAGCAATTAATCGCTTAACTGTCACAGCCCTAATGCGTATGTGGTAGTAACGCTACTAACATTAAAAGCAGGTGTTTCAACTTTTCTCTAGTTATTTTTAGAAGGGTTCACGGCATGTGTTTTGGCAGTGAAACTTTATGATCATAATCCCAATACATGGGCAGTTTCGAGGTACAGTGTATGACATAAGCTACAGTCTACATGAAGGTGCTTATCATAGAAGTGAATTCCCACCTTGTTTCAGTACATTCTACATTGCTTTGTCTAGGCCAAAACAGGAATAAAGTTTGTTCATTAAACTCAAATTTATTTTGACCCCTTCTTTTTTAGTTTTGACTCTTGTACATTTATTCTAAAGGGTCAATGACTCCTGAAAAAAAATGATGAGTGAAAACCCTGGTCTGTGATCTTCACCCCAGGTTATTTCACAATACAGTCAAAACATCCTCCTAGGCAACCTCTCTCAGCTGCCCCATTATGGCTCCTTTGTGGCCATACCCTAGGCTTAAGGTTAGGCATACATATATGTCACTAACACTAGCATAACTGCTACCTGTACTGTCACCAAAGTTCCAACTGCCGCCTTCATTTTACTTTCTACATTTATTCTCAAAATCCCTTCCTTGTCCACTATCAAATTTATCCATATCCTTTTGCACATTAACTGCTATAAAAACAAAATAGCATCTTTAAACTATACCATGTTTCAGACATTTTTTTGACAAAAGTTAAAAACAAAAGTAGTTCGACAAAATGAGGAAAAGGTCCATGCTCTGAAGAGTGCAACCTGACAGGAAACAATGCTATCAGGTCATTACAGGCACACTGTACAGTTTGTGAGACCAGAGAACTGGCCTTTTGAATTATTTCAAATTCTCTATGCAGCTGAAAAACTGCCCTTAAGGTTTAAAGGCTCTCTAATCTCACCCCAGAGAGTAAAATTCTCTTGAGTTTTCTTTTAGCCCCTCCTCCAATTTAAACAGAAAGCACCTGTCCATAGTACACGATCCAAGACAGAGCGACAGTACATAGCTTGCACTGAGTTTAATTTGCTCAAGGCTATATATATTGACACACACTGTGAGTGAGCTTAATTAGGAACACAAGTCATCATAGACCAACCAGAGTGGAGCTTTATTACAATAAATAAATGTCAATCAAAGTGCAATCATCAACTGTACTTAGAACTATAGGGCTATTCCTAAATATGTCTGGGTAGACAGTTGCTAGTAACTCCCCGGTCTGGGGGATGTCATATACCCTTTAAAGGGTCTGACCAATCTTCCCTTTGGTTTTTGCCATCAAACCCACAGAAGCAGAGCACAGTGTACTTTCCAGTTAAAGGTATATAGTGGAAGACATGTGAGGAACAGGGTGTACTGACAAATTTAAAAGTACTTGGATAACAAATAAAAATTACTGTTTCCCACTTACTAGCAGCTTCTGAAGGTTCCATATTTTGTCTAAGATTATCAAAGAATTCTGCTACAAAATCGTATGTCCTGCAATAAAAGAAAAATATCGGTCGATAGAATTTAATTGGAAAATGTGTACTTTTTTATGCAAAGGGTTTGCATACTTTTCTGAAGAAGATATTCCGGGAGTTCTGTGAACTGAAACATTTAGGCAGTACCATCACTTGCAACCAAATGCTAGCAATCAATCTTAGTTTCTGGAAACTGTCGACCATTATAGCAACAACAAGTCGTTTTTGTACATCTTCTTAAAATAAAACCTAAGCATTTTTCATGATCATCAAATTAAACTACAAAATTTATGTGCAATGGTCTAGAAAATAACCCATTTACTTACACTATGTAAGATGATATTGCTGCACACACACCCTGTATGTCATATAAACACATTTCACGCATAATTAACAATTACTTGAATATTTATAGCCTCGTTATGTTAGGTTAGATGAGGTTTAATATCCCAGTTTCCAACCAATTGGTTCAAGTCGAGACGACCACCGCCTTTTTTCCAGTTGTGGCTCAGTGGCTTGTGTTCCCTACTCCACTGTTTATGCTGAGCACCAAGCACAAAGACAGTAGGTTCTATTTTTAAAGTCTTTGGAGTGACCCGGCCAGGATTTGAACCCTAGACCTTCTGGCTGCAAGTCAGATGCTCTAACCACTTGACCACTGCAGCTATTATGTATGAGGTCAGGTACACCATTATGCTACATTACTTTCATGCTATTTTGTCGAGGTTTATATGTAATATGTTGTCATAGATTGAATGCATTGTATAATGTACGCAAAATCAACTATTTGATGGACGTATTGAAAATGAACAGCAGCTCACAAACATCAGTGCTCATTTACAATCAGCATTTGAATTAGTGCAATATTATGGCATACCAATTTTTTGTCTCATTTTGCCATGTTTGTGTATTTACTACATTCTCTTGCAATTTGCTTCGTTAATTGGCAATCATGACGCATCGCACTTTTATCCTATATATACATTTCGCAACTTGCATTGCATGTGTAAGAAATCGTTTCATTTTGCGATCAGATACTAGCTATTTTAAATGCTGTTTATAATGCCTGTGGGATTGACAATGTTTTGTTCATGATAATTACATCCAACTTTTTAATTATAACCCAGCATTTAATAAATTTCTAATACTTTTAATACTTCCGAGACATTACCCTAGGTTGGCATTTCTCATTTAATTTTCCCCAAGGGACGTGATGATTTGGACTTTCCAGCCATGGTCCAACATGACAGGGTCCTGAAGAGGGGAACGTCACACATATCCACCATTCTCCTCCCCCTTCCCCAACTACTACGGTTCAAGGTTTTGAAGTTCCAAGCTTTCATTTCTCCTGGTCCTACTTTCTTCTCAAGCATCAAAAAATTGTACTGTCCGTATACAATTCATTGTTAACCAAACTTTCAGTAGGTGCATTTGCTCAGAATTGCATTCACTTCTGACCTAGACTGGATCCTCTCTACTAGACCTATTGATGGCCATTCAGATAACCTATCATTGGGGTATTATAACAGTAACCCTTCATCAAATGCAGGTAATTACTGTCAGAGGTATAGGAAAGCAATACCAAAGGCAAACACAGTTACAGCCAAAGTCCAATATAATTGACAGCAAGCTAAATTAGCTTTGTTTGCATTTGAATTATTAACAGCTTAAAATCTGTCACGTATTCAAAAGATTTAGATTTTAAAACATGCAGCCATATCCTAAACAAAAGCACATGTTGTACTTTCTTATGGAAATGTTTATTGCTAAGTGGGACAATTTGATTTATGGATAATAGTTTTGATATGTGTAAAAGGAACTAAATGGCTAAACTCTGGTGAAATTTTCATTCAATTCCTATATGCAGTTCTTGACATATTAGTACATGAAGTTACTATATTTGTTACAGAAAGTGAACCTGAAACAAGCTGGAGTGACATCATGTCCTCGTAGTAATGAGCAATGCTTTGTCTCTCTGTTTTTAAATTGATTGTTCTGACCTTGAACTGATAGGGATACAACTTTTACTTACAGGAAATGTGAAGTTTGGAAATTTACAAATTGTAAAGTTAATACACAGAAAAGACATCATGTGAATTAATTCACCTGTTCCTAAGCTAAACATTCCCTGGTACAATTAGTAAATCAAAACTGATGCAGAGAAGTTGAAGTAAGGGAATTCTGACACAGTGTATCACTGAGTGTTTTATCAGTAAAGCCACAAAAATAGTAAGGGTGCTTCCGGTGTGACTGCAAAAAGTCAGATGATTCTTTTCTTTTTTTTTTTGTTTTTGTTTTTTGTGTTTTTCAAAGACTGGGAGTAATTTTTACACCACAAATCAGTCATGGTGCCTTAAGTTTTCATTTAATACTCCTGACTTTGAAAACTTGTAGTTCCTCCGCCCACAACTAGGGAAAAAGCAACATTACCTTTTATTACAAACCACTGCTTTCTGCTGTAAAGACAACTAGAGTGACTTCAGTCCAGATAGCAGGATATCATTCTCCCTTTCATTTTCTATGAAAAGATGTGACTATGTTTGCTCTTTAATGTTCCCCTTTGATACGATGCTGCAATGCAGGTAACTACTTAAGTCCATACCTTTTCAACCACAAGACGGCCATGGCGGCACTTCCATCATTTGATGCAACCCCTTTTGCTATATCGTCCAGCACTATCTGCTGCAGAGTACTAAATTTTGAAGGATCACTATCATACCTAGTTTGCAGAATCTGAAAAACAAAGGGAAAAGATCATTTTAGAAGTGAATCCTTGTGCCAAGCATGGGCGTCAGCAGGGGGGTGGCAAAACTTTTAATTGATCAGATCAGCAGTTCTGTAGCTCGAGTAACCACTCCGAGGGGTCACATCAATGTAGGATTGTCGCTGGCCTGGGGGAGGGATGTAAGGGGAGGGGTGTTCCCCTCCCTCTTTGAAAAGTTTTTGCCTTTTTCAAGGAGCCTAGATGCAAAATCATGCAAGATTTTCGACTTTTGATAGAATTAGTCTTGCAGGTTTAGTTACTTTTTCTTCAAGTTTTTTTTTCAATTTTTTTTTCAAGTTTTTGATTTTCTGGGGGGGGGGCACTTCCCAACCTGTGGACACCCATGGTGCCAAGTACTACTGACAAGTAATTTTGAAAGAGCAGTAGTAATGTACTAAGTACCCATGGAAGTCAATCTTTCTGATAACCATTACATTTCACCTTAATTCACTTCCTACTTGAACAGCTCAATAATGATTATAGTGATATTTTAAACCAATGTAACAGGGAATCTACAAGCCTTCTTGCAACCTAATCTGCAAACAATTGAACAAAATATAAAGATATTATCAACCCTTTTCATCCATCAAAGGAATGGGTTGGAGAAGAGAAAGGCCATTCTATTGCTATGGTTACCAGAGCAAGCTACACACAATAGGCCTATGTGTTCTAATGTCGTATACTGAATGTACAAATAAATCTGTCAATTGCTGCTGACACACAAGCAAATCAGGTAGGCTATATATTCACTCACTTGCAATTTGGTAGCTGGATAAAGTTCATCTGTTCATAAGTAAAAGATACACACTTGAAAATCTTAAATATAAAACGTAATCTTGAATAAATTATAAAAAACAACAAAGCTATCAAACTGCAGCCATTAATCTGAAAATAAGTTAACTCTGACCCGCATGTAACAACAACACTCAGCAGTGCTTGAGTTTGAGAGGGATTCTCAAATGTTTCAAGGTCAAGAGATATGTAAGTTAACAGCAATATACTAACAAAAGGTTTACACACACGGACACTTCTGACCCCTTGTACACAGTGTACTATTTTTGTTTTGCATTTATGAAAATATTCTTGGACTATGGCAGTGTAAATAAACAGAATACGCCTAGACTGCACCAGTTTTATATTCTATAGGGGTAAGTTACATCTGATATGCTTTTATGAGAATGTAATTTTCAATTTTAAAAATAATACTTTAAAGTCCATTCAAGGCATTGGATTCCAAGAACTTGGACATTTTTTTTCACAATAAGGGGAGTGGATGTAAGCCCGGGAAATTTAAACACTGGGATCTTTATACCCCCTCATGTCCCTGAAACAGATGGGAGACAAAAATAGTGATACAATGACAACTGCAGACTATGAGAGACAGTAGCACAACAGTTCCCCAACCTACTTGATGAATTAACCCAAACATTTCAAACTTACCCCCCTTACCCCCCCCCCCCTTCCGACTGTGACACATCCAAGCAATGTAACCACTTTGTGTGGAAATAAATGGTTTAATGTCAGGAGTCAGGACTCTCCAAAACCTCCAGGGTAATAAAACTGATACTTGGTAGAGTATACAGTTTCAACAGCACATACAATCAACATGTATGACCTTGATGAAAGGCATGTGTGTGTGTGTGTGGGGGGGATAGTGGTGTGCAAAAAGGCTACATGTAGAGGGGGGATGATCATTTTTTGGAGGTGTAGTGGCAACTGGTTTTTCATTCTAAAATTTATAGGTCCAGAAGGTAAATTAATGCTAAAACAGTCACAAAGTGTTTTCCTACAATCAGGGAGTTGCCACTCCAAAAATGCTATTTCTTTCCCTCTTCCCCTTTTACCATAGATACTTTATGTCTATAACATATGACATAACAACAGCATTTTATGTCTTCCTGCACCATAAAAATCCATCTTGCCAATGCAAGAACTGTGAATAGTTACTATCAAACAGATGACCTTTCTGTACCCAGACAGAATTTTTCCTGCTGTAGAGGGTCTAACCAGTAACAAATGTGGCAATACACTGTTAAACACAGTAACACTATGTCACTCCTAGATGAAACTGATGGATGAGAAAATGTATGGTGAACTGTCTTGGCACCCTCTCTCTGATATAAATATTGGCATTTGGGGTATTGTATCATCCCATTTGAAAAGTATGGCAGCACTTTTCTGGATACCAGAGTTGCTCTCCTGCTGATGGGCCCTTTCACACTAGGCACCATGTGGCATGATACCATAATATAATAAAGTTGCAATGTAACCACTGGACCCTTTCACACTAACAGTTTTATGACATGATACACTACAAAGCTGAGTCAAAATAATTGCAACTTTAACCCATTTGTCTCCAAACTATGTTCCTGTGACCAATCAAGTGCTAGAATTGCCATTTCTTAGATCACATGACTAATCAGAAGTTGAAATACCGCTGAAAGATGAAGGAAAAGTCGCCTGTAGTGTGAAAGGGCCCGGAAACATTATCCCTTGGAATTGTATCGTATCATACTGTATCCCATACAGTGTAAAATGGGTTTAGCGGGTGTACCTACAATGAGCAGCAGGCTGGCGATGTAACCAGCGCTCGATGTTGCGGCCTGGCACTCAGGGCTGATAGCACTTCTTCCACTCACCAAGAGAGCCACAAAATACTCAAACCATAGCCTAAAATTACCCTGAACAATTGCAGTTTAATAATTCCACTCTCCAAAGTGACAAATATCAATACTTGGAAACACACATCAAATTTCATCACATGTTTGATGCTACCTTCATAGACCCATTCCTTCTCTATGACCTGTTCTGCTGGAGAATGGTTAAAAGGCTCCATGTCCTTGTCCTAGACACTGTAAATCCTCCCAACTATTTCCTCCTGGCCCATACCCTCTACTTAAAAAAAAATAGCAGCCTAAATGCACCTCCCACACTTAAAGCCTATCTGTGCCAAGTTCAATTGTTTCCTCTGTGTACACTACTGGTGTGCTGGCAACTACCTGATTGCAAGTTTATACACTACCCTAAATAACATTCCACTGATCTGCTGAAGTCATTATTCACCGACAGAAATGGCTTGTATTTAAGTAGGTAGTATGAATTTACGTCAGTCAAAGTGCAGCAGCCACCAACTGTAAATGTAGGTACAGGGGGGGGGGGGGTACCAGGGGGTCCTTCAGTATACTTGGAGTGATGGAAAAGTAGGTTCAAGGCTTCCATTATCTGTGGAAGCAACTGAGCAACTGGCACCAATGTTGTTCTACTGTACCTACAAAACTGCTCCACACACAGCCCCATCCATCAGCTTCCATACTGTAGCATGTATCAAATACAACTTGCACTCACCTTTATGTTATTACCAACATCTGCCCAGACTCGGCCCATTATTGACCCAAGCATTGCTGATAAGTAAAGGAAAACACAGAAAATGACAATTAATAGGAAAGGTAGCTCTTGGCAATATTTGTCATAAATCATAATTATTAGTACACACTTGGTCAAAAACAGATTCTGTTTTCAGAAAAATTCGATAAGAATTTCATACAGTGCATGTCTTAGCACATGACAGTATATAACGTTTACTAAGAAACAGGGCACCTGACATGGAAGGAAGGACAACTGTCTCCCAAATCATTTTCAAAATGTTCCTTGCTTTTCCAACAGGCCTTTTCCTTCAACAATGGTCCTTCCCTCTCCCCTGATACACTTCTCTCCAGGGAGTAGGAAGGGGGAGGGGGGCTTAAACATGTAGGCTTGGGCAACCACTATTTCTGGATAGGGTAATCACTACCAGTCATGACTCTGAATAAAGTTGCAGTCCCAACAATGGAGTAATAACTGACACAGAAACATAAACCTAGTTTAAAGACAGGCTGTCATCACCCCAAAGTATATTTTTAGTGTATGTATATGAAAATTCTCAGTTGGTGACTGCTCTTTGATTGACATCAAAGTTTGAAAATTTGAAAGATGCAGAGTAGCTCACATTCCACACAAGGCAGATAGAGTGCTTTTATTACATTTTATAGCCTTGTATGTGTAAGGTTAAAGTTCATGCAAGGCTTGTGTATAGTTTGTTATTCGTGCTATGTTTCATTATGCAAATTAAGGAGTCTGTTATTTCTGTAATGTTTTGTTATGTAAATTATTTCTTGAGTCTTCTTCTCTGTTCGTTTTGCTTTCCAAGATTTATGTTAGTCTTCCTCGAGGGAGCCGAGGAGCTCAGTGAAATACAGTTTATCGTGAACATGTTTGTATCCGCCTAGTCTCCAGTCGGTTTTTTTATTTAATGTCTCATAGGCCTACCTAACCAGTTTCCGGCCATGTTCCTGCCCTTTATCGGGAACTGAAAACCACGCTACATATGCTCACGAGGACATGGCCTTAAGCAATGAAACAGGTTTATTCTTGCACAAGGAAGAGCCTCATACAGTTATGGGAGGAGCTAGAAGATGCATAGTTGGGAGAATTGGAACTGTCTGGGATCATGAAAATTCCCCTTTAAAAAGCAGCTATAAACTGCACTGACTCCAATGACTATTAATGTACACCGGCAGGCTTACACTACAGGCTTTTCAACAGCTCAGGTGACCAACCAACAATGTTGGAGGAATTACAGGACCACACTGAATACAAGAACTGTAATTTAAAGGGGAATTTTCATCATCCCAGACAGTTCCAATTCTCCCAACTATGCATCTTCTAGCTCCTCCCATAACTGTATGAGGCTCTTCCTTGTGCAAGAATAAACCTGTTTTATTGCTTAAGGCCATGTCCTGGTGAGCATACAAGGCTATAAAATGTAATAAAAGTACTCTCTCTGCCTTGTGTGGAATGTGAGCTACTCTGCATCTTTCAAATTTTCAAACTTTGATGTCAATCAAAGAGCAGTCACCAACTGAGAATTTTGATATACATACACTAAAAATATACTTTGGGGTGATGACTGTCTGTCTTTAATACAGAACAAACCAAAAAGAAAACAGTTTTGTTTATGCAATTCTTGACAAAAACCTGCACTGCACAAAACACAAACGTAAGCTTCAAAGTATGAATTTGTGCATATTTTTGATAACATTAAAAATTTCCCCAAAGTCCTGATTCCAAGAAAGTGGAGTTGTGACTTAGACTTCCCACCAGGAGTGGCAACTCTGAAGTACAGTCGAGTAACCTCCCAAAGACTATTAAGAAGGATGGTCAGCTAAGGAAGTCAAAAAACATGAACTACATGGGGTGAAATGAATTGTAAGTATGTGGTCTCCATTACTCCAGGGATTCCTGGACACTTCCATACACTTGTCTGGCTGAAGCCCTTGTCCTTTTCTTCCCTCTAAAATATCTCAAACCTAATTTGGTGCTGGAGTTCAGACATATAAGATCATGACATCAAAGTCTGAGCCAGGTGTCTGCATGTACTTGTTTATTTATAAACATGCCACCAAACTTTGCAAACTTTTGATCCTTCTGTGGAAGAGAAAACTACTGATTTGTAGAGGTCTAAGATTTGAGGGCAAGTGAATGCTGGGGGAAACATGCTAAATATTGATAGCTTATCTCTTGGGTAAACAATACTTCACAATCACATTCTATGGTTTCACAAGCCAGTGGCAGATCCAGGAGGGGGCACAACAGGTGTGCGCCTCCCCTATTCACCACCAGACGTGAAAAAATCGAGGCAAACAAAGAAAATGCTTTAAAACGTGTCAAATATAGCACTGTTTTGCATCTCAGCCCTCTTTTAAAAGCAAAAATTTAACCCCTCGCTCTATACCCCTACCCTAGGACAGTGATCAATCAAACCTTGCACACCCTCTAGTGAAAATTCCTGGATATGGCCCTGCAAGCTACAAATTAAAATATCACGGGACAAAGACATTTGCTATTAAAAAAATCCTGAGTATATGATATCATATCAGTGAGCATTTCATATGAGGTTCAAACAGGCCTCCTGCACTTCTAATTCTGTGTAGCTTGTGCATAATTACAGTAATTTGAGTCCCATTATAACATTTTATGAGAAGTCCTGCTATTTGTACCATATTAGAGTATGAAACCAAAGCCAAAACTTAGTACTGACATACAGGTATGTTGGTATGTTCTTTACCAGATACATAGCTTAGTTGGATGGGGTCTAACGACACACCAACATGAATGTGTTTAATATGTAGTGCCAGCTAGATAAAAAAGCATTAACACTTTGAAAAAAATTTTAATTTGAAAATTGATAGGGAGGAAGGATATGAAAATTCTGCAGCCCTGTGATGGCATAAGCATACAGCTTTTGGGCTTGGTGCCACCATGTCTAGAGCAGGCCAGGGGAAAGAGGAAGGCAGCACTTATGTTTAGGGTGGCATTTCATTTGATTTTACCATGAAACCTTTTCATGGTAAGTGATGATTCTAAGTCTGCACAGAAATCATGCCTTTTGTAGCCAAGGCTGACTCAGGCTAGATAGTACTAGCTAAATCAACAAACTTAATGCCTTGGTTTGTGGATCTGTGAGCTCTACCTACTTCACCCTATTAAGGTAGCACACCCCCAGTACATAGTTGTATTAATGCATCCATTTGTTCACCTTCACAAATAACACCAATAAGAGACATTGGAATAACTTTTGTGATATGTTACCGAACTGGATGGGGTCTTTTGTCAATTTGATATTAAAGTGAACTAGATGGAGTATCCCTGATGGCAAAATGGGGTCAATTAAAGCAATTTTGGGGAAATTATGGGCTTAGAAGCTGGCAGCCATTTATAAGGCTTTGACTGAGTAAAAAGGCTCTGGGTAAAGGTACAGAAGCTTTGAGCTCCGCTAGCAAAAAATCTTCACGGTCATGGTATGGTAAATTGAAACTGCCATGAATGGCCAACTTGTCAGCTTTCTTTTGAGGGGTAGCTTGTACCTAGCAAAAACTTTTACAAGGTTTTAGCAGCCACTTTTCTTTTCAAATTAGTATGTAAGTCAATAGAAGTTTTATTGGCAGGGATTTCACTGACCCGGGCACCCAGGTCAATGATGCACAACTTTTGATTTTGACGCACAGACACAAAACCCCTGGGGTCAAACTGATGCACAGCTTTTTCACCCCAAATGTGCAAATTTACTCACAAATTGTAGTGCTTTCCAGTTCCCAACTTAGTTCTGTGAGACATTTTCCACCTTTCTGTATGTTCTAATAAAAATCTAAATAAAAAACTATCCCTGTAACAGTACGGAGCTACCACTATTCCCATACATTTACATCTAATTAACTGCACCCACATACACTTACTAGTTATGTGATTAGACTTGACTGGGAACAAGTGCACGTGTATTGTAAAGAGATCGCAGATATCAGCATGCGTACTGTAAATGATCAGAGTGTAAACATATGGCTAGGCTAGGGACAAGCATACACTAGCCTAAACATGATCAGTAGTAGATGACGCGAGACATAAGTGACGCAAGACACACATTGCCAGTCTCTGTACACTATGTCTGTGGTATTAGATAAAATCCGACTAGCAGTGTTTCACACTGTATGCAGGTATGAGGCCATGTATAACACAAAGCTCTGCTGTAACTTACATCAATGTAAATGTCAGTCATAGAGTAGTATTATGAGAATGTATAATGCTGCTCTATGATGTCAGTACACTACATATTTACAGCAATGATCGAATCGTGCAGAGAGGACTACATGGTACACTTCTGTACAGGGTATTTGGTAGTACCGCTACTAGTGCTAAAAGCATGTGTTTCAATTCTATCTACTGTTAGTTATTTCTAGAAGTGTGTGTCTGGTGCACGGTGCATGTTTTGGCAGGAAAACTTTATGATCATAGTCCCAATACATGGGAAGTTTCGAGTTACAGTATATGATGTAAGCTGCAGTCTACAAGAAGGTTCTCATTTTGCACAGTTGCAATCATGTTATTTATCGACGGATTGATTATCATATCCTACAAGAAAAAGAGTGTGGTAAATCACCACAAATATACAGTAGAGAATAATCATAAAACGGGAATAAAATTTGTTGCATTGAAATTTATTTTGACCCTGTCTTTTTTAGTTTTGACCCTTGTAAATTTATTCCAAAGGGTTAGTGACTCCTGAATTAAAAGGACGAGTGAAAACCCTGATTGGGGGTATGCTACCTTTATACACAACTGAACAGTGCCATCATTCTACAGTCTTTCTTTGTTAGCGCCATCTTTCTTTGTTACATCAATGACATGTGTTTCTTTGAGCACTGTTTTTGCTTGTGAATTATACTGAAGACAGTGCCATTTTATTCCCTAATCCTCCACAGACTTTGAGAAGTGCTGGAAGCTTGTGGTAACTGGTTCACTAATAACAAACTTTCCATCAATGTTGAACAAAACAGAGTTGATTCTTTTCAGTTTTTATTAGTAACCTCAAATCTGTGGGTGATTTAATTCAAAACAACTACAGTTGTAATCATTCTATTCTCCATCCAATGTTGTTAACTACCATGGCATCACTCTAGATAACCAGTTAACCTTCAATCAGCATGCCTTCAACACTATTAAAAAGGCCAATGCCAGGCTTTCCTTTCTGTATCGGCAACTGAAGCCAGCTTTCTGAATAAACAGTGCAGAAAATTGTTATGCATGACCCTTACTGAATGCCTTTTTGATTACTGCTCTTGCTCTTGGTACACTGGCCTTGGTAAAACCATCAAGAAGAAACTTCAAGCAATTCAAAACAAAATGATTTGTTACATATACACTTATGCAAGGCCCCAGTTTCATGTTGGCCACGAGCAAATTTCCAGTCTCAGTATGTTATCCAGTCAAGAGTAGAGCCAAATTCTTGAGGCTAAACCACACCTACAAATTTTTTACAATTGTAGTTCTCCTTACCTCATGACTAATTTCATCAAAGCTTCCACCGTTCATAATAAATGTACCTGTTTAAGTCCGCACAATTTCTATCTTACTGATGCTAAGGGTATTGTCAGCTCTTATCATTTACTCTGTAGCCATCCATGGTTGGACTACTCTCCCAGTTTGTCTCAAAACCATCACATCTGTAAATGCTTTTAAAGTTGCATAGAGGAAGCATCTTTGTAAGTTTTCCTCTTAGCCTTGTTTTCATTACCCTTTTTGTTATCTTACATTTTTTAATTTATTTTTATATTTTCTCCTTTCTTTTTTCATCATCTGTGCATTTTATTGTTTTGTAGCTTACACCGGATCCATAAGCGCTGCCAGCTTTGAATGGTCAAAGGGTTCAATCCCCCACCCCGCCTCCCTCCCCACTGAAGAAACTTGCTAGTTACTCAGTTACTCATCTAAGCATGACAGGTTGACAACAGTACAGAACTGTCCAGCCTGAAGGGCATATAAGTGGGTCAACAACCTCATTTTGAAAATTCAGCTAGATGTAACATCTTTCCAATCTCCTCTTATTTGCATCATTTTCCTTAAAGGCAGTAGGCAGTCACCCCAATCAGAGTGAGTGTGCCCTGTTACTCTAGTTCATGATTGGCCTATTTTGATCATGTGACAATATTTTTGTTGGTGAATTGTGAAATTCAAGGAGAATTTCTCCTTGTTTTACCTATTGTTTGTTATAGTTATGTTCAAAACATCTTCAGAAGTGCTTGTAATGCAATAGAAGGAGATTTGCAAGAGTTCGCTGATTTTTCAAAGAAAATTTTGGGGCGACTGCCTATTGCCTTTAAAATCATTTTTCGTGAGGTTGAACAATGTAAGATAAAGAAACCTTAATAAATTCTTTGGTGGTGCTAATTCAAGGTGAGTGACCATGACCACTTTCAAACCCTGAATGCAAACACTATACTGTAATGCTTGTATACTGTCTTGCAGGACAGGCAATATTCCCTGCCTGCTGATGAAGACTTCATAGTGTAAAAGAACTTTTTCCACTCATTCCTTGGTACTGAGAATGTTTCCATCCTTGTAGGCCGTAGTACAAGCTCAATTATTCCCTTGTTTCGTGAAAGTGAAAGAGGGATTACTTGAAAGTATACTACAAAATTCAAAAATATTATATACATCGTAAAAATGCTTATCCCCACGCCAGTGTTGTGCACATTTTTTTGTAACTAATTAAAATTATTCCTATTTTTCAATCACGTATTGACCAATCACGATGGCTTATTCAGCTGGTTCAGGCAATATGGCGGCGCCCATGGTTGCTAAGACGCCAGATAAGCAATCCAAACTTCAATCAACATTTTGTGCTATGCAAATGTTTTCTTCTACCAAAGGCAGTTTCATAAGCTTCCACTCAATTTCCTGGAAACGTTTCTGAATTTCGCAAATGAATGGAAATAATACGAAGACTACAGCTGCAAAGAAAGGGAAGTCACTACAACGTCAGAGGCAGAGCCCAAACTAATGTTAGGCCTGACGCTAACGTAATAGACGTTGACCTTCAGTGCCCGAAATAATGATCATTGCATAGCCGGCCTAGGCTAGGTTACCACCACGATTTCTACAAAAAAATTTGCGATGAACATGAAATAGGCTTAGGAAGGAAGGACTCTGCTCTCACAAAGAAACGTGTAATTCAAGGTAAGCTATTTCCGATGATACCCCCACTGACGAACGTTTTGGGCTTTGAATCGAAATGCAGAGTGACCTACGCTACGATTGAGTACACAAGCTCATGTCTGAAGGACCTAACCAAATAAAGCGTAGGCTGTGTATTAACGTAATAGTCATGAGACGTTTGGCTAAGAGTTAAGACGCTGCTTGAGTATAGAGGGCCTACATACGACTGGGAAAATTTGTGCGGAAATCAATAGGCCCAATCCTAAATTGACATGCTCGAAACTTTGGCATGAACAACAAAAAATGTTTAGCTATGTCATCGAGCCTAAACTTTGACCAAGTATACGCTAGCCTTAGCCTAACGTTAGGCATATTTTGGCTGAATGTTCGTAATGGCTTGCTGACATACCTAATGTTGTAGTATTAATGTCACACCGCACTGTAAGGCTTAGCGTTCTACTTCTAAGTACTAGGTCACAGGCCTCTGTATTTCAAGTTGGTGATGTGTAAAAGATGGCACGGTATTTTTTTCTTGAATCTATTTGTGATAGCCTTACAGTTTCAAATGACAGTGACAAAATGTGGTGCATGGAAGGAAAGTCTAGTCTGATAATACGAAGGTTAACTCCAACATTTTTAACAAGTTTATTCTCACTACTGATTAGCCTACTACTACTGAACTGTAAATGATAAGGATTCAATGTGGAAGTAAAAACAGTACATTTAAAAAAAATAACTAAAAATATTGAAGTTATCCTATCCCTACCTACATTGCCAGCTAAGTAGGCTACATTTTCTTTTGGGGGAGGGGTTGGGGTAAGAACTGAGGAATCTGGAGAAGGGATTCCAACCAACGGCGGCGATTGGTTTTCATAATGAGGTGGGGGTGGCATGACCCAATTTCCTATTTCAATGGAAGTCAATGGGCGGTTTCTCAAATATTTGGGGACATGTCCCCCTCTCGGGATCGCCACCGATGATACCAACCATTTTCGATGTAAGCAAAAATCAGAAACAGTTAATTTATCTGTTTAAAATACAAATTTACAAACAGAAACTGGATGTTTACCTCACCCCACCTCAGCATTTCCTCGTTTATTGTACATGGCCTGTTTTCCTCGGCCAATATATTAACCCAACCACTTAAAACGGCATCTTGACTTACTTAAGAATCAAAGCCCTGGCTGCAAGCAGTCTCAGAAGCTGCCGATCTGCAGTTCTAAGAGAGCTACAGCAATCATGTGCCTTCAGTTTAGGACGGAGATCCCCCAAAAAGTTTCAAATCATTCACTCCATACACCTGATACAACTAACATATAGAGCTATGTCAACAACATTTCTTTAAGTATCTTTTAAAATTGATGATACTTAGCAATTTCGAAGCTTGACCCTGAGAATATTGTCCAAAATCTGAGCATACAATGTCCCCAAGACTCCTTTAAAAAAATGCAGTTCAATATACTGTACTACTGTAATGGTACACATCACTGTGTAGGGGTTTCAGCCTCAGGGTAGGCTATCCAACTCAAAAACTCAAAGGGGAGGGACTTCCCCCTCCCCTTTGAAAATTTTTGCCCATTTCAAAGGCTCTAGATGCAAAATGGTGCAAGATTTTCCATATTTTCTTATATTTGTATTCCAAAAAGGCTGGTCTCGTAATATTTTTTCCTCCTTCAGTGCAAGACCTTTTACTGGAAACTCTTGGGGAGCCTTGCTGACGATGGGCTACGTTTTCTTAACAGATCTAGTTATTTGCTTTAGCTGTTATGCTTTCCTGACAAGTTAATATGCAAAGATATATTTGGCCTAGCCTAGCCTCTCGTGTTTCAAAGTATCACTGTGTGAGGCTGGGGCAGTTATATTGTCCTGTGGCGTAATTTTGGTTCAGGGTGCCAGGGGCAAGAATAGGGTGGGTGCCCCCTGACCAAATGACATGTGCGCATGCTGCAACAGAGCAAATTAAGGTAGGCTATGCCCACCGGGTGCCCGGGATCGCCCCCTCAGAGCGCATAGGAGTTACGCCACTGATATCGTCGTGGTTACTATACTGTATAGCTTGGTACTAGATTGCTCTACGTGTAGTACATCCAGCGTGGAGTTGTGATTTATGCGAGGCGAAATCGACATGGCCCATGGGGATTTTACGGAATATGCTGTCATTTTAAACCTATAACGTTAAGCCTAACTAGTGTTCTCCACAGGTCCAAATTTTTCCGGGCGCTTTTCTCGGATCTGGAAGATGACACTGATCGCTGTCCTGGGGGATCAAAGGGAGGGGGACACCTTCCCCTTGCTCACGTAAGGTGGGCTGGATGCAAAATGTTGGTACATTTGGTGCTAAATTTGAATTAAATATATTACCAAGAATTTCTATTTTTTAGGAAGTTTTTTCATCTTGCTTGCTTTAGTGGACTTTTTCCAGTCCTTGGGGTAATTCACAACCACAGTGTGTTAAGTAAGTGAACAAAAATTGTTAGACTACATATGCCATTCCCATGTTTACTCATGTCTAGTAACATTTAGATATTAAATGATTAAGACCGTGTATGTCAGAGACACTTCAAAATTCTGATAGAAGTGGTACTGGCTGCAATCTTCTCATTACACCACTCTGGTACACTTTTTTCATTAATTGCTTCTTGCTACAATCAGTCCCAATTTTAACATGACCTACCCTAGTATAGTACTTGACCTCTGACCCAGTCTAACAAATAATGACGATCACATACTTCTCATTACACTTGCACTGAGACTTGAAATGACTGTCTAGGTTTTGGAGAAGTTATAGTAAAATAATTTTTATTCAAAGGTGTTTGAAATAGTTCAATGTAAGGCAGGCATGTAGCCAGGAATTTGCCAAGGAGGGGGCAAAGGCTACAGGCAAACTATCTAAGCGTAGCGCCACCGTAGGTTGTACAAGAAAATTTTGGCCGAAATGCCTCCCAGATCGCTGAAAATGGCATTTTATGTTCATCTAGAGTAATTGTATGTCTACCGCCTAAAAAAAGAGGAATTACTAGCGATATCATACCAAATATCATTTAAAAGAATAGAAAAAATACGCTCGAGGAGGGGGACCCCTCCCCCTTCTCCTTGGCTATGCGCCTGACGAAAGGAGTGTTTAATTTACTTCGCAAACATTTCTAAAAGAAGTAAAGCAATATTTTTTTGTCCGGGCGGCCAAGGATTTTGTGCGGGCGGCAGCTTTAAGACCGGGCCCTGACGCGTGCTCTTCAGATTTTGCCCGGGCGGTGCAACCGGACAAAACGGCTAGTGGAGAACACTGCCTAACATATTCTACACTTTCATGAAGAAATTTGATTTGATTAGAAGGATTTGGTTTGAGTGTTGTACTTGTAGGCTTCAATGCTTATCAGTGAATTAAGCCCAGCCCTAGAAAAGTACAAAACCATGGCAAGTTGGGAACCGATTTTTGGGCTCTGTAATTTTGACTTTACGATAACGACACATTACCGGAAATGATCGTTTCCGTGAAATCCGGAGGCCAAAGGTCAGTAGTATATGCCACTGCAAAGTTGGGCTACCCATTGTCAAAAATTTTGACATGGTCTAATGCTGGGAGATATATCGCAAAATATCGTTATAGCGATGATTTTTGGCGAGACGATATGATAATGAGAATAGCAAAAAAATGACAATAGTTTCATGTGAAAAAATTTGAAATAATATGTCATTTTTGTTTTATTTCTTTTCATTGCGGTCTCCAACATATTCTTTTAAGTGAAGTCATTCTTTTATTGAACTGATGTTAATCGATGAAGATTTGTCATTTCTCTCCACATTTTTCCATCGAGTAGAGAAGGAATGCGCAGTCGTTAATTATAGGTCTGTAATGTATGCAAACACTGACACTTTAGGCCATCATGTCCGTGTTCTGCACAGAAGTTCCAGTGAAATACAATGAGAGCACAGTAAAGTCAAGTGCATGTGTAGGTCCGTAATTGTATGCAAACCTGCCAAACATTCATGCATTAGGCTACACACCTGCACATAGAGAAGTTGACGTACATTGCAAGAACACGGGACATGAAGTTCAGGGTATTTTCGATCGCTGCTTAATTTCCAGTCATTACCTCATATTTTGGAGTAGTAATAGTGGGGCTTTTTATGTAAAATATACACCTTACTTTGTGTGATGTGAAAGTGTACCTTAAGGGTTGTTATTAAGAATGGTGGTTTGATTCCGATACTACAAGATTAGGGTCGCTTTTCGGAAGGTTTGTTATTTAGAATAGAATATAGGGATCATTATTCCAGTCCGAAGGGTCGTTATTCCGAATTGAGAATAAGAGAGATTATTCCGGATAAAACATAAGGGTCGTTATTCCGAAGGGAGGAGGTGTGCAGGAAAAACTTGAAAATGAGACACTTTAAAGCATGTTCTGGGTGACCAAATTTGATGTTGTTAAAAAAGCAGGAAAGTTTTCTATGTAAAACAGTGAAAACCCCATCTCAATAGTACCTTGTATTTGGAAGATAGGAATTTGAAGAAATTAATACTACATTAACTACTTCTGCAGTGCATGATGGGAAATCTGTGATGTCATCTGGGCAAACTGATTAGTTGTAGATTTTGAATTTCTTTATAATGTTGATATCTTTACATTGAATATTTCTAAACTTTATTTGCTGTACCATAAGTACTGAGCAGTTGTACACTATATCTACATGAAAAAACATCTAAAGATTCCAATACTATCAAATTTCAAAGACAAACAAGGTATCAAATTATGAAGAATAACAAAAGGAATATGAGGTAATTTTCCCACTTGGGATTACGTTCTGTAACTTGACCTTGGGGAATCCTGGAGGTATTTCCTATTAAATGTAACCAATATTTAGGAATGGATATCTTGAGTTAGGAATGGAGTTTTGGTATGGGGTTTGGATGACATGTAATGAAAATGTTTTATCTTTCATATAAGATCTCTACAAAATGCCCCCAGTCAATCCCTTTCAATGGATGCATATTATATAGCAACTTTGAGGCCGTTATGGTGCAGAAAATGAGGAGAGCTTGAGTCGGCAAAGCTCCACTGGTATCGCACCTGCACACATTCTCATTTTGGAATAACGACCCTTATGTTTTATTCTGAATAACGACCCTTACTCATTGACATGATAGACACATTTTGGACATTTCTTCATCATACAGAGGGCGCCCCTTGTCACTGAGATATGCATGACTGAAGGTTAAACGGAGTCACTAAATTTAAACATAAGCTCGAAGCTTTTTATTGCGATCTTACTAATCACTCAACAATGATTATCACATCAGTCTATCAAGAAGACTCAAGAATAGTATATTTTGCAAATTTTGGACATTTGGGGGCGCTCTTCAAATTTTTAAAACATACTGTGTGTCCTTGAAACACAATTTTGTCTCAAAAAGACGCTTATAACTTATATATGAAATAACGGGGAAGTTACGATTTGGTTTTAGGATTAAAGGCATCACTTCCAGCAATAAAAGCAGGCTACTGGCTATGTTACTTATAGAGGGCGCCCTTCAGAATTGTGCAACTTTTTTTAGAGGGGACATGGTGATTTTTACTCAGATACATGTCCTTAAATCACCTGCCAAATTTCAAGTAATCCCTCAAAGACTTTCACGAAAGTCATTTTCTGAGCATATTTTGGGCTGTTGTACTACGGCCTATTGGATCAGGGAGTGTCAAGTAGTAACTCTCTGCTTAGATGGTGGTACAGTAGTTGGCACTTGAAAGAACAGAACTCAGCAAAAAGTACCACATCTGCAACTTGGTCTGGATATACATTCACTGAAAGCTCAACTGAAATGTAATAGTTTCATGGTGAATCATGGTGACTCAGTGGTACAGTCATAGAGCTACATGGTGCTCTTTTATTAACAGTGGGTTTCTGGCACTGTACAATTACAGGTGCAAACGGGTTGTAAGTCTATAGAAGAACCAGAATGCAAAAATGCATTGAGGTTTCGATGATACACGTTCCATTCCAAATAATGCCAAAATGTCCCATACCTTTCAGTCACTGGTCAAATGCTATCTTAACATGTTGGAAAAAAAAGTTTTGTGTTCCTATTTAATCTTGGGAATTCTTGAAAAATTTGCGTTTTCACCTCTGGTGACCCGAGATGACAATCTTGGGAATTCTTGGGAAATTTTGCTTCTTGACCTCTGGTGACCCCAGATGACCTTTGACCTCCACCACAAACAATAGGGTTCATCTCCTCACCATAATGCATCTACATACTAAGTATGAAATCTATCACAGCTTCCTGCCATAAGATATTGTGTTAACAAAGCTTTCAATGTTTGACCACCCGTGATCCCAAAAGACCATTGTCCTCCACCAAAAATAATAGGATTCATCTTCCTACCATAACGCATCCACATACTAAGTATGAAATCTATCCAAGCTTCCTACCAGGAGATATTGTGTTAACAAGATTTTCAGGGTTTGACCCCCCAGTGACCCCAGATGACCTTTGAAACCCACCAAAATGATAGGGTTCTTCCTCTTAATATAAGGCATCTACATACACAGTATGAAATTTATCCAAGCTCCCTACCTCGAGATATCGTGTTAACAAGGTTTTCAGAGTTTGGCTCCTGGTGACCCCACATGACCTTTGACCTCCTCCAAAAATGACAGGGTTCTTCCTCTTACCATACCCGGTGACCCCAGATGACCTTTGACCTCCTCCAAAAATGATAGGGTTCTTCCTCTTACTATAACGCATTTACATACTATGCATGAAATTCATCCAAGCTTCCTGTCTCAAGATATTGTGTTAACAACATTTTCAGGGTTTGACCCCTGGTGACCCCAGATGACCTTTGACCTCCTTTAAAAACGATAGAATACTTCCTCCTACCATAACGCATCTACATACTAAGCATGAAATTCATCCAAGCTTCCTAACTCAAGATATTGTGTTAACAAGGTTTTCAGAGTTTGACCCCTGGTGACCCCTGGTGACCCCAGGTGACCTTTGACCCCCACCAAAAACAATAGGGTTTTGTCTTTCAATATGGGGCATCTATGTACCAAGTTTGAGGACTGTCAGAGCTTCCCTTAGAACTTGAGATATCGTGTTAATGGTTTTCAGGGTTTGACCCCCATTGACCCTAGATGACCTTTGACCTCCACTATAAATGATAGGGTTCTTCCACTTACCATAACACATCTACATACAAAGTATGAAATTCATCAAAGCTTCCTACCTTGAGATATTGTGTTAACAAGGTTTTCAGAGTTTGACCCTCTGCGACCCCGGGTGACCTTTGACCCTCACCAAAAACAATAGGGTTCTTCCTTTCAATATGGGGCATCTATGTACCATGTTTGAGAACTGTTGCAATTTTTGCTTTTGAGATATCGTGTTAACGAGCAACGTGTCACAAACACATACATACATACACACACATACATACACACACGCCATCATGAATGCATAGGTTTCTCTTACCATCGAAACCAAAAACAGCTGTTTAGCTAAAAACATGAAACAAAAAATGAAACCTCATGATTCTGCAGGCAGGAAGGATACCCACCCACACGGTGTACACAACAATAGATGGGAAGAAATGAGGTATAAACAAGGTACCCTGGATATACAGTGCAGTCGTATTATTTAGTACAGAAGGTCTGAAGCTTACACTAATGTACCGTAGCCAAAACAATGACATTTTACTGCCCTATTCTATTTGTTAAATGATCTGTATACCAGAAGGAAGCTATTGTGTATTCTATCACAAGTACCAAAATACGTGCAAATATGAGTCAGCAGAAATGAATCTTTTGAAACAATGAAGTAATACTTACATAGGTAATAGGAGGTAAGAGAGGGGCGATGTAGATTACATACATCTGCCCTAGCTGTACAATCTAATTTGAATTTTTCATTCATCATCCACCACACATGGACATAACATTGTCAAGGCAAAGGTACCAAAATCCTTCTTACAGCAGAGTATATACCTACTACTGTCAGTAATGCCCAATTTAAGACAAATACGCACAACCTAACCACTTCTCTTATTTGTCCCCCCTTCCCCTCCCCTCACCATTACCCATATCTGACAGCAACAAAGTTGTCTTCCACCCATTGAACCTCACAGAATTGCTTGAAGATAAAACTAATTTTAAGTTTAAAAATCTGTTTTCTGTCTGACAGACCAAACTTAATTTTTCAACTTATGGTGATGCAACAGAGAAAGCAATTTCAAAGATCGGCTCTCCCTATGGATCTTGAATGGTACACCCCTGCCCAGCCCAACTAGCTGTAACCCTAACTACACAGCAAAATCATGCAATCTGCTACATTCTCCCATCGGTGTTCTCTCTTGTTCTAAGTTAAGCCCCATTTTTACCTCACCTTCAATAGGAGGTTAAATGGTTTGGAGGGCAGGGGTGGGCATGGGGGTGAGAAGGAAGGATCTTGAAGTCACAGTGCCTCACACAATATTATCAATCCATATGACCAATGGTTGAGTGGCCAAGTAAAAAACATATAACACTTGCAAGATGGAAGAAGTACTATTGTCCATAATACTGTAATATTTACTCTCTCAGTAATTTTGATGAGCAGGGCCATGACTTTTTACAAAGTTTTGCAAAGCAATTGCCCCACTGTGCCCCTTCAGTGAGCCGCTTACACAGTCATTTTAGTTCTGCAATACTGTTGGGCTCCTTGAGTCTCAGACAGGGCACAGCAAAACTAAGTCTGAATGCAGGGCACTTACAGCAACTTTAACCAGGATTCTCTAGACATCTTTTTGAGGGGCACCAGAGTAAACATTAGGGAACTTTGACTTTTTGCCATCAGTGGTGTAAACTGTATGTTAAGCCCTGATATTACTGATGAATTTCCCAGAACAAGCAGGCCTACTGTAAATGCATGCATTCAGCATATTTACTGTAAACTGCAGCAATATAACTAATCATGAAGCTAGAATTTAATAGGATGATTTAGCCATCTGGCAACGTAAGACATCTATACAATGGCCTTTTCCCAGGGAACTTTGGCTAAACGAGCCTATTGAATTCTAGCAGCATGCAGTACCAAAGCCAAGAGTTAAGGTATATTTGCTAACCGTTCAAGTAAGAAAGAAAACACCAGCACAATTGAGTTGCATGGCACTTCCACATCATTCACATACCATTTTAAAAGTTAAGTATTAAAAAACTGCTACTCCTGCACCGTTATTTATCCAAGACATACAGAACTTGATAACAGCAGGCACTCTATCTGCGCCATAAAATTTTAACAATCACAGCATAAAACATTTATGGCATCACAATGTGGAAAGGGGAATTCCAAGTAATTTTTACTTTACTCAATGTTGGCCAAAATTTAAGTTGAACACATGTTCAAAAATCAGCTATATCTTGGTCGGTGATATAGAATCCTTTCATATCATCAAAGAAACTTGAGACCAGGACAGGAAGGTGAAACAAACAGTCCAGGAGAAAAAAAGCTGAAATCCTAATACTTTCTTCCATAGAGAAGGAATACTATTTCAACAGATGGAGTCTAATGGTGCACTTCCACTTTGAAAAGTGGAAATCCTTCACATCACAATGGAATTAAAGAAAAGCCTTCACACTTCCTCCATACACTCCAGAAAACACAGATGAAATATGCAGCCAGAAATAAAGGCTTTCAACAGATGACCTAAAAATCCACTCTTCAACTGCAGTATAAAAGTTAGATCAGGGAGCTGGAAGACATGTGGCAAAGGTATGGTTGTAATAGGTCATTTGACCACAGAGATATGGACAAACAAGTGAGTAACAAAAGTTTGATTCATACACACACTCACGTACATAGACACACTATTGATGCAGCCAAATTAAAGATCTTTCCCAAATGGACATCCTCACAAAGTAGTTTTGAGTGTCATATTACGTCTTTTTGTTCCCACATTACTGATGGAGAGGCCATTTTATGGTAATAGGTAGCCAAACTGTTTTCACTTGGATTTCATGACAGACTACAACTTTGTGAGGTAGTAAAACAACTAAACAACTAGACTTGGTCCTCAGCTCTTCTTGTAGTCATGGAAGTACTACCTCAGTACCTCAGACTTCCATGTTGCAATTAATGCATAGACAGTGTGCATGTATAAAGTATGTGGGATTGGGTTTCAACAGGCTATGTATCCAATTTCTTCGTTTTGAGAAAAGTTTTTTTTTTTTTTCTGTTTGGAAAGTATAATCAAAGGACCTACACAAAAAATCCACAATGCCATGCCTAGATTGAAGGCAATATTTTCGGAAAATGTTTCTTATGATACTAAACATTTACATTTACCTCTTTATGGCAAACCCTGGAGTGAAGATCCATATGAAAAAGTTTGGGAAAGAGAAGCCCTTGAAGTAAATAAACATGTCAGAAGATGTTAAAGTCAATAAAACAGCTCCAAAAATGGGGCATGTACCCTCCCTGCTTATAGCGATATTTGTGAAGGTGGCTGAACTTGCTTGATCATAAACACCTGCAATACAGACCGACTAAATTCAAGTTTACCATGGCTGCAATAGGCAGGGAAACTTTTGTTATGGCATACTTGTTTTCTGCACCCTTACAAAGAAAGAAGTTACAAACTTACTCCCTCTCTCCATAGACCTTACACAATGACTTTACGCAAAATCATTTCAGAGGCAAAACAATGAAGCACACTGCATGCATGGCATGGACTTCCCACCCAACTGTAGTAGACTTACAAGCTTGTATCCGACTGGTCCACATATCAGCTGTCTGCATTTGTTGGTGCAAGTTGCAATGATACGTGCTTGCCACCAACATGACATCATATGCATAAGGTCTACGTATAGAGATTTTGTTAAGCTATGCATACCAGTGATTCCACTTTACATGTGAACACATAATGAACTGCCAAGTTCACTGATCTGAAATGTGCCATGGCCTTAGGTTTGCTCTAGTTTTTGGAAGATAATGGGACTTACAATGAATTTGGCAAGATGTGTTCATTTTGTTGGGAGGATGAGAGCCCTTGCATCTCAAGACTTCATTTACTACCATACATTATAAGGACGGTCTTATTAAATCTACATATATACATATTGTTTGTTGTGAGCATTACTCATAGTCAGTTGGATTACCAGGAAAGCCCTGCAATTTTTTTTTTTTGAGGGGGGTAGACAGTGAGGGTTAGTGCTGACAACAGACCTACTGTGACTGTGTACATTGTTTCATCTTTTTACTCTGGAAAGAGTCAGCATTAAATTTTGTGATAAATTTAAGTGCAGACCTGCCAACATTTGAAAACTGGAAATAGGAACACAGTGGCGCGATTTTGGAGAATCCGCCGTCCTGGGGGTGGGGTCTAAGGGGAGGGGGTGTTCCCCTCCCCTTTGGAAATTTTTTGAAGTTTAAATACTCTTAGATTCAAAATGGTAGCATATTTATGGAATATGTATCAACTTTTTAAACAGGCAAAACTACAAATTTTTTGGGCTGTATTTTAAAAATTTGGATGATTGGTAGGCCTAGGCCTAGCCTATGTCTGCTGGAATTGTAGCTTAAACAAAAATCAACACACCCCATCACAGTGATGAAACTAAGGTTTTGTTAGTCTATAATGCAAGCAAATTGAACTTTGAACTAGTTCCCGGCAGTGCTGATTACATACCTTTTTGCATTTTGAGTGCACAAAATAAAACTTTCAGATCATGTTACTTGTTACTGTTAGGCTGGGCAGGCTAGGCTTCATGGTAATATTAGTCATGTTACACACTTAGCCTAACACAAACTTCGTTTGGGCCTTGGCCTATGTGAACGGTTCTTGGCGGGGTTTATGCAATGTATTCAGAAAAAAAATCATATAAAAAATTCCCACCTTTTTCATAATCTCCGCGACTTTCGTAGTTCAAAAGTTAGACCTCAACGTAACCGTTAAGTTCAGGCCTAGCCTAGGCCTAGGCTAGACTGCACACATGTGCTATTTGGCTATGCCGCACTTTCGCTACGTTACCGTTAGTATGATACGGCGAACTACGGTACCGAAAAACGCCTGCAGGCTTGCAGCATACTGTCCAAAGTTTAATACTCAGAAACTTCGTTGCTGGTCTTCCCGTTCAAAATTGAACACTGTCATAAGTACTTCGTTCAATCTTCAAATATTCTTTTTCATCCTGCTTAATCTCAAACAACAGCATTGCGATTAGTGGTTATCAAACATGCACTATGTATTGCATATATACCGTATACGTACGTACGGTACCCGGTTGTTTCGCCCCCTTGCCAGTTCGCCCCCAACCAGTTCGCCCCGGTCGTTTCGCCCCCTTGCCAGTTCGCCCCAAAGTCTAAGTCGTTTCGCCCCCAAGTAAATACCAGTTCGCCCCTTCGATTTTACTAGCACTATAACTTAGGCTAGCCTATAGTTGACGTAGAATGCAGTTGATATTTTTCAGTCTTGATATTTTTTTCTCGATAATACTTTTAAAAGCGAAGAGAGATAATGTTACTCTGAAAAGGTAAGTTGCCACTGCACATGCAAACAAACAAACAAAAATTGCATTCTAAAATATTTTTAAATGAATTTGTATTTTTTTATTAGGCCCTAGGCCTATCAGCCTATATTTTTAAAACAGAAGAGGAAAAATATGTTACTCCAAAAAAGGAGTTGCTGCAGGAAAAAGCTTCTTTTAAGGAAAATATGAAAGCAAAATAAAAAAAATAAGATAAAAAATCTAGCCTATATTACCAAAAAAGCTCGACACTCAAAAACGACAGCTGCTGGTCACCAAAAATATACATGTAACTCATGCCTAGCCTACCCTGTATGACCTTTGCAGCTTGAATAGTCTGATAGTATAGGGCAATTAGACCCAACATAAACGATGAAAATTTGAAAAGGCACAAAAATGCCGAAAATAACAAAGGTATATTGCAAAAAAATGGGGGCGAACTGGTCACCACTTGGGGGCGAACTGGTAGGTCTTTGGGGGCGAACTGGATATCGCATGGGGGCGAACTGGTATTTTGGGGGCGAACTGGTTGGGGGCGAACTGGCAAGGGGGCGAAACGACCGTAAACCGTACGTACCACCGCAGGTGCCACACGGACTTCGCGGTCGGTCCGTAGACGCAGCTGTGGTGCTTTGTAAAGCATTATAAACTACAACGATCGTTACGGATATGTTCTGTCAGTGTGCACATATCCTGAGACATTTTAGCGCGCACGCCGGATGTCGCATACATAATGCTGAAGTCTTGGTCATAGTGTTTACATATATCATGGAGTTTCCGAGGTGGTAACTCCATGCATATATGTACATGTAAAGCCCATACAAGTTCGATCCACGAATCATTAATGAGGTGCGTGACATGCGTTTTAAATAATTATGTTGCAAGGATATTTCTTGTACTATTTTGGGGTGGGTGCTAGAAATCGGAACGTTCCGATTTTTTGCTATGTACCGACTCAAAAATCGGAACGGTTCTGATTAAATCGGAACGGTTGGCAGGTCTGAAAGTGGGTCATAAGATGGTGACGTTTGTGGGTGCAACGCTTCACATTTTCCTTCAAAGCCCAGTACTCTTCACAAGTACCGTAACTAATGTCAAACTAAACTTATGACAGCACAGTAGTCCCAACGCTTCCAAACACTGAGATAACAACAGTGTGTGATATTCAAAGGTTGATTCTGCGATCGTGAGATGTTTACTATTCCGGGCAGCAAAAAGAAAAAAAAAAAGCTCTCTGACTCCATAGCGACAAAGGTGAATTTCACAAAAGTATTAAACAAAGGAAGGAAAACAATATCCTGTCATCAAAAACCAATTTCCATAGAAACAAATATTAATGCAGGCATTTCATATATCATGCAGGGTACCTTTAATTAGGTCATATCTAAAGCACTAGTGGCAGAAGATAACATGCACTTGATTTTATCACATTGCACTGTGTAGGCACTTCAATCTCAAACTTTGGAGTACGGAGATTGTAGATAACTGCCTGAAGTGTGCATGTTTGCAATGAGCAGTTCAAAGAACTTCTTGAATTACCATTCTATTCCTGGACATATAATATATATAATATATAATATTATATAATATTAATATATATATATATATATATATATATATATATATATATATATATATATATATATATATATTATATATATATATATATATATATATATATATATATATATATATATGCCTCAAGAAACCATAATTTTATATGGATGTATAGCTTTAATTAGTCCATTTTTACTTCGACTAGAAGACTTCTAATCGAAGTAATGCGATCGCCACAGCAGTTTTTGGAGAGGCGTTCAGAGATTTTGTCTTTGAATTGCGTTTACTTGGCCGTTTTGTAAGCTATGGATCTGAAATTTAGAGAGGATGTGTAACATGTTAGTTACGTAAATTTTACAACTAAAATTTTATATTGATCGATGGTTATATGACATCTCTAGAGCTCATTTTTCAATGTTTGACCATAAAACCTATCTCTCTTTAGGGATTTTGATATTTGTGCCTGAAAATTTGCACACTAGTTCATGGCTTGCCCATGTTCATATCTTCGTCAGGAATAATTGATATCACGAGAAACAATGTTTTTAGGGGGCAATTTTGAATTGAAAATAGACCGTTCCGCATTGGCAGGATTAACTCTTGATTGGAACAAAAAATAAAAAATTAACTGGTGTCAGTTGCTTTAAAATCTTGTCAGTAATCTTTTCTGCAAAATTTTATTTCATTTCATGGAAGTATATTGGAGAAAATCCGAAATGAATCTGCCTTCTTTTCGTCCAAAACAATCGATTCTGCTTAGTGCAAACACTTGTTTGGCGTTTCAAAGCCAAGACCGCCAAGACAACCCCAAGTGAAATCATTTGGCATTCAGTTTTGCTGTATATTTCGTGCACGAATTTGCCAAATGAACATCTTCCCTGCCAATGTACCAAGAGGACTTGCTGGAGTAATCCATCTGTTTACATGAATGAATGTCCCCAAGTTAAAATTGCCCAGATGTTGTCCAATCACCTTCCAATATGTTTACTTACAAAATTGCCCTTACACTGAGACACAGATCCGGGAAGGGGGGGGGCTTTCCCGGCTGTAGCTCCATTTTCGACACCACCTTTTTTTGACAGTCCTAAAGCTGTTTGACAATATGTGGTGTTAATTTTAATTGACAGATGACAGAAATACCAATCAAGTGCATAAATTTCAAGTTTTTCCTTAGACCACCCAACTCCCTCTTTCGAGGCTTCTTAAAATTGGCGCTCGTAGGTGCAGAATTTGCCCTTGTGGAGTTAGTCCCCTCCCTTTCGTGCTTGAAATCCTGAATACTTCCGCTCAAGTCGAAGTTTGCACCACTGGTGGTCTAGTGATGTTGATTAAACAAGGCTGACAAATCACAAAATGGGATGTAAAACTTTGAATAATTTTGAGATTACTAGAATTTTGTCTTTAAACTTCACAGTAAATGTGCAAATCGATGCAATAGCATAGTTATACTTTCCAATGTTCAGTATCTCGATGCCAGAGATGTGACGAGTCACTCAATTTTGCAGTTGAGTCGAGTCATTGACTACTTTCAACGTGACTCAAGTTGGGTCAGTGACCCGAGTCACTGTATTATTTCTATGATCAAATTTATGATACAAATGCACCAATCATTTCCCTTTTGAAAATTAGTGACTCGAGTCATGACTCGTTACAACAATGCTTGATGCCTCTTTCTGCAAGCACTAAACAGAGAGACTATAAGTCATACACACTGCTTGATTACCCATTTTGTGGCATGTTTGAAGGAGGACTTTAACTCCCACTGAGCATATGGGTTTTCACTCTTCCCACTCTAGTTTCTTTCACTCTCCCCATCGTTAAACACAACTAAAAGTTCCATAAGACTCCTGAATATGTGTGCTTTCCCTTCCCTTTCCCTTACTTTTCACTTTGTGAATTTTCATTATCCCTATTTTGGTTCAGGTAGGTTTACTGTACAACACTTAAAAGTTTTTATTATTAGGTGTTTTAGAAGCAGCATATACATTATTTTCCCACTTTCATACAATCAGCAGACCTGAGGTACTTTGCTTACACAACCCTGGCTTCATAAACCAACCTGGGTATCTCACAGATTTAAACAGGAGTAACGAAGCCAACTATGCAATCCTGACTAAAAAGGATCCTGTGTATTCATCAAGGTATCCATCAGTATTTGCGTAGTAACTTCAAAACAAATAGAGTAATCCCTCTTCACGCTGACACATCAGGACCAAAGGTAATTTGGATAACCAAAATTCTGATACACGTTTCAAGTACTGGCTACAAACACTGTCTATAGGGTCCTCACAAACTGTGCCATGGCATTTGCTATCAAATAAACTTGACAAGACTAGTAAAAAACAGAACAAAAAACTTATCTCATAGTTGTTCCTTATGGTTGCTATACATTAGAAATAATTCGGTAGACTTCCAAAACCCAGGTATTTTAGACCAAAAACTTTACTTGGCTAGGTAACTTCTTCTACACACTGAATGTGTGCATATTAAAAAGAGAGCCAAAACAAATCTTCAACCATATCCAAAATAACCGTGGAAGGTGGCATATGTTTCTAAAAGTGCTAATGAGACATGTCAATATGACTCTCAACAAGCAGCAAACCCTTGGCAATACTAAGAAAGCTTTACTTCTAATTTTTTTTTTCTTTTTACAAAGCTTGCATTGATACTTTCTTAATCTGAATATTGAAGTATGTCATATATGACCCTACCCTGCAGTTTTGGGCATGGCAGGTCTAGATACTGTTTCATAGCTATCAGTACCAGTTTCAAAGCAAGCTCATAAGACTTTTCTCCCACAGTTAGTGCAGAGTTTAAAACTGTTTCCTTTTTTCCCAAGATGAATGCTGTTTAAGAAAGCTTGACACCTGCACTAGTAGAAACTGAACACTCATCCCACGATTCTGATATCTCACTTTTAAATTATGAAGTAGACTAAAGGTACTGTAAGCTCACTTATTTGTGTTGAATAGGTGTTTGGCTAAATCAAGAAGCCATGTAAGACAAGCATAGTTTTAGACTAAATGGCTTTGGATGAGTAATATTGCATGGTGCATCACAAGTCAGACTAATAATCAAAGAAAAATACAAACCATGCAACTTTTACAGACAACCAAACTACTGACTAACAAACATATTTGGTTCCACATTCAGGTTATAATGCAAGATTAGGTACCCAAATTCCATGAAACCATTTTAACAATATAGCTGGTTGGTTCAATCAGTACTTCTTTCCTGGGTGTAATACTGATGACATACACCTTTGACATATCCATTGCCAGCCTTATGCTTCTGTTGCTGTTCCTTCATTGCATGCTATTAAATCATAGGTTTGAAAAAAAAAATGAGTTCCAGACGACAAATTCCACCTCTTGGTGGAATCAATCTCTATCCCTCACTCCCTCTCACAATCCTTGCCCCCAGGCTGTAACATTTGAGTTTCCAGCTAAATCATTTATAGCTCTAAGCAAGATGATTGAAGTCCAGTCCATGATCAAGTCATTCTGCCATTTTTATGGGGAAAATTTCCTTGGGATAACAGAAAACAAGATGTAACTCTAACCATGACATGCAAAAACCCTGCTAAACATCCTTCCAACATTCTTGCTAAGAGCAACACACACTACGCCTTTCTTACCCTGAGGCCTATATCATAAACTGCACAATTATTGCATGGTATAAAACATAGAACGCCAAGAGGCATAGTGATTCCTTGCCAAGGTATGAGGGCATAAGTTTAAATCTTTCTTGCAATCAAAAAGGACATCATGGTAGGCTTATGTTATCAATAGAAGTGAATGTATGACAAAGTTTCTTTGTGTATCCCTTATTGAGATAAAGTGGTTACAAAAGATGTTATACTTAATTGACAGCTGGTGACCTCAAATGACCTTTGACCTCTGTTAAAAGCAATCTCAACTGAGATCTTTTCACCTTGAACTTACACATCAACTTTGAAGTGTGCCACTCTTATCCTTCACAAGAACCAGAATGCCAAAATATATTGAGGTTTCAATATGCTTTCAGGAGAGTCAAAAAGCCCCACTCTCAAAGATATGATTGACTGACAGCACTTTAGGAGGTTAGGTGTCAGGGAAATGGAATGTGAAGAACAATTACCATCATTAGCAATTACAGTAAGTGCACAGATCACCCTGAGAAGATGGGTCCAGGTAACTGGTGCTGGCACAGTGACAGCAGGGATTCACACTCAGCAAGGATTGCCTGATTTCTATTTTTAATTGCTACAGCTAGTTTCATCTATATGCTCCTTCCACAAACTAGGCCATTATACTGACATTAATCTAAACACTTTAGGGCTGTCAACACTGAACTGGACAAATTGTCAAAAAATTTTCCTCTTGCGTGGTCCATAGGCAATCACAGATGACTCTGACAGCTACACCACCAAGAAGTTAGGTGTCAGAGGCCAGCAGTGTCAGTCTACAAAGGTGATTTGTCTCTGTCAGTTGTGACAATTTCATCCTCAGTGGACAAATAGAGGGGAATTTTTATTACCTCTGGTTCTTAAAGTGGAATATGTTGCATCAATAGCAATGTCTCCAGTTCTCAAACTAAGTGAGAGGCACAAATAAAGAAGAGCTCTAAACCTGTTAAAATCATAATATAAACCAGGTAACTGCAAATATAAAATGATCTGATAAGTCCAGTAGTAGATCAATGAAGAAGAAACTTAGGGGCTGCTCACAAATCAGACCGCCGAGGGCCTCAGGTCCAGCCGTTGCTACCCTTTGTAATGAGTATAGCAACCACCAGTTAATGAGCTACGCTTCAGTGCACGCATCTCCCAGTGCACTCACAGTCAGTGGACAGCTGTATGCACACATCTTAACAGGCAGAAGATAAGCTTCTTAAACACAAAAGAAGACCTAACAATGAACTGTCCACCAGAGCTGAATCTGAACACAAAAGCCTTTTCAAATGAAATCAGTGAGCAGTAAAGTCTTTCAAGTAAACACCTGCACCTGTTGGCTGTTTATTCTGTTGCATGTTTATTCTGTTCATGTTTTGTTTAGCCTGAAATTGTACCATTATTGAACATTTGTTACTAAAATTTTACCTCCATTTCCATTTGAAACTAACATCTATTTTCTTTGTGACTACAGCAATGTTTGTCGCTCTTTTTTTACCTTAACTAACCAAAGATTGCTCCGTTATTTTTAGTCCTAAATACATACAGTATCTGGAAAAGTACCGATCATACTCGCCCGCCGTTAATATCAGGCGTTTCGGCTCAACTAAACTCCTTCCAAGTGCATTAACCTTCTGTTAATTCAACTTGCGTTCTGAAGTTTTGCAACGTTTTCATCGCTGCTTTGTATTATTTTCATGCTCCCCTTTTTCTACGATCTTTTCATGCATAACATCATTAAGTAAAATATGCCTCTATGAACCGGGAAATACTGTGCCGAAAACTGGTAACTGAGCTAGAACTAGTTTCGGCACCTTTCAGAAGACATCGGAAAAAGAAAAAAAAAAAGAGAATGAAAAAAAAAAGGTGTCTGTGCGTCTTTTTTAAGCTATTTGAAGAAGGCAAGGGCGAAGTAAATTTAGACAGGAATATTGACTATTTCAGAAAGACAAGTCACGGAAAGTGGAGTCACCATGCTGCCCCGTACAGTATTACTTGTGGGGTTCTCGCTGACGGCGGAAAAATGTTAATTTTTGCTACCATACCGTTTCGAAGATCCTTTACGGACACTGTGAAATTTTTGATAGGAAGGGTGGAAAGCACCTGTCAAAATATAGATTAGATGACAATTATCAACAAGGGCAGGCGTGTGCCATTTTTCGAGGGAGAGGGCTGAACCGCCCCTGCTTGAAAAAGCCTGCATTACCTCCGGTACGTCTCGATTTTTGTACAAATCTTTCCAAGAAATAGGATAAGCAATGGAGTAGGGAAAACAAGCCAGTGAGCCACAACTGGAAAAAAGGCCGTGGCCGGCCCGACTTAAACCAATTGGTTAGAAACTGCGCCGTAAAACCTCATCTCACTCACTCCCTCCCAAGAAATAGGTTTGGCCTCTCAGGTTGGGAGGGGGCTGGATTTCCCACCCCACCCATTCTCAGCGATCATAGCCTAGACGTTTTCGTGTTGGCTTTTCGTGAGGCCCGTTTGTAGTAGTTGCCCGCAAAATGTGCAATCGTGTTCCCCTAATTTCAAGTTTGCAGAAAACTTCCTTACCTTGGAGAGCATGAAAATAATCAGCCGTCCCGAACCGCCATTCTTGAAATATATATCCTATTATTTCCTAGTTTGTGAAGTGAGCGGCGCTTTTTCATCCTCAGAGCATGTAAAAAGACGAGATGCCGCTGTCGTTTTAACGGCCATGAATGGGTGTGTCCATACCCTTCCGCACAGAGAACTGCAAATTACGGTATACAATTTTCAGCGGCAATACGAAGCAGACAAGCAGAGGCCTGCATAAATGAATCTGTAACTCACTGCATTGTCTTATTTTTCAGCCCATCATTGTACTGCCCTATATCTTACAGCCCCCAAGCAGCACACACCAATTTCTGGCTAGCTCGTTGCTAGCATACCAATGTAGGCTACAGGTATTATGTTCAATTCCATGAGAAACCTTTGGCTCGAGATTTTCCCAGGCACCTGCAGGGGGTCCCAACTAGTTTGCATGCAACATTCTGTGCATTGCGAGCAGTACACGTTTTCACGGCACATAATCGGTAATTAACTAGTTTAAACAATTTTTGCGGGCTTGCTAGTGACGTCATTGGACTTCTCCCTCCCCCTCCCGCCTTTTTTAGAGACTGACGCGTGCAAAATTGCCATTGGCTGCTACCAGTCCCCGTGAGGGTTTACTATTAATAATCAAGTGTTAAATCCCGCCCCTACTAGGCTACACCCACCTCTTGAAAACTTACAGCACGATTCACGATCGTACTGTCGCTTCCGCGTATAGGCCTGATAGTGGTACACAAACCTAACGAAGTAACTTTCATATCCTGGGTAACGTGCCGCTCGCGCAATTTTTTTTCCCACGAGGTTATGGGCAAATCTTGCCAATGGACCAATCAGCTTTTTGGAAATAGGCCACACCCCTAATTCCAAAATGACAGCTTTCCGACCCATTTATTGTAAATCTGACACCGGATTATGAAAGACCAGGCCAAATAACCCCTGACCACGTAGCCCAACCTTTAATACAACCCCAACCATGATTTTGAAACAAATTTAAAAAATTTTGAAAATCAAATTTGCCCATAACCTCGTGGGAAAAAAAATTAGGCGTGCCGCTCTACGTGCGTTAAGTACTAGCTGCCTTGAGCGAAAATTCAATATGAAGATTATCACCAAAATCAACCATAAGAGGCTAGATTTAATGCCTAATCTTATTCATAGGTGTAGAATAAGTCTACTCTTGAAAAAAGTATTGGGTAAGAGTTTGGTATCGGACGAAATATCGCTTGTTTGTAAACTCCAAGATGGCGCTGGCTGTCGAAGGTTGCAAAAAATTCCCGAGTGATGTGTGTGACGTCACGTAAACGTACGAAGACTAAATGGGCATACAACTTCCAAAAAAGGCTATGCAAAAATGGGCGCTGGCCGTTTATGAATGAGTGAGTATTAAACTCATAGCTGCGATTGGATATCTTCACGTAAAGGTACTGAATTTTCCAGGTATTTGCAGCGGCCCTCACTTAATAATAGCATGCAACATGTGGCGCCCATAGCATACAAAGCGTGTTACAGTACTAAATGAAAATGTAGATACGGTTTCCCAAGGGCCAGGTTATAATTCGGATCGTCTTAGCACAGTACACCGCGAGTGAATTTACGGGGAATCCCGGCAAAGGGGCCGTATATTCGCTGTAATTGCATTCCGCTCTAGGGCCCTGAGTCGGAGATTCAGGAGCCAAGCCTCGAAAATTGATTGCATTGCCGAAATACCGAAATAGTCATCTTCATTCTCTCACACTGAATGGGCTATAATTGGATTAACGTTTTTCCTATGGACTTGAACTTCAAAAGTTTTGTAAAATAGGTAAGATTCAAAATCTAAGCAATTGCGTCGTAGAGGATAGGGTGCGGTTGGTTAGAATTTAAACTAAGGCCATTCCGCCATTGTGATTCCAAAGGTTAGGGGTGGGGGGGGGGGTAAAGTGGGATTCATATCCATCGCAGCACCTGTGTAAAATGCATGGGCGTCAATCTTTATTCGAATGTGGGGGAGGGGGCATGGCCACTTCTGTCAAAAATTTACTGTGTAAAATTAAATCAATGGGTGTATTTCCAAAATGTGGGGGGGGGGGCGGAACGTGTCCCCCCAACGTTGACGCCCATGTGCGGATACCTGTTACGAAGCTGCAACACCTTTATCTCCCTGAGGCTTAGGCTAACAAACAAAACGTAACGGAACGATTTTTTTCAAACATTCGAAGAAATATTCGCATGTTCAAAAAAAAAAAATCAATTGCGTGACCCCTGAAAATTATATCAGTTGAATAGCCTAAAACTTCCTGAGTTTTTTATATACAAAGGAAGAAAAAGGGAGGGCCGCCATTTACTTTCGAGTTTCTCTTTGCAATTATGAATACAATTCGTAAGTTTCAAAAGAAGAAATCTGAAACGTTCCAAAAGCTTTGGTACCTTCAGTCGCAAATATTTTTCAGCACCTTCGGAAATATTCTTGCGCCTTTGCTTATCCTTCCCGTGACGGAACTTTTTTTAAACGTTTGAAAAAATTTCGTAACTTCAAGAAAGGAAAAATTTATCAATTGCGTTACCCTTTGGAAATTACATCAGCCTAATATAAGTAACGGAAGAACATAGAACTGCTATTTACTTCCCGTCATTAAAAAGAAATTATCGGACACTTGTTAAAATCATCTAGAATATTCGAAGTGTTTCGGAAATTTCTGGGCAAGTTCGAAAATACTTTACGCGTTTTAAAACTCCATGAACCTTTTGATTAATAACGGAAGAATATAGGACTGCTATTTAGTTCCAGAAATCTCCGTCATCAAAATAAAAAAAAAATAGTTCATCAGACATTTCTTAAAAATCATCTAAAATATTTGAAAATGTTTCGGAAATTTCTTGGCATCTTCGAAAATATTTTTGCGCAATTAAAAACTTAATGAATCTTTTGATAAATAGCGGAAGAACATAAAACGGCAATCTACATCCAACAATCGCCGCCATTAAAGAGAAAGTATCGGACATTTGTTAGAAATCATCTAGAACACTCAAAAAAAAGGTTTCTTACCTTAGGAAATTTTTTGCATGTTCGAAAATATTATTGCGCGTTTGAAAACTTCATGAACCTTTTGATAAATAGTGGAAGAACATAAAACTGCTACTTAATTCCGAAAATCTCTGTCATCAGAAAAAAAAAGAAAAAGTAGTTCATCGGACATTTCTTAAAAATCATCTAGTAGGCCCCTACATTCGAAAATGTGTCGGAAATTTCTTGGCATGTTCAAAAATATTTTTGCGCTTCTTAAAGCTTAATGAATCTTTTGATAAGTAACGGAAGAACATAAAACTGCAAATTACTTCCGAACATTTCTGCCATTAAAGAAGAAGTATAGGACATTCGTTAGAAATCATCTGGAACACTCAAAAAACGTTTCTTACCTTCGGAAATTTTTTGCATGTTCGAAAATATTATTGCGCGTTTGACAACTTCATGAACCTTTTGATTAATAACGGAAGAACATAAAATTGCTATTTGCTTTCCCAAATCTCCGTTATTAAAAAGTAAACATCGGACATTTGTTAAAAATCATCCAGAATATTTTGAAACGTTTCGGAAATTTTTGTGTATGTCCGAAAATATTTTTGCGCGTTTTGAAACTTTTGATAAGTAACGGAAGAACATAGAACTGCTATTTACTTCCAAAAATCTCCGTCATTAAAAAGAAATTATCGGACACTTGTTAAAAATCATCTAGAATATTCGAAATGTTGCGGAAATTTCTGGGCAAGTTCGAAAATATTTTGCGCGTTTAAAAACTCCATGCACCTTTTGATAAATAACGGAAGAACATAGAACTGCCATTTACTTCCAAAATCTCCGCCATTAAAAAGAAATTATCAGACATTTGTTAAAAATCATTTAGAATATTCGAAAATATTTCGGAAATTTATTGGCAAGTTCCGAAACATTTTTGGGCGTTTGAAAACTTCATAAACCTTTTGATTAATTACGGAAGTACACATAACTGATATTTACTGTAGGCCCTACTTCCGAAATTCGCCTTCATTAAAAAGAACAGAATTAGACTTTCGTTCACCCCGTTACACTTTTGGACACGTGCATGCCAATGATGACTGTAAACCATTACATCTTAGAAGGGTAAGCTTCGGCCTGATCGTTATTGCAAATATCACAAATGTGCAAACCAAAGCTAACATCGACGTTACAGAACTTAAGTCGATCTAACGCAGTGTTCGGAAGAGTAGAAGTTTAATTAACGAACCTAGCGATAATAGCAGTAGAGCAGTCCTCTAACGCTAGTAACTTAACTATCGTGATCGTTACTAGCGTTAGACTCGTATCGGTAGGAACTTTATTTTCTAACGCAAAATTTCTAATGCTTAACGCTACTAACGTCCATTTTATTCTTAGCTGTACTGTAAAATCAACATTACAGAGTTTAAGTCTAACGCAGTTAACGATAGCAACGCAACTTTCGTGATCGTTTCTAGTGTTAGACTCGTATCCGTAGGAATATTTTTCTAACGGAAAATTTTTAACGGTTAACACAACTAACGGCCATTACATTCTGAGTTGCACTGTAGATGGGACAAAACATTGCATGCAGGTACCGTAACTGCCATTTTTAATATTCCGAAAATCATGAGGGTGTAGTAAAGCTAACAAAGGAAGGAGATGAACCAGTGTGGGTGGACGAGAATCTTTTGCAACGGGAGAGCTAGCAGAAAATAATTTGACACATTCCGTATATGGCACAGTGTGGCAACTGGTAAGCCTTGCCAACTTCTTACTTCACACTGCTTTTTAAGCCATTTATATCTCTTCCTAAGTGGTCGATGTACCTTTGTTACATGCAAAACCACGAACCAGCAGAAGCCAAGTACAGCTATTGTTCACAAACAATAGCACCACCTCTCTGCTGGAAACTCAGTGCTCATTAACTTTCACGGACGTTCCGTGACTGTGTGCACTCAAGCGTGAGCAATATGCAGGCTGCATAATGAGTAGTAGTAGACTGCTTTGTCGGCCCGCGGCCCTCGGCGGTCTGATTTGTGAGCAGCCCCTTACCATCTCACAGACGAATATCTTTGGGTGGAACCCCACCCTTACCCTACCCCCAACCCCCTCTCCTCTTCACATGGAAGTCCACAAAGTGAAGAACACAAACTGCTCATATCATCTAACAAGAGCCCAATGGGCACTGTGGTTCCTTGCTGAATGTAATGAAACTGAGCCAACTACTGAATGAACCAGTATTTCTGTTGATTCACAAAATCTGCTCTGTAGACAATGCACATCTTGTGTTAACACATTCAAGCATAAATAAATTGTTCTGAAGAAATACAGCCTACAGGTACTTCAGGGGATATCAACACAGACAGTATACAGTTACAATTTGTTTTATTCAATTAAGCAATCACAATTCATGCACGCTCAATGGTATCTGATCCAAATGATCAGTAACTTGGTTCTCTTTATAAAACTAACAACCCATAGTAGCATTTAATTAATCAATTCTAATTTCCAATTCCTGCAAGCTCACATGTCCTAATCTAAGGACAAATGTTGTCTGTCTAGTGAACTTTCACAACAGTCCTCTGCTTTGTGGGCAGAGAATCTTCTGCAATATTAAAAAGTAGTACTTGATGCATGTTTTCATAATGGCAGGATTATGGATTAAAATCATAATACTATAATTTCAATTAAAATTGAGATACTTGGCATCTCTGAAAGATGTCCCACATCTTTCAGTCAATGATACAGTTTTGTGCTTATATTTTTTTACTTTAATTCTTGGGAATTTGCTTTTTGGCATCTGGTGATTTCAACTCTGACATCCAACAAATCTCATATGGGTTTTCTGCTAGATTTAATGCAACACCTCAAAGCAAAAATCTATTCAAGCCTCCTACACTGAGATATAGAGTTGAAAAGGTTTGCAGATTTGACCTCCAGTGACCCCAGATGACCTTTGGTCTCCACCAAAATTTTTCCCCACCATAAGGCATCCACTAAGTATGAAATTTATCCAAGCTTCCTACCTTGAGATATTGTGCTAACAACAAGGTTATCAGTTTTTGACCCTTGGTGACCCCAGATGACCTTTGACCTCCACCCAAAACTGTATGGCACAGCTTCTCACTATGGTGGATCTATATACCAAGTTTGAAATCTATCCAAGATTTTTTCCTTGAGATATTGCGTTAACAAGGTTTTCAGTATTTGACTCTCAGTGACCCCAAATGACCTTTGACCTCCACCAAAAATGACACGATTAATCTTCTCACCGTAAGTCATCCACGTACCAAGTATGAAATCTATCCAAGCTTCCTACCTTGAGATATTGTTTTAACAACAAGTTTTCAGTGTTTGACTGCTGGTGACCCCAGATGACCTTTGACCTCCACCAAAAGCTACAGCATTCATCTTCTCTCCATAATGCATCTACATACCAAGTATGAAATTTATCCAAGCTTCCTACCTTGAGATATCGTGCAAACAAGGTTTTCGGTCTTTGGCCCCTGGTGACCCCACATGACCTTTGACCTCCACCAAAAACAATAGGGCACACCTTCTCACTATGACAGATCCATATACCAAGTTTCAGTTTAGTCCAACTTTCCCTTGTTGAGTTACAGCGTACCGAAGCAAGTGTCACACACACACACACACACACGCACACACACACATACACACACACACACGCCAAGCTGACTACATAGGTTCCTTTTGCTAACGCAAGGAACCAAAAACTGTACCATGCACATCATCGTCACTACATTATTTAATGTTTTCAGCCTAGTAAAACTATGAAGGACAAATGGATATAGCTCTCGAGCAATACTTACTCATCATATCCTTAGGACCAGCACATGCTTCCAAAAATTGTACCGTTGCTACACCACCATTTTCATCTGGAGCCAGCCGGATAAAACTGATGGAAAATCAATGGAAGGATTTTCTTCAATGATGCAGTTTTAAAGTAAGTTAAAAAAAACTTACCTTTGGATACTTCAAATTATTTTTGGGATGTTACTTCACAAAAGTTCAAAATTAAACAGTGCAAGCAGCAACTGGAAGGGAATGCAGCCATTACATTGAAAATTAGTTATTCCTTTACACAGAATAAATAAGCAGCTGCGCCAAGCTTACTTCAAAATATCTACATGTTCTTACATGCCTCTATTTTTCGTCCTATAAAGTATCTGTCACAGTGTTTCAGAAGATGGTTACATACTGCATATTTAAGCTAAAACACCAAGTTATTCTGCATGAATGTAAGCTACTGTACTCTTGCACTACCGAAAATGTAGTTCGAAACCCCCAATTTACAACAGTCACTACTGATGGCTGCCTTGTGATTAATATAAATTCAAACAAAGCTTCACTCTGGTTGGTCAATGGTGGCTTGTGCATATCAGTGAAGTTTGATGTAGTGTAGCCCAATGCATACTGCACACAGGTCTGATTAAAAAGCATTTAAATTACACACAGCAGTTCACTCAGCAAAATTTGTCTGCCGCTTAAACTCATTACATTCTAGTTTTATCTGGACAGTGGAGTAGAAGTCAACTTGGATGAGAGACTTTTAATTGTGGTATGTTGGCCCTTCAACAATTCAGTACCAAAAATAATTTCACATGATGAAATACAGCCATACATGAATAAGGACTTGCCTTCAAGCAAACCTTAATTCTCCACAGTCATTGATTCAATCATGATATGGAGTTATCCAAAGGTGTCAAAGTTAACAAAACCCTGGCCACTTCCATAGTTCCATGAAATGGTACTGTTCCAACAACTTACTGGTGTAGATATTCACAAGCAACTATACTTTAATACCCCTTGCTACATCTATTATCTCAGGGTAACAGTCAGCGTGAACTCCTTGGAGACTACAGAGAATTTGCACTCCACAACAATATATCTTCCATAAATCTTCCAGGCTCACTAAGTTTGAGGACAGGTTACCATTTCTATAAAAGCTGTCACAGCTGTCACACTGGGGGCATTGTGTCAAGTCAGAGTAGCGTGCTTCAACATGACAAGATTTATGCATATTAGATGCAGCAAGGAGTTACTATGCAAAATGCATTGTTATTAGATTAATGCTACTCATTTTGTCTGGACAATTTTGCTAACATATATGCATGCATACTATAAAAGGTGGTGTACTGTACCTGTGATCGAGAGTTGAAAGAAACGTTGGTATCTTCTCTGCCTTGCCAATTTCTTCATCTTTGATCTTCTTTATATTTTGATTTGAGCTTAACTGAGATTTTATCCCATCAAGAAGTGTTTTATGTTCATCTTTGTAAACTTCTATTGAATCATCTTTTTCTATGTTAGTTTTATCTTTGTACCAAAGTTCATTATCGTTTTGCAGCTCTCTTTCAAGTTTTTCTTCCCTGAAAGTAAAAAAGAACAATATGAACACAAGGAATATCACACAATCTTCAAAAGCTCTTCATCAACCCCAAAGCAGTTATTTTCCCCAAAACAATGGCAAACATGAAAGGTTTAGTGACATAAGCAGATGTCACACAGACTTTAAAGTGACATCAGCAGATGTCACTTAAAATCTTACAGTCCATTGAAATTTGAGCAGACCAATGAGACCATACTGTAGTTTGAATCTAGTATCTATCATTTACAAACTACTTCGGCCCACTACGTTGAATAAATTTGAGTTCTTCATTCTCATGTCCTGCAACTGTAACACCTTTGTCCCATTCCCCTTGTCACCACTACATTTAAGATGTTTAACAGACACAGTCTAAACCTGTTAGTAAATCTTACAGTTAAACTTAACTTTACTACCAAATCAAACCATATTAAATATAAATATGCAATTTGAGATCCAGTTTCTTCAAGATATGTCACACAGTCCAATACCAGATATATATATATATATATATATATGCATAGTAATTTGCAAACTAAAGAGATAACTATCTCAAACTGCTATAATGGTAGTACAGGTATGTTTTTTGTAGACAGTATATTTACAGTGACAGAAGAAAAAACTAGCTTCCTAATTAATGTGAACCTTAAAAGCCCTCTAAAATTAACCGTAACAAAATTTCCTCACCTTAAATGCACATCTGCATCTTCAACAGTGATATCAATATTACCCTGAGATCTTGTAACCAAACTCCATGAAGCAAATGCTAACATGAAGAACATTCCCAGGAGAAAGAACCCACATTTCCCTGGATGTGCCATTTGAAGGCACGACTTGTCCATTTGTTCTGTGCAAAAGGAAAAGATACAAATCCAGAATTTTAAGTAAATTCAGGTGAACAATAGGATCAAAATTCACAATAAAAGAAGATAAAAGTATAAACAATTTGTAGATGAAGTAGGACCAAAGCAGGACCAAAGCAGGACTAAAGCAGGACCAAAGCAGGACCAAAGCAGGACCAAAGTAGGATCAAAGTAGGACCAAAGAAGAACTTTTTTAGGCTTTCATTCATTGATACCCATCAAACTTGACAACTGCATGTGACTCCTTAAGATACTTGTTATAGTAACTTCAATATGCCATTTTATGCATTTTTTTGGATAAAGAAAATTAGGAAAACATAGGAAAAGGTATGATTTTCAGGAGAAAAATACGAGGAAGAAGACTGGAAAAGTAGGAGAAAGTAGGATAAGTAGGAGTCACTTGAAAGGCTGGAAATGTTCACAAACATGTGAGTACATAAGTCAGCTGGTCAGGTCTAGAGGGGTGGGCATGTGTGCTTGAAGGGACACATGCATGAATCCATCATGGAGGTCTGTGATAGTTGCACAAAATGTGTGTATGTGGGGAGGGGTTACATTTGGGGGAAGCTGTGCTACTAACCCCAAACCCCCTAGTTCCAATCCTCCCACAAACTCACTCACTCCTTCCCTTCCAATTATACAAGCTATACTCATCAACAGGAAGAGCACAGGATGCAAATGATCACAGTAAAATAGTATGCCAGCAGGCAGCATAGACCCTTTTCCAAATAGCAATTGCAGTGGCTTGTGGGCTAAGTTCTGGTACTCGATGTTTTTGTCAATGGCATTTTGCTGCGGCGAAAAAAATGTTGCACACCAAAAATCTATCCCACAATCCTTCGTAATTCCTAATTGGAAAAGAGTCTATTGAAAAATTTAAGGAAGCTTCACTGGTAAAGCAATGAGGACATATTGCAATGAAGATGTACGCAATTGTCAGATCTTTTGTTATACAGCAAGAATACAAAGTGCTATCTGATGTGTGTCCATACTATATGATGGCAGCTATGTAATCCTCACCAAACTGGAAATAAATATCATTTCTATCATTCTGCAGGCTGGTTCTTACCAAGCAGTCCAGCGACATGTAAACATGGAGCTACTTCCATTTACCTTCAGTAAGGCCAATGTTACTGTTGGTAGGGCTTTTAATTTGTTTGCACACATATAAAATGGCAAATTATTATTTACTAATCAAACTGCACCTAACCACAATTAAACAGGTTCTGTTATAAGGGACTAGGGTGTTTGAATTAATTTTGTGTTTGTATACATAAATTAGCCATGACCAGCCTATTGCTGATGGAGAGTGGAAAATACTTGTGAATGTGTGATTACAATATATACAGAGCCTAGTTAAATATTAATATGGTACTAAGAGGTACAGTTTTAAGCATTAAACTTTACACAAACAACTCAGAAATTTTTCTGAGATAGTGCCATATACCCTCCCTACTCATGACCTTTTTACAAGTACTGTGTATACTGCTCATGTTAATATGATAACCTGTAAACCTGTACAGGCTACATGGCGACAATACTACTGTAGGTATATGTGTAAAAGGTCACAACTAGTGTAGAGAAGCCATCTTCAACTAACTGAGATAAATCTGTTGAAGTAAAGCTGAAACAGAACAGAACAACTACACTTAAATTTTGAGAAAAAAGGAAACTTTGAAGAAAGAAAAAGAATATATATAATTTGCTGAAGGACTATAGCAGACCTACTAACCAGTCTCTGATCTGCCTCTAATGCTAAATAATCAACTCAGTTTTTCACATAGGTGTAATGCAAACCACTTTTGTATGCTATGTGAGCAACTATGCTGTCCACGATACAAACTTGTCACTCTCATTGCAAGACACAGTATAACATACTGTACTTAAAAATTTTGGAATAAAGCCAGGGTGTGCAACTGGAATGAAGCCAGGGGCCAACAAACTGTCTACATCAGGATGCTGCATGTATTAAAATGCTGAGCGGACTAAGCAGCCAAAGAGCAACTAAAAAGGAAAGTTTACCTGCCTCTATTGATGATTGTATACACATACTAACATGTGGTTCCTCAGTAGATATGAAGGGGGTGTGTTATATACAGAAGTACTTACCTCCATATGATAGCAAGTAACAGTAAATAGTACTATCATCTGTAAACTGGCTGACTCTGCTAGTGATTGCATTTGTTTAACCAAGATTTACTAGCAAAGAAGAAATCACTTTGTGGGCAAACACTGCAACCTTTACACTGCAAAGTCTAGTCCTGATACCACATTTTTGGAAAAGGCCCAACATACTGTACATATATGCACACACAGTTTGGTGCAACAAGCCCCCCTAGATAAACTGCTGTAAGAAGGCTGACCCTGAGTGGAAAAAGTTGGGAAGCTGGGAGGCTCCTTCCTGGGAAATTTGGGTATTTGAAGGGAAATTTTGGTCACTGGAGGGAGATTTACACATTTTGTGTACATGAAAATATGGGAGGAATTGTGGAGAATTTTACTCCCTTCCCGGGAAATAAACATTTTTTTCCAGCCCTGAGGCTGACATCCATATTAAAAGAAAATCAAAGAAGACTCTAGAAATGGGAAAATGTAGTCGCCCTCCTTTGAATTATCTGTATATTAGTTCTTTTGAACAATGCTGTAGTACCGTAAAGTGGGGATACTTGAGATATGGTAATTTGAGACAATTTCTGCTGTTACAGATTCATTTGTGAATTAACCAAATTCCAGTCTCTTAATTTTAACTTGTTCATGTTGTTATTTTTGTACAAGGTTATAATTGTTCATTAAATGCCTGTTTTAAATAGTGCAGGTACCTACTGTAACTATTCATTAGAGACATTTTTAACAAATCCTTATAAATTTTGTACAGAAGTGACTATTGTAAAACTCTGATTGCAGCTCGAACATGCCTATATTAGTAGACTGTCTCTATTAAATAGTGGGACTATTGTGAATTCATATTATATAACACCTTATTAATTTCTCTACATCTGATTGGAAGATTGGTGGTCACATGTCATGCGTGATACGGCACTATCATCAAGATTGCGGTGCTCAACCATTGGTTAGTATATACTAACCCACGGTCGTTGGTTAGTATATACTAACCCATGGCAATGAGTCAGCGATGCCTTACGCGTGCTAAGTACAAGCTATACCACGTCTCAATAAATCACTGCACCATTGGGGATCGTACATTGTTTTACCGTCAAGTGATCGCATCTCTTTAGTCTTGAAGGGCAAGCCACAAGCGTCCATTGTATCACAAAAATATCTATGGTTATGCAGTGCGTGTGTGCTGAAAATACGCTTCCTGCATGTGTGTGTTTCGCCCTTCAGTGTCTGTGAATCCAGCGCGTGTGGCGTCACATGAAATCCCTGTATATTAGGTACATAAACATAACATGCAGCTAGAAAATGACAAACCATCATGGAGCTACTACACAGACAAACATGAATCCATAGTGACCGCCAAAACACAAATTTAATCAACGACTAGATCCCAAGTTATAAGGTGTTATATAAAAAGGTGTTATATAAAAAAGAAATAATGAATGTTTTTCATTCGTGCAACAGTATGAATAATTTCATTCGTTGAAAGCTTTAACGTTCTATTCAACTCGGCTTCGCCTCGTTGAATAGGACGTTCAGTCTTTCAACTCATGAAATTATTCATACTATCGCACTCATAAACATTCATTATTTGTATACCAATGAATTTTTTGGTAGCACCCAACTAAGTGGAAATCCAATATGTCTGTGTTACATGAGACATTTTGAAGTAAGCATAAACAAAGAAATCAAAATCCAAGCTTGAAGGGAATAAAAGACATTGCCAAACAGACATATTACATACATGCAACTATCCAGATTAAACCTACATTTTCAGTGTAACATTAAAAACATTTCTGAAACTGTCTCAACTATTTCCAGGGTTTTTCAGATACTGGAGGCAGCATTGACAACAAAACAACAACCAGATAAAAAACTACAACACAATACATTTTTTACATTTGGAGAGTATTTTGACCAGCTTGTGCAGCACAATTAAAACCAATACAGGAAGACTTGTTTTTTGTTGTGGTGTTATAATGATAGGTTACGTCCACTATCAAAAGTTCACCACCATCCCTCCTCTAGTTCAATGTTCAGTTGTGTAAACATATAGGCTATTGTATGCAGTATAAATTTGTATGCAAAGTGAAAGTTGTTAAGAGACAATCATTTCCTGAAAGAGCAAAATGCCCACATCAAGCTTACAAACAACTTAAATCAACAAACTGGCACAATTTCAAACTGAGCAATGAAAACACAAAGTAAGTTTTAACAGCTCATAGTTGTTAGTAACAGTGTGATTGAGAATACTCTTCATGAGCAATTTAACGGATCAATCGAAGCTGTACCTTACAGTAAGAAGCTGGCATTTTACCCTGTGGGAAAGCTTAGCACTACAAAAGAAAAATCACTACTACATACATACAAACCAGGGAGTTGCTATTTGAAAAATAGCAACTCCCTGTACAAACCAAGCAGGTATTTAGTGTGAGATAACTTATGAAAATGTTTTAGAGGCAATTTTTTTTTACCTTATGTATTAGAAGGGGATCAGTCACTGTAACTTTTGAGACAACAGTGCTTTAGCTTATAGTACTAAGCTCCTTGGTCTCAACAACAGGGTACCAAATAATGAGGTGGCAAACTCTTTGCCAAAACTATTTTTTTTTTTTTCAACAACAACAACCAGCATTAAATTTCTACTGTATGTCAAACAATGTCCAAATTTCTGGGGGCCTTGAGATTTAGCCTCCACAAAGTGGGTTAAGGTGATGCGTTTTTTCAAACATTTTGCCACTTACATCCACCAAGGACTAAGCCTTTTTTATGGACCTACAAAAGCATTATTGTCATTCAACACAAACAGATTTCACCCACTTTTCAGCATCTACACAAATGCTTTCTGAAAGGATGACCATGTAAAGCCGGTCACAGGATCACCATAATCGAAGTGTCCTCCAAAAAACTACAAAAGGTGAGAAATTATCTGCCATGACCACCTTGACCACTGCAGGATATACTCATCCAGGCCTGTATGCAAGATTTTCCAAGAGGGGGATGGAACAGACGGTGTCACATGATGTCGTGTTTTGCTTATGCAGCCATGTTGAGGGAACATGTGGAACAAATATGTTTTGTACACTACATCACTGTACTACACTATAGTTGTTGTACAACACAACATGCATGCACTGTATATTTTACATGCACCTGTGGCGCCAATGCCTGACCTCAACTTTCAGGATCTACTGAAAAATGGGTGCAAGCAAAAGGCACAGAAGAGTTGCCGTTTGAAAAGAATGTATATCAAAAAATTTATACTTCAATTTCTGTAGATCATGCTATGCACTTTTACTGTTCTCTTTATATTTGATTTGGTACATGCCATTGGCATCTACAAGGTTCAGTTCAGTTCATTTATTTGATTTTAACAACTTCAATAATAATACATATATATAATGTGACATTTTAACAGAAAATGGTAATGTATAGAATATTCATATCATTATCAACAAAGTAGAAAATAAGCAGGTCGAAGCTGTGAGGGAAGCACATACAAAAAACTCACATGAGCTTAACTAAGGTAAGTGCTCCCTAGCTAAAAAAGATGAATGAGGTTCATAAATTTAAAATTCATAAAGGTTTAAAATTTACTTCTAGTTTTCAGAAAAGTTTTCCACAAAAGTATTCCTTGTATATTATTGCCCTTAGATGTCAGTGGATCCAGAAATTTCGAAAAGGGGGGCTGAAAGCCTCCTTCAGTATTCTCCTAGATTAACATTATGCTAACTTTTGCATATTTGTTATTGTTGATGTGGCAAAAAAGGGGGGGGGCTGAGGCCAGGGAAGCCCCCCTTGGATCCGCGCCTGGATGTGAAGTGTACACCGTGATGATTGGTGCAAAAGTGCAAATAAAAAGTACTATTTTTCATTTCAAACATTGCATCCAGACTCTGCACAAAAACTCTGTCAATTTCCAAACAAAATATATCTACCAAAGTGGCAATGCTGGATTAATTCTCTAATCTTTCGATTTTCCTAAAATACATCTTCCAAAAGTACAATGCTGTGTTATTCCTTAATCCCGCACAAACCTTGAAACAATCCGCATAATTCTGACAACCCTTTCCATTGAATGATGCTGATACATTTAAGACGGTGTAGTATTAGTCATAGGCATAGCCATGAGGTTGTATTATTGTGCGTAGAAACTGTGGCAGTTTTTCAAGCATTTGCAAAAAATTTGGTAGTTCTGATTTTATAAAATCTGCACTCATAAAAAGAAAAAAAATATTGACTGTCGAGGCAGCTGACCCTTATCGGAAATGGCATGCACAGTATCGTATCTACAATGACAAAATGGTCACATCCCAACTTGTTAACTGAACCGCAAGACTGGTATGACAACTAATCAACTGAGGGTCTAATACCTATAATAAGGGTGAGATTTGTTCAGGAATATCCAACCAAAATATGAGGGAAAAGTAAGAAAGCTAAAATTTTTGGTTCTTGTCGATGAAACAGACCCCTGAAAAGCAAGTACGGGTAAAGTGAGACTTTCGGCTAAAGGGAATTACACACTTTTATCGCATCACAGGTGACTCTGGCTCCTTGACCACCTGTGCCTGACCTGACCTTTACCCTCACCAAGGTTTGAGCAGAGGCTAAAAGGTGGAAACGCCCTAGATTGCAGACCTTATTCTACAGCATAAGCACGTCATTAGAGCTTCGTCTATCATGTATACACTAGTTTGAGATGGATTTAGCATTTACATGGTCATACATACATTCCAGAAAATTGCACTTTAAAATGTTAACGTTTTCACCAGAGTTTCTCGTCTATCACAAAAGAGTCCCAAAGAGAAAATTTGGCATCACAGACGCTCTAGATTGCTGGAAACTGTACTCTGAAACACAAGTTTTCACTATAGTTCAATGCGGACCATCATGCGTGGAGTGCCAAATATGGTGGGAAGGGACAAGGTGTCAGCTGCCTCCCCCCCCATAGGGGTATAGGGGAACATATTCCACCTGACACTCAAATGGTGAAAGAGCCTCAGTATTTCTCGTTGAACTGTTTCGCAGTAAAGATGAACTCATAGGAGGATCACTTTGCCACTGGTATATGCCTCCCCTGGAGTGTCTATAATGACATCCTTACTTTGGTTACCCATATAGCACTCAGTTCCTACTTCAGTCCCCAACCCATGGTCTTCAGTGTAGTTTATAACCACAGCCATGGTGCATCACCTTTCATCTTTTGGTACTCGGACATTCTCAGTTCACATGTTTAGTGTTTACGCTGTCACCACAGAATAAGCATATCTAATGAACAACTAAGCTGAGTGACCCTAAGCCTCCCTTCACATTTGAAATGTGATTCTGAACAGGCTTCACACTATAAAGTATGTACACATCTTTTATACACTTAAGACTCTGAGGTAGTGCTTCCATGCATGGATTCTGCCATACACAAACATGCAATACAACAATACAACACCGTGGTCACTCACAAACAGATCCAGTTTTAGCGCCAATGAATTAAGCATGCGCAGTTAATGGTATCGTCTATTCCAACTGCGTTATATAGGAATAATTCATAACTTTCCTCTCGCTATCCTACGAAAAAAATTGGCCCTCTGTCCACAGTCGGTCATTGTCCACAACTTCATTGACAAAATACATATGAGAAACCCCTCGGTCACTTCTGTGACTGACAACTTGTGTTAAATGACCCACCCCTCAGTCACCAAACTGATGAACAATTTACGACTTTGATGGACATGTGAGTCACCAAACTGACTGAGAAAAGTTACCATTGCACATGAGGTGCAATGCTGAATGTTGATATCTTTGAACAAAGAGGTAGCAAATGACCCAAAGTGGTCAGAAAGGTGACTGACATCTGAGGTAACATGTCTCACTTCCTCGTCACTCTGTCATTCGTCAATGACCCACATTTGACTGACCATGCCCCAGGGTAGTGGGCTGAGTTATTCAACAGATTGATAAGTGCATAAGCCTACAAAATGACAAAATAGCCTTTGGAGCAACTACAGAATGCCCCACCACACTAAAAGGCACTTTTTGAATCCATGGGTATGGATTCACAGGGGCTAAGATTTAGCTTGAGTGTGAATTCAAATTTGTTTCTTTTCTTTTTTGAGATGATGCGCTGTGATATGTTAGGTCTTTCACAATGCTTGAAAAAAGTCGAAGTCCAACAAATTTGTTTCACAGTCTAGAACTAGTAGAAGGCTAAAACAGCTCTACAATGCTAATGTTAGGTGATTCCTCCTAGTCAAAGTGGCTGCCTAGGAATTCATTTTCAGCTGGATTCCTAACGTTAGTCCTAGTTGAAGTGGATTCCTGACTTTTGGCTGGATTCCTGTAACTGTTAGTCCTAAAAGCCACTGTGACTACTGTATGCTTATGTTAGGAATCCGGATGAGAAGTAAACATCACTGCTATGTTACTGGTATCATCTGTGCATACATCACATCCATCACTGGGCTTCAAAACATGTTCCAAAATCGATTCCTTTGCATTTTCCAAAGCTGATGAAGTAGTATTGAACATAAATCTCAAAGGAGTGCATTGGAGCTTAAAATTTTGCTATACGTGAAAGGATGACTGTGATCTGGATATTTGAACCTGCTTTAGCATTAGGTTTTGGACCTCATGTTATGTACTGACTAAACAGGTGAGAGTGGTTGTGCTAAACCATGATAACTTTACTAATGCTTAGGTTCTTATTACTACTGTATCATTAATTCAACTGAGTTGGTACCACGGCACAAGTAGATGTGAATACGCGGATAGCTAACACTGCACTGACAGAAAAGCTGAAAAAATCTTGTACAGAAAGATGTGGGAGTGTTCTAAGGTCATCAAAAGTGAGGAGAAAGCTATACAATTTGAGCTTTGTGAGATATAGTTTCATAGCACATGTGAACATGCTGATGATGGCCACTACCATGCACTGGAAGCAGTTAGTGGAAGGAATATACCAATACTTCATTGGTTCTGCATACAGTGTAATAAGTCTGCTGTTAGAGCGATGAGTGGGCTGGTAAAAATGCAGAGGCAGATTGACTGTATTCAGGAGGAGATGGCCTTATCAACTTCTAAACTGTTGATAGCTGAGGCTGTTGAATTCACACCAGAAATGAATGATGCAATTATGAAGTTGGGAGAAGACAAAAGCACAGATATTCCGCATGGAATGCATAAAGACTACTTAGAAATGCAAAAGAGTAGTAATATTATTATTGGAATTTGAACGAATCAAGTGATGCAGACAGTGATGCCAGGAAAGAGTATGATCTGATGACTCTGGCTGACCTCTTTCTTAATAAACTTGGAGTCCCTAGATCAGTTGAGCCAAAAGCATTTTTTCGATTGGGAAACAGAGATGCTAATGATAGAGGGACTAAATATAGGCCCATAATGGTGATTCTTTCCAATGAGTGGGAGAAACAGGAGTTGTTAAATCGCTTGATAGAAGCAAGGAAGGGTGATCTCAGTGATTTGGGGATGTGTGCATTGGGTACGATCACACAAAATGGGAGAAGATAGAATCTAAGAAACTGAAAAAGGAGCTTGTAAGGAGGAAGCATAATGGTGAAACAGATTTAGTGATTAAGAACCTGCAAATCTGGAAGTGTGTTCGAAGTTGGCCAGAGACAAATGCTTAATCAAAATGAAAGCAGAGTCCGCATAAGTGTCAAGGTTTGTACAGCAATTTCTGGTGTCGTTTTGGCCAAATAAAATTCTGCTTATGATTTTGTGTACAAAAACTGCTATTCATTTCAGAAATTGTATAGCAATCACACTTACATGAGGGGCATTTTGCTATGCTATACCAGCTAAAGCAGACACTGAATGTACAGCAAGGAAACAGTGTGCCTGCAAAAAGTGTAGTTTAAAGCTTATGTATATGCAACTGTGATTCACTTCTATAAAACAAGATTGAGGAATGAAAAGTTTATGTTGAGGAGTTCAGACCAAAAATAATTGCACTTTAATACAGAGTGTATGTACATAAGAGTATGCAAAAAAGTTAACATAAAAGGGATGAGCTTATTGTTAGTTTGTAGATCGAAGGTTTCAAGTTGCACTTTATGTAAATAAGTTTATTGGTTTCCCGAAAGGGAATACCTATGTAGTCGTGCAGACGTAACCTTTGCAAAACAAGTGTAGGTTCGTGCATTGTGGTGTCGTTTCCAACTATAGTGCCAGCCTTATTTTAAACTGAAACTTTCTTTTTCTAACCGTTGAACATTTGGCTTCATGTATGAAGCCAACGTCTTTCTTTACTTTCTGCCCGTACCATTATGATTGGAGAGGTTCTTTGGATATGGTATGTCTCAAGTAATGTGTTTACTTTGAGAAGTAAACATTTTGGTTGGTATAAATGCATCAAATAAATATTTAATGTCTTCTAATTAATCTAATTACAAACTGCTGAGCAGTGTAACTAAACTGTGCGATTGTATTTTGGGACCAGTCTGCATATGACACCTACATGTTTACGTGTTAGATATGTACATATTAATAGGGTCACACATCCGGAAAATATTCCCAGCCTTGAGGATCGAGCTGCACTGCTAGCTAGCAGCATGTGTTAGATTCAAGGTGTCTCATTCCTAAGTAGGCGGTTGTCATAATACCAGGGTTGAATTTAAGAAAATTACGCTTTTGTGGGCCAAGTATAGTACAGCTGGGGGTTAAGCTTGGTAGGAATGGCTCTCCGACTCGCGAATAATGCAGTCAAGAGGATTATAGGGTACACTTGAATAGGCAAAAGAATGCAGAAGCTACAGGCGATGGGTGTAGTCGTGGCAGACGCCATTAAACACTCAGAGGGAAAGGATGCATTGATTTTGGGAAAGTTTTCAGTTTTTCTTTTCGTTGAAGACAAGCTGGTTTATGTTGGGGACGCCGGCACAGCAAAATGAGTTCCGTTTGTGACCTGTGAGTATTCTTGTTATTTTTGCTGGGAGGAACCTATGGGGACAAATTTTATCGTGTAGTTGTATGGCAAAAGGCAGTGTATGTATATTCTTATTATGGTTCTTTCTGTTCTTGTGTAAATCTGCAGGGCTTACTAAATTGTGGACAGAAAGGGCCTAAATCAGCAACGAAAAGTAAGGGGGATATTAGCCAGCAAGCAAAGGAAAAAGGCAAAAACCAATTTGAAGTCAAAGAGGGGGAACTCAAAACGTAAACAGGTTTCTTTAGCAGGGGCAATCAATTCTAAAGCACTGGTTGTGCAGGCAAGGACCGTCGAGTCAGGCCAAGGGGAGTATAGCTACCCATGAGATGCCAGTTAGGGCAAAAAGGGGGCCGACCGAACGCCTTGGAGAGAAGATCACTGAGGATCGCGATTGCAACCATAACCGGAGAAGCCATTCTTACAACTTAAATACAAAACAGCAGACTTGTGGGACACTGTGGATTACGTTGTGGGGAGGTCAAAGGGTGCAAGGGAGAAAGAAGTGGTATACGGGTGTAAATAAGGGGGAAAATATTGTTCCGATGTCAAGTTGTTATGAACTGTTTGTTACTGATTAATGTTTGACGTTATTAAGTGTAAATAAATGTAATTATATGCTAAATCCTGAGCTTTTGTTGGTGCGTCATATTTGAGGATTGTAACATTCTTGATCATCGGTTCATTCGAGGTCTCGGCTTTTCTAGAACTTGTGACAGCGGTACAACGTTGAATTATCTGAAAGATGACGTTCGAAAAACAGAAAGAAGGCGGGGCTTATTTGATTTGTAAGCGCGTTAAGATTCGAGGATGGAATGAAATGCCTTGACTATAAACTCGACCGCTATAAGCAGCTATACCGCACGACTGCTTATTGCGGTCGAAGAAAAGCAGAGATGGTAAATTTTCGGTAGTCAGCTTACGACGACAAGTTTACGTCAATTATCCTTCACCAACAATTAATAAAGATTTATAATTGAATGAACACTGGCCTAGGTCTAACGTGAAAAACGTAATTCGATCGCTCGTAAGAAGTACAGTTAGCTAGAAGTTTTAGAACTGTAGAGGACTTCACTGTTCAGTTAACGTTAGGCCGTTAGAACGTGAGGCCAACTTACTTCGGCTACTGTAGCCTACGAAAGTTTTCACAACATTGGCAGATTGAGACTAACGCTAGTGCTGTTGAGGGTATTGTCAACATTGACAGATTGAGACTACCACTGTAACCGTTAAAGAGGGCATTGTATTTGTAGCCACTTGTGAACTCCTTATTTGTAGCCTTACCTAAGTATACAGGGAGCTGCCACTCCTGCCTAGGCTAGGCCTATATTATCGTCAGTATATTGTAACTGTAATTGTAACCGTATAAACTTTACTGGCGACTGGTTCGTGGCTAGCTTAGGACTAGGAATATCGTCAATATTGTCAGGCCTTTGTTTTTGTGACTGTAATAACCTGATTGGCTGTGGTAAGGCACAATTGCAGAATACCCCACCAGATTGAAGCTCTGCTTTTTAACGGGCTACGCAGTCACGTATCCTCAAAGCCTCTTAAAATTATATCTCGAAATTCTGACTGCTTATCCTCATAGCCTTTTAAAAGGTAGAACTTTATCCTTTCTTTTTAAGAAATTCTGACGCGTATCCTCATAGCCTTTTAAAAGAATAGCCTAGTAGCCTTTGAAAAGGATAGCCATCCTTTTTTAAAGAAATTCTGACAGCGTATCCTCGTAGCCTTTTAAAGGATAGTTTTCCTTTTTTATCCATTATTCAGAAAAATGCAACATTCCCTCTGCATATCGTCATAGCCTTCTAAAAGGATGGTTTGACTAGGCCTATGTATCATTGTAGCCCATTATCCTGAAATTCCAACTGCCGGGCTGTAGCTTCTTACATTATATCCTGCATGATGTGAGTACATATCCTTGTACCCTCTTATGATTATATCTTGAATATGAGTTATACGACTGCATATCCTCGTAGCCTCTTCCCATTGACAATGAGTTGTTCTCAAATAAGAAATATTTAACATATAAAGTATCAACTGTTTCTGCCAACACCTGACTGTGTATCCCTTTAGCCTTTTCATGGGTAGTTACGTAAATACCAGTACAGCCTATTGAAAGGTACAGTAAAGTAAGTAAAACAACATTTTCAGTACTAAAGGGTTGACCTCTATAAGATGTCAACACCAACTTAAACTAGTTTCGGGAAACTTCTCACAATTAAGTTTTGATTAAATCAGTAGCCCTTCAGTCTACTAGCCTGTTTACTGAGGCTCTGCTAGTAGAGATGAACTTGGGGTCTGGGAGATCCTTGTGTGTAGGTTGTGTTCAGAGAAGTCCTTCAAGTTCAGATGAAAATGAAATGACATTTCATTATGTAACTTTATGGAGGAGTGTTCAGACTGATCTTTCAATTTAGGGTTTGTTTAATCGTAGGCGATTTTAACCACTAAGATATTGACTGGGAGAATGGAACTGCTCAAAATCGCATTGCAGATTGTCTTCTTACTGCAGTGAAGGGTACCTTTCTATTCCAACATCAGAGACTCGAGACCAGACATCAGACATCATCTTTGCTGGATTTCATTCTTACACAGGATCCAGATACTATTTCTGATATTTCTCCTGGATTAGGTAATAATCATGGTTTATTGTTTATTGAAAGTAAATGTTCATTGGCAGCAGAAGTGGGTCATGCATCAATGTTTATGTAAAATAAAGGTGACTACCTGAGAATAGAGTCAGCTGGCACTAAACTGGCAGGGCTGAAATTTAGCACTCGTCCGATCGTCCGTGACGGGTAAAACTTGTGTCGGACAACCACTTTCTCTCTTTGAACTTGTCCGATGGACGAGTAGATTTTATTTGTAACTGAATAGTTCCCTACATCAGCAGGAAAGTATGTCATAAAAATCCCCTTAAGAAGTGGCATTGAGACAATGGTATTGACTACCATTCATCATTGTACCATGCCAATAAATATGGAAAAATGCAGAATTTAAAGTAAATGTTTTTTATGGCAGAGACAGGAAATAGAATTGTTCATCTCTTGCTCGTCACTTTCATTCGGACAACCAAAAACTGTTTGGGACAACCTAAATTTAGCTTCAAGTTGTCTGATGGGCAACCTGAAAATTTCCTTAAAAATCAGGCCTGACTGGGATGTTAAACTCAAGGGTAAGTCTGTTGAAGAGTCTTGGAATACCTTTAACGCACACCTTCAAATCCCTATGGAGACTCATATTTCCGAGACAACTGGATATGGGGCAAATAATAAACGCAGGGGAAAAAAAGCCTATTTGGATGACAGGTAAGGCTGTTGATAAGGTGAAGGCTAAAAGGAAAGCCTGGAGGATTTACTTAAGAACCCAGACTATAAAAGAAAATGGCTGACTCTCCAAAAACTCAGTGACATGTTCACATGAAAATATAGTTTCAATACACGGGTAAAATGATGAATACTTGTATGGGTATAGGTAACCAAATATGGGTGGGATAAATGAGGGCGGTGTTGCCTCAAAGGATGAAGATTTAAGAGATGGGGTATGGTATTAGGCAACCTAAAATTGTCTTAGTTGAAAATTTGAAATGTGACCCTTGTGTGGTAACAGGCTATATAGCATGTTGTGCTATTGCTAAAATTAAAGAAAATGGCCGACCCTCCAAAAACTCAGTGACGTGTTCGCAGACCAAAATGCTGGGGATAAATTTAACCATGATAATAGGTTAAATCTCTTAAATTTGCTTCAAAGTTCTTGCATGATGTGGGAGGATATTACCCAGCAGAGAATAATTAAGCAACTTTCCAGTGGATATTTCAATAGGATACCCAAAGGTTTGAGATCAAATGTTTGTTGTGACCTTGTTAAGTAACAAGCCATAGATAGCATGGTATGCTATTGCTAGACATGTTTAGCCCACAAAGATTATTTTTGGGGCTTATCAGTAGCAGGATATATAGTAATTAGGAGGCAATGGTGCCAGGATGTCACTTATAAATCTGGAGGGATATTACCCAAATGAAACAAGTGGAATTTACTCTAAACCCACAAGTGTCAAAATGGACAATAGTAATTTCTCAGATTGCCAGTAGACCAATTAAAATTTGTAGCGGCTGGCTTGAGAAAGTCACGGTATGGTAGCCCTTTTTAAAATAACCTTAGCCAGGTGTTATTCGCGGGGCCGACAGGTGTGTCGGAGGTCCTATTAAAATAGTTATGATTATATGGTAACATTGTAAAGAGAACAAGTGAGGGACAAATCATGATTTAGCAATCAGAAATATAGCTCAAACGCTTGGTAGGATTTATATGCCAGTGTTTGGCAACGAGGCGTTAACACTATACTGGTATGAGACAGTTCTGATGTCAACAACAATTTCGAACTCTACAGTAAATTTTTACAAAGTGGCAAAGTTGATGATTTTATTTCAAATTTTCGGAACTTTTCAGAGGTCTGAAGTGGTAAAAAACAACTGCAATACAAGTGTAAGATTTAGAAAGGAAAAGGAATGGTAGTAAATTTAGACTTTAGGTTCTAGCTTTGCTATAAGAAGAAACTCAATTTCGACCAGCACTGTGCTGATTGAAGACCCCGGGTTTTTAATGAGTGGGTGTAAGAACCGTGTATAGGGAGCTAACGGTGACCAGCTATACACCTGCCAGTCTGTATTTCATGCACTTCAATCTGAAGATCTTCGGCGTTTTCCTTATGTTTTCTATTGTTTTTCTTGGTGTATCTTCGGCATGGGACTGACATGGAATGCACTTAGGTACACATGCATTTATTGAGGACTAATCCGTCGCTAGTCCGCAGTCTGCTGACCTAGTATTTGGGAAGCTTTGGGGCTTCCCATAATAGGTCAGCAATATACCCATTGTCAAAATTGGGCTACCACACCTCCAAAAATTTTGAATTGTCTTGAACTTTCTCAAATTCACGTATACTCCTACATAATTGACCTCTACAGGTCCTTTATATGGTTAAGACCCTTCATTCTAAGATTATTTGCACTTAGTGTCCAAAAAGAGACCAAAAATTTTGATTTACACAAACGATCCTGTTTTGTTTTTTAAAGGAGATGACAATAATGACCATTTCAGGAACATAATCAGAAAGTATATAACATTCTGAACCCAATGCAAAAAACCCCATCTTCATTGCTTATTTGGTTCTCGAGATATCACAGTTCTCATCCCTTACAGGGGTACTGCCAAACCAAACTTGTAGCAAGTCTATCATGATGTCACATGCTCACTTGATTTTCAAAACTTATGTATTTCTTTATAATTAAATTCAAGTTTTTTCAAAGGTCCAGCTACCATTTAACAGATCACTTCAGAAATGCAGAGAGCAAGTCCTGTAATTTTGAAATCTGACACCAACAAGAACATGCTAAAACTGTGTGGAGAGAAACAATGAAACAAAATACAAAGAAAAACAATAACATCTCACTTACAAAGTGAGCCTGAAAGGTCAAAATCAACTTGCTACAAGCCAGTTTGTTTGGAAAATGGCAACTCCAATGTAAATGATAAGATAAGAATGGCGATATCTCAAGAACCGAATATAAAGCTATGAAGATGGGGTTTTTTGCACTGTGTTGACAATTTTGTTTACTTTTCAATTATGTTACTGAAATGGTTATTGTTGTCATCCCCTTTAAACATTCTATGAAACTGCTAAATCGTGTAACTAGGACGTTCACACTATTGTATGCTAAATAGCACACACTGCTGTTCAATTGTGACAGAGTCCGTAGCTATGGTTACGATCATGTAGGCACATACGCGTATGTAGCAACAATCATTGCAGAAACACACGCAGATGATGTTACTCTCACAGTAACATGCGGTCAAAAGTTTGTGTTGCAATAGCCTAGGCCTAGTTCAGGGAACAAAGTGTATGTGAGAACTAGGCCTAGGTACCCTAGGCTAATCCGTCGCCAGCTTGGGAAATATGCCCAAACGCACTGTACACGAGTTTAACAAGTTGCACTCGTGGTGTGTAAGTCAAAACTGCGCTAGCGACGTTCAGTCAGATTGTGGCGTCATATATAGGAGATTCCTTCTCCACTGTCGTACCCATCTGCATGCACAGCAGTGGTTTCGCGTCATGCACAAGTACTGTATATATTAACTACATACATTCATTTTTATTTTGTAACGTAGATAGAAATATTGTTAACCTAACTAAAGTATTAGGCAACCCTTAACTATCTTGCTAAGCCAATAAGCCAATACTTAGTCTTAGTGGCTACGGCTCCTACCTTTTGTAACTAACTTTGCTGCACTAACATAGTTCTAGGCTACAAGTTTACAAAGTTCCATCATTCCTTGTGTTAATTTTGCACTTCCTACACATGGTTAGGCAAGCTTAAATTTTGCAATGTGTATGCGCATACTATGCTTACTTGTGGCAATCACCGCCTGGAACCACAGGCGTTCGGAGCATTATATACACATTATAATACCCTAGATATATACATGATGGGGTGACCGTCGACTGCACGGGCCCGTCGAGTGCGCATCTAGCATAACATATCATACAAAAAGCTTGCAATGGTGGGGTTCTTAAGTGCGCATTCGACGGTCAACACACTATACTACAAGGTAGGTCAATTCGGCTCGACGACTTGGCGGCAGCTGCGTTTACCTGCGTAGCTATCCATGGGGTCTCAACGTTCGTCGCAGCAATTCGTGCGTTGGGACTGCATGAGTAGCTACGCAGGTACAGCAACTGCCACGAATTTGTCAAGACGAATTGACTTAGCCTACCTTGTAGCCTAGTATAGGCCTATAGCAGGGTAGTCAAAAGTAGCCGGTCACCGGCGGTAAATCGCCGCCTACAGCCTCATTTGCCGCCGCCTACTCTTCCCTGGATGTCAAAAAAATTTAGTTGCAACCTTCCACTTTTTCTTTTTTTCAAATACAATCTGCACATGAATTGATCACATACTTTACTATATCATCGGTTCTAAAATTGCCAACCCCCAAAAGGGACATCAGTTACAATCCCGTAAAAGAATTGATGATCGGAGATCGCGCACGTGTAACAGAACTTCCCGCACCGTCACTGCCGAAATGCAGGCTGCAGAATAGCACGCATATGCAACTTTGATACTTCAAAGAGTTGGCCTACACATTACACCGAGCAGCTGCCTTCAACATGCAGACTACATATGCGTATTTGTACGTACTGCAGTGCTAATGTCACACTGAGAGATATTTAATCCCCGCGAAAGGTACATTGACTACATTCTAATGTTAAATCAGTTCATCATTCATTCTGCATGCTCACATTGTCATTACAACAAAGATCGGCCACGCAGGCAATCCTTGATTATCACACACACAGTATGCCGGGCTCGTTAAGAGACGAACTTTCAATTAAAATTTTAACTGTTCGTATCATTTTGAAATAGTTTGCAAAGATGATTTAAACCATCGTTACTCCTTCAGCCATAGTTAATAGCAAGTGTGATCATGTACACAGATTTTTTGACTCCCCAAATGAGGATATTTCAGTCCCAAAATTAACGGTTCGATTGCACATTTGAACTACTGCTCTCTGCATGTATTTAGTACACAGCATCACTCATTCCAAGAGCGAGACCGTTCGTTGGAACTATCGAAAAGAAAAAGCCCTAAGTGGTCAAGAACGGCAAAAGGATTCATATCACATGTATAAAAGACTCTCAAATAACAATCAGTAACATATTTGCACGATTTACTTCGAGAGGTTTTCCTTGCGGGGCATTTTTCCACAGAGTAGCACTGCACTTTTGCCATTGCCTAACGTGTTATATACAGGTATAGGCCTACTTTACGAACTTTACCTATAGCTTTATTTCTGAAGACTTAGTGATTTTCATGAATTCATACAGGTGCACAGGAGAACAGTGCCCACTGTTTCTGATGTTTTTGTTTTTCACGTGTTACTTAGTGTTTTATTTGTTCTCTTATGTATTGTTAAGCAAAGTTTGCTTGTCAGAAGTTGATACAATTAAAATAAACACTTAGGAGCATTTTTACATTAGCCTCAATCATAGATGTGTACATAGTTAGGGGAAAAGGGGCAAATTCAACCTATTATTTCAGAATATCAATGCCTTCAAACAGGCATTCACACTAGCACAATGTAGGTTTAGTATGGAATGTATGTTTCTGGTTTATTGAAGTGGGTGGGATATCATAGCAACGTACAGAATAAATTCTTCTCCCTATGACCCTGCCCAACCTTTCCGGCAGAATACACAAATCAAATGCCTTGTATTGGGTTTTAAACCACAGGGGTTGGGTACTAGTACCTGGACTTAGCATTGGCTGTGATATTTATGTTCAATAGAAGGGGGAGGGGATCCAATAGGAATGCACAGAATCGGTAAATTTCTGTACCAAAATTCTGAAATACAGGTACAATGCCTGAGAAAAATGCCTGGAAGTGGGTTAATTTACATTCATTGGTACCTTCTGTTAAGGGGATGTACAGTATCCTGCCCTACCCATGCATCAGGTCAGGGACTACTTGTTCTTTTACTGTATCACTGTGGAGAGTTGTTCATAGAAAATCGACTAAACAGGGAATTTTAAACCCAGGGGGGAGGAGTAACTAAACTGAAAGATGGAGGAGAACAGCATTTTTTTAGCTGGAAGTGTATGTCGACAACACCAGCAATAATATTTAAAATATTCCTCTAGAAACAGTCTTTTAGGGGCTTATGAAACACTAAAACCTAGGAGCTTCCGGGGGCTTTGCCCCCTGGGCCCTCACCGGAGTGTTTCCCCTGCGCCCCACCAGGGGCTTTAAGACAGGCCCTGGACCCCACCCGTATGGGCTTCCCGCTTCGCGCTCACCGGGCACGCTACACGTGCACAAGGTAGTGCTTCCAGGTACGCTGCCTACTTGAGCCTGTGTAGCCTGCTACTCAGAAAAACTTTGACTACCCTGCCTATAGTGTATTATATGTGTATAATGTAATCTCCGAACGCCTGTGCGGCCTGGAACCATTCACAAGTTTTCCTTTGATGTTATTATTTATGTAGTGTGTAGTATATGTACGCCTGTGGGAAGCCCTAAATGGACCCAATTACTAGGTGTGCAGACTGCGGACTAAGTGTTAGCCCTGACTGTTAGGCTAATCTCGTCTATACTGTATACGCAGTCCATAGCAACAGCAGAAGCTACCTGGTCTAACGTTAAAATTAATTAGTTAGCTTGAACGTTACTTTACACTAGCCAATTGTGCACAGAAAATCATAAAAATTATACTTACCAACTTACTTATGACTAGTTACTTATTTTTCATACTTTATCCCATCAATGACGTTGAAACTTCCTGGTAACAGCCAGTACAAAAGCGAATGATATTAGGCCTCATTTCCTGACCTGTATTGGGTCTTCTAGCCTGCTGCAGTCACTCAAAGTCTTGTGACGAGCTTTGAGCTTCTGCCAGGTTTAGCATTGTAAACAAATGAGTGCACTAGCAAGTTGTTTTGGTGTCGAGGTTGAGAAGAATTTTTTAATACTGCGATAGGGACACTAAAATTTTACTCATTCCTCGCTTATTGGCAGTAGTAATAAAATATAGCAATAGAGGCGGCGCTCTTGAATTTTGCTGTTTACACTTTGTTCTCGATGCTGTGTGCTTTATCAGCAACAATGCAGGTTTTTGCCAGGTGAGGTAGTTTTACCAGGATAACCGGAACAGAAAGCATTATCTAGCCCAGCGCTTCTCAACCGGTGGGCCGCAAAGCTCTCCCAGGTGGGCCGCGAGATCTACCATAATAAATAAAAAAAAATAAGAAAAAAGAATAAACTTGTTGTAAGGTGGGCCTCAGACAAATGCTGAGAGTTAAAGTGGTCCTCGAGTTAAAAAAGGTTGAGAGATCTAGCCTATCGTCAAATGTAAATGACTGCCAACTTGGAGAAGGGAACAATCTCAATTAGAATGTTTCTTATTGCAGTTGGTAATCTGCATAATGCAAATTTAAAGTTAACAGCGTGCTTCTGGTGGCGCACAATCCAGGTTGAGAGTCCTCTTCCTATCTGCCAAGTGCACCGGCAGCAGACTGCGATTGGGCTGCAGCCCTTATGTTACTGGTTTTCACCTCGTGAAATAGCATCCAAACTTAAAGTGTACCTAAAGTCTAAAATTTCAAAAGTATTTGTTACAAAGCTTGAAAAATGCAACCAAATGGTCCAATTCCCATCTTTACAGTACATTCCTGATGAGCCGAGATATAAAATGTTGAAGCTTATTCACTCAATTTAATGGAGGCTATGCCATTCCCCAAATATATATATATGGGTGTATCCATAAATTAGGGGTCCAAAGTGTGACAAAGGGGTCAAAATTTAAAAACCGTTCAATACTGGTGTAAAGTATATTTTCAAGAAGGTATATGTATCTATTTCTAAAATTTATATCAGTCCTGGCTTTTGTTTAAGACATCCAGGTTATTGATCAACTCTATCTCAAAGCTCCTTTCAAAAATGGCGGAGGTGACTGGGACACCAAAATTGGCAATATATGCCTAGAAAGTTTATAACTGTGTAATATATCCAAGTCTTTTCCTCACTTTTGGTAAGGCATAAGTGGCAAGGATTTATGACAGAAACAAGTTACACCCACTGAAATTGGTTGTATGCTCAATTTAGAATAAAAGCTCACACCATGGTAAGGGAAATCATGTAATATTTACACTGAAACATATTTATTATCTGTACAGTTTCCAAAAGATAGAGCAAGTAGCTGCTTGAAAATAAATGAACACATAAAACATAAACATTTTTCAGAGTTGTCCCCAATTCATCCAAATATCTTACATTTTTGAGTAACTGGGTTACAGACGTTATGTATCAGGTGTGACGGGACACCAAAATCCCAGTAATACTGACACAAACAATGCATAAAAGGTTTCACGTAGCATTTACAGAGTACTGTATTCAAGTGGGCAACACTAACAGTTCAGACAAACCTATTTTTTCTTAGAACATCGGATATTTTTACTGTTAGTTGCAATTTTTCTTATGTTACATATAGGGGTGACAGGGTCCTATTGAATTAACATGTGGTGTCACACCCGACCATGTCACACCCGACCATGTCAACATTATTGTATGTTGTGACTTCTTAAATCATTACAAAATTGCACAAAGTTAAAAACTATACTGACTTGAACGAAAGTAAGAAAAAGATAGGAAGGATTTATCAAATAACAAAACAGATTCATATTTACAGTAATAATGATTGTCGGGTGTGACAGGGACACCAAAAAAATAAAACAGATATTCACACTCTCCATACATTTTTCAAGTTTGTCACTTTCTAATTACTTTCCACATCTTTATGATGTTCATATTATCCATCTTAAATCATTTATTTTAATTTTTTTTTTTCAGTTTAAAACAGTTTAAATAGCTCTTTGTTGTTCTTCAGTGGCGGAAGTTACAGTGGGACACCATGGGACACCATTTTCCCCTTTCAACCAGATAGTGGACAATACATTACAAAATGGGGAAAAAAGGGTAGTATCGATAACCATGTGCACACACGTTACAACTCAGGCATGTATGAATGAGATTGGCATAGTTGAGGTGATATGAGAGGGTGGTAATTTTGATGATTTTGTGCGCGATGTGACATGATCAGCGAGACACCAAACACAAAATGTGATTTCCAATGGGTGCCATTATTACAGTTGTCCTTGTACTGCTCAGGTTTAGCATTTTACTTTATCAGTAGAGGTTACCAGTAATTGGACATAGTGATTCAAGTTTCCAAGAGTAACACAGGGAGATGAGGCCTTGTATTAATGTCCATACTAGTGTGATGTGACAGGTGGGACAAAGCGTCACATCCGCCATGCCAACTTTGAAATAGGCGTATTTCGTTAAACATTGTCCCTTAATCTGGAAACTCACATTGTTTGTTTGTCTGGTTCTAATATCTCATCTGACATAACTTTAGGCTATCCAAAGGATAGAGTAAATTTTTTATATTGTAATAACTGAAGTAAATTACCCATGTCACAACTTTTACAGATAATCTGGTGGGACACCAAATACATGTTGGATAATAAAATCGTAAACGATAGATCAACAGACCGTAATTGGACATTGAGATACCACAGTTAGTGATAACACATAGAATATTAAACACTTTCAATAACAGGAATCATCTCTAGCCTCAGTTTTAACCATTCTCTATATGCCACAAGTGGCGGATGTGACGGGGACACCATGTACCCCTAATTTATGGATACACCCATATATATATATATATATATATATAATATATATATATATATATATATATATATATATATATATATATATATATATATATATATATATAGTCCAACAGAAAGAAAATAAATCAATGCCTCTGACACCAACAGAAATAAAAACAAAAAGAAACGACGACACATGATGCAACTGAAATCTTGTTAAAGAACAAAAATCCACAACAAGCACAGATGGTAAACAAAATGTGTAGAAGTCATAGAAAAAACTGTACGTTTCGAACCTGCCTAGGCTCTTTGTCAACAGTAAAATGAACCAAGAGGACAGAAAGTCAAGTGCAAGAAAACTCAGCGGTCACGCCTGTATGCCATAACTGAAAGATCCCTATTTAGGCCATATATGTGGCTGTCGCAGCGAAGGATTAAACGTAACTCCTGTTTCTTGCGTGCTTCTGATGTAGGAAAGCCCGCAAACAAAATAGCAAACTTAAGATCATTCAAGCTATGATTAATTAAATTAAAGTGTTCGGCTACGGGGAGTCCCGAACTATTATTACGAACGCTAGCCTTGTGGTTGTTAAATCTAAGTCTGAAGGTTGTTGAGGTCTCGCCGATGTACGACACATTGGGCATCTATCACATAGGAGGAGATAAACCACATTGGAAGAGTTGCAGGAGTAAGGGCCGGTGGATAATTGGATCCCCTTGGGGAGGATAGTAATCCTGGGGTCAGTAATCATATGGTCACATACTTTACAGCGTTTGTTGCCACACGGAAAATTGCCTGTGGATGTGTCTCTATGGGGAGTAAGTTTGGTGTGTACCAGGAGACGGTGTAGACTAGGGGGTTGCCTGAAGGCTGTGACAGGGGGTTCCAGAAAGAGATCCCTGAGGGTGGGGTCAAGGTTCAGATAACACCAGGAGTCCTTAATGGTTTTCAATAGGGGCGATAATTGAGGACTGTAGGTGACCACAATGGGCAATCTTTTGTTATCAACTTTGTTACGATAAGTAAGGAGATCACTGCGGTTCATATGGATGACCCTGACAAAATGCTTAAAGATGAGTCTGAAAGGATAACCCCGATTGAGGAAGTGACCAGCCAAATCAATCATGTGACGAACCTGTTCTCTGCTGGTGGAGCATATTCGTTTGACCCTAAGAAATTGACTAAAAACAATGGATTGCTTAATGTGAGGGGGATGGAAGCTCTCAAACCGTAAATAAGAGTGGCTGTCCGTAGGTTTGGTGAACAAGGTGGTTTCAAGGTGAGAGTTACTGATATACACAGTAGTATCCAGAAAAGGTAAACGACATTATTATTATTATTATTATTATTATTATTATTATTATTATTATTATTATTATTATTATTATTATTATTATTATTATTATTATTATTATTATTATTATTATTATATTATTATTATTATTATTATTATTATTATTATTATTATTATTATTATTATTATTATTATTATTATTATTATTATTATTATTATTATTATTATTATTATATTATTATTATTATTATTATTTATTATTATTATTATTATTATTTTATTATTATTATTATTATTATTATTATTATTATTATTATTATTATTATTATTATTATTATTATTATTATTATTATATTATTATTATTATTATTATTATTATTATTATTATTATTATTATTATTATTATTATTTTATTATTATTATTATTATTATTATTATTATTATTATTATTATTATTATTATATTATTATTATTATTATTATTATTATCCTTTCATTCACAGCTCTTTCTCTCAGCTGGATTCACATGTGCTGACATCGGGATCCTACCCGGATCCTGGGAGGTCAAGCACCCTTCTGAGAATGTGGGCGCTGCCGAGGATTGCTTGCTTCATGAGTTTCCTCATGTCATGTTCTCCGGGTGCCCTTTGGAGGTGGCCTTCCAGACTGGTACTGACTGCACCGAGTGCCCCAATCACTATTGGTATCACCTCTGCTTTGACATCCCACAGTTTCTGTATCTCTAACTTCAAGTCTTGGTATTTTTGTGTCTTTTCTGCTTCTTTCCCTCGTATGTTCTTATCAAGGGGGGATCGCAACATCTATTATCTTGGCGGTCTTTTCCTGCTTGTCAACTACAATTATGTCAGGTCTCCTTGCTGTTATGACCTTGTCAGTTCTGACTTCGAAGTACCACAGTATTTTCACTCGGTCTGTTTCATTGACTGTCTCTGGTCTATGCAGCCATGGATGTTGCTCAGCTGTGGGGATACCGTAGTGTCGACATATTTCCAAGGTGCAGGGCAGCTGCTAACTTTGTTATGTCTCTCCAGATATTCAGTGGCTGCAAGTTTCTGGCAGCCCCGCTACGAGGTGGTTCACCGTTTCATCTGTTTCTGTGCACATTCGGCATTTACTGTCCGTTGTCACTTTCATTATGTTGGCTTGATGGCTTTTGGTGTTAAGTGCCTGGTCTTGGGCAGCTGTGATGAGTGCTTCTGTCTCTATTTTCAAGCCTGTGCAGGATAGCCACTTGTACGCCATCTCCGGGGTTGTAACCCTCTTCGACTTGCTGGGGGTATTGACCATGTAGTGGCTTTTCTCTCCATTTACTCTTGTACCTCCGTGCCCATCCTGCCTTCCACTCATCCTTCTTGACCACCTCTGGTTGCTGTTTGTTGTTTGGTTTGCCAGGCCAGCTTGGAGTAGGGGCTCTTTGTCTTTCATTCTTTGGATGTATTCATCGAGAACCCACACTTTCTGCGGTGACCGTAGCTTCCACCTCTTTCAGCCCTCTACCGCCATGGTGTCTTGGGAGGTAGAGTCTGTGCACATCTGCTCTTGGGTGGAGTCCTCCGTACATGTTCAGGAGTTTCCTTGTCCTTGCGGTCGAGGTCCTTCATCTCTGTTTGTGTCCACTCAATTATTCCTGCAGTGTAGCTGACAAACTGGCATGGCATATGTATTGATAGCCCTGGATCTTGTTCTGTCCACTTAGTTTCGGTTTTCATGACTTGCCTGATCCTCTTGGTGTAGGTCTTAATTGTGTTGGCTTTTACTTGTTCTGGAGGTTTTCCAATGCCCTGCAGGATACCGAGGTACTTGTATCCTCTTTCTACTTCCACGTCTCTGATCTTCCCGATGTCTAGGAGTAGGCCCTGCGTAACTTCCACCTTCCCTCTCTCTTGATTATGAGCCTGCCACATTTTTCAAGGCCGAACTTCATGCCAATGTCGTCACTGAAGATTCGGACTGTGTTGATCATCGAGTCAATCTCCCGTTCATGCCTTCCCGTACAAACTTTAGATCGTCCATGTACAGGAGGTGGTGTATTGTGTGACCCGATCGTAGTGTGTATCCACGTCTAGAGTTTCTGAGTATGTGGCTGAGAGGGTTGATGGCTACACAGAAGAGCAATGGTGATATAGGGCATCTCCTTGGAAGATCCCACATCGGATTGGAAATTCTGGCGAGGTGTTCTCTCCGCTGGCAGTTAGGTCAGTGACCCAGTTTGGCATGGAATCTTCTATGAGAGTGGCAGATCTTGTTTGTCGATCTTGTGCATCCGCATGGCCTCTATTATCCACGAGTGGGGCACTGAGTCGTAGGCCTTCTGATAGTCAATCCATGCCACTGCCAGGTTGGTACGGCGGGTTCTAGAGTCCTTACAAACTGCTTTGTCTATGATCAGCTGATCTTTGGTGCCTCGACTCCCAGGCTTGATCCCCTTTTGTTCTTCCGCCAAGATGTTGTGCTGGCCTAGGTGAGCAATTACTGCATCTGCCAGTATTCCCGATAGGAGCTTCCATGTGGTTGGCAGACATGTGATTGGCCTGTAGTTGGAGGGGGCGTTGCCCTTGGCTGGATCTTTCTGGATCAAGGTAGTTCGACCGCTTATTATTATTATTATTATTATTATTATTATTATTATTATTATCATCATCATCATCATCATCATCATCATCATCATCATCATCATCATCATCATCATCATCATCATCATCATCATCATCATCATCATCATCATCATCATCATCATCATCATCATCATCATCATCATCATCATCATCATCCAAACTCGCTTAGATAGTAACTATATCGCAAACCCCCCCCCCCCTTTAGTCAAAACCTGCATCCGCCCCTGGATTTATCAAATAACAAAACAGCTTCATATTTACAGTAATAATGATTGTCGGGTGTGACAGGGACACCAAAGTGTGACCGGGACACCAAAAAAATAAAACAGATATTCACACTCTCCATACATTTTTCAAGTTTGTCACTTTCTAATTACTTTCCACATCTTTATGATGTTCATATTATCCATCTTAAATCATTTATTTTAATTTTTTTCAGTTTAAAACAGTTTAAATAGCTCTTTGTTGTTCTTCAGTGGCGGAAGTTACAGTGGGACACCATGGGACACCATTTTTCCCTTTCAACCAGATAGTGGACAATACATTACAAAATGGGGAAAAAAGGGTAGTATCGATAACCATGTGCACACACGTTACAACTCAGGCATGTATGAATGGGATTGGCATAGTTGAGGTGAAATGAGAGGGTGGTAATTTTGATGATTTTGTGCGCGATGTGACATGATCAGCGAGACACCAAACACAAAATGTGATTTCCAATGGGTGCCATTATTACAGTTGTCCTTGTACTGCTCAGGTTTAGCATTTTACTTTATCAGTAGAGGTTACCAGTAATTGGACATAGTGATTCAAGTTTCCAAGAGTAACACAGGGAGATGAGGCCTTGTATTAATGTCCATACTAGTATGATGTGACAGGTGGGACAAAGCGTCACATCCGCCATGCCAACTTTGAAATAGGCGTATTTCGTTAAACATTGTCCCTTAATCTGGAAACTCACATTGTTTGTTTGTCTGGTTCTAATATCTCATCTGACATAACTTTAGGCTATCCAAAGGATAGAATAAATTTTTTATATTGTAATAACTGAAGTAAATTACCCATGTCACAACTTTTACAGATAAACTGGTGGGACACCAAATACATGCTGGATAATAAAATCGTAAACGATAGATCAACAGACCGTAATTGGACATTGAGATACCACAGTTAGTGATAACACATAGAATATTAAACACTTTCAATAACAGGAATCATCTCTAGCCTCAGCTTTAACCATTTATCTATATGCCACAAGTGGCGGATGTGACGGGGACACCATGGACCCCTAATTTATGGATACACCCATATATATATATATATATATATATATATATATATATATATATATAGAGATATATATATAGATATATAGATATATATATATATATATATATATGACATATCCCCATAGTTCTAAATCCAGTTGGTGACTGTACTTTGATTGGCATTTATTCAAAGAATAATAGCACCACTCTGGTTGGTAATGATGACTAATCAGTTCTGTTCCTAATTACGCTCATAATCACACACAACAACTCTGTTTTTTTTTTTCAGTATTGCCTCGAGCATTGAAACTCAGTGCAGGCTGCTCTGTGGCTCTGTCTTGGAAGTGTTCTACTACTACACAGTTGTTTGTGTTTAATTTGGAGGTGGGGCTAGAAGTTAGAGTTAGTTGGGAGAATTGCTACTGTCTGGGGTGAGCTTAGATGGTCTTTAAAATGGTGGATTGCGAAATAATTTGTGATGTCATTCTTGTACTACTCAAATTATCTTTGTTTTTCTTTGTTTTTTCGAAAGTCACTGCACCTTGTGCCAAAATACGATCACTGTCTTACTGTTATAGGGTGGCTTGGCTATATAAGTCCTCTCCGTACAACATACCACGCAAGCCTAGGGATCTGTAATTGTTTCAAGGTCCTATAAACATCTTAATTTCAAAAGGAAATAAAAGCAGTTCATGTGAATTGTACAAGAAGGACTTCACAAATTATTGCACAATCGACTATATCAAATGAAGTGAATTAATTTCAACATTTTATATCTCAGCAATGGAGTAAGCTATGAAAATGGGATTTGGATGAATGAAATTCACTTTCCAAACTCTCAAATATATATTCTTGTAATTCTAGACTTTAGGTCCACTTAAATTAAGAGCAGACGGTCATTTTATCAACATGCTAAGTTCGGGTGTTGTCAAATGCAGATAGTTGGACAACTAATTTACCCTGTAACATACTCATCCGACAACCTAAGGCAGTGGCGTAGCTACAAGGGGCAGGGGGCAACTGCCCTCCCTGGTTCTGGAAAATGAAAAATTCGGAAATTTACGATAAAGTATACAGTCCCTGACGCCGCGGCGACTAGTCGCCCCGACAGTTTACCTCTTTTTTTGCTCTCAAGAAGACAATTTGTCTAATATGAACCCAGAATTTTCGGCGCGCTACGCGCGCTGTAGAGTCACTCCAGTTTCTTCATTAGTTCCATTCCACATAGCTAGATAGCACAAGTCCTGTCCACCTTACCAATTAACATGTAGGCAGAGTACACAGTTTATAAAGAGGTCGTAAATTTCATCCCATGTCGCAAAGCCTAGTTGCTGTTCTCTTGTGTGTGTCATGCGTATGGTCAGTTGGTGAGCGACTCACGGAGCAAAGTTTGGATATTTCATCGGGTAGTCCAGGTATGTGTGTCATCCCCGATGCGGTCTACATCCCCTACAGTTTTCCTTTTTTTCTTTTTGTTCTTTATGATTACATATGGTTTTTGTGCAAGCCTACCAAAAATTTCGCGCGCTTGGCGCGCTTTGCAATTTCATGATTCACATTCAAAAGAACACTATAAGTGCACAAATTAGACAATCAGAAAAGTGCTCCTTTTTTCATGTGCAAGGGGGGTAGCCATCCAATTCAAAATGGCTGCCATTTTGATCCTTTTGGCTCAAGATAGGCCCTGTTGCGCCGACATTTGGAGTCTAAAACTTTTTTAGGAGTATAAGTGGTAAAATAAACACAGTCTCCCACAATACACTGAAAGTTTTCCCCAAAATATTTATCCGTTTTGTTGCAGTGACCTGTCGAATATGGCCCTTTTCGCCAAAAACCGGCAATTTTGGCAAGTTTGGCGCCGGGGGACAAATTAAAATACCAGATTTTCTTAAAGTGTGCATTCCAACGACATTAATTTTTGTTAATGGGTAGTCCTATAACCAGGTAGTACGTGGGGAAAATTTGGACTCTCAGATTCAAACCTACATGAAATGAGTGGTACTGAAAATTAGCAATTTCTTTGTTTTTCTGCGGGAAATTTTGGCCTCTGGGATCATTTTTTATGCATGAGCAATATTTCCTTCAATTGAATAACTAGATCTACTGATCTCTCTGCTATTGAAAGAAAAGTGGATTGTTAGGCCTATGACACACATCAATTTTGAAAATTTTAAAAGCAGACAAATTTTCCATTGGTATAGACCCTAAACAGCTAAAACATCAATATTTTCATTTTTCATTAATAAAAAATACTAGCTTTCAGAGATATTTACGAGTCGAAATTCTTTCTTTTTACAACTGAGGCACTAGACTGTCAATTTCATGAAGACGGGAGCATCTTGTGACACAGTATCAGAGATATTACTGCTTAAAAATGTCCTTTTACCCATATCTTTTACTAAAAAATGAATAAATTTCAATATTTGGGTTTCCTTTATTCAATATTTCGTTTTCATCTGTCAGTGTAAATTTTTCTGTGTATTACTGAGGCACTTGAGTACCAATTTTGTGAAGATGGAAGATCTTATTTGACTCTAAAAGAGATCATCATTGTTCAAACTTGTCTTGTAGTGCCAAAGGTACGTCCTAAATGCAATCCAGCGATCGCTAAGTACTGAAGTAAAAGGGAACTTAGCGAAGAGCACAGGTGTATAGTGTAGATAAGATGTTCTCTTGGTTCTGTACGTTTCACAGTTACAACAAATAACTTTGGTCAGTTAAATTGATATGATGTTGTGAAGAAAGGAAATTGTGAGTAACTTCATACCCACTTGCAAGCAACTTTGTCAGATTCTTTGTACAATCAGACAAATTATTATTATTATTATTATTATTATTATTATTATTATTATTATTATTATTATTATTATTAATTATTTATTATTATTATTATTATTATTATTTATTATTATTATTTATTATATTATTATTATTATTATTATTATTATTATTATTATTATTATTATTATATTATTATTATTATTATTATTATTATTATTATTATTATTATTATTATTATTATTATTATTATTATTATTATTATTATATTATTATTATTATTATTATTATTATATTATTATTATTATTATTATTATTATTATTATTATTATTATTTATTATTATTATTATTATTATTATTATTATTTATTATTATTATTATTATTATTATTATTATTTATTATTATTATTATTATTATTATTATTATTATTATTATTATTATTAATTATTATTATTATTATTATTATTATTATTATTATTATTATTATTATTATTATTATTATTATTATTTATTATTATTATTATTATATTATTATTATTATTATTATTATTATTATTATTATTATTATTATTATTTATTATATTATTACTATTATTATTATTATTATTATTATTATTATTATTATTACTATTATTATTATTATTACTATTATTACTATTATTATTATTATTATTATTATTATTATTATTATTATTATTATTATTATTATTATTATTATTATTATTATTATTATTATTATTTTGTGTTGAGGGGGTTTGGAAATGATCTTTTACATTGTGGGGCCCGTTTGCATGGCTTTATGACAATACAGGTCGCGGCCCTTTCAAAGTGTAACTTATTTTTCGTCCTAAAGAACGACAACACTGTCTGAGGTAATTTCTAAATATAACCAACATGATTCTACAGTACAAAGTTTCTGGAAAATCCCCTACACAATTCTAAAAGAAATTTCTTAAGCTTAATGAACGTGCCTGCAATTGCTGACTTTCCACACAATGCTTCGAATTCTATACACAATTTTGGTTGCATAAATAGCCTTTATATTATATGCACAGTGTTTTTCCTTTAAAGTTGTACCCCCACAAGAAATCGCGTCATGGCGGGCAAGGTCACCTAGCACCTCCCTGCCTAGAGAATGCATTTAAAAGGTTTTTGCAAGTCATTATGAGAATTAAATATTACGAAGCCATCCAACCATCAAACAGTGGGAACAAGTCTGGCTACTAAGCACATTGAAGTGAAGAGTTACATCAAATGACGGCATTTTGTATCTGTTATATGTTTGTATCGGTTATTTCTTGCCTTTTTTGCAGACTTCAAGTCAAGTATGTCATAGCTTGTGCTATTTCAATAGAAGCAATTCCCAAATTTATTCAATTCAGTTTTGATAGGTATTAAGTTATGAGGAGTATACTACAACAGTAAAACACTCACTCAGCTACTGTCTAGTTTCTCTGCCAATTTTATATTTAAAGGTTATTTATACAGGATTACATCAAATTACCACAGCACAAGTTAGTCCAAGAGTTTTGTCATTCACTTTTTATAAGTAAATTACAGAAATGTTCTTGTTATATTTCATCCATATCCATCCTTCAATCTTTCATACAGGTGCTAACTTGGAAATTATTAGCTAGTTGAAGGATTAAAGCCGTTAAAGCTTGATTTGGCTACAAAATTCATCATCTTATATACCAAGCGCCACAACAGATCACAAAGGCGACTGCAGATTTTCAACGTAAAGATGGGGTACATACTAGCCACTGTTGTCATAGCAACATGTTTAGTCTGGTCACCTAGAGTCCACTCTTTGATTGCAAAGGTGAAGTTTTTAGTGTGTATCAGGTTAGATTTTGAACTCTTACCAGTGGTGCACCCAAGGGAGAGGGGCTCATGGGTCTCAAGATTCGAGCCCCTCCTAAATAGTTGCTAACCAGAATCTAAAATATTTGCAAATTTTATTATGACTCGCACTGTAATGACATGTGTGATATTTGGCTCGCAATGTTTTCTTGGACAGTACGTCGTCATGCCATTTATGTGGTAGAAGAGGATTATGAAAACTGAAAAAAACTTGTGAAAAGTACCCTAGTTTCGCGCTGTTGAATTTCTTAAGTGGCAACTTTTTGAAGATTGGAATGGACGTTCACACCTTCCACTGAACCACATCCCTGCAATTGAGCTTAGTAATTTGGTGGCTTTGGAAATTGCGCTGCAGTGGTGGATCCAGGGAGAGTACTCCCAATAAAGCGCGCGGGAAATAGGAGCGTCTCCCATCCTTGTATTTTAGAGCAGGGTTTTTCATACCGTATTAAATACTGGGGATATAAGCTTAACAATTTTAGTCTCCTTCGATCTTGGAGATATTTTGTAAATATTTTCTGTTGACACGAAATTAGAAATTCAGAGCCCTTCTCAGCTTAACCGGGTTTGGTGGCGCCACTGACTTTCATTGTTTACTCGAAACACTTTTTGCAGGGTTTATGATTAGGAATAGTTTGATTACTACGAAATTAGACTGATATCATGCATTAGTTCAAGTTGTAATACGGTATACATCATGACCGCTCTTTAAACTTGCTAAAAGGTACAGAACACTTTACGAGTTAATTTCCTTCCTCCCATCCTCGGTCTACCAAACCCGTTTCTATCCATGTAGTGTACTTACTCGGGTAGTCTGGTGTACACTTGAAACTCGAAAATGTTTTGCCAAGGGTCTTAAAGTCTTTACACACAGATTTCTGTACCGTCTACATGCAAATTATCATTATATACATTCAAATCATGAGGCCATCATTAAACAATCAACAACTGAGTATTTCATTTTTTGCAAAAATATATCGTGTTAACCTCACCGCCCCCTCCCCTCCCTTTTCAGCCTATTCAGGTTGTCTTTTGGGTGTACAGGGGAGAGGATAACACCCCGACTTGTCGTATTACTCGCTAAGCGTAACGCACGGAGTGTCAGCCTTCCCTTTCAGTTGAGAAATATTTCTTCATGTGAGGTGGATGAGATGCAAATTGGTAATATACTCAGCAAGGTTTGAAGGCATTATATGTTTAGAAATTCTTCTTCTTAAGTAGTTTTGGCTTTGACATGGTACTCCTCCAAGGCTTTTACCCATAGTGAACACGCTGAACATGCACCCCCCCCCCTTCCAACTTATCACACCACAGGGAGGGCCACCATCTGATGGTGAGTAGCGTAGCCAGGAATACTCGTGTCAAAAATACCCTCCACCCTCTGGACCTCTTGCAACTTGCATCTAATCATGCTTTTTTTATGCCAAGCTTTAGAAATTTGCTGCAGGAGAATGGTTTACGTAAAATAAAGGGATGTTTAGTAAAATCGCTTGGTGGGGAAAAACCGGACTTAACGCTACGTTGACTTTGGTAGTGATAACCTATTATTTTTTAAAAACAAGCTAAGATAGGGTGTTAAGGTAAGGTGTTAAGAAACATTAGCTTACGGCTTACAAACTTGGGATATCTTTTGTATACCCTGTAGTTTTCAGTTCGGGCGAGAACATTAGAACCGGTCATAGGCGGATCTAGTATTTAATTTGAAAAAAGGGTTTTTTTTCGTAAAGGCATGTAACCCTAGGGTGGCCATACGTCCGGCTTTTCGCCGGATTGTCCGGCTTTCGGCCAGCCTGTCGTCATCTGTTCGGCGTTACTTGACGCCGGACGCTGACTTGTCCTTCTTTTTGAAGGTTTGCAGGGTCACAGTAACAAACCTTATAAAATACGAAGTAAAAAACAATCACGAATGATTTCATTACAATCACATGCAATATTATGATGTGAAAAAAGTCGTCGGGTACATCGCAAAATATAAGCGGCACTCATCAGTCACATTCGGAGATGATCATAAATTAAGTTGCAGGCGCAGTCAGTTTGATTAGTTAACGCGCACGATATGTAGGCTTGGGCATGGATCGTATATCGTAATATCTGCGTACATATCGCCGGTTTTAAGCAATGGCCAAGACATTGCTGCGGACGGTCAAGATGTCTTTTTGGGTATTTGGAAATGTTTACCCTATGTAACCCACATAAGAGTTCGTCTACTCTGGGATTCCAGGAATCGCCAGGGGAAATGGGGGGGGGGGGGGTCCTAAATGAGGACAGGTTCTGAAAGCATTAAAATCGTATATAACCAGGACCATGAAATGTTCAAAATGCTCAGCATGTTGGTGTGTTTGTGTGTGTGTTTATAGTGGGCAAACTTATATGTAAGGTTTGGATATTTCGGGGGGGGGGGGTGCAACTTCCCCTTTCCGCGGGCTACGGCCTAAATCTGGAAAGCAACCTTTTTGAGAGTACCCTGGGACACATTGACGCCTCTACCGTATTCAATTTACAGGCAGATTCCAATCGCCCAATTGTTTGAGTTCCTTCTCCCATCAAATTCTGTAGTCTTATTAACGCCACCGTTAGCACCACGCCCTACGCATTTCTATTGCCAAAAGGCCAATAGACGAGTTGGGAAATGTTTCCACGCAATGCAATATGGGAATGGGTCAAAGGTGAAGTGTACCACGCCTACAGTGTCCCAGCGCGGGTGTTGCATGCTGAGCACGCTGAGCTACACACGTTGCCCGTTGTCATGGTACACTTGACCTTGTGACCCGACCGGAAGTACCGAATTTCCCAACCCGTCTATTCTGGACTGCTGAAAACACTGCGATGCAGTACTTACAGTATTATCTATGTTTATAGAGGGATTTCATGTTACGTCACACGAATGGGATTCCCAGGCACTGAAGGGCAAAACACACACGCAGTAAGCGTATTTACAGCACACACGCACAACATAACCATAGATACTACTGTGACAGTATGTGCGCATGCCCTTCAGAACCACTAGAGACGCGCGATCTTGCCCTTCAAAACCAAAGAGAAGCGGGATCACGTGACGCGGTGAAACCCTCTATATAGAGGGATTTCAGTCACGTGACTTTAACCAACTGGACGCAATTTTGAAGGGCAATATTGTGCGTCTTTTATGTTTTGAAGGGTTAGTTAGTTAGTTAGATGGGGCTTAACGACACATCAACACCAGTGTGTTATGCAGTGTCATCTAGATAAAAACGGTAAAACTAAAAAGTAAAAACGTTGGGGAAAATCCTAAAATGTCTAGACAAAAGCAAATGTGGGAGTCATGTCAAAACTTTCTGTAAAGGTTACTTTCTTTGAGAAATTCCAAAATGAGAGAGGGGTCTACGCGCTGAAACAATGTCTTCAGGTCTGGCACAGTGATGTTTTGAAGGGCAAGCGTCCTTTGTGTCACAGTAGTATCTATGGTTATGCCGTGCGCGTGAGTTGTAAATTCGCTTTCTGCGTGTGTGTTTTGCCCTTCAGTGCCTGAGAATCCATTGCGCGTGACGTCACATGAAATCCCTTATGCATTGACATCACACTGACGTCATTTTGGGCGCAAACAATGAAGCACACGTGCACGAACGGCGTGGATTTCACCGCACGTGTAGTAGACTTACCCGCGTATACCATTGGTTGACAAATCAGCTGTCTGCATTTATTGGTGTAACTTGCAATGATACGCGCTTTTCCGCCATTTTCCTCCAAAAGAGGGAACACTTTCTCCATCGTGACATCATATGCATAAGGTCTATAGAAAGTTCTCAGTGACGTCACAACCAGGTGTTAGCAACCACCATGTCTAAGAGCAAGCCTGTACACACATGCCGGGGTTGCCCTCAGACATGGCTGAAATAATACACGTGAAAAAGCTCCTATGACGTCACGTGAGAACTATCTATACCGTGCGCGTGTGCTGTAAATACGCGTACTGGGTGTGTGTTTTGCCTTCCAGTGCCTAGCAATCCCATTCTCGTGACGTCATATGAAATCCCTCTATACTGTATATTCCGCAGTTTGAATTGGTGAATCTGATTGCATTGTCTCTCTGTATGTACTGAGTCATACTGCTATTCATAATTCTTTGTTTTTCTTTAAGTCCCCGGCTGGATGTCGGAGGGCGAAAACCAGAACCTTACCCCTAAGGGTTCTGATCCCCAAAGAGCTATGTCTCCTGGTGAGACACTGTGACTTAGCATGACCCCGTCTCAGCCGTCACACCCTTGCATTATGCGTTGCACCCCACTAGACTGATCGAAAAGCGTCTTACTGAGTCTTACTGAAGCTTAGCTTCAGCTAAGTCGTGCTGCCGTTGTTCAAAGTGCATCTGGCACTGATCCGTACATGATATCATTTACTGGTCAAAGAAGTTTGAGTCACTCTTTTGTGCGTGCGTGTGTAAGTGTGTGGCAATATTGTAAAAAGTGAAAAATTTAATGCAATTTTGGATGATGAGAGATGGCCTACGAAAACATGTACGGTTCCCTTTGCGAAGGTTGGACGAGTCAACGTTATGATATGCTGGCAGCTGCATAGGTGGTGAGGTCGGGTAGTGAGCGACATGCCTTCAACCAATGAGAAAATTTAAACTTGGAGGAAAAACTTAACCTTTCTTGTTCTTTTACTAATATTTCCATTACAGAACATACCAATCAAACTCAACGTGGGAGGACATTACTTTATTACATCTGTGGAGACTTTAAGCGAGTCTAAGAAACTAAAGAGTATGTTTGAGGATGAAAAGAACCTCCCACCTACAGATGATGAGGGGAGGTACTTCATCGATCATGACGGTGAGATGTTTAAATACATCTTAAGATACCTCACGACTGGTAACTTAACTTTTCCTGCAAATTTCATTGACGGCGAAGTTCTTGAAAAGGCTGCAGCATTTTACCAAATCGATAGGTTACAAGCGGCCATTGAGTCTGGTGTAGGTAAAGCCGATGTTATCTTATATCTCGTAATAAACCGCTGTAAAGATGACCTCTGGAGAAAGGACATGTCGTTGCAAGTTTCTCAGGGTTCAGTCACATGGCAGAAAATTTTTCATAAATTTGAATCGGAACTTCACTCGAATATAGACTACATGTCGAACACTTCATTAGGTGTGCACTGGAATTATAATTATGATGTATCAGACGTCCCATTTAACATAGCAATGAGAAAAATTGGAAGCCAGGATTTCTTCTTCACAAGTGGTGATTTAAACTTGAAATTCAAACTGTTAAAAATTCTTTTGAAAGAAGGGTTTTTTTTTTTTTTTTTATAAAAGACACGGACAGCAATTCTGCTGCCAAGGAACGTGCACTTCACTTGGGAATTGACAGTACCCTTGAAACATATTTGCTAAAGAGAATACGGCCACTCACAAATTAAGAATATAGAGGGGTGACTTTGTGGAGACGACTTTGTAATGGGCAACTTTGGTATAAAGGGGAGAGCACGTTTGTTCAAGAGCCAGGTGTCTTGACTGGTCCCCGTAATATCATGTGGATGCTCACTTATATACCTACCACTTGTACCTACATACATACACATTTATACACACGTACATAAACACCCATATTCCTTCATGAATTCATATCTCAAGACAGGTGTTTACTGAAAATAATGCAGGTTGAAATCTTTGTTTGTAAAATATTCTCTCATTCTCAAATCTTTTAAAATATGGATCGTCATGTTTTCAATTTCGGGTCCAGTTAACTGTTAACGTGAGTCGGAGTTGACTTGGGGCCGAGTGACCTGAAGCAGAGTTGATTTGGGACAGAGTTAGCCTGTTTCCAAAAACAAGCCTGTCCACCATGCCACCTACATATTTGTATATACACAAAAACACACGTACGTACGTGTGTGCATGTATAACAACTTACGTGCATATATGCAAATACGCACATACGTTTATATGTACACACATACGTGTAAAGTTTGTACATACGTACGTGAAATTTGAATGTAAGAAAATGTCATGTGCGTTAATATAATGTTTTGCATTATCGGTAATTTTAATACTTTATTGGTTTACAAAAATTGTCACATTATCGGTAAATTTTTACTATACACTGTCGGTCAGTAAAGTGTGGTTACTACATTATCGGTAAATTTTTTATTACATTGTAGGTTGTTGTTACATTATCGGTATTTTTATTACATTTTTGGTTGTTTTTATATTTATCTGTAAATTTTGACTACACTATCGGTTGTTGTCACATTATCGGTTAATTTACTATATTATCGGTTGAAACAACTGGTTGTTGACTGTACTTCAGGAGCTGTCTCTAGGTAGAGAATGTTAGGAGAGCCGTCGATTCTTCTAAAGGAGTGTTTCCAGGCTGCGAAAGTGTTTTTTCTAGGCCGAATAGGTGTTCCAGCTACAACTTTCAGTTTTACCCTAATCCTAAGCTTGACCCTAACCGGAGCATTACTTTTCATTTAGTTTCTATGATTTTCATGGAAATTTCTGGAAATTGTCCTCATTCGTTCTGGAAAAATTACTTCCCGGTCCCCGAAAGCCGGTGTAAATAGAAACATTTCCAAAAAGAGACAGTTCTTACTGCTACACCGGAGACGGGAGTAGGCTGTCGCCAACATGAGATAGCTTGTAGCGGCTCCACCCTCATCTCTGTTCCTTTAGAGGATTAGAGGCCTCTCATAAAATTCTCCACCTGAAGAAAGCTCTTAAAAACAACAGTCAATAACCAGTAGTTGTCTAGTTTTCATCAAGTGCTCAGAGTTGTGTACATGAAAAAGCTAACACTTAAAAGTCTTTTGGTAAGGATCTGTATTTATTATGAACTTTTGTTTATTGAAGAAAATCCGATGAAGTAGTGTCTTACTACCAAATAAGGAATATACGGTATGTAACAACCAACCCCCTTTCAATCAACATTGCCCTTTGACAGGTTTAAGACTTGCAGATCACGAAGGAAAAGTAAACTTAACTAAAAAATTTTAGCTATCTAAAGTAACAATTAACAGTATTGCAAGGTTGTTGAGTCACTAGACTTTTGGAAATATACCCAATATAGGTTTATTATTCTGCAGTACACCCCACCAGTAACGTAAACTTGAGTGAAAGGCCCCGCCCAGTCCAGTCCTTAGGAAGTTGAAAAGTTTAAAAATAGTAAAATAAAATGATAGTAAAATAAAATGACTGTGTGATACAATTAAAAGAGATGCCGACTAATCCATGTTGAGAATTTCAGATGGAGTTTGTATTTCGATGATGACTTGCTTTCCACTGACATTTACATAGGTCTAAGTCAGGTGGGCATGTAATAATTTTCGTAATATTTCAACCTCGTTCACTAATCATCGGCTGTAAAAATGTTATCTAATATCCATTTATTTTGGGTAAAGGTTATGGTATGTACATACGTCATGAAACTTCTACTTATTATTTCCTCATATCAGTAGCATGCAACATAGAGGAATATAGTTTGGCACCCTGAATTGTTTTTAAGGTAGAAGTAAAGGTGAAGTATCCTTTGATTTGGTTTGAAACAGTTTTTGAGCAAGTATTAACAGATAGGCCTAGCGATTAAATCTAGGACTGAGGGCATTTCGTTGTTAGCGGAAGATTCCGGTCCGAAGGCAATATGTGTAACGGAAGAGACATTGTCTTGTAGTAACCGAATTCTGTGAACGGGTGCTGTATGTTCGAGTAAATAACAACGGAAGGGTGTGATGCCGTTGACCGAAGGATTATTTTAAACGGAAATACAAGGAAAAATAGTTCGGTATGGATTTCCAGCGGAATGCTTCTGAATGTAGGGTAGTCCTTAGCTCATTGGTGGATATACCTTGACGTTCGTCACTGAGTGTCTGTACAAGCGGTGATAAAGTGAGGGCGTCGTCCCGATAACTATTTAGTAAGACTGACAAATAGAAGACTTTAATTATTACATCACGCATACGAAAAAGCATGGGAACTGGGAGTAAACCAATACAGAAATAGCGCTTAGTAGATCTAAGTAGACACTGCACTTAGCATGACGCCGGTTGTTTACTCCCAGTTACGGAAGCCGAGAACATCGCGGTGGTATGAAATCTGACATGCCAGTTTTCCCACCCCTTTCTTCGGTAAATATGGGAAGGAGAAATCAAGATACGATTTCTCCTTACCATTATCCACCGATATAATGTGGAGTGGAGAAAACAAAAGTTAGTGAAGGAGTACTTCAACAAAGGACCATTACACAGTGTCTATTTTCGAACACCCTGTCCATAAATGGACTATGTCCATCGATCCTCTTTTTAATTTAAGTAACATAGCTAGCTCGCTCGTCGACGATTTCTCCGTACCAGGGGCGGGATCATCCCACGTTGGTAGTAATATAACCAAAGTTATACAGCGCCAGTCCGTCTCATGTGCGGGCGCGTCCATTTATGGACAGGGTGTTCAAAAATAGACACTGTGTAATGGTTCCTTCTTGAAGTACCCCCTCACTAACTTTGGTTTTCTCCACGGTCCACATTATCGGTGGATAATGGAAAGGAGAGTGAAAGGGGTGGGAAAACTGGCATGCCAGATTTTACACCATCGCGATGTTCTCGGCTTCAGTTCACATCATGCATTGTAAACATTAAAGTCTGCTATCGAGTAAACGCCCTGATGGTCATGCCCATTAATTACGCGTTCTTGGCAAATCATATTTATGTCTTTTTATAGTAAATTGTTTTAAAAGTGTTCTTTTGACATGATTTTAGGGTCCCGATCGTTCGAGATATGGTCCAGTAGCTACAGCAATCTACTGCTCAGGAACTCAACTATTGAAGTTCATGTCCGCCGTGAACCAGGACGAAATAGATCATTGTAGCTAGTTCAACTCTTTGACTCTTGTCTTTATTTTACTATTCCTGAAACCGCCAGATCAAGAAGTAAAGTCGGATGCAAAAGTTCCTTTTCGACACGTTACAATATGTATGCTTCGTTTTACAGTCCAAAACTCAGATAAATCTAGCTTGTATATATCTCTGAATATTCAATAGGTATTTTCATAAATTGGCCTTCATATTGAGATTATTTGAAATGAATGTTGTAAAGAATAGAGTTTACAGTGCTGGGCAGAAAACAAAGATCTATCGAACATTATTCATATGCCTATGAAATTGATCAGAATTACAAATTACAGTCAACAATGCTCCAACTGAAATGTAGCCTTACCTGTATAGACACTAATTTCTTGTCAAAACGACTGAACAGTGTTAGCACTTCCTCCCAAACATTTTCGTTCCACGGTGAGTCAGTTCGCCATTCTGATTTTAGAATCTACCTTTTGTTTGCTAAGCAGGCTAGACCTAGGCCTATACGGGTACATACCTATACCTCCAGGTCCATTTTCAATATCCTCCATTTCTGTTAATCAGGATCAGTGCTGTAGCGAGACCGGTCTCGAGACCGGAAATTGTCGGTCTCGTCTCCGAGACCGGTCTTGAGTCCCTATGCAAACAGTGTGTAAAGCCCGTTGAGAGGCCGGTCTCGGTCTCGGACCCTCCGGTCTCGACTACAGCACTGATCAGGATATGGTGTTTCGTATTTTTTCTTGAGGCGGTCTGAGACTTATTTGTGTGGGTATACCGACACGATGACCTTAGGCATGGGGGCACAAGCTAGGGGCCGAGTTATACCCCCTCTCCCATTGGATTTCGGGTAAACCTGTCGTTCCCTGGAAGGTTTGGAAAACTCGGGGCAATTTTTTAAGGGTAATACAGGTTTTTTTCTGAGAATGATTAGCTCAGAACCCCCTGGCCCGAAAAATCTTCCCGGTACACCTGTGAAAAAATTTAAATGTGAAGGAATCATCAAATTTTGTCTTACATGGAAATCTACTTATACTTTCATACTTTGAGAAACCTCGTCTTTAAGACTGTGTCTCTTTGTCCATAAAAAGGAACAGCAATTGCCAATTCCGATAAAGAATCCCCCATTGAAGAAGGGACGGGGAAGAATTCGGGGGATAAACTCTCGCAAATCACATTCGGGCGCAATTAAAATCTGTTTGACTAATTATGACCAATATATAAGCCACAGGAATGCATTTTTTACCAGAAAAACCCCATAGCATGCAGGCGAAAAACCGAAACTACGCCAAAACGTCGCTACGATCCTGAAAGGGCCCATGACTCATGGAGCGCCTGAAGAGGGCGCTCTTGCAAATACGCAACTAGAGCCATATATTAGGAGAGTTTGGCCAACTGCCAATTTGACGCCATGTTAGGTCCACTTTGAATTATTGCGCAATACACGTTACACAATATTCGCACGGAGAACTCGGAGGAACGTCGAAGATTAACATATCATGGTAAGTAAAATTCATAAATATCTGTCCTTTTTCGTTGTTTTGGTTGTGGAATCAATCTGGGACCTTTCATCTGCAAAGTAGGACATTTTCCTGTTAAAATACGGGGACTGAGGTGTAAAAATAGCCTCAGTTTAAAGGACTGGGCATAGCCTATGGTCGGTCGCCGATTGCTGTTACTGTTACTGTTAGGCCTACAACTTACAGTAGCATATGCAATGATGCATGTATAGTTATTACTGTATATGTATAGGGAGCCTTTTCACGACGTAAAATCGCTGCAAGATTCTTCATTGTGCCTTCTGGTACTTTTGAGACTGTAGGCGGTAACATAGGCACTACAGTTTTTAATCATCCGTAATGATCTGTTAAGTAAGAGACGCTTGACAAAAAACAGGATAAAACAAATCTCATTTTGTCAAATGTAGGCCTAGTCATGTTCAGTAAATTGTGAATGTTACACAATTCTGTAGACATTTAGATAATGTTGGGCTCTTGCCCCAGATCTTACCAGGAGCACTTACCACTTTGTATACATTGGACTGTTCTATTATTATTTAGTCCAAGGCCCTGTAATAATTAAAAGGTGTTCATTGGGTGCATGGTCAGTGAACACATATTGAATATACCAGATTGCATAGTTTGTTAATTGCGCATGGAATTTAATTGTAAAGTTCGAAATTGCGCACTGACGAATGCTTTGCGCCTGGGCATGGGGTGCAGGGGTTAAATCCCCCTGGGAGGTCCAGTCAGTGTCGTCTGCTACGCAAGATGGTGATTATTTGGTTCTTTCTGAATTGTGTACTGAGCGTAATTTTTTGAGTGGGGACTAAGCTTGCCAATCTTTTGCTCAATTCTTTGCCTGCATGCAGCACGCCTATTACTGAACCAAACTGAATTATTGCGCGCCAATTCATCTTTAAATCGGTAAATAAATTGAAAATCTGCATGGAAGAAGTTCCGTGCTACTGACAAACTATGCAATCTGGCATGTATACATGAGCATTGTTCGTTACTAATAATACAACAACAAATTAATGGTCATTCAATAACCAACTTACAGATAATTCAGGAAGGTGTATATATACATGAACACAGTTGGCTAGGATGAACTACTTTGTGACATCACAAGGGTAATACAAATACATAACGTACACAGCCACTTGGCAGTGGTGATTGTACTCGATGTACACTGTACTGGCTTTAACAAGAAATCTTCTGTAAAAAAGTAATACATCAATTATTGAATAATGTGGCCTGTCTGCTGGTAGGACCTACATTGCATAAAAGCTGGTCCAAAAGAAGAAATTAACACAACATATGTAGTAAACTTAATGCATTCTGAAACTATTACAGATTTATTATTCCTACATTTTTCAGAATTTTATGTATAGTTGTATACTCTTGACTTCACTGCTGACTACTGCCGAGTCACTCTATATTAAAATGCAAAGTGAACAGTCAGAGGACATTATTCCTTCAACTTCATTTTAGAGCTTGCTACAAGGATATTGAGAGAAAGTATATGCATGTAGACTACAGTACTCATTCTCTTAGGCTCTGTTTTTTCTGTAGACATCTGGATGTGTACAGTTAAGTCTAGGAACACTCCTTGGGAAACAATGAACATGAAGGAGTTCCAGTCAACAGTATCAGTAGTCATGTACGTACTGGATAGCTCTCTTATTTTATTTACCTGAAAATTTGCAAATTGAGTTGAATCTCAAATCACATTCAAAATTAGTCTCTAGACAGTACTGAGGATTACATCAAGAAGAAAAGTTATCCCTTATTTTGCTTTCAATACAGTTTTACAATCACTCTGTAGGAGAGACAATGTACTTACGTTATGGTGCTGTACAATATTAAAGTTTCTGTGGCAGTGTAAACCATAGACATTTAAGAAGCCTGTTCTTAGTGCAGTACAGTATGTATCTTACTGGGCCTTGTAATGGATTAACAAGCATTTGCTATTTAATGTACACTTAGAGCTACTGTTTTCAAAAGTATTGCCATCTCAAGCTCTGGTGTGTATTCAACATGTTCAATGTATATAGTAGCTAGCAATCTTGCATGTATGTTAACTATTTTGCCAGGCAGCTTACAAGAAAAGTGTGTAGCCAACACCAAATTGCATAATCCACTCCAAAGTACAAAAAAGTGGTTGAGGCAACAGTGACATATTTTTTACTGTCCAGTATTTATGATATTTTAGCATGATCGTTGATGACAATGAATGGTATAACAGTACAGATTACCCTGAAGTTGTGGCTGCACAGGTGTATGTTTTTAACTTCTTGACCAGTTCCACTAAACTTTAGACCATTTCTATATGTGTACAAGTTTTGAACTGGGTCTATGGTGTGTTTTACTTGTTCTTGCCAGATGTAACAGTAATGTTAACTTCAGCATGACAGTATTTCATGTTGGCAGCTTATAAATGCACATTACTGTCACCATTATACTTTTCCTCATGGCTACAGCCTGTGTTTCCAAACATGAGCTCATCAGTTTGCCATGGTGACAATAAAGAATACGTTGGCAGTAGATGAACTGCATCAATTGACCATGACAAAGTACACATATTATGACTGGACACAGTATACATTAACACATATTGGTACATACTGTAAAATACAGTACAATGTATACTGGAAAAAACAAGTACATGTACAGCAGGTGGACATTTAGGGTCACCATCTCTGTATGCCCAAAAAGGAGGACATGACTATCTTCAGCCATGCCAGATAACTGCTGTCCACCAGGGTTGTGAAAAAAATTGCCATACTGTAAATTGTGCATCAGGCTACACACAACTTTAAATAAACTGACTGAGCGTGCAGCCGGGATTACAATATAGTCGTCTGCAAAGTGTGACTGATGAGTACCACATTTTGAGATAAATCCCCAACTTTCTTTTTTTTATGTTAAAATATATAGATAGGAATGAATTTGATTTTTTCATTCCAGATTTGTAAGATTTGTCATTGTGACCCCCTGCAGACTAGTGCTGTTGCGATATTGCGATATCGGCAAAAAATATCATCTATGAAATGGCACAAATGATATCGTTAAAATTCATGGACATAACTGCCTCACAAACTTGAGCACAAACTTCATGATAGGTGTACTAATTTGAAGAAGCTACAGTATCACTTCTTTCACATATGAATCAATAGACACAAAGAGAAGGAAATTTGCAGCATGGATTTTTAAAAAAATCCGTAAGTTCCACCTGGGAATCGGTTGCCCATGGAAGCATGGACTACCAATGAACAGATTAGACTAGATAGTAGAATCCGTACAGCTTTTACAAAATGATCACTATACAGCAGTACAATACTGCATACACGTTAGTGTTAGGCCTTAGCCTACTTGTACCTATTACAAAGTGTATACCACAGGGTTTTCACGTATGGTTATATATACTTTCACGATATTGCGATATCGTTTGGCTGTTGAAGGAATTTGCTTCCCGATCTCGATTACAAAAATTTCATATCGCAACAACACTACTGCAGACCTTCAAAAAGGAGAACAAATCAATGTCCAGCAGCTGGTAACATTAGATGGAAGACAGCAATCATAGAACAAAACTTTTTACTTGACTGTGCTGTTGTAGTACAGTTGGAAATACCTTTCTTTTAACAAATTCCTTTTGACAATATGTCCCTTAGCTGCCATTATTGTTATTATTATTGCAGTTAACAATGTTTTTTACTACCTGTCACTCCACACTACGTATTTGCCTGAAGCGCGGACCACATATTAAATTGTTACATCGTAGTAGGTGACTGAGCTCACCCTTATTTATCTCTAAACTGCCAGTTATGACATGTGCTGTGGCTATCAACTTGAAAGAATATGTTTACAAGATTTCACAATTTTAGCTAGACACTGACCTCAAATGGCACAGGTCTGACCTCCTAGAACAGGTCTTTAGACTTTGCAAATCTTACTTCAGTGGCAGTTGCTCATCTTTAAACTGTACATGTAGCCTACATTTGTCTGAAGTAACTTCTCAAGGATATACAGTATACTACAGTACAGTACATACCAACTTGGAGCTGCACACACATACCTGTAAGTACAAAAACACATTTAAATATTGTAACATAGTAAGCAAGTTCGATAATTTGCATACTTCATGAAATTTTTGGATACATGGGGAATAAACAAACCATGCTCAGTACATCCGATACTGCATTTCCCAGTTTTTGTGCAGTTCATATACTGAAGCCTAAATCTACACTATGTGTTGCCTTCCTACTGTAATTGGATGAAAATAGGGGCCTCCATCCTTCTTAGCAGCAGATTACAATACAAATTTTCATACCAAAGAGACCGTATATATGCAGATGAGGTCACAAAATCTCCCTTATGTTAGTTATGGATATAAAAAAGAATGAATATGAATATATTCTTAAATAAAGTCAAACTTTGGAACACATACAGTATTTTAGGTACCAGTGTGTGAAGTTATCGAGATAATTTTAAGGATATGTGTGTGCATGTGCGCTGGAATTATCAACTCGCTTATATTAAAAGGTTTCTGTTATCTCAAAATACTGTAAGACCACAAGTTCACTATACTTTCATGCAACTCCCTTTAGTGTGTACACCCTACAGTATAAGTATAATCTTTTAACCCATCAGTCATTTCACTTTCTTCACTAGCTTACGCATAGCCATACTTTTGCTGCCAAGTTCTCCCCCTGCCCTAACAACTGCTGCATCTTTTTTTCTTTCAGCTCTCATTTTCTTGCAAAAGATCTGGAGACGAACAAGGAAATACCTAGAAAGCAACTTCTGTTTGATGCTATGGCAGTCTGGAAATAAGATGTTTGATGTAGCTAATTCAACTGCGGTGACGAGAACTTTCTTGACATGTTGCATTGCAAGCAGAGCATCTTGATTGTAACTTCTGAAAATATTTTCAGCTGTCAGAATAAGACCAAATGCATCTTTAGTTGGGTGAGCAAGACATCCCTCTTTATAGTTCTTCATTTCTGTCAGCCTTGATGATGAGCCAGATGTTGCCGAAGGGCTTCTGATGGAACTAATGCACTTTTCACAATGCTTGTCATTCTTACAAATGCGTGATATGCAGTAGCCCACTAGATAATATAAACTGTTCATTTCAGCATTGCTGAGGTCTTCTACTGACTGGTTTGCATTCAGCTGAATATCTTCCAGGTCAGGTTCTTCCTGTGATGGTAGAGGAGTCTGATCAAAGAAATCGGCAAGAAACTCACTGCTGTCTTCCTGGTAGTTGCTAGCATGAGATGTTTTGAGGAACTGAGCAACTGTGATTATTCTCAAGGCATACTTGAACTCAATTGGGGTTGGCACTGGATTTTTCATTCGCACGCTACTGAAAAGATTCTCAAGGCAGTCTTGTGTAAATCTTGAAGTTAACAAGAATGAGTGCCCCTTTCCAAGAATCTCCTCCTGTATATCCAAGATGGATCTGGTGGATAAAACAACACCTGTCTGTACTGGTTTCCACACACCCTTTGAGCCAATCTGTATGGCCTTGAATACCTGGATGATCCTCTCCAGAAATGATATGGCCTTAATGTACTGTATTCTTGAGGATGATGTTTGCTGAGTGCCATCACTGGATGCCTACTGGACATCAAGTCAAACCATCTGTTGCATAGGTCCAGAAACCAGGCAGTTGTTAAGATGTCAGGCTTGCTCCCCTCGAATTCCACCAAATACCGAAGAGCAGAGGCAACTGAATGACTAAAAAAATTTAGTGCATGGGATACTTTCATTTTTTCGAAGTGAGATGGAGTCAGTGTTGCACTTGTCAGTTTTGGAGCAAGTTTCAAGTCCTTATCCTCCTGGAACTTGAGGAGATCAGCTAAGGGTCTCACTGATACTTCGGAGGACTTGAGACCTTCTTCAGTAAGCACAGCAGATGGTATGGTGATGCTCTGGCCATTAACGAGAGCTGCCTTCAGATTCTTTAGAACATGAGGAACATCAGCAAGAAAGTAAAGAAATCTCTCAGGGTTATAAGGGTGCTGTATCTTGTTGATGGTTTGACACTGTTTGCCACTGACTATCCCAAAAGCCTTCCACATTGCTTGGTTCATGCTACCCATGTCACTTGTTACAGAAACAACATGTAATCCAATGTGTGCTGCTCGTTCTATTATGTCTAGGACAATTGGTTTCATGGTTCCGCCATCATTCGAGTTTCCGGTGTAGTGATAGGCTATGACTTGCTTCCATCTTGTGGTGATTCCACTAAGCATGAAGACAAGGCCATGTGTTGCAATGCCCTTATGGTCTGGCAGTGTTACATCACCTAACACCCTTCCACTGCTATTATCATATTCCACACTTGCTGTAATTGACATTTCATCTAGAGTGAGGCAACATTCACGTTCCTCTTGTTTCAGTTCACTTACTTTGATCTTCAGATTTTCAAATACTTCTGTCAGAATACAGTACCTGGTTCAAAGTCTACAACTTCCATCTTCCTTCGTAATGTACGCAAGGAGGGCAAGGGTTGTTGTTGTTTAAGTAGTAGGTCATAACCTGTTGGGCCACATGCAAATCTTAACTTCAAAGCCTTTTTAATTGTCGAAGAGCTCCATTTAGATCCACGGGTGGTGACTTGCCCCAGAGCCTTAAGTTGATCAGGATCAAACACTCGCTTTAGTGTCATTTCTAGTTTGTTCTTTCTTTTTGTAATTAATCTCTTTTCTCTTCTTACCTTTCTGAGCTCTCTGTGAAGCATATCTGTATCTGTCTTCTTTTGTATTTTGTGTATCAACTGTTGAGCACTTTTCAGCTGCTCTTGTAGTGGAGTAGTTGTTAGCTGTGCTCCATCTGGTTCACAGGAAGTACTCGTAGATGTCAGAAGAGTTTCTTCCTCATGGAATTCATGTTCACTGCAGGAGTTACCTTTTAGAGAAAAACATTTTCAGTGCCTTTCAGTGTATTCTTGAATATTTTTTATTGTAGGGCAATAGCAAGGATTTCGGAAGTGTAAGGTTTAGCTGGAACTTAAGTCAGATTTATTGTAGTTGAAAATTGCTGTACAGTGTTTTGTCTAAATCCATGAATGTATTTTCAAATTGAATTCATGCAAAATTTGTGGTAATCCTGTAGGTACAGTATGCAGGTTGAAAATCTGAATTTTGATATAATTTCTTTATGCAATAGTAGATAAATGATTGGACTTTTATAGCAATATCAATTTTAAGTTAACCTGTTTCTTTAGTACAAAGTTACAGTATCATCTTTTGCTTGAAGTCAACACTTCCATGAAACCATACTTTTTGAGCAGCATTGTATTCCTTACATGGTCATTCAGTACTGTGATTCACTTGATGTTACATGTTCATTTCTTTCATACAGTAAAACCTCGTTTATCCGAACCCCGTTTATCCGAAACCCCGTTTATCCGAACTAGCCGTCAGATTTAACAACAACAATAGTCAACACAATTACAGTAGAATACACCAAGTTTTAAGTGCTTTACAAGGCAAAATTCAACGTAAATTTTTGCAGAAATGCAATAATTTTTCTCGGGACTTTAAGAGCAATGGAAAGATGTCACGATGGCTAAAACAGCCGACATGTGGACATAGAAAAAAATCTGTTATCTCTTTGTCAAATTTGGAAGAAATATCGTACGTATTTGCTTTGAAATTCTTGTTAGGAGCCATTAGTCGGTATAGGCTCAATATCCTCTCATACAAAAATACGTTAGGCTAGCGTAAGTCTTAGTTTCACTAGATCTGAAAAGTTAGTAACGTAGTGAGCTTCATACCTAAAAATAATGAAAGTAGACCTTACAAAAACATTGCGAACTGATGTCTGAGAGTCTCCTACACATGTGTCTCTAACATTTCTTGAAATTTTTGCAGAATTTATACTCTAGGTACCTCTCCAGATCGTTACAGCTTTTCTTCAGCACACACATTCATTTAGTGTGTAGAAAGCATTGGTCATTCAGACGAGCGAAGGCTCAAATTTTTGGAATAAAATCTCTCTGTTTTAGACTTCTTTTTGTCATATCGTCGGTCACAAAAAAATAGAAACGAAATATTTTGGGGGATTTTGTCTGCAGTTTTAAGCCGTTTCGGAATTATTTTGGAAATGTGTTGACACACTGTCTTATATGGACCCAGTGTACCGTACTTAAGGCAAAAACTTGGAACCTCGTTTATCCGAACTTTTTCGTTATCCGAACAACCTTCGGTCCCGATGTGTTCGGATAAACGGGGTTTTACTGTATTGTACTGTAGCTATGCTGGGCAGTGTTACAGTAGGGGCCTGTACATGACATCAGAATTACCCTCATCCACTTCCCTGTGATTTTTGTACCAGTCAAAAACTGTGTAGCATTTTTTTTAATATGCCTTCCACAAAATTAAAATACATAAAGATACATAAAGATCACAAGTACTTTTAGTTGCGTTCCTTACTCTGCTGGATATGCTCAGAATTCAAACTCCTCTGTACTTTAAGCCAGCACTAAAATTGGTCTAGCTACAGTACAACCCAGGGATGCACCCATCTTATATTGCCCAGTAACAAGTTTCTCTTAATACCCAGTCAAAAACAAATTTCAGAGGCTGGCCATATGACATGTACCTTTAAGCATGATGTCTTTGAAAATTTTTTTTTCTTTTCATATTACCATAATACCATCATAGTGTATGAATTGATGGTTTTGCTTCAAGGGTGTAATGATGGTGAAATGATGGCTGGTTGATCCAGGAGCCACTTTTAGTTCAGATGTATCTCCTGATTCCCTGCTGTTTTGAATTTGATAAGCCCAGGACCATTTAAACTGTATGGGAGACAGTAACCAATTGCATCAGTGTATGCAGTATTAAGTGAGCATGGGATATATGGAGCTTCTTTTGAAAAAAAAAAAAAAACGGCTCTTGGTAATATTTGGCCGGGGGGGGGGGGGGGGATTGTCTTATGCAGGGAGCTGTTTGGCATCAAATAGTGTGGGACCAAATGACTCCTTGGCTAACTTAACCATTGATAACTAAGTCATAAAATTTAATTCCAGCTTATAAATTCTCTGTGCCTCATGAAGTTTTGCATTTTTGTACTGTTCCTTGATCACATTTGCTTGAGTTGAATAGAATTTCTTTGAAATTTTTTATGAATGAAATAAAAAAGTTTCTTGAATCAGTAATTTTTGGTTTGTTCAGAGCAATTTTGCAAGGAGTGTTTCAGTTAGTTTAATAATCCAAGTAAACCTTTAATGGGCTCCAACAGCTTTTTCTTTGAATTTTTAATGCATCACTTACTGTACATGGAATACTGTAATAATAGCTGACTTCAGGAGTGATGGATCTGTTGATTCTGTTCAGTATGCTGTGTTTAGGCTGAAAACTTAAGTCATGTGTTAAACCAAACACAGTAATGTGCAGAACTTTAAAAATCACTGACACACTTCTGTATTTGATCAACACAATTTTTCAGCAAGTTCACCAGTGACTGGCTTCAAGTGATGTCACTGACACACTGTCCTTGAAAATGATGACGCTTTCTTCTTCAAGTTAACCTGGCTTCAATTAATGTTTAAAATTAAGGAATCTTCTTCAAATACCAAACCACAGTAGATTTACTGTTATGCTCAGTTACTGTATTCCTTTTTGCAGGTGTAGTTTTACTGCATGCCAAGTTCTGTGATGCAAGTTATGTCTTTATGTTAACCAAATTCAGTAATGTGCAAAAGTTTAAAAGTCACTTGCACACTTCTGTATTTGAGTAACACACTTCCTGACTAATCTTGAACTTCTCTTGAAATTGGTGTCATCAGCCATCTGAATCCTCATCATATAACAGTCTAGAAAGCTTTGGAATGCGGTCTGGAATCCACATTACTGGCTCCCTTTCGAAAGTACTGTATGTGTTCTGCAAATCATTGACATGTCTCCTGGGAAGGAAAGGCAAAGTAATGAAAAAAATAGAATGATACTCACTGTTATCAGAGCTTTCTGCTTCTGGTGCTGCAGAGTAGGAATGTTCCCATAGGTAGGGATGGGAAACAGGAACTGGTGACACATGAACCACACTTGTGCTGCATCCCCTTTTGACAGGTGGTCTTCTCCGTTTTGGTTTTGATTTGTGAGGGAAGATTGTTGGTATAGCATTTGGTTTCAGTCTCCTCTTGCCATCTACTCTCCTGTTTTCAAATTGATCCTCTTCAAAGTGAACCTAAAGGCACAGTGGGAATAATAATATTGCATATAATCTAGAAGATGTATTGGATGAATTATCTGCTATAATTTGTGATTGCTTTCTGCTATTACCATTTTCTCAAGGCTTCAGTGAAAACTTAAATTAGATATTCTTTTGATCTATTTTTCATTTATATTCAATGTACTAGAGGGGACTTACCAGGAAATTTGAGTACTTCCCTACTAGGCCTTACAATTGGAAGCCAAATCATGATTGACTGGAAAACCTGGGCATGCCTTTTGGGTCATAGGCCTACAGTAGGAAGCTGTTCTCAGCAGGGGAGGCTGAATGTTGTTTGGGACACCTCCATAGGAAGGGATCAGTGGGGAGGGTGGAGTCGGTGTCCCTACTCACCTTAAGAAAATTTTGAAATATTTGAGGGTCCTATATGTAGTTTGGTGAAACGTAAAATTTTAAAATAGATTTTTTACATTTTGAAGGAAACAAATTAGGAGTTTTCATCCTTGAATGGGTGGGGGGGGGGGGACTCCTCATGTTTCACAGGGATTGAACCTATTAGTTGCCTCCCCCCACATACTTCTGGTGCCTATACTTGGTAGTTTTCTGTAACAATATATTGGTATGATTGCAGAGTTAAGGTTAAGTAACTTAGTCGGTTATTGATATAATACCTGTAACAGAACTATCTTAAATGTTGAATACTTGATTAGGGGCTGAGGCCCAGGCCTTTGAGCTCCTAGATGTTGGCATATTCTTAGGAAAACAGCCTAACGTTAGGCTTTACTTTGCTCTGTGTAAAGAGGTTGGCTGTTGAGCTGGGAAAGAGTTCTTAAGTTCACCCCTCCCACTCCCAGTGGACCTTTGGGTACATGGGTAGCCCCATAAGATGCCCTCAAATCCAGACCCAAAATAAAACTTAAACCAAACCTAAGGCTGGGCTTGTAGGCCTACTGGCCTCACATTCATCCATTAGATGGAATGTTACAGTAACTGGATTGTATACTACACTGGCCCTACTATTTCACCCTCTGAACATGCAAAATGGTAATGTAGCCTAAGCCAGCCTGGTGTAATCTTGCTCATCTGTCTGGGATCCATTCTTAACTAATTCTTAACTAATAAAATTGAACAAATTCAACGTAGAGCTGCTAGATTTGTAATGACTACTCCTCCTACAGTAGTATAGACTAACTGAAATGTTGAAGGATCAAGGCTGGGATAGTCTTAAAGATAGAAGGCCTGTTAACAGGCTTGTTACACTCCATAAAGCTAGACTGGGCCTCCTTGCCTTTCCAACTGTCAACCTCCTACACCGATCTGGTGGCCTTCAAGGCATCATCATTCAAACAGTTACTCTATTATCCAAACCAACAGGGACTGCTACAAATACAGCTTTCTTCGTACCGTCTCCCCCAGAATATGACAGATCTTGAGGAACTCAAGCATTTCAAGGACCCCGCCTTGCAGTTCCTCAGACGGGAGGACTAACTCTACTTGTGCACACCAAACCCTGCACGTTTGACTCCAATTACCTTGTAAGACTGTTATGCAGTATTTTTCCAGATCCAGTAGGCTAGTCCTCTGAAAAGGCCTGTGTATAGTCAGTTGCAGAATAGCTCCCAATACATGTGTACAGGGAGCTACTGGCGACCAGTTATACAGATGCCTTTAACCCCTAGGCCTAAATAGAGCCTACAGTATGTGTACCAATAGCGTGAAACCAATAAACTTGTGTTTACCGATATCTGAATAAACTTTGCGAGATTATTTTAATGTTGTATGAAAGACTATGGCTTTGTACTGAATATGGATGGTACTCGATGTACAATTTGATAAGTTCTGAAAAATACTGCCGATAAATGTGTTTCACGCTATTGGTACACATACTGTAGGCTTTAGGCTATGCCTACAACTACATTCATGATCAAACAGGCTAGGTATAACTTTAGGCTAGCCTAAGTTAGGGAAGCCTTGGATTCTTTGTGAGCCGGCAAGTGGCTTCCTGCATAGGCTAGGGCCTAAGTTCAATAAACATGGCTAGGTCTAGGCCTAATAGGCTAGTTAGGCTTAACTTTGGCTAGTAGGCCTAACAGTTAGCCTACCTTTTCTCTATGAAAAAATTCACTTGAGCATGTAGGCTAGGCCTAACTTCATTTTCTTTCCAAAATCGACCCAGCCCAGTTATCGATAGGCCTAGGCTATATCCTAGGCTAAGGGGCCTAGGCCTAACTTTAGTAGGCCTAGACTCCTTGACTAGCCTAGTAGTAGGCTAGGCCTAGGCCTATTTGAAATATGACGTTATCTGAACGTGGATTTCTTATGGTAAGGGGGGGGGGGGGTTCTTTGGTAGGACTAACGTTAGGCCCAAGTGTAAGTAAACTTTATAAACGTCGCCTAGTATAGGCTGGGCCTAGGATAGCTTTAAATGCTGAACGGTCTAACTAAGTTAGGCCTTGGCCTACCTCACATAGCTTTTTTTTCCAAAAGTCCCCTGACTCTCTGGCGAAGAGCCAGGGGCGAAAACCAAACAATACTCCCGAAGGAGTTCTGCTCCCCGAAGGAGTAACAACATAGCTTCGTCTTATTTCCCTTCGATCTCCATCCAACTCTTCCTACTTTAGCCTCCCAAATAGCTTTCCTTCCTTTGTCGCTCGGGAAGCCAAACAATCTGACATTATTGTCAGTTCTGTTGCTGCATCCGGCCCCATGCAACGCAACAAGGCATTCTTCCCTTTCGTCTGTGATATTTTAGCCTTGAACATTTATTGTTTACAAATAATGTACGTACGTTTTGTGTACAAACGAAGTGTCGTCTGCTGCAGGTGCTGCATTCCCGGGTACGTTTGAAAGGACCTAACATGGCGCCTGTGAGGGTGTGTGAGCTGTTGACCAATCAGAAATCGTTACCTAGTTGGCCAAACTCTCCTAATATATGGCTCTGTACGCAACCAGAGCCATATAATACGATGGCTCTGTACGCAACTACTGTTATCAACAAAATAGGCTATTGTGGATAAATACTTTCAGAGAAATGTCTTCTCCTTTTTATGTTTTGTTTCTCTGGAATGCCTTTAAATGCCTTTGTGAACGGTTGAACGGTTGCTGCAGACATCTCTTTTTCGAACAGAAGGTGAGCGCCGGAGTGATGAAGGCAAGAGGGTGGAGGAGGGGTAGGAAAGGATTAAAGGGTGGATAGGTATAATTTTTTTCTATTGATTTGCATATTGGTGGGCCTGATTTTCTCTTCTCCAGCCATCTCGATTACACAACTTTTTATTTTCCGAGGCCAATAATTATTCCTTAAACGAGAACGCTGATGGAAACCTCGTTCGTTGAGTATTGTTATGGCTGGCTGCAGTGTTGTACTACAAGTCAAGTCACTAACTCGGACTCGAGTCTACTCGAGTCGCATATTTGACTTGACTTGACTTGGCCATCAGCCATAATGACTTGAATTGACTCTAGTCACCACCTAAAATTACTTGACTTGACTCGGACTCGAGGATAGCATGACTCTAGCCCAATTGAAGACTCGAGTCAGGGGAAATGACTCGAGCCTCCTACTGCGACTCGAGTCCTTTGACGCGATTCTGATGTTTGTAAACGTACCAAATTCTGGACTGTGCATGTGCATATCGCGAGGTAGACACAGTCGCAACACACAGCGCCCGCGTGTAATCAATACCAGCACTGCATGAGTTGTCACTTGACAACAAACGGGCCGCGCGGGGCAGATTGACAAATCCGCACTCACTGCTGCGGAAGCATGTCTTACAGACTATGTACCCTGCATGCCATGCATGGACCATTACGACCACCGATCTCAGTGGTTTAATTAGATCTTAAAAGAACATGTTGCACATACAGGGTTCCCGCATCTGGATGATTCTTGGTCTGATTCAGGGACTTTAGTTGTATACGAGATTTTTTATTGTGAATATTTCAAATGAAATTATCAAAATATGAGCCTGTTCATTTTTTCTCTCTATAATAATTTTGTTGCCTCTGCATAAAGAAGTACCCGGTACTCAAATAATATTGCTTGTGCAACTCTGATGGGACTGGCTTAGTCCTCAGTAAAGACACGTGTATAGCCGGTCGCCCACAGCTCCCTATACACGGTCATTACGGCGACCCATTGAAAATCCGGGGTCTTCGACCGGCAGACTGGCAGAGTGCTGGTCGAGATTGATTTCGTTTATAGCAAAGCCAGAACCCGGAGTCTTTATTTACGGACAGTTGCTTTTAATAACTTTAAACCTCTGAAAAGTTCCGAAACTTTGAAATAAAATCATCAACTTTGCCACTTCGTAAAATTTACTGTAGCGTTCGAAATATTTGTTGATATTAGAATGCCGTGTGCGTATTGTCGTATAGCGATAGCAATTTCCATTACGTAAAGGGAATTCCCCAGAGTCACATGTTTATGATCAACGAATCAGGTTTTGACCCAAGGTCACAATGGAAAGTTTTAATGTTATAATGTTATGATGTATGATTTATGTGACGGGTTTCCCGAAGTAAAGCAAAGGGACAAGTATAAAAGTTTGTGTAGACCCACGACACGAGCTAGGAGATCATGAGAGTTGCAGATTGAACGTAGAACTATACATCAAAGACACTGCGCCTTACGGCGCTATACTGTCTTTGCTATACATGTACAAAGTCTGAGAAGTACCCGTGAAATAAAAGTCGAATCAAGAACCAAGATTTTTCTTCTTTCATTCATTGCTGGCTAAACGTTTATTTCATCAGAGAAGAACACCCCCAACCCCGTACAAACACGACATGGTGGAGGAGCGGGGCATAATTAGCATCTTTCTGTCCCCATCCTGTCATCCTGATCCGACTGAAACAGTAATTCAGCCAGTCGTCTGACTAATGTTATAGCCTAACGTGCTGTTGAACCTAACATTTTAACCCTGTGAGCGTTCACTACCAGGTCTTCGATTGCGGACGAATTTATACTTTCTGCGTTCTTGTCAAGTGTTGTATCTGACGAAAAACATTTTATATCGTTGGTTTGTGAGTATTTCCAGCCTAATATTAAACTGGGCGTTTTCAATAAACTAATCGCTAACGTTGGGCACGTCAAATTTGCCTAACGCAGCCTAGCCTATACCTGTGACGTAGCTACCACGGAACTCATCGTTCCCAGTCTAGACTGTGCAAGTCAACTTAGGCCCAATGTTTATGCTTAGGCCTACAGTCACATCGTTTACCAATCCTACCGTATACGTTGGCCACAGACACTATACTATAGCCTAGCCTTCTTGCAATTATCGTTAGCCTAGCCTACATCATGAGCCCAGGCTAACCCTATCATGAGTGAATGTGGTCTCAACTTGAAGAGCAAGTCATCAACCCATTATCGTTGCGTCATTTGCACATTGTCAAGCTTATTATTCACCGTGAAACCTTCATCCTTACCAACTTGGCCTATCCTAACCTACGATACGTCGTTAACCATAAACCATAGCCTAGCCTAAGCTCAGCCTAACAAGGAACATTGCATAGCCTAGCCTTACAACGCCAATGCACCAAGGCTAGGCCTATATGCATCAACACGAAGCCATGATGAAGCCTATACTGTAACCTACTACACCGTAACCTGGTACGTCCTAACTTTCTTCTGTCTGTGCAGCCTAGCCTAGCTTAAGCATGATCGTCGACATACTTCATAGCTTAGCTAACACAGTCCTAAGCCAACGACCTGTAGCCTGGACTTAACTCGGCCTTCTCTTGGATACGTGTTGTACGCACAGCTTCTTAACAGCCACAACTGTGATCTATATAAAACGCCTTCAAGACGTTACCGGCAGGAAACGAGAAACCTTCAGAGCAATTTATAGCCTTTACTACAGTTAATATTAGACAACGCCTAGCCTGTTAGCATTCCAGAACTCCAGGGCCAGGAACTTCTGTCAACAACCAGTCTCAACCAAATTCTTTTTCTTTTCATGTTGTTGAATTGTTGCAAAACATTGACCATTGCAATAATTTCATGTTACTTGATGTTGCATGTACCTAAGCCTAAAGTGTATGTTAGACATACTAGCTCAGCTCTGTATTGTGCAAATATTCCAGACTTATGTAAGCTTTTTTTCACAGTTCACTTTTCGATTTACAGTATGAGGTATGTTTGCAATGAATTTGTTATGCATTGCTATTGTTAGTGTTTTATCATTAATCATGATGGCACAGCCACAGCAAAGGTTAAGAGTAACAGATTTTCTTCCTACAAGATTTTGTGGAGATAAAATAGACCGTGATTTGTGTACAGCACATTTTTACACCTTTGTAGATTACTTAGAAGCTCATGACCTACACGAACCTGCTGATGAGGCAGCACTTCACAATGTTGTACAACTTTTCAAACGTAGCCTACAAGGTAGTGCCAGATTGTGGATTGAAGGCAAGGTTTTTGAAACATTACAGGATTTGCAAACTTCATTTATTAATCGTTTTAGCCCATCACATTCTCAGTTTGCTCATGCATGTTGCTCAATTTGAAAGTATTACGTATGCTCGTGGAGAAAGTGCAGAGCAGCACTTAGGGTAAACTGGGGTAAAAACGCCCATTTTTGAGGTTTTTGGTAAATATCTCTGTACTCCTTGCAGACTCTAGGACTCTGTGGTCTCTAACTTGTACATGTATTGTACATGTGACAGCACATGTATTTGCATTGCAACGAAGGGAAATTTTCCCACACACAGTCACCATAGTGCGATGAATGTTTAGCTGTACACAAAAAGCGCTTATGGGTTATAATCTTATAGATTTAGAAACACCTGCAAGTAGTTTTATGGCACTTATTAGTTTTCATCACATTGATTGCCAAAAATGTAATTCATTTATTGTCAGTATCTTCAGTAAAATAAAGGGGGGGGGGGGGGGGTTAAATGATGATCGAAGAAAGTCAGTTACGTTTAAAAAGAAATTACCAAATTGTAGCGAACTTGAATCTAAATAATACCTGGAGAACATTAAGTAAGAATTAAAATGTCAAATCTATGTAGTTGGTCTCTAATAGCTAATATTGATAAGTAATAATAGCTGTTGGAAGGTCTATTAATGTGGTGGTTGAAGATAAATGAGGATTTATTTATAGCTTCATGTGAAGGATGTTGCTGGGCGTTTTTACCCCATGACAGTTGATTTTGCCTGGGGTAAAAACGCCCACTTAAATCTCGGGTACTAAGCATATATAAAAATAGATGTTTAAATACTGATTAAGCATACTGCTGTAAGTAACCCTTCTTAACATATATCAACTAAAAAATGATAAAAAATAAACATCATTTACATATGGGGTAAATACGAACTGATGACGGCTAAACCTGTGACGGGAATTTTTCAAAACTTTTTTCGTCATATTTTTTCCAAAAGTTCCTCAATACCCCTGAAATATGTTAACAAAATTTTTTCTTCTATCATTACTATATATTAGCATTGTTCTCAATATAAATATGTTCCATTCCATCACACATCATGTAATTTTTTACTGGCAGAGGAAAAAAGTTTTCCGGGCGTTTTTACCCCATGGGCGTTTTTACCCCAGTTTACCCTATCCAAAATAAGTCAGCCTGCTCAGATAATAGGGTATGGGGAAGATCAAGTAAGAGATAAGTTTTTGTCAACCCTGCCACCCAAATGCCGAACTGCAGTACTTATGTCTACTCCAGACAATAATTTGGAAACTATAGTTTCACGTACTCAGTGTTTCTTTGATCTCCAAAATGAAAAAGCATCCAGGGAGTTACCATTTTCTAGTCAGGAAGTAAATCCTGCACCCAATGCTGCTATTTATGATGAAATAGCCCAATTGAAAGGTCAGTTAGAGACTTTGAATATGTCACAAGGATATTACACCCACAGTTCTCCCCCACGTAACCGATCTCAATCTCCATCGGTTAACAAAGGAGACGAAAGCCCAGATCGGCCAACTTCTAGATCTCAAAATAGATGGGATAATAGTAGCAGATACTACAGACGCAAAATATTTTGTGACTATTGCCTTTACCCAGGACATACATGGCGACAATGTAGAAAAAGACAAAGAGATCTTGAGGAACGCCAAAGGCAAAGAGGAGAAGACCCCAAATCCGAAAAAGCTAATCCTCCAAACAGTGACCAAGGCATATCTCAGGATTTTTAGAAGGGGAGAGTTTTCAGTGCGCTCCTGACCCCTCTCCCTACTTGAATTCTTTGAAGACACCAACCAAACCTAAAAAGAAACAAAGCGATAATGATCACAAGGCAGAATATTTAGACAAGGTTGAAGCAGAGATACACTTGACCTCTAGTAACTATGCAAAAGGTTATTTACCAGACAAGAAAGGTGTTGTTGTACTATTTGACAGTGGATCTACAAGATCTATTATTGCACAATCATTTGTTGAATCGTCTAAGTATTTGTCACAATCAAAATGTTCTTAGGTAAATCCTATAACTTTTCGTTTGGGAAATGGGTCATATTTGACCTCAGATACCATGATAGAGTTTGAAATTTCAATACAAGAGAGAAATTTCAGAATTTCATCAATGGTTGTTAAAAACCTCATTTGGATAGATTTGATACTGGGATCAAAAACCTTAGCAGAGTTAGATGGAATCTTGGAATTTAAGACCAACACATTCAGAATTGCACCAAAAAATTTGCATCTTAGACCATCAGCTTATGTTGTGATTAAACCTGGTCAAGAAAAGTACATCACTTTGAGAGGTAAAGTACCACCTTATTTGAGAAACGCAGAGGTGATTATTCAGCCTAACAGGTTTCTATCCAAATTTTGTCCATCACAAATGTTAGTGAAATTTAAAAGAGGTCGAACAAGTATTCCGGTGAAGAATCTCTCTCATAAGACCATACATGTTGCTCTAGATAAGCCACTTGCTTCTCTCAGTGATGGAAATAAGCATTTCAACTTGCGTAGCAATACTGCTACACAAGTTCAAATTTGTGTAGCAATTAACGTCAGATTGTATAGCACTTTTGCGAAAGATGAGGGCCATCAAAAGGGAAATCACAAATACCATCTTAGGGTGTGTTTGGTAAAAAGGGAGGATGTCATAGACTAAATAGACTTCTACTCAAGTAAGGGCAACTAAACAACTGAAGAAAAACTGAGTCTGAAACAATTCAAAGTGATAAAATTTTTAACCTAGAAAAAACCACATGTGGGTGCTAGGGAGGGGTGGGGTGGTCACAGTTGAGGAGTTTGCAAACCCTATCCCATACTCCTGGCCATGTACTCAAGTTTGATTGAGAGTAATTAAGTTTCCAATCAACCCCACTGCATTTTGAATCAACTTGGAGACTGTAGAGTCATGATATATTTTGCAGTAGCTTCTCGTAACAGTGATATATAGGGGAAAATTTATAGTTATTTTTTTCAAGTTTTGACCTGCCACTGATGCTACCCTGTCAATAAATAAGCCGCCGCATGCTTATGACCATGTTAGAGAACAAATAAAACATTGGTGGGCACTTTAGAATAAAAATAATTAGAAAACATTGACCACTGCAGAGCTCTTCCAGTAAGTTTTTAGGCTTTCAGTGTACATATAGGCTACACGTTAGGCAATGACAAAAGTGCCAATACATCCTGAAGAAAATTACATAGTACAAAAAACTTCAAATCTAAAGCTCACAAATATATTACAGATTGTTGTATGAGGGTCTTTTGCACATGCCTTAAAAATATTTTTGATGTTCTTGACCACGTGGAGTATTTGTCCACACGTAAGTACCGTACTCAATCCTGCTTTGTGGAAAGTATGTGCTGTTACTATAGTACAAACGTGTAGGCAGAGAGCAGACTTAGCTCCCTTGTTCAATCGAACCATGCATTTGCGGCTGAAATTTCTTCCATTGAGGAGCAAGAAACTTTGTGTTTTTAATTTTTCCTAATGTCAAGAATGTCACTGTAGAATATCATCAGTTAATTTTATCTTTTCCAACCATCTTCAATTCATATGGTGGAAACATTTTTTTCGACAGAGATTATGAAGGCTTAACCAAGCTACACTGCTACACAGTACAGAAAGTCTAATGTTTCAGCCAATCACAGCTGGTGTTTAATGATTGCATCGATTGGGAAATCCAAATGTGATTCATACATATCTTTTAGTGATATTTACTACATTTTTACCGATGTTTATTTCATTTTTTCTTATGCTAGACACACATTTTCATTTTGCCATATCCTTAGGAGTGTTCTTGTACAATTGCTTAGTCCATTTGAAGTCGGCTCATACAGAGAGATTTAAAACGGACGCTTCAAGAATTTGGAGGTCATTTCCATGATCTTCGAGAGTAACGGGCATTACTTTCGGTAAAATAGTGGCACCTGGTAACATTCTTTTTATCTAACGGGCGCTCTGAAAGGTACATTATCAGCATAAAAAGAAAGAAGTTGGGAACCGGTTGAGGAATTTCACATCTTGTTTGTTTGATGTACTTTGTTTTACCATTTCTTGTGACGGTTAAGAAGGGATTGACAGCCACAACCAAATCAGGGAATGCATCGCAAAATGATGCTACACATAAAGAGAATTGCATCGCACATCGGCGGGTTTTGCATCGCAAATTTCGATGCGATACCGCTTATTTCCATCACTGTTCTCTACATCTCAGTCAGTTGGTTGATGTTGTTCAAACTTTGCCATCGCAATATGTAACTGAGCTATCAGGTGATGATGCATTACACAAAGTCTCTGTAGTAAGTTCAGAATCTCAGCCAGTTGAGAGTACTATTGTTAAGGATCGTGTAAAGAAATATCCTCATTTGGATCCAAATGATCCTATTTTGAAGTTGTCAGAAAATGAGATTATCCATAAGTATGTCAATTTGTCTCAGAGTTTGTTAACATCTGATGAAAAAGAGGAAGTGTATGACCTGATCTTTGAGAACAGACGAGCATTTTCATTATATGGGGAATTATCAAGCTGTCCAGATTTTGAAGTTGATATTGAGTTATCTAATGATGACCCATTTTACATTAGACCTTACTTTGCTTCAGATAGTGATAAGCAAGCTATTGACAAGGAGTTGAACCGATTGGTAAAATTAGGTATCCTATCCATAGGTCATCAATCTTACACATCACCAGTGTTACTCATATCAAAGAAAGGAACAAGTGAAAAGAGGGTAGTAACAGACTTCAGATATTTGAATTCTAGAATAAGGAAAATCAATCACCCTTTCCCATTACTCTCAGAGACCTTAAAGACAATAGGTAATTCAGAAGCCAGAGTGTTGAGTGTTGTAGACATTAAGTCAGCATTTCATTGTCTACCATTGTCCAAGCATGCACAGCAATTTACAGGTATATCTTCATATAATGGTGGAAATCACTTTTACTACAAGAGATTACCTCAGGGACTTAACATCTCGCCAGGTATCTTTCAAGCCAAAATCAATGATATTCTTCATGCTATACCTAACTCGAAAGATTTTTGCATTGCACATCATGATGACATTATCTTGTTCAGTAAAGATAAATGTAAACATAAGAAGCATTTAACATCATTACTGAAGTGTTTAGCAGATAATGGATTAAAGGTTTGTCCTAAGAAATGTAAATTGTTCAGAAACAGTGTATTATACATGCGACATTTTTGTGGATGAAAAGAATAGTCTGTGTATACAACCACTTGCAGATCGTTGTGAAGCAATTAGGCAAATGAAACGTCCAAAAACTCCAAAAGAAGCAAGGAGATTTGTTGGAGCTGTAAACTGTATTTCAAGCTTTTTCCCAAAAATCCAAAGTGTATTGAAACCAATTCACCAACTTGCAAGAAAACATAAGAAATTTGCGTGGAATGAAGAACATGAAATAGCATTTGAACAGATAAGATCAATGATGACTAAACCACCAATATTGCATTTGCCAAGAAGTACTGGCACATTCAATTTGTACAGTGATACATCACGCATTGCTACGGGGTCTTACTTGACACAAACTGTTGAAGACAGAGTATATTGTTGGTTACTATTCAAAAGTCTTACCACCTGCCTGCCAAAACTATAGTGTTACCGAGTTAGAAATGTTTGGATTGTTGATAAACATAACAGCATTTAAGCATCTGTTGAAGCCAAATGAATTCGATGCATTTGTTGATCACTCATCCACAGTTCAGATTTTACAATCTAAGGATGAACCTAGTACTTCTAGATTAAGAAAATTGATCCTGAAGTTATCTGATTACTCCTTCAAGATTGGTTACAAAAAGGGATCAGATTTGGTTTTGGCAGACTTTTTGTCAAGAAATCCAAATTATAGTCACTCAGAGATTGATGAAGTTATTCCTATAGCATTCTCTTTCTTTGCTTCAGAATTGTTGATTGAAGGCAAAGAACCTGTGTGTAACCCAATTGTTACAAGATCTTATGCAAAGAAACATGGCATAGATGTTCCAGATTTGTTTCCAGATGGTTTAAAGAGAAAGCAAACTGTTGCAGTTCCAACACAATCATGTGGTGAAAATTCTCAAACTAATGGTAATGTAGCTAACCCACCTTCTAATAGTGGTATCACCCGTAGACAATTTCCATTACATAGACCTATGCATTTGCCAGACCATGGTCATCAGAGAAATGAGGTTAGAGATACCCAACCCATTAACACTAGACCACCACCACATGTAGCACATGAACCCAGACTTGTAGATAGGGAAACTGATGATGACATCAGAGACCTACCTCCTGAATTATATAGGGTACCTAAGCCACTTATATCCAAAGTAGATGGTCTTGTGACACGTCATGTCCCAAAACAAGCAGAGTTGGACAAAATGATAAACATCATTAAGAGGAAAATTATTAGAGATTACAATTTACCAACTGATGTGAAACAGTTGAAAACTGAACAGGAAACATCAAGTTATTATAAACCAGTGTATGATTACCTAGCTATGACATCTTGCCTAAAGACAAGAAAGAGGGCAAAGAGTGTACAAATGACAGCAGAACAGTACATTTTATGTAATGGTATCTTATTTAGATTGTTCTTTCATGATAAAGATGAAGAGTTCACATTGCAACTAGCCATTCCAGAGAGTCTGTCAGAAACTATCATCTCTCGATATCATGATAATTTGTTATGTAATCATCAAGGAGTTGTTCGTACATATGTTACAGTCAGACGTAATTTTTACATGCCTAACATGTTTGATACAATTAGTAAATATGTCAAGTCATGTTTAAGATAACCGCAGTTCAGAGATAAGCCAGATTCTCTTAGGCCTTATCATATGAGAGTTCCTGATACTTACAGACCTTTTGATAGAGTCAGTCTTGATTTCAAATCGATGCCAACCTCGCCAACTGGATTCAAGCACTTGATGGTGGCATGTTGTGAAATAACAAGATTTATAATTTGTGCACCAATGAGAAGTTTGGATGCAGAAAGTATTTGTGAAGTACTTATCCAAAAGATAATTTGTATTTTTGGACCACCATCATGTCTCATAACTGATTCAGGATCTTCTCTGACAGGCAAGTTAGTTCAATTACTGTGCAACACACTTCAAATTGATCAAAAGATCATAAGTGTTGAAAACCATGGTAGTTTACAAGTCGAGCGACATATCCAAACTATTGCAAATTTTGTGAAGGTAAACTTAAACCAATTCGGAACAGATTGGGTCCGTTTTGTAGCAACTTCAAGTTACGCCTATAATTCATTCTCGTCACCTTATTTAGGTAACTACAGTCCGTATGAAGTGACATTCGGTAGAAAAGCACCTGATCTAAGTAATTTGTCATTCAACCCCATGTCGGGTATGTCTCAATCTTATGAAGATTATGTCGAACATTTGAAAGAGAAATTCCAAGCTGTTTCAAAAACTATTCTTTCTCTTCAGAGGAAACATCAGGAAAGGCAAAATGTTGAAATAACACAGAAGTTAAGCAAAATGCCTGTATATTCGGTAGGACAACTAGTGTATCTGTATAAACCATCCTCTTCGTCCTTAACAGCAAATTCGAAGAAAATTCGTGCTGAATGGTGTGGACCTTTAGTGGTTCATCAAATTCTTGATAGAACACACTACATTCTTGCTACTCTTAAGGGAGAGATATTGCACGATGTTTTCAATTATAATAGACTGAAGCCGGCCTTTATCAGAGCTTCTAGTGAGAAGAACAATATTACTCATTTGCAAAAGCTAAAGGAAGCTTAAGGTAAAGCTACATCTGATTCTAGTGATCAAAAGACTTCACAAGTCCATTGAATTTACAGATGAAAGGGGAAACTCATTACCTACTCTTACGCGAGAACAAGTTATGTGTGTAAGACAAAGTGAATCAGTTGAGTTGGAAGATTACATTGTCTTTCAGTTAACAATGGTTTAGGGGTACCATATCCAATTAGTAGAGATCAGCTTGAGAAACAGTTGAACTTAATTGTTGAATCGCCAACAGATAATGAAATGACTATCCGAAGAGCTCGATTTCAAGCAGGAAAATTACAAGTTTTGTTGTCTTTTGTAATGACTTCCAAAGATGGTAAAAATCAAACCTGTTATTTTTGGTGGAATATTGAAACATATCCAGAGTCAAAGGATATTGTTACAAGTATTTTAACAGATCGTAGAATTCAATTGAGTGGAACTCCACAAAGGTTTTTGAGGAAACGTCATGTATAATGTGGATGCATCGCACTTATAGTCCTGTATTAATGTTACAGTATGAGATGCTGAAGATCTCTTCACTTAAATGCTTGAGGTTAGAAAGCCAGTTTGTATTGTGTAATTTGTAGTCCTCAGATTCACAAGGTCGAGACAATGTTGGATCAAATTTGGCCACATTCTGTATGATGCTATTATGTAATTGTCCAACAAAGACAAAACTATCTGGTTTTCTTGAGCGTACCTTTGCAATGTCATTTACTTACGAAGTAACAGGACCTACTATATAAACATGAATGTTAGTACAAGTTATTAACTTTTAACAGGGAAGGATATTCTACCTTTGAAATGAACCCATCTGACAAGTTTCTTAGAGTGTTTGAGAGTTTTGTTTGGTTAAAATCCGATGTAAATAGGTGATTCATTCTATCAAGGATCTATTGATTTCAGAAAGTGTTCAGAAATCGTCAGTTGAAAATTAAGAAAACAAGATTGTTTAAGTGACTTTTGGTCTTGTTGTAACCCAAAAGGAGAGTTTTGTTTAACCAAAAAAGATTTGTGTAACAAACTTTTTTTACCAATTGGGGGGATGTCGTATAGCGATAGCAATTTCCATTACGTAAAGGGAATTCCCCAGAGTCACATGTTTATGATCAACGCATCAGGTTTTGACCCAAGGTCACAATGGAAAGTTTTAATGTTATAATGTTATGATGTATGATTTATGTGACGGGTTTCCCGAAGTAAAGCAAAGGGACAAGTATGAAAGTTTGTGTAGACACACGACACGAGGAGATCATGAGAGTTGCAGATTGATCGTAGAACTATACATGTACTAAGTCTGAGAAGTACCCGTGAAATAAAAGTCGAATCAAGAATCAAGATTTTTCTTCTTTCATTCATTGCTGGCTAAACGTTTATTTCATCAGAGAAGAACACCCCCAACCCCGTACAAACACGACAGTCTGTATTGTGGCATCACACACAACATTTGATTACTGTAGTTCCTAACTTCCTATACATATACATAGCAATTGCCTCTGCAAACATTTCATACTGACGTAACAAGGTAGCTTATTAGCACACGGATGTAAAAAGTTCCTTAGTCTCACAAACATTACGGCACGAAATAGTTGCTAAGTCATTTCAAGTTTCTGACCCTTTCAAAAAGATCTCGGTGATAAAAAACAAAACTATAATACTCCTGTAATATCTGGAGAAGGACAGTCATGCATAGTAAAATTAAGATTTTACGTCCAAAATTTGCTGCGAAAAGAAAGTAAGTTTCAACCATCATAAAGACGGCCGACCCCTCCCCTCTTTACTTTCGTAGGTCGTTGGTAGGACTTTGTATAGTGAGCTCTCAGCGAACGACATACATTCCTTTACTGAGGACTAGGACTGGTTGTAATTTCGCAACCCCGTGTAATGCATTGTTCATTAGGTGGCGTTGTCAGGGTGGTATACACAGTACACAGTACCGACGATCGCAGTCCGGCCCGTTCCTCGCGTCTGGCCCATGTATATTACGTACTTGCGCATGCATCCATCAAGCGAAGCCAACTGTCGCTGTCATAGGCGGGATTACGAGGGGCGCAAGGGTGCACTTGCCCAACACCCCCACTTTTTCCAGAGCTTAAAAAATAAAAATAATAAAAAAATAGCGAAAGAAAGCGAGACAAGAGAAACTATAAGAAAATTTTCTATAGCCTAATATGATTAAATTTTGCAATGTAAAATGAAGGAAAACAGTATCAAATACCATAAAAATGCTAGGAACATTTTTCTCTGGGCGCTTCGCCAGGTATGAGATCCCTCACAGTTATTCTTCTTGAAATATCCTGTTTACAAGGTTTTGACCTCTCTCGTGACCCTAAACGACCTTTGAACGCCACCAAAAGTTGCACTGAGCATGTAGTATACATGAACCATCTACAAACCAAGTATAGATCCCTCACCCCTCTTGAGACACCGTGTTTACGAACAATTTTCATGGTTTTGACCTTTGGTGACCTTAAATGAAGTTTGACCTCCTACCAAAAATTAAAGAGATCATCTACTCAATATGGGCAATCCACATGCCAAGTATGAGATTCCTCACAGTCATCCCTCTTGAGATATCGTGTTTGCAACGTTTTGACCTTGTGACATTTCGTGACCATAAATGACCTTTGATCTACACCAAAACAGCAGGAATCATCTGCTTAATATGGGCAATCAATTTGCCAAGTATGAGATCCCTCACAGTTTCTCTTTTTGAGATATCGTGTTTACAAGCACAGTGTCACATACACTCACACACACGCACACACGACATCACAATCGCATAGGTTCCTTTTGCCATCGACAAGGAATCAAAACGATAACAAAATAATCTTGATATAATACGCACATATGTGATAAACGGCTTAATTCGGCCCCATGTGTTACGTGCAAAACTTCTTCCCTGGCTACAAGCATAATAAATGTAAGAAAGAATGATAAAAATAAATGGGGGAACATCCATCAAACCTTTTCTGCCTATATTCCTTTTACTTTAACAACATGTTTAATTAAACGTTTACTTACACTCTTAAAAAGTTGGGTAAAAAATTAACCAACTTTTAACTAACACTGGATGTAACCGCTCAGAAATTGGGTTAAGTTAGCCCAACAGCTATTGTGTAATGAATTTACCCGGAAGTTGATTTTTTTAAGTTCGGGACGTACAGCAATACAAAAGGGCACATAAAGAATGAGAGTAGTGTCAAAGAATGAAAATAATACTGAAACAAAACGTTAAAACAAACGCATAAACACATTGAGTGTTTATCAACGATCACGCCCACGGCCATGCCCATGGCGTTGCAGAAGAGGGGGCTGAGGCCTAGCCGAAAAAATGCAGGAAGTTAAGTTATATGCTTTTGATCCGCCCACTATTCAAGGACCAAAACCCCTCATTTGTCCATTCTCTGAAATTTATCAACATGTTTCTTTAAAATATCAAACTTTTTCAATAAATGTACTTCAAACACTGCACAAAATGTAGCATTCGTCAAATTGCACTTAATTACCTTCAAATATTTTCCAACGGGAAGGGGATCCCTCCCCCTCAGACCCCTCAACTACGACAGCAGTTTGACTCCTTCAATCCCCAAGTGAGAACAGCTTCCTATGCTCCTATGCCTATGATCCCTCGTCAAATAGATTGTGGAAAACTACTGTCATACTGCAAGTACTGACTGTGGATCATAGGCGTAGGAAGCTGTTCGAGATTGGGGGCTGGGTAGGGGGCTTAGGGAAAATTTGAGGGTCTATAGTTGCAATTTAGTGCAACGTATTGGGCAAATTTTATGGGTTAGGGATTAGGGTTAGGGTTAGGTTTATTAGGGTTAGGTAAATCTTTTTATATTTTATACAGAGGAAGCAAATTGGGGGTTTTCTTCCTTGGATTGAGGGGGCAGAAGCATGCTCCCGCCCCACCACATCTTGACCCCCCCCCCCCCCCACCTGGCTTCCTACGCCTATGCGCAGTGGATTTCCAGCAATGATTAAAAAGGAATTAACAAGGTAGGCTGCTTGCTGAAGTCACCTACGCATGTTCCCTTTCCTCACAGCACATCTCGGGTACTAGGTATAATTACTACAGTTTGAAGAGAAATAGTACGTGGTTCCGGTAAACATTGCACTACCAATGGAAAATAGTGAGTGCTAGTTGACATACAATACCCATTGTGCATCGATAAATGTACTTAGGGCCCGACCAGTGAAGTCTTACAAGACAAAACCACCACCCACATATCAAAAACGAGGGAGACTCTCCGCAACTGCGTAATTCACCGTGGGTCTGAACTTCAATTAGGAGTTTCCCTCTCTGAATTTGAACTTGCAGCGTTCAATAGTGGACCCTGGGAATCCGGAATCGTCTGCAATTAGTCGGGGTAACCCTTATTAACCCTTATTAAGGCTGTCGCAACCTCCTGAGTAAAAGCCTTGCATTCTTTTGGTCCACAGAAAGTTTTTCCGCTTGACCGAAGTGTGTTACTAGTTCATATTCTACACCTGCTATGAAGATGAAAGGGGAATTGTTAAAAATGAAGCCGTCTATCGACTCAGGGTGACTCTGACTAAGTATATAAATAATTACCCCGCGGAGCAGACTCTGATGCCCAAGTCCCAAGCAGGACATTGCTGAACAAAGAAAATGCCGTACAGCCTGCTACGTACGCAAATGTGATCATGAAATCATGAAAGCGACGGGGTAGGTGGTAGATAAAGGATAAATCAAGAAGTAACAAGATACTTTTGTTGCCTTCCATTTCTTGCAAGCTGCAGTTTGCCCGAAGTGCCCCACATTTTGTGATGAGACCAAGCCAGGCCGGATTGTCACGTTAAGCAGGTCTTATCCTATTTTCTTGTCTTACAACTGGAAAAACTCGTCAATACACTTGTCTTAATTTAATAGTTTAGTTTCACGTTAGGCAACAAGTAGCCTAGGCTAGGCCCTAGGTCTAGGGCGCGCCTAGGCTAGGCCTAACGTTAGGCACTGACTTTAGCTAGCGTTACTTCTTCGAACAACCCTTAGTCTTGACTTCACCACCCCTGCTACTCCCTCCCCAGTACAACTATAGAATGCAGGGCCACTCTTGAATACCACCTAGCGTCCGGCCATAGGCCTAGTATTGGAAAGTTCGTTTTTTCGCCGCCAAAGATTTACGCCAAAGGCAAAGGAAAGACAAGATAAACATTATGGCAATATCTGCTGTAGGCTAGGTGCGCCAAATAGAAATCAGGCTGACAAAATACGCCAGAAATTTGGCGTGACCGCTTGAGTGCCACGCCGAAGATCTTCAGCGTAACCTAGCCTACTGTACATGTTTTCCAGACTGGGCATCCGGAGATGCGATATGACTGTTTTTCTTACACCCTGAACTTTGGTTTGACTCTGCATCCGAGCATCCACTCTAAGAATTTACTAATATTGGTGAAATTGTTTACTCCGCATCCAAGCATCCGTGCATCAACTCCAAAATATAGGGCCAAGCTTAAGTGGTCTTAGTAAGGAATAGGCAACAATAAGTTGTTCTCAAATTAAATTTTCCTACTGTATACATATTCCAGTTATTATTTAATCTTTCGTATCTAAGAGCCCCGACTTTGACTCCGCATCTGAGCATCCGTGCATCCACCCAGGGAATGTTTGGAATGGACTTACAACATTTTGAAAAGTTTCATTTTGACCCCGCATCCGAGCATCCGCGCATCCACCCAAAAATACTTGCAGCGGACTTTAAAAATATTACAGAGAGGTCTGCTCATATGAAGATATTCTTGGTAAAAAAATTTGACTTTGCATCCAAGCATCCACCTGGGGGGTACTTGGGAGCGACTTAAAAAATTTTCGCAAAAATTCATTTTGACCCTGCATCCGACCTTCTGCACATCCACCTAGGGTGAACTTGGAAGGGTCATAATTTTTTTTTCTGAAGTTTCTGCATATACTAACATGTCTTAAAGACTACAGATTTCTCCAAACTTCGACTTTGCATCTACGCATCCGGATGCTCAGATACAACTCTTTGAGTGGCCCTGTATTCTATAGTTACTCCCCTCCCCCCCCCCCCCAAAAAAATAGTCTAAATAGGCCTAGCTTAGCCCTAGAACAGTGCTGTGTGTTTCCGTTACACTCCTCACACACAGCACACACAGCACTGTTCAATAGTGACTAACGGCCTAGGCCTACTACTATAGCCAGTATTACTAATGTCCTTAACAGGATGTCTCACCATATTCAAAAGAAGAAGATTGCTAGGCTAAAGCCTTTCCAAAAACACCAGTAATCCATGCTTGCATCATTCCCCTTCCATCATGACTTGAACTCCACACAAAAGGGAAATGTAGGTCTACCCAAAGATGTGTCGTTTTCAAACAGGATATTCCAGCCTGCTGTAGCTATACCATGACTGCAACTCGGCAGCAAGTGCAGTTGCATCTTCACTCCGATTTTGCTCTAAAAGTACCAGTAATCCCTATATGCTTCTTTTGTTTATTGAGACTCCAACTCCACTCCAAAGGAAGTATAGTTCCACCCAGGCCTCCATTTTAAGAAAATTTTATGGTTGTCCATTGGACATCCGGTTGTCCATTGGACATCCTGTCTGTGTTTTGTAGTTGTCCAAAAGAAAATTTAGTAGTCCACAAAGAAATTTGAAGTAACCCTAGCAGTCTGTCAACTTGTGGCATGAACTTTGGTTGTCTGATGGACAACCAACCCATCACTTTTTGGTTGTCCGTCACAAATTTGGGTCGTCATAGGCAATCGGACGACTATCAAAATGAAGCCTGGGGTCCACCCCACCCGAAGATGTGTCATTCTTAGGATATTCCAGCCTGCATTGGCTGTTCTGCAACTTCAACTCCAGCAGCAAGTGTAATTGCATCTTCACTGTGACTCCGAGTCTCTTCTAAAAATAGCAGTAATTATATGCTTTGTTCCTCACTGTGACTCCTGACTTCGCTATATAAATGCCATTCATTCATGTATGTCTCGTTTTCCTTCCCCCACCCCCTCCTCCAAAAGAGTCTCCTGTCCCACCTTGACTCCACCTCCACTTGAAATTTGCAGGTCCACCTAAAGATGTATATTTCTGAAACAGGATCTCCCAGCATGCAATAGCTATCCCACTACTCCTATTCCAGCAGCAAGTGCGTAGCATATTCATATTACATTTATACAGCTAAAGGACTCTTATCAAATGCCCTCTATTTTTTAGTGCTACTTTATCCCAGCTCATGCACAAATCTTTTTGAGCAATCTTCTCCTGGATGTTTTACAAATGTGTATTATATATACAGCCATATACTTTATCATTGTGTGAAAATGGTGGAAACTTTGGGTCAAGGGGGCAACAGATTAAAATACCACCTGACCAGTATTTGCATCCGTGGAACAAAATTAGATTAATAATGATACCTCACAGGGTGTGGTTTTTTCAGGCTAGTTCGTATTTTTGCTGTTTGAATCTCATTCTTCAACAGTCCTTGCACAATTTCTAACAATGAACTCATTACTTTGGGATACAAAGTTTTCACTACATTTCTCTTGTCTGGAAGTTGTAACCACACTTTATTCCATAATTCTAGCTTCATCCCGTCTTAATTTTCATAATCTGGATAAGGATTGACAGTCCTGGTAACCTCTGCATTAGTTTCGCCAACCGTTAATTCTTCAATTGGAAGGAAATTTGTGGAAATAAGCATTCACAAACTGGAGCCAACCGGCCCTGAACTCGTGGAATCTGGGGGCCACTTAAAAAAAGTGGGGGCCAAAAACTAGAAGAAAAACTGTATGATCAGTCCTTAAAGTAGTCAGTACATGTGCAGTAATGATGCATGATGGTACAAGAGGCAAAGGAAGTGAAAAGAATAAGAGCTTGTCTGTGTGATCCCCTCCCCCCCATAAAACAGAAATGTCACACAGTGCATACTGCAGTACACAATCTGGTGTTTAAATCCAGTGTAAAGGGCTTTCATTGAGGGGGAGGGTGGGGCATGATCGATTCTTTGTCAAATGGGTGCCCATAAATATTTTCCCCTCTTCAATGGCCATGAACATGATTTGGAGAGGTGTTAGTTTAATGCAACTCTAGCTGGTTTTGATGGACTTGGAGTCATGAGAATGTATCATCTTCTCGGAACAGTATGTATGGTGAAAGACTTCAAAAATTTTTAAGTTGTTTTGATAAGCAAAGATGCCATACTGTCAATAAATAAGACTAAATAATGCTTACTTAACATCTTAGAGAACAAATTAAAAAGTTGCAAACATTTCAATCAAAAATTATTAGGAAATGTTGGGTCCCGTAGCTCTCTGAGTAAACAGACTTCTTTCTGCACATGCATGTGTTGCAGGGATGTAGCTAGCCAAATTTGGGTGCCGGGTAATTGTCTGATCTGGGGAAAGCACCTCATCCCACCCCATGACATCTACCCCATTTTTCAGCCATTAATTTTTCATTTTTCCCTCATTTTACTTTAGGGAGTAAATTTAGGGCTAGTTTTAGGTCTCGGTAAGCAGATTTGTGGTGGGCGGGGAGACGTGTCTTTGCCTGGAGTGCTGGGCGGGAATATCGAGTGCTGGGTGCCACCGCCCAGCGCTGCCCACTGTAGCTACATCCCTGATATGTTGGTTTGGTTCTTAGTAGGCCTATCCATGTACATTACCCATGGTGCAGTGGCAGAAGTGCCAAGCCGCTCTGAAGAAAAGTGTCTGGTGGAGAATACCCTTTGGACTGAACTTGCCAATGTATAGGGAATTGTTATTTGAGAGTATTTTCATATACCAGGTCAATGTTTTTGTCCCTTTTGACCAACTAGCTTATGTTTTATGTACTTTAAAACCATATATCTTGCAATGGTACTCTCTACAGTACTATATGTATGCAGCAAGCAGTAGGTAACTTGAGCAATCGGACAATGTATTTTGGAGCTTAAGTCTAAATTGGCCTTCATTGTCATGGATGCAAGAAAATATCTCTGAAGGAATATCAATGGTTTGACTGGTTTCATGTCATTTTAAATTGATACAAATACAGTCATATTAAGATTAATATATGAGTGATCCATCCAGTTCATGGAGAGTTACCTTCATAGCAGGTGTTGAATGTATACTCCTCTTTTGATGTATATGCTAACACCTGGGAACGATTCCGTTTCAGTGTATTTTCTTCCTTTGTGGGTATTAATAAGAAAACAGTACAAACAAGTATTGCATAAGGACATGCCATGTGATACAATAATTAACATAAAAATGCAACATTTGCATACAAATACCACAATGACAGCAGTCCACATTAGTGTCAATGTTTTGTGTAGCGATTTCTGGTGT